>CM022710.1:13708885-14908885 GCA_012295165.1 Asparagus setaceus
ATAGCCGGTGGTCGGGTTGGCGAGAAGAACTTTCAACAATAGGCGAGACGACGGTGAGCTCGATCGAGAAGTGGGAAGGCTGAACCTCAAGTTGGGCCGAGACCTCTTTAGTTTGCGGCGGTGTGGGGCACAAAGCGATAACATTGTCAAGTCATCAACTATCGGCAAGATAATTGAGAGGATCTGGATAATAAGATATATAAATCGTTGGCACCCGGTTAAAGCGGCGTCTTGGCATTAGGGTCGGGACTTCCGCTACTTGTATTTTGCGTGTCCGCTCTGTAGCGTGGGCTTGAGTTCCCCTTCGGGGCAATTGGAATGTTACCACTGTTGTCATCTCCCTCGAGTGCGGAGTAGCATGGCATGCTTTTCCTCCGCTTTGATTTTTCTTCAATGAAGAAGAGGCTACCCATTTCTCATCCTCAAGCAAGTCTGGGTGGATCCACAGGACTTCGCCATTTGGGGTCAGATATGATACGAGTCCTTTCTCGGCATTGCTTGTGTGGGTCGCCATTCACCATCTTCATTCGACTCGACCAGCGGTTTGGGTTCAAACCATGTCAATGGCACTGACCCAAAGCTTATGGACACCGTGATTTGTTCGACCTTCTTTTCTTTGGACGGCTTCATAGTGATGACCCCTACGTCAATTAAAGCTTGGATTTTATCCTTAAGGCTGAAACAGGATTTAGTGGGGTGATGAATTGCCCTGTGATACGCGCAGTATTTTGGGTTGTTCGTCCTCATCGCTTCCTCTTGATTCTGAATCGGAGGGAGCTTGATCTTGTTATTTTCGACAAGATATTTGAAGAGACCGGAATCTCGCGTCCCTAAAGGAATAGGACTTCGGAATCTCGGCTCTGAGGCCTTACGTTTACGTGGCCGGGTTGCCGTTGATTGTTACTGTTGCGGGTTGTTCGCTCTGCTGCTTCTTCTTCTTCTTGGGGTTGGAGTTAAGCGTTTGGTTCGCAACCACCGTCTTGGCTGCTCTTTCCCTTTGCCGCTGGGACAAAGTTAGCGGCGAACTTCGGTCGGTGGCCTCTTTCGCCTTTTTCCTCTTGAGGAATCTTTTCGCTTTGTTTCCACGAACCTTCAAGTCCTTCCACATTATAGACGGTGCTGTCCCCATTGCTCGAAAGCACGCCTATCGACAAGTTGTTGTGGCAGGTCCGGGATGAACTCTTCCGCTATTGATCTCGGCTTCATTGCCTTGTTCCGAATCGTTTGACAAAGATATCCACGGTTTCTCGTCGCGCTTCCGTCGAGCAATGTCCCGACGATACTTCCGTATCGCCGCCGAAGAAATTGGTGAGGAAGCTAGACTCCATGTCGTCGGTGTGAATGCTCCCGCTTGAGACGGCGGTACTAATCGGCGGCCCCACGAAGGGTGCCAACGAATGACCGAACCATCGTGGGCTCATTGTCGGAGATAACTCCGAGGTGCGACTTGAAATAAATGAAGTCTTTGCGTCGGGGAACCCTTCCCACAAACGGTGTGAAGTTTATTAAACTAAACTTAGACGGTATGGGATCGATTCCCACTTCTGTATGGGCAAGGAATACTGTTTCTTCACCTCTTGAGCGAAATCAATGAGTTGATTTTGCTCGAGGTCTTTGATCTTCTCGCCTCATGAGCAACAAGATCTACATTATGTCCAAAGATTGCGGGTTCAGAGGGTTATCATCCTCTTGTGCCTCCTCCGTGCAGTCATTTGTCATCTTGGTCGACGTTGATCGCTGACTCGATTCACCTCGATGTTTTGTCAAGGCTTGATCTGTTGGTCGCATTTCTCTCATCGATGCATGGCCAAATCCATCTCTAGCTTGAAGTTTTCCGTTGTTTAGCCAACGCTTCGTCTAGCATTTTAGCCACTTGATCTCAGACGATCATAAGCGCTTGGGGCTCCCTTCACTAGATACAAGATGATCAAAGGCGACAGGAGCCAATATCCGACGATCATCCTCCGCGGGTATCCCTTTCAGAAGTTTGTCGTATCTGGACCGTCGGATAGTCCCGGACAGCAAACGAGTTAGCCGTTGCGATGTGCTAGGAATAGCCCGTGACGATGGTTCTTTGCTGGTCATATTATTAGTGACCTCTGGCAATTCATCTTCTCGATGCCATCCTTCATGAATCGCCTTAACCTAGGTCTTGACGTCGGTGCTAAGTCTCCGAAGACCGAAATTCTTTCGAGTTTCTTGCCGCAATTGCACTCGAGAGCACCTTTTGATGAGCTTAGAGCACAAGCACGACCGTATGAGTTTGGGGAATCCCTCACGTTTCCTCGTACCCTGCTTCGATATCTGACTCAGCCGGTGTAGTGCAGGAACACACTGGAGTGTGTCGACGCGATACCTCGGGTATAGCGTCGTGGTCGATGGGGCGAAAGCGTCTCACCAAAGTACGAAAGTGACTTCGCCTCGACTTTCGCTTATGTGAGCGTGAAGTCTCGGTGGACTCGGACCGATCTTTATTAGGTTGGTGGGACCATAGGATCTTCCTCCTTCGTGGAGCGGTGCACCTCCTCGCATGAGGAGTGACCCGGATTCCTTCGTGAGGACCCAAACGATCCTTGATAGTTGGATTGGTGGTGGTGGCGGAGATGGCTTCACCACCGATTCGCATGCATGCCTTTGACTTTGAGGCTGGCCGACTTGGACTTTGGCGCCGAGTTTGTAACGCTTGTAGCCTTCGCTTAAGTGCCGGACAGAACTGGAGTGTGGGCAACCGGGTTGGGGCACCATTAGACTTGGGCCTCCAAACGGCGGTATCTTTGGCGGCTTCTTCCCTCCTTCTTCAATTCACGAGCTTGTTGTACCAACTCTCGCTCGGTAAGAAGTGCACGACGCCCGGATACGCCTCGAAAGCGGAGCGCTCCGCTTGACACGGACCCACTCGCTGGTTGACGGCTTGATGAACTGCCGATCGCTTGAGGCCGGAGCCTCTGCGTAAGTTCGATCTTAGATCCGCCAGAAGCGACCCCATCCATGGATTGCACGGCTGGCGTATTTGCGCGCCATGCTTTGTCGTCGCTTTGGGCTCGCTTGAAGCGCCGGGCGGCGTCATCGGTTCATCTCGGCGCCGTTGTAATCAGGACGAGCCGAAGGGATTTTCGCTACTGCGCGGCGGAGATTAGACTTCGCCATCAGGGGCTCTACATGGGCCGCGGGTTCTCCTTGCGGCGGAGACCTTCTTGGTGCGGCGGGGAACCGGATCTCGAGGAGGGTGAGGATAGGTACTCCTCGAACTTCTCTTGGTCGAACTCGAACTCGACCTCTTCCTCCACCGGATAAGAATCCCGGTTGTTCGCAGCGACCTCCGATCGGGAGGTGGCTCCATGATGCCCGCTTGTTGTGAGGAAAGTGGTTTGTTATTCATTGTCATTGAACTTGCTTACAGCTTCTTGGGCCTACAACAAAATTCAAAAGAAATGCCTTTTATTTTAAGCGCATAATGAAAGCTAAAATTACAACCTCTTCCTCAGATGAACAAACACGAGGATCTCTCATATGCTCGGGATCCTCGCCAGTGGGTTCTTTGCCCGTGTCGGACTTGAATCGTCCCTGGACCATCACATTCGATCCGTGGAAAACCCGATTCGAACTACAGACGGAAGGGGCTCGCTTCACGAAGGAAACGGCTCGAGGGGATCACACTCACGAAGGAGAGGATCGCCGGGATCACACTCACGAAGGAGAGGATCGCCGAGCGGTGAGATCTACTAGGAGAAATCACGTGATCCAGCGCCCAGGCGGTTTGTTTACCTCGTGATTGTCGATTGAACTTCGTGCTTTCTGAATTATCGGAACTATCGTGGCTGTAGATCTCAGAATCCAAACTCCTGAAAATCAGCTCTGTAAATCCAAATCGGCAAAGAATTGAAGTCTCCCAAAATCACGCCCACCAAAATCCCGCCAAGCCCCCTCATGAAGAAGACCCCCTATTTATACAAATGGGGAGTGGTCTTCCCACTGCGACACCTCTGTATGGCAGGTGGCTGGCCAAGTGAAACTATTCCACTAGTAGAGTACCAAGTTGGCTTCCATCCTTGTTTCGTCGTTTTCCGTCGTTTCCGTTTCGTCTCGGGCTTGGGTTCCGTCAGATTTGATTCCGGACTAATTCTTGGTTCGCTCCGTTCAATCGCCCAACCGATCGTCTGCTCAAGTCCGGTTTAAACCGTGCTTGTGACGCCGTGGGTTTGCCGTCGGGTTCACGTCTTAACGATTCGACGTCCGTATCATTCGATGGGTTGTCATTCACCGACTCCCCGTCACGAGTTGGTATCGGGGATCTTGTAAGTATTTTTTAACGCCTACAATGATTTCTCATTTATACAAGTTTCCTAGATCTTTCCTTCACATTTCGGGGAACTATCTCTCTATATATTCTTCCTCACACAATAGAGACATTTGCTATAACTTCCCTCTGTTTTCAAGAGACATTCCTATTATGACCACTGGACATTCCCATTGATCTTTCCTAAACCTATTCCAGCCCTCACACTATTCAAAGTTTCTTCTATCCTTGCAAATCTTTTCCTTCCTCCTCAAAAATCTATAAAAATCTATTAAAAAAATCCGAACAACCCTATTCACCCCCTCCCCCCGCCCTAGGGTTCTTACATACCACACTGTCGGTCCCTTCGTGTTCGGAGTTGTCCGAGTCAACATCATTTACCATAAGACACATGTTTGCTTTCTTATCATCCCTCAATTTTCAAGAGACATTCCTATTAACATTCTTGTTGAGCGGGCAGCTATTTTTATAGTGGCCCAATTTCTTGCAATGGTAGGAAATAGGTCCAATGTCGAAATCACTAGAGTTCTGCTTATTAACTTGCTAAAGTGTTAAATCCGTTTATCATGGGGGTATTTCTGATCATTCTTCAATTTTAGGAAGGACTTAAAATATTTTACAATCAGTCCTATGCCTTCATTCTTTTCATCGTCCAAGCTCAAACTCAATTCTTTCTTAAACTTGTTTTTCTTGGCTTTCAAGGCTATAGATTTCCTCTTTATATCATCAGCAAAATCTCTTCTCTCTCCTTGATTCTCAATTCATATGTAATTAGATTTCTCACAAGATCATCACAACCCATTTTAGTTAAATTATGAGCCTCTTCTATTGCAATTATCTTAGAATCCCATTCACATAGGAGTGAGCGTACAACTTCGCGAACAAGATCGTGTTTATTATTCTTCTTTTTGAGTGCTCTCGCCTTTTTCACAATTTTGGTGAATTTGGTGAACATCTGTTGAATGGTGTCTGAGGGTCCTATCTTGAAGTTTTCATATTTACTCACTAAAATAGCAAGTTTTGCCTCTTTCACTTGAGAAGTGCCCTAGTGAGACGCTTGTAGCTTGTGCTATATTTTTTGAGCAGTCAAACAGTCTGATACACAGTTGAATTCTTTAGAAGTAAGTGCACAGTAAAGAGCATTCATAGATTTTGTATTTTGAGAGTATGTCTTTGTCTCAAGAGCATTCCACTTGTCCCTAGGTTTGATAGTTGTAGCTTCACCTACGGTGTCAGTGGGTTCATTATATCCTGACTCTACCATGTTCAACACATCAAAATTAGTGGATAAAATAAAGACACTTATACAAGCTTTCAAATAGGAAAAACTCATCCCGTCAAAAAGTGATAGTTGGTTAACATGTCCCTTGGGTAGCGGTTATAGTGTTCAAACTTGCCATCTACCCTAGGTTGTGGCTAAACAATAGGGATAGCAAGCTCGGATACCATTGTTGTGATCTGAGATGCAAGCCTAAAAGGGGGTGAATAGGGTTGTACAAATATTTTGACATTTTAAAACAATGTAGCAAAAAAAGATGAAATAATAAGCAACCAATCACATAAAAATTCAAACGCAGAGCATAAGAGAATTTGTAAATGGTTCAGAATAAATCCTACCTTCACCCTTCCTTCTCTCAAAGGGCTTCCGCACCCTGATAATTATTCTCCTGGATTATAAATCCTAATCCAGTAGGCTTTATAAGCCCACTTCCTGGATTAAACCCTAATCTAGTGGTCTACACCCAGACAATCCTATCACTAGTGTGTACCCTAGCTCTTCGCTAGTAAACCTCACCCTTAATTAACACCAGCATGAGTATGTCGTAAAATCGATCAAAAGATCGTAGAAAAGAGTATGTGATTACAATGGAAATATCAAAAATTTTGTACAAATGAAAAGATCTTACTACTTTTTAATGATCAAACCATTCTTTGAAACTTGGAGATTCAAATCTAGAAGAACAAAAGCGAAGGCAATGATCCTAGGACAGCACTCGGCAACACTCATCAACAGATATGGATCCAAGGGTGAAGAATGCGATGACGACGTGATCGAGAAGACTATGGGAAGATCTAGATGATGAACAAACTCCAATCTTTTAAACCCTAGATTTTCTCTCTCTTTTTATCTCAATTATGTTAGACAGATCTATCAAAAATGAGATAGGAGGGAGGGTATAGTAGCTGCAACTAATGACTGAGATTAGATCTCAAAAGCTACAAAATTGATCCAAGCTCATCGATGGGCAACTTGCACATCGATGTGTCAGTAACTCATCAATGGTAACATGCTGCTGTAATTTTCTAGATTGATAAAGGAGGCTCCAAATCGATTGCTAATGACTTTGCTCATCGATGGGTAACTTGCTCATCGATGGGTGAACAGTCTTTGTCAAAATTTTTACCTATAGGAGGTTAAGAAATTGATAGACTCAGCAGCAGGTTCATCAATGAGGAACTATGCTCATTTATGACCACTTGCTCATCGATGAGCATATGGCTCATCAATGAGTCTGCTTGCAGAGTCATTGTTTTGAGCTGATTTTCATTCCTCTTGATCTCGCCATCGATTATCTCTTTTATAAACCTATACAAGTCATCCCAAACATAAATATTCATAAATACATACTTGTTATTATTCAAATAAAAGAAATTGTATGGACAATGTACTAACATAACCAAGTAACAAATGATTCCAAAGTTAATCAGTCACTCATGAAGTAGTGATGTAGCAAAAGCGTAATATCCATAAAGATTATTCATCATTGTATAAGTAAGATGGCACGAGTCCTAAAAAACTCTTGGTATAATTAAACATTCTGATAATATAAAAATTAATCAAGATAAAAACTAAGGGATTTTTAGATATTTGTCCCTTAAATCAAAGGTATTTTGATATTAGTCTCTCAAATCTTCATATTTTGATATTAGTCCTTCAAATGCTATTAGTGTGTTGATATTAGTTCCTTTTTTAACTTTTTTGTTCAAATCACCCAACCATAATTAGATTATTGGTAACCATGAATGGGTAATTACAAAATAATCATTGTTTTAACTCGCCAAAAAATCCAGTTTCTTTCTCTTTCCCCTTCCACTGCTTCCTCCTTTGCTTACAGTTTCAATTCAATATCTCATTGAAGGTTTGTTGACGGGTTGCAGGCAGTTTTCTTGATGAGGCTACTAGCTGAGACAACAATCTCATTGAGGATTTGTAGGGTGGCAGTGCTTGAGGCGCCATAGTGAAAATAATTCCAAAAGGGAGGTTGGGATCTTTGAGCAAGAACGTGTTGTTGTTGATTGTGTTGTGGAGAATGAGTGAATTTTTGTTGACGTGGTTTGTGTAATAAAAGAGGGAGGATGTGGAGAGATTGATCTTAGACTTATGAAGATGACGTGGAGGGGACGAAGCCAAGGATGATGAGCTTGAAATGGGGGGAGTTATGAGTTTCTGGATACTACTCATTACGTAAGAGCTTATTGCTCTTTTGATAGAAACATTTTGGGTCATATTCTTCTGGTTGCTTGAAGGTGAGGGTTAAAAGAGGTTGAGGTGGATAAATTATTTATAAATCAAAGGGATGAAAGAAAGATGATGAGGGTTTGAAATGTGTTTGTCATTAAATGAGTTTGAGGTTTCTAAACGGGTATGAGTTAAGTAAATAAGAGGTCGTATATATTCAGAGGGTGTATAATGGTCACTCCACCAAAAAAGTTAAGAGTTACCAGAATATTCCTCCAAAGTTATCACACTAACTAACTACATGGATTAATATCGACACGCTAATAGTATTTGAGGGACTAATATCACAATATAAAGATTTGACTGACTAATATCAAAATAGTTATGATTAAGGGACTAATATCTAACAACCCCAAAACTAAATATAAAATGCAATCCCCTATTCTCCTTATATAGGATGTAAAATAATAGCAAGATTACTAAACTAGCCCCCTAACAAAAGAAGCTAACACATAAAAATAGAAACTAAAAGAAACTAAAACTCTATAACGCACGCTTGAGCTTAAAGAATAATTCCTTTGACTCAAACTCTTTTGAACGGCAAATTCATTAAAGGTGTAGAGTACTTTCTCGAGAGCAACTCAATGGGAGGTGCATTTTGCACCTCCCAAAGAATATGCTTGCAAATATTCTTTTAGAGGGAGTTACTCCAACCACTCCTCTCTATATCAAGCTCCATTTGCATAGTGTACATTATTAAATAATTATTTACATAATACTTTAAATAATTTTAACAATATAAAATGGTAAAAAATTATATGAAATAATTTAAAATATAAAATATATTATAAATTAATATGAAAATTATAATATATAATATAATCATATATTTAAATAAAATTAATTATCATTAATGAATTGATAATTAGAAATAGATAAGAGTACATAGAAAATCTTCATAACTACTATGAAGTCCAATTCTCACTCAGTAATGAGTTACGGTTTGCTAAAAGTGATGAAATTTTATATACTAAATTCAGCGGCATTACATAGAAACATAAATACGACATTACATAGAAAATAAAAGTACATGAAAAAATTAGAAATCGGGCGAGTCATTTCCTCCATATCCACCGCTTCAGAGTCGTATTCCATATTGACTTCGCATAACTAAATTCGGATTAGGAATAGCAGATGAAGAACCTCCGTTGTGTTTCTATTTAAAATTTCTTGTTTTTAATTCTAAAATATTCAAGGTTCAAGGATCGGTAATAGTATCAAGATTAATTAACATAATTTTACTTTCCCCGCTGCTCCTTTGAAGTTCTAATTTTTCTTATCGCTTTCGCCCTTAACATCATAATCGGTGCATTGTCACTATCATTTTCTCATTGTCCTTGATTTTTTTAAAATATCAACAATTTCTTGATTACTTTTACTAAGAGATTCAAAGTCGAGGTTCTTTTCAATTGCCCGTCGCCTCCTCATCTTCTCTTTCTTCCTTCTGCCGATTGACTTGTTGACATATCATCATCATTATGAGTATATCCATCATTATCATCATTTAAGTCGACTGACGGAGAACTTGATCCGATCCCCGAGATGAGCAGACTTTGAAGTTTTGGAAGTTGTGTTTATCTAATACTTATATTGGCCCATTTCTCGATCTTTAAAATTGACCGACATGATCAAATAGAAATCCTTTCTCTCTTCGATCTTCTCGCAAATATTATCCTAGCACGCTTAATCTACCACAAGAGAGGAAGAAACAAGTATTAATATTATGATAATAGATGATAATCAAGATGTTTGTTATTCAAATACTTACAATGTCAAGCTCAGAAGCACCGCTTGGATTTAGGCGCTCGACTTGTCGAACGCATCCTCGAAATTTACTGATGGACTTCATAATTAATTGCATTCGGCATGAGAGAGACTTCGGAGTCCTTTGATTAGTACAAGTATTGGAAATCCTTTCATGAAATAAAGCGTAAATTGGCCCCACGCCTTGTCCTTCTTTGATTAGAACCCATGACTGGGTCTTGAGAAATTTCGAGCCACGTGGCGCATAAAACTTGGTCTTCTTCTTGTAAAAAAGATTTTCCTCGACTGGATGCCATAATATAGAATAAGAAGAGTTGTGGTGGAGATATGAAAATTATTCAAGTATTATATAGGGATCAGATGGGGGGAGTATCCAATGTGAAAGGAACCCAATGGGGGGAGTCTCCAATACCAGGAGAATCCAATGTGGATAGTCTTCAACACTAGGAGAATCCAATATGGGGAGTCTCCAACACGAAAGGAATCCAATGTGGGAGTTTCCAATGCTAGAGAGAATTCAATGCTAAAAGAATCCTATGTGGGGAGTCTCTAACACCGAGAATCCAATGTGGAGAGTCTCCAATACTAGGCTTAATCCAATGTGGGGTACTCTCCAACGCGAAAGGCATCCAATGTGGGGAGTATCCAATACTAGAGAGAATCCAATGTGGGAGTTTCCAATGCTAGAGAGAATCCAATGTGGATAGTCTTCAACACTAGGAGAATCCAATATGGGGAGTCTCCAACACGAAAGGAATCCAATGTGGGGAGTCTCCAACATGAAGGAGATCCAATGTGGAGAGTCTCCAATGCTAGAGAGAATCCAATGCTAAAATAATCCTATGTGGGGAGAAATATTATATAATGATATTACATCCATCTCTAAATAACTCACAACTTATATTTTTTTCGTAAACAACTTCTTCAACAATGAACTATGGAGCGGATCGTCACATCTACCTTCTTCTTCTTCTTCTTCTTCCGACGACGATGAAACATTCAACAAGACATTAAAGATTGGGAGGAAGATATGACACAATGGGAGAAGGAAGATGAAATCTTAGCTCGTGTATATGCCTCTAATAATAAAATAATGGCTTATTTCTCTCAAGAGGCGAGCGCCAAAGCGTATTGGCTCGGCCTCCTAGTCATTTGGTGATCAATCGCGAAGAGAAGAAGGTAATTCGACTCTATCATGACTATTTTCCGATAACCCTACATATGGTGCAAACCTATTCGTAGAAGGTTTCGATTGCACGAGTTTATTCCTTCGTATAGTCGGCGATGCATTGAGCAAGACAACTTCTTCATACAGAAGATGGATGGTGTCGGGAAACTTGGGCTATCAACTTTACAAAAAGTTACAGCGGCATTTCGCATGTTGGCGTATGGAACATCAGCAGATAGTACTGATGAATATGTTAGGGTCGGTGAGTCAACTACAATTGTATGTTTAAAGAGATTTTGCAGAGCAATTGTAGAAGTATATGGAGATGAATATCTGAGGACCCCCAATGTCGACGATGTTGCAAGGTTATTACAAAAGGGCGAAGAAAGAGGTTTTCCAGGAATGTTGGGAAGTCTAGACTGTATGCATTGGCAATGGAAAAATTGTCCAACAAAGATGGGCGTGACAATACTGGTCGTCATGGAGGTCCAACCATTATTCTTGAGGCAAGAGCATCATACGATCTATGGATATGGCACGATACTTTGGCTTACCAGATCCAATAACGATATTAATGTATTGCGATCGTCTAATTTGTTCGACAATTTATCACAAGGTATTGCTCCTCCCGCTCATTACACAATTCAAGGAAAAATTATGATGTCGGTTATTATTTATCGATGGCATATATCCGAAATGGCCAACACTAGTTCAAACTATTTCCAATTCCGATGATAAAAGAAACAATATTTTGCAATGATGCAAGAAGCATGTCGAAAAGATGTGGAGCGGGCATTCGTGTTCTCCAATCACGATTTGCTATCATCAAGGGCCGCTCGTTTTGGGATAAACGAACTCGCATGATATCATGATCGCTTGTATTATAATGCACAATATGATTGTTGAAGATGAACGCGACGAGTTTAAGATGTTATCATTTCAACTCCACAATCAATTCAATGTCGAAAACATGGAGATATCGAACCGAACGATTCCAACAGCCTTGCTCGACATAAGAGGTTGAAAAACAAAGAAGCTCATTTTGCACTTCAAATGCATTGATCGAACATTTGTGGGAAAGACATGAAAATGAAGCGATGTAACTTTTTTAAATAATAAAATAATGCCTTTTCATTTTAATTACTTGGTTCTTGAAATTTTTATTTCAATTAATATTATTCAATATTAGTCTCATTCTAAAGGTATTGACAAGATATTTTCAAACGTAAAACTTTTATTTAAAATAATTGGTAAAAATAAACTTATGTTGATTTTAAATTGAATATCTAAAAATAATTAGTTAGTTAGAAGGGTAAATGGGAAATTAAATGCAAAAGGAATAGTATTATGGAGGGCTGCATATTTGGAGGAAAACTCAAATATATGACTGAGAAGGATTTTCTGTGAGCTCCTTTTTGGAGCTCGGTTGGAAGATACTGGTGCATTTTGGAGAAATGCAGCCTGGTTGGAGTTGCTCTGAGCGTTCCCAAAAGTATTATACTGTAGATTCTCGGGAGGGATAAAAAAATATGGTTGAATTTAGACATCAAAATTTGCCCGAAAATTACTTTCTTTCTCTCGGATCCTCTGAACTTCGCACAATTTGATTTCTTCCAAAAAGCTTTAACTTTTGAATCATCCCACATCCACCACGTGAAGAGACTAATTGATACTTTTCTTTAATCAAAAATATTTTTTTAAGTTTAAACTTTTGAATTATCCCAGCATCCACCACGTGAAGAGACCTCAGCAATTACTAACTTCAAAAATTCTATTGCCTTTTTAATACCTTTGCTCTGTACGATTGAACAGACAACTCTTCATTGGAAGTTGCACCTATACCCATATTGGGTGCGAGTATGAAGATTTAGTCAATTTATTAATGTACACGCGTTCTGTGAGCCTCTCTAATTGATTGAAAGCAGTACTACTTTTAGCGGTTAGATGCGAGTATGAAGATTTAGTCAATTTATTATTGTGCGCGCGTTTCGTGAGCCTAATTGATTGATATCACAAAGATACATCTTGAAAATGAAAATTATATATTTTATATATTTTTTCACTAATTATTTAAAAAAATCATGTACTAAATATTCCCCGTTCTTTATTGTTCGAATCCATAAAAAATATTATTATTTCAATCATATCTTCATGCTCTTCATGTAAGCGGTTTTGGGAAGATAAATAAAGACATAGAAAGAAAAAAAAATGTCGTCCCTATTTTTCGGCATATTTTTTATTTTTTTACCAACTTAAATATTTAAGATTCTAGTATCAGAGCACTATAATTCTTATAAAAGAACTATTACAAACAACACGTTTTAATGCATATCCGGACGATGCATATCAAATGAGGTTCATGTGTGGACCTTAAATTCAAACAACCATAACCTATTGTCGGGGTGTCTGATTGAGTGATCAATAGTCTATGAAAAGCTTCGAGGCCGGAATCCTTCTTTTTCAGACTGTTTCAAGTCATTACGAGGCCTGAATCCTTTTTTTTTTTTTTCAGATTGTTTGGAGACTGCTTTTTGTTCGGTTAGTGTTAAAATCTATGTCAATACGTCAACATCTCAAGATTTGCTTCATTAGGACCAAAGTTCTTAATTCTTGATACATTAAAAGCAGGAGTACAAAGCTTCATCTGGTGGAGGGAGGGTCGTGATTATGACATGTCTCAAATTTAAACCACACCTTCCTTACAATATAAACAAAATCAAAGTAATTCCATAGTATTTGAGTAGAAAATTACAATATCATTCTTCAAGAGTCTTGACATGGTGAAAAAGATTTTAACATAGTATTAGAATATATCAGAGTTTAAATCCCACTGGCTAACTGTTGCACGAGTTAAAATTTCGATCCGTAAAAAGAACACTCAACATGTTGTAGTATGTTAGATACAAAGTTTAAACTACACCTTCGTTACAATATAAACAAAATCAAAGTAATTCCATAATATTTGAGTAGAAAATAATTGAGTAGAAAGTTACAATACTCAATCCTCATCATTCTTCAAGAGCCTTGACATTGCGAAAAAGATTTTAACATAGTATTAGAACAAAACAGAGTTCCAATCCCCACTGGCTAACTGTTGCACGAGTTAAAATTTCGATCCGTAAAAAAGAACACTCAACACGATGTAGTATGTTAGATACAAAGTTAGAATTCTTAATATACTCATTGTTTGCTACAGTATAAATAACCTTCAATAATGAAACCAAAAAACCAAAGTCATTTTTGGACTCTTTTCTATTTTAAGCTATCTAGAGCAGTACACAGCCCCACTTTTTCAATAAAGGCTGCTAAAGATTTTGGAGCAATTTGGTAGGTAAAGATACAACCAACCAATTAGACCACACTAATTAAAAAGCCAGTGCTTCAATATTCTGAGAAAGAAAAGAAAAGAAATTTGAAAAATATATTTGTGTTGTATATAAATAAAGAGTTTTTTCATGGAAACCACCTTATAAGTTCAAAACTTTTATAAAAACCACCTTTAAAGTTTTTTTTTGATAGAAATCACCTTATAAGTCCAAAATGCCCTCAATGTCACACCTCCTACTATTATTCAAATTTCAACTTTTCTCCTCCTTCCTCCTCCTCCTCCTCTCCTCCTCCTCCTCTCCTCCTCCTCCTCTCCTCCTCCTCCTCTCCTCCTCCTCCTCTCCTCCTCCTCCTCCTCCTCTCCTCCTCCTCCTCCTCCTCTCCTCCTCCTCCTCCTCCTCTCCTCCTCCTCCTCCTCTCCTCCTCCTCCTCCTCCTCCTCCTCCTCCTCTCCTCCTCCTCCTCCTCCTCTCCTCCTCCTCCTCTCCTCCTCCTCCTCCTCCTCCTCCACCTCCACCTCCTTCCTCCTCCCCAAAACCCTCCTCCTCCTCCTCCTCCTCCTCTCTTTTTCATTTAGGATGAATGAGGGTATTGTAGTAACTTCGCATTTTTTTAAAGCAGAAATTATTCAAAAGTGTGACTTTGAGGGCATTTTGGACTTATAAGGTGGTTTCTATCAAAAAAAAAACTTTAAAGGTGGTTTTTATAAAAGTTTTGAACTTATAAGGTGGTTTCTATGAAAAAACCCATAAATAAATGACACATTTGCCTTTAGACAATGCCCTCCCTTGTTAAATATCTCGATAAAAGCTATCATTAACCCTAAAGTCTATTCGGACACCCGCGCGAAGATCCGGTTAAAACAAAATACAAAACATCTTACAACTGCAACTAGCTATATATACACATGGATCAACAGATTCAACACTGTGGCAGATCAATTATATGTCTATATATGTTAATAATATAATATTATAATATTGACAACTGCAACTAGCGACCATAATGGTTTGATAATGACCTGTGTCCACTATTAACGCCAAACTCATCATACCTCTCCTATATGTAGAGCAGGGGGCTGATCTTGCTCCCAAGGGAAGAGCACTAGCAATAGGATTGTGTTATAGAGTGAGCTTTCTTATTCCTCTCTATTTAAAGTTCTTCTAGTTTGCTAAATTTTACTGAATTATTGTTTCATACTAACTAAATGTGCTTTAGATTATCATTCCCCTAGAGTAGTTACGCTCATTTCAGTTGTGGAATGCGTAGAGGGAAAAGATAACTAAAGGAATAGAGTAGGTAACTGATTGAGCTCAGATACCAGTATACTTCCTCCCGTCCTTCATTAGTTATTTAGTTTCTTCTTCTCTCGCTTTTTATTATTTTTTATTTTTATTTTTGCTCCTTTATATGTTTAAGAAGACATTCTTCTCCCTTATACAAGCAGAATCCCCTTCCTTTAATTATTACTATACATACAAAAAAAAAAAAAAATTTGCCAAGTCTGACGGTGTTTCTGTTGATTTTTCCAGACATAAGGGCATTTTCGATGAAATTTTTACAGCTATGATATTTTCTTTTTTCCAACTAAGAGGACATTCTCATAATTCTAAAAATAAAGCTCACACAAGCTAAAATGACAATACATAGATAGGTCCCATGAATAGTTGAACAGCACTGGCTGCACTGCATGTTGTACAATTTGATGTTTAATGGTAATTTTTCCTCCTTTTATGTACAACATGTTAAAAGGTCATGCACTACGTCAAAACTTTGAAGCTATTGTAAGATTTGAGAGATAATTTTATACTCTTAACATGTTCTTTCAGGTTGAGAATCCTTTTTATAAGTTGAAACTTAAGCTATTGAAACTTGTACTCACACTATCACTGGCAGAGTCCTAATTTTGTGTCGGTGATGTTCCCATTAACTTATTATGGTTGTATTTTAAATCTATATTAATAAATTTATAACTTTAGTCCTTCTTAGTGGTGTCCTACTTTAATTTTATTGTGTTTTAAGTAGCAAATACAAGTAAAAATAAACAAAATGGCTATAAAGTAGGAAATCTATGTTGGACACTATGTAGCTCCATCACAGCACATAGTGTTATATTTTCTTGATAAGCTTTAAATTTAGGGTTTTTTTTGTTGGGGGGGACCACCTTATATTTAGGGTCAATTTACGTAAATACCTTATATTTCCAATTTATATTTAAACCACCTGCAAATTTAATTTTTCTTCTAATCAACCATTTGACCCCACTTTGCTGCTAAAATTTTGCTGAAATTTTAACAATACCCTCATTTAATCTCAAGCGGAAAGTTTAAATTTACAGTCAAAGTATCCTTCCATTGCACCAAAGCTAGTGAGGCTAGAGAGATATGCATGATTTTACATTACTCTAACACTACATGTACAGGGATTAATTTGTCTTACTGTAAAATCCATCACCACCATTTTCTCCATGGAATTATCAGCAGCTGGTTTGCTTACAAACCCAGTAAGTTTAAATATGACCAAATCCAAACTTTTTTTTCTGGAATTCAATTAAGTCTTACGCAAGATAATTGATATGATTTTTTATTTTTATTTTTTCAAACCAGGAAATAGAGGACCTCAGTTTCATTGATGAATGGGAGTTAAGCTCTCTGGACCAAGATTTCTCTTTAACAAACATCTGGGATTGTTTTCAAGAAACACTGTCCTTAGAGAGTTACAACTCCTGCTCCCCTTGCTTTGAGGTTCCCTTGACTCCTGCCAATATTGAGGAACCTATAGAGAAATTTCCTGAGCCTGATAAGAACTGGAGCTTTTCTTCTACAAACATGGGCATTCTGTCTTTTGGACACCCGTGTTCAGATGAAAGATTGAAGACAGTGGAAGCTGTGATCAAGGAGTCAAAGAATGCGAAAGTGAAGCGGAGTGCGGCCGGTAATCAAGAGCATGTAATTGCTGAGAGGAAGAGGAGGGAGAAGATATCCGAGCATTTGTTTACATTGTACAAAATTATTCCTGGCATAAAGAGGGTAATTTTCCCACATTTGTGTTCAGATTCACAATATTTCATTTGAATAATTTGAAGGATTAATTGTGGATAGGCCTCCTCTAGTACTGCCCAATTGTGGATTAGACCGCCTTAGTTATATCTTTGCTAATAAATCCCCTGTACTATTTGCCCAGGTATGGATAAATCCCTTGAGTGAATTTTTCTACTTTTAAAAGAGTAAACGAAAGTTCACTTAGGGGGTATATCCACACAAATAATACCGCAGGGAGTCTATCTACAATTCGGCTATAGTATAGGGTGCCTATCTATAACTAACCCTATTTTTAAAGTAGCCTGAAATTCATAATATTTCTGCTGTAGAGAGACAAGGCCTCTATTCTCAAGGATACGATTGATTACATGAAAGAAATGGAACAGAAACTCAAGACCCTCGAAGAGCAGGCAATGAAAGAAATAGTGAAGTCTGTATTTATATCATCTGAAAAATCCCAGCCCTCTGGCATCAGTGATGAGGAAAGTGGCGATAACCCTCCCTCAGCTGATACCCTTCTCAATATTGAGGCAAAAATATCAGCGAAGATCGTCCTTATCAAGATTCATTGCAAGAATCGACGAGGAATGCTGCTCAAGGCACTCGGTGAGATTGAGAAATTTCATCTCAGTGTCATTAGCTCGAGTTCCCTACCCTTCTCAGATCAGTTTCTTGATATAACTGTAACAGCTCAGGTAAAGATTCAACTTTTTTCATGTGAAGTATGATTACATTGTTTGTCTAGAATTTAACTACTTAAACTTTGGGGTTGAATCGATTTTTAGCCTTTATTTAAAGCATATTAGCTCTCGGTTTGGACCAAATTTCTCCTTAACAAGTGGTATCATAATTGGATCTTGGACCCAAGCAAAAGGGAGAATGACTAGGCTTAGAAAAATCTAAGGATAGTTGGAATAACATGTTGCTTCTATAATTGACTATGTAGACTAAGGTCTAGTTAGCCTCGAAATGGCTTATAGATATTTTTAGTCATGTTGGCAATACACGATTACTAGTTTAGACCCAAATTTAGGTTAATTTATATGTGGATGGTGACCGACATTACTCATAGGAGTGAAAATTGTCTAGTTAGCCAACACAGGATGTAAGATCCTACATACGTTGAGTGACCATGTCTCCAGTCCATGATTACTGGTTGAAGCAAAGTCAGTGCAAGGCTCATGATTCCTGGGGATGATTGAATTATACTCACAAATGAAGGGAAAGAGTGTTGGATATTATGTGTGAGTATAGCCCCACATTGAAAGGAATAAAATAAAGAGATGAGTTTGAGAAAGAGGTGGGGTCAATACCTAATAGCTCAAACTTTTGACTTAATCAATTCCTAACCTTGCTATTTAAAGCCTATAAACTACCCTCCACAACATAAACCTCCTCATCATTGTTAAAATTTAGAACATTTTTATTTGCCCTTTCAGTGGAAGCAAAGCTTGATTTTTTATTAGCCCTTAACTTTGGTCGAGTTTTAGATTACTTTCCATAAATTTTAAAGTATCAGACCCCAGTTGGGGGTTATCAGATAATACTCTTAAGTAACTAGATTTTATCACCTAAACAACATTATACATAATTTTCACATTGATAGATAAAATTTTGCAGGAGGATATTTTTTCCACTAAAAGTTGAGGTTCATGCTTTTAAGGGGTTTTCTTAAATTAAAAAAGAAAGTCTTAAAGTTAAAGGGGTCTTTGATAACCCCTAAACTTAAGGCGTAGTTTTCTAAAAGGTATATATGGGGGTTTATCTAATAATCGTCCAAAGTTAAGGGGTGTTTCTGATATTAATCCCTAAGAATTACTTACCTTCATACGAATATTAAGAATTATATTGACTTAACTTTAAGTTTTTAACAAACTGTTTCTTATTACTAGTGATCGATTTTGTTATATAGAAATAATGTTTAATTTGATAAATCACTTTACTATGATTTCTCTTTCCAGGTTGAAGAGGGGTTCTCAATGACAGTGAAGGATCTTCTAAAGAAGCTAAACACATGTTTCAGAAAGTTCATGTGAAGAGATTGAGACATTTCTTAGCTAATGTTTTAGTTATATATTTTCAATGCTTAAAGGAGTGATTGCTTGCATGAAAGTGAAATAAAATTATAAAATGAAACACTTCGAACACTTTTGGTATTTATTTTATCAAAAGTGATTATGAAAAAGAAATGCAAAAAGTGATTCATATTGGCATTTGACTTCCACCTAAAAAGTGCAAATATCATCGTGATAGTGAACAGGTCTCTTATGCATAAACATTTATGGGCCAGCGCTCTTAAAAAAGATTCATTTTGGGTTAAATGTATCCATGGGTAATTATTTGAAGGATAATTCTACTTAGAATGTAATTTTTGAAATCATATTTCTCTTGGATCTTCAAGAAAATTCTTAAGCTCAGGGATTTTCCTTCGATATGCATTGATTTTACACTTCTCGTATGAAATGGAAAGGAGCTTCACCTCACTTCTCCTCAAGGCCATCATACAATATTTTGATTGGTGATATGGATAAAGTCCCTTGGTTCCCTTTGATATGGAATAAATGCATAATGCCTAAAAACTCCCTGATCTTTTGGCTAGCATGTTTGGACAAACTCTCTACTAAAGATAGACTTAAAAAGATGGTCATGGATGTCGAGACTAGTTGCCCTTAGTGTCATTTGGTTGATGAATCAAGAGACCATTTTTTTATTACAATTTCAGCAAGCAACTTTTTGTCAAGGAAATGCTTTTTGTTCAGGAGAATTCTCTTCCTTGTAACTACTTTTCTATGATGAACCTTATGATTCATGGCTTTGTGGGTGGGGTGGACAAATCCAAGTGATAAGATTTTGGGGCACTTGCCTTTATAGTTATTTTAAATTTTATAAAGCTTGATACCCACTTTAATAGGTGCCTCCATTAGAATCTAACAGGTGCCCACATAAAAATTCAATAAAAGTAGAAATGAACATGTGTTAATTTGAAAATTATAATAAAACATATTATGTGTTGAGATCTTTTGTGATATTTGCATAAATAAGTGTTTCTATTGGTAGAAGTTTTACCATATAAGTTCTTAATTTGTATGTAATTTTATATGTGCCTCTATAAGAATTGTGTGGCAAGATAGGTATATGTCCTAGATTTATGTCTAAGATTGAGAAAAGAGCCGCTGAAATTTCTCAAAGGTGAAACTACAATAGATTTTTTGATGTTTTGTTTTTGTCTTAATTTGAGAGGATTTTGTTAGTCTCCTCTTTGAGTCTTCTCAGTTTGGATAGGTGACACGCTCTTTGTTGTATAGGAAGTAGCATTTTTATGAGTCTATGTTTCTTTAATTTATATACTCTGATTCTTGTATACAGTATTGAGTTTTGATGTTGTTATGGAGTCTGTACATAAACATTTACTTTTGGTGAATAAAGTTTCTGTACTTGCCAAAAAATATTTGTAATTGATCTTTGCATTATTTTAAATACATAAATAACTGAGTTGTCACCTTCTCTACTTTCAGAAAAAGTTGTTATTGCAAACAAAAGTTTTATTTCACTTGCACGAGCTAATGTGATGCACTTTCATATTTCACACACGTTCAATTCACTTTTAATTAGCCAAAAATTGATAGGATTTGAAAGAAACTTTTTAAGCAAGTTTGTCCTTTTGCACTAACCTTGCTTTATCAGTGGATCTCCTAAAAAATTAGAAATAACAAAATAAATAAGAAAATTAATAGAAGTCAATATGATAATTCTCTAGTAAGAAGTATGTATAAGGGAGAATGTTTGATTTTTTTTTTTTTTTTTGAATAATTTGTAAGTTGAACATTAAACTAGGTTAATTAAGCTAACTCCACTATGTTTCTAAACTAGATCTTTTATTAATCTCTTGCATAAGCTATATTTCGTTAGAAATTATAACCTATCAATTAGTCCTAATCTTTTATTTACTAGAACCCTAAAAGCATAAGCTATGTCTCGTTAGAAAAATAACTTATCAATTAGTTAATCCTAGTATTTCTAATTAATTAATCTAGACTTTTATTACTAGGGTTTAATCTCCTAAGTGTAGGTTATGGCTAGTGAAAGTCTATAACCTATCAAATTATAATTAACCCTAGCTTTTATTAATCTAAACTAATCAACTTCTTTACTTAACCCAAATATATCTTTTATTAATCGAGATTAATCACCTAGCTTTGTTATACTAAGCTTCCTAATGGTGATTAGCTACTCATGATTAATTAAAGAGAAAAGAAGATAAAAGAAGAATTAAAGAAAAGAGAAGAAAGTGCAAGAAAAATAAGAATAAGAACAAGAAAATAAAAAATAAGAAATTAAACAACTTATTAAATTGAAGAAACTAAAAAAAAGAACTTGAACTCCAAAATAGCAAGCACAACGAAGAACTTTCTTGAATTCTCAAGAATTGAATGTGTAACATACAATGGCCCCAGGCCCCTATTTATACTATACAAGAATCTCTCATAATCGTTGGATTAAACTTGATCTTCAAGTAATCCTCATAACTGTAGGGTTTGACTTGGTCAGCAATTAATTGAATATTTTTATAATACAAACAAGAGTCTAAAATCTGATTAAATTTGAATTTCTACCAAAATTAGATACTAATAATAGAATTTGAGGAATATTCCAATCTGGATGGATCCGTCTTGTCGAGATAGGCGATTTTCATATATAATATGTTAGATTCTGACTCCTGGATTAGAATAAATTGCCTTTTCTTTGCGTTTGATATTTTAAATTAGAATTTAATTTAGATTTTATTTTTCTTGTCCTCAAAGTAATTGAATATTTCCTTTTCTTCTTAATTCCCTGCTGTAGATCTAATTGCTGCTTGATTGATTCTTCTAGGATTTGGACTTTTTGGGCTCAATGGGCTTCACTGGGCTTCTTTGTGCTTTTCTTTATTCAAAAGTAGTTTTTCCTAAAAATTCACTAAAAATACCCGAGTAGCAATTAAATATATACAAAAATAAAGATAAATGAGGATATAAAATGATATAGAATATGTTAATCAATTTAGTAGAACCCTAAAAGCATAAACTAAATTTTGTTAGAAGTTATAACCTATCAATTAGTCTTAATCTTTTATTTACTAGAAACTTAAAAGCATAAGCTATGTTTCATTAGAAACTATTACCTATCAATTAGTTAATCCTAGTGTTTCTAATTAATTAATCTAGACTTTTATTACTAGGGTTTAATCTCCTAAGTATAGGTTATGCCTAATTAAAGTATATAACCTATCAAATTATAATTAATCCTAGCTTTTATTAATCTAAACTAATCAACTTCTTCACTTAACCTAAAGAGATATTTTTATTAATCTAGATTAGTTACCTAGCTTCGTTATACTAAGCTTCCTAATGGCAAGTAGCTACTCATGATTAATTAAAGAGAAGAGACGATAAAAGAAGAATTAAAGAAAAGAGAAGAAATAGCAAGAAAAATAAGAGCAAGAATAAAAAATAAAAAGAAGAAATAAAATAACTTATTAAATTGAAGAGACTAAAAAGAAGAACTTGAACTCCAAAATTGCAAGCAAAAGAAGAACTTTATTAAATTCTCATGAATGTGTAAAATACAATAACCCTAGGCCCCTATTTATACTATACAAGAATCTCTCATAATCGTCGGATTAAACTTGATCTCCAAGTAATCCTTATAACCGTAGGATTTGACTTGGTCAGTAATTAATTGAATATTTTCATAATACAAAGAAGAGTCTAAAATCTGATTAAATTTGGATTTATATGAGAATCAGATATTGATAATAGAATTTGAGGAATCTGTTAATCTGGATGGATCCGTCTCGTCGAGATAGGTAATTTTCATATATAATATATTAGATTATGACTTCTGGATTGGGAAAAATTGCTTTTTCTTTGCAGTTAATATTTTAAATCCGAATTTAATTTAGATTTTATTTTTGTTGTGCTCCATGTAATTGAATATTTCCTTTTCTTCTTGGTTCTCTACTGTAGATCTGATTGCTGCTTGATTGATTTTTTTAGAATATGAGCTTTTTGGCTTTAATGGGCTTCACTGGGCTTCTTTGTTTTGTGAAAATAATATAAAATATGTTAATCAGGCACCGTCCCTTTGTTTTGTGAAGGAAGCAGCCGGTCCACGTATACAATATTAGGCGTGGTAGTTCTTCTACTATGAGAGAGATTATCACTACGCCAAGTTCTCCATTCCTAAAAGAGAAGTCTGGAAAACCGTCTTTCCTCTTCGGCGACGCAACGCAACTAGAGTCAACCAATGATTCAGCTTCAGGAATGAGAAGTGGTACTACGCCATCGGTGAGCGATGCTTCTATTTGCCAGAAATATAGCATCAAGTGTTCTTCCGGTACCTATAACACACCGCAGTTGTTCAGACAATGAACTTCTAATCACCGTGATACGAACGACGTGATGGTGGGACAATTGAAACGAGATGGGGACTTCTTCAAGGATGGACTATATGGCTACAGTATTCTAGGCCTTCATCCTTGCTTTGTCAAGGAGAATGCTCTGGTGAATGAGACGTCGGTTATTGCTAATATTTTTGGCAACAAGTTTGCCTCGATCAAGGGCCAGTACTTGGAAGATGAGCCTAGATTCCCGAGTTGGGTAAAGTCTCCAGCATCGAAGTGGTGGGCAAGGTTGACAAAATTCATCCTTCAAACTTTTGAGGATAGATTAAGAGCTTTGGAGCTCTATTTTGCCATAAGAGCTACTCAATATGGCTTTGATATCTGCTCAGCTGCGTTGTATAGTATTCTGGAGTTGCACAACACGAACACCAACACCTTCTTCACTTCGGTGGGGGAGCTCGAGTCACTTTGTACGAGATGTATGAGGTGTCTCAATTGCGGATAGGGGAACAACCATATGAAGCATTTTTTCCTAGTGATGATCAATTGATGACGGGTAACATTCATGTCTATGAGACTTTTAGGGAATTGACATGCCACTACAACATCTGCCACTAGACGGTCCAAAATGCTACCCACGATCCTCATGTCAGTCGCAAGCCCTGGGCCAACTATCTTTTCAAGAATGTGGAGAGAAGGAGGACGTTAAAGCCCTCCAAGTGACCTCTGGCGTCGAAGTGGAGCAACGGATCTTCAAGCATGGTTCAGTAGTTCACATCGCTGAGTCGAATGAATGCGGCTTTAAGGCGAGAGACACATTCAAGAGCTTCCACCGCCAGGCTACAGAGCCTATTTCTAAACAAGCTCGCTTGCTGGCTTCCTTTCTATTTGGTTGAAGGGGTGCATAATTCCATCTCGGCCAAAGGATGCGGTCTCCATCAAAGTTCTATATCCGGCGGTGCTACTAGCCTATGGGTTTAGCCTGGCTTTGCTCCTAGCCATGGTCAGCTACCTTCACCATGGGTAAGAGAGCTAATAAGGGAGCATTTGAATCAAAAGGGGACTGGTCAAAGGATGAAGTGCCCAACTCAAGGGTAGAATTATCGTATACCTACCCAATGCTATGGTATACGCTCCACTGCTCGTCACTCATGATGGCCGCCACTAGGTGTAAAGAAGGAGTTCACTATAACAATAGTATGACACTTCAAAGTGGTAAGTTAAGTGTGTTGTGGGGGTCTATCGGATCGTTCGCAATAAGGAACAATACTGACTCTACTGTTGTTTTCCCGACATCATCGGTACTTCATTCGGTGATGTATTTGAGGATGATCTTGGTGCTGAAGGCATCACCTGCTTGACCAGTGATTGCTTCAGGTGGTTGGTTAATATTAGATCTAGACATCTCATCTTTCAGAGCATGTTTATGTGTTATATTCAGCCCTATCTTCCCTGCAGCCATTTTGCTCGCCAATTTGGGTACATCAGCTCAACGTTAGCAACCCAAACACTAGACTTCCGTGTTCAGGGAGTTAGTGGATGGTGCCCTCGCTTGGTACCATTTAGTCGCTGGATGCACTGGTGCAAGGTTTACACTGCCATGCAAAACCCCTAACATTATATGACTTTAGGGTTTTGTAAATGGTATAGCTCTGTAAACATCACCAGTGAACACTTCAAGATTAACAAGACCGGCATGAAGTGCATTATTAAGCGGCTCAAGGAGCTTGCCAAGAAGGGGTCAAAGAGTAGAGCATTGGGGCTTAGCGAATTCCTCGATGATGTGAAGTGAGGAGAATATGTAGATGATGAAGATGATCCGTACATGGTTATCGAGCAATCGCCTCTGCCTAGATCAACCAGCGTAAGTATAAGGGAGTCATCGCCTCGTGAAGAAGCGGATTGAGATGTCTATTAGAAGAGGACGCTGCGGCCTCCATGCTCCCAGAGACAATCCAAAATACCGCGATTGGAGTTGCTTGTGAGGGAGGAATCTCCTGAGGCTCCAACGCATGGACCGTTGACCAAATATTCAGCTGATTTAGGTATGTCTCTTCTTTTACTCATTTCTTTTCATCGAACCATCATTCTAACTTGTGTGTTTCCTTTTTGTTTGTAGGCAACCCATCTGCACTATCAGATCGGCCGGCATCTGAGACGGGGACATGGTTGACTATGATACTGATGCTTACATCAACGACCCCGATGATCCCGATCATGAAGATGATGCGGGCACGTTTACCCATGTTTCAGGTATAGCCTCGTGCATTAAAAGGATGTAGTCATTCTATTTTGATGACTAATACCCTATCTATTTCCACTCTCTACAGCTGCTGCGTCTAATCCAGGAGTTGATGTAATTACAACTTCCGAGTCTATGCCCGCCATCAAGCCTTCATTTCCCGTTGATGGCTTGACGCCATCCAAGCCAGCAGGGGACACAATAACATCCAAACTCCACAAGGAGGTTGAAGCGAGGATCGAGGCTGAACCTAGAGCTACAAGTAGATACAGGAGCTAGATTTAAAGCTAGGATCGAGGTGCCGGCTGAAGTTGAAGCTGAGGTTAGAGTTGATGTCTTAGGGTTGAGCTCGCGATTGCTGATACAACATCAGCGATGATTGTATAGTTTTTCGATCCTTCTCTTGTATCGATTCAAACATCTTCCGAGCTAGTTGAACGTATATTCACGTTCATTTTGGCTACACTTTCTCCTTTCTTTCTAATGGTTGGAGGTCAACCTTCGGCAACTTCTACTGCTCTGACTAGCAATTGATGCTTTAACCATTTCAATTGAAACTAGTTTGTCGGGACATGAACTGGTCAAAGTTCCTTTGCCTCTAGATTCGGATGACTCCACTGAATTGGAAATCTAGATATAGATCGAGAGTCTGATGAAGATATTCAGTCAGAGGGTTGAGAGGGCTCTCACTAACAATAAGGGTCTATCCGCTCGACACAAATGCTTATTGCAAAGTCAGCTTGACACTCTTGTATTGGCGGGTGGAGTAGAGCGTGCCAAACCTCATAATCAGATGAGTGACTAGGATGACTCCACTGAATTGGAAATAACTGAGACAAATTCATTACGACGTTCCCCATTGATCCACTCAGTTGCAACTATTAAGATAAGATATTGGTCATAAACATACTATAATATCTTATAAACAATATTTCCTCAATTGTTTTAGTTTAAAAATTGCTAAATTCCATCCATTTTTTTCCTCAATGTAATTTCACGGTATATATCAAATGTTTTTCATAAATTCCACACATATATTCAGAGTTCATGTACACATATTTATAATTTGCATTATTACTTCATTTACAACATTCAAGAAAATTCCAATGAACAATATGTATAAAATCTTATTATATTTTAAAAATTAAATTGCTATCATTATGATTTTCAAATTTCCTTTATAGAATAGAAGACTTTTGAACCGCCAAATTTGAGTATGGTGTGGCAGTTAATTATATTGAAAGGTTAGCTCACCAAAAATATATATAGTACAAATATATAAATTGATAACACAATAACTATATATTTCTAATATTAAAAATAAAAATTTGTTCAATACCTTGTGGCTTATTAGAATATTGGAAATTATGAGAGATGTCGCAGTCACTATCATGATGTATACCGGTATTTGATTTAAGTCCATCAAATATAGAAGTAAGGGTAAGACCTATAAAAATTATATTAAATATAAAATTAATTTTACATAATGTAATGGCATATTTCATTATGCAAATAAGATTTCATAAATCATGAATATTCATTCATAAAAATAATACCAAGTAGTTACCATTATCGACAATCTTTGAGCTTCCATATTTTCTTGAATGTTGTGAATCTAAGATTAAAGGTGTTCCGTCACCTATAAAAGTGCCATGGTACATGATATTATCTACAATATAAAAAATACATCATAATCAATAATCAACGTTAAAATTAATTTTTATTATATATTAAACAAAGAAAATAACAATTAATTTCATGACATACCTTTCATCGGATGTTGTATGCTTTCATTTATGATTTTTGATATGTTCGGGGAAGAAGATGAAGCACCATATTTCAAATATCTTTTTTGTCGAACGACTACATGTTGAGTTGAAGAAGTTCGTTGTTCATCAAGTGAATGGACATTGATATTTTCCTTTCCCGCGTTACTATGTTTGATCAGCGTAGGCAACAATGTTGCCTTTAAAGGATGGTTTTTATAATTATTCATCGGTTGACTCTGAAGTATCTTATTGGTTCCTACAAAATGATTATTGATGCTCCGAAGAGGTCGTCGTGTTGCATGAAGAGAATCATGTGCCATAATCAACTTTTGCCTTTTTTCTTCAAGAATAAGCTTTCTATTCAGTCTTGCTTCTTTGCATCTCAGTGTAGTGTTTATTTTCCGCTCATCTGAACTAATTTCTATTATATACTTCTTCCCTTTCATGATCCGCATACGTTGCATACGTGCTTCTTTGGATTTATTTTGAATATTTTCACTTTGGCCAACACGTATATTGTCCATAAGACAATATCTTTGCACAACAATATTAAGAATTATGCCAGTAATAACTCGAAATATACATTGGTGCGTATAAATATTATGAATTATATTCAGCAATACAATAATTATTTTATATTTTTCTTTAAGATTAGAGGAAATTCGGATTATAAATACCAACAAGAGAGATTGGTGCATATAAAACAACAAAAATAATGGAGATTTTGAGGTATTAATCAAGCAATATCTAAAAGATTTAGGACAAAATTTTTAACATTAAATTACAGAGAAAAACATAATATGAAATAAACACTGAATTAAACAAATAATAGGTTACCCGTAAAATTTGAGAATTGGCTTTTGAATTGAATTCCAATAGGAGCCTGTTTAATTAGATAGGTCGTAGTTTAATGGAAATAATATAAAACAATAGTAAATAATCGAATAAAATAGCAAATAAAAAGAATGAGGGAATATAAATAATATATAGATAAAATAAATATAAACATCTGGATAAATAAAATAAAATTTAAATTAAATTCAAAAATTAAAAAACTCTTACCAAAGAGAAGCAATCAACAGCGGCTACTAATAATCGTCGGTGATTTGCTCAAGACGGGTAATTTGAAGAATGTTAGAAAATATTAAAATTAAATAAAAAATAAAAGAAATTTTGACCGCAACCCTACCAAATAAATGATGTGAAGAGGATAGTCTAGTTAATTTTTTCATTTGATTTGTTTTGCTTGGAATAATCGGTGTTTCTTATAGGAAAAATATCTGAAAAATATTACCATAATAACAGAACATACCTTCAATTATCTTTCCCTCTTCTCCGAGTTTTGAAATTTTGAAATCAGAACAAACGCAATCAAGAAGATATGAAAAACTTGAAAAAGATATTCAATATCTTACCATAATAACAGAACCTACCTAATATTATTTCCACCTCTTATCCTCCATTCTTCATTGTACTAATCATATAGTAAATTTTGGCAATTTAAATAAATACCAATTACATAAGGAAGGAAATTTTTGATTTTATGGATATTAACAGAAAATTTAAAAATAAATTTCCCTCCTCTCATAAGATTTTGAATTTCAAAATTGTAGGTTTTCAAAATTGTGGGATGATATAGAAAACCGAAAAATTTATTTTGTAATCAAAGTTTTAAAGTCGGTGGGTTATAATATTTACAACATTTAAAACATAATGTAAATATGTAAATTATTGTTTTAACATATAATGTAAATAGATTTTTAACATGTAACATGGATTTTTCTTAATTCCGTATAATAGATTTGTGACATTTATAATGAGCGAATTTTTATAACGTATAATTTAGATATATTTTAACGTATAAAATTCAAAATATTTTTAAGTATCATGTTATTAGATAAGTAAGGTGATTTTTAAAAAAATAAAACCATTATTAAAAGTATTTAATGTAAAATACGATATTTTTAAAAAGTGAATATAGTAATCTAAACTATCTAAATTATCTAAACTATAGTAACATATTATAAAAGATAATAAATTCCGAATTTTAATGGATTTGATGGATTTAATTTATTTTTTGATGGCGAGATGGACGGTGAGTATTTATGACACATGGCGGTTTTATTTGAGAAGAGAAGTACTGATGAGGTGTCAAGTTGTGGGAGGGTTTGAGGCAAAAGGTTTTCGCTTAAGGTCTACATATAGTAACAGATATTTACCATGATAAATTGTAGGACAAATTTTCAAAACCAACCATTTTTTAACTTTAATTAGAAAAATCGACCCGTTTAACATTTATTTAGCATTTGACTCAGCTTCAAAGACCCACCGGGTCAAACTAGGCGAAAATGCTAAATAAGTTGAAAAAACTTCATGGGATTGGGAATCCCGTGAAGTTTAGCACAAAATTAACTCTTGCTAACAAAGATTAGAATCTTCACGGAAATCCCGTGAAGCTATGCCCACATCATCGCTCGATAGCCTGCACGCCTCGAGCGATGGACGAGAGCCAAACTTCACGGGATTCAGAATCCCGTGAAGCTGCTGTGCCAATCAAACCCTGCAGGTATAACAATATGTGAATTTAAAATTACTTTATTACTTAGTTTTATTCATATTGAGTTTATTGTCATATCTTCTTTATGTCAAATAGGTATAATGTGAGGAGGTTATCCTACAAAATCCCGACCAGACATACGGAGTTTTATAGAAATGAGCTAGATATCCTCCAACACAAATAGGTAAAATGAGACTCAATTCAAAATTTATATTTAAATTTCTCTGTAGATGTTGATACACGTTTTTTTAAATTTAACTTTCAGTTCAAGTGGACACCCTATTCTCCGCAAGATTTCGATTCCCTTGCACTTATTTGCAGAGATAGCGTTGATCTGTGGAGGGCTAGAGTCTCGATGATCCGTTGGAAGATTGTGGAGATGCATGTGCCAGATCGTGTTCTATGACAATTTAATCTTAAACAGCATGTGCCGGATCCTGTTGAGCACATCGATCGCATACAACAGATGACATCACATCATGTGGACTGGAGGCAATACCGTGAGCCCTACATAAACAGGTGAAAAATAGGTGGAATCTCATAGAGAATGAGAGAAATCGTTCGCGGGGAAAGTTGGTTTGTTATTCATTGCTCGTTTGAATTCGTTTCACGGCCGTTGGCCTACAACAAAATTTCAAACAAAGAAAAATGCCTTTATTTTAGGCGCATAAATGAAAACGAAAATTACAACTCTCTTCCTTTTGTGAACAAACACGAGGATCTCTATTTTACGGGATCCCGCTTGCGGGTTCTTTGCCCGTGTCGGGACTTTTATTCGTCCGCTGACCACCGCTAATCCCGATCCCGTGTAAACCCGGTTCCGGAACTTCTGAGGCGTAGAGGCTCGTTTCCGCAGGAAGCGGCGCTGAGGATCACACTCACGAAGGAGAGGATGCGCTGCGGGGATCACACTCACGAAGGAGAGGATCGCCGAGCGGTGAGATCTACAAGGAGAAATCACGCTATCCCCGAGGTTAAGACGGCTTAACCTAGAGGGTATCTGTAGTTCGACCCGAAGTTTGCTTACCTTCCGCCTATAGATCGGCGTCGATGGACTTGAGCTGCTGGTGCTCGGGCAGATGGTCGTAGATCTCTGAGGGCTCTTGAAGTCCAGAAATCACCAAGTCCCCACCAAGATCCCAAATCCAACCCCACCATGAGCAAGACCCCCTATTTATACAAAACCAAAGGGGTGCTGTGCTGACCAACAGTGGCTCGGCCACTTGGCCGAGGCACCTCGGCCAAGTTGGTCGAGGTGGCTCTACCAAAGCTGCCGAGCCTCCTCGACCACTTGGCGAGCACCTCGGCCAAGTTGGTCGAGGTGGCTCTACCAAAGCTGCCGAGCCTCCTCGACCACTTGGCGAGGAGTGGCCGAGGCACCTCGGCCAAGTTGGTCGAGGTGGCTCTACCAAAGCTGCCGAGCCTCCTCGACCACTTGGCGAGCACCTCGGCCAAGTTGGTCGAGGTGGCTCGGCCAAAGTGGCCGAGCCTCCTCGACCACTTGGCGAGCACCTCGGCCAAGTTGGCCGAGGTGGCTCGGCCAAAGTGGCCGAGCCACCTTGGCCAATTTGGCCGAGGTTTGGCCGCGGCGCTCCGTCGTTTCGCGTCGTTTTTTCCGTCGACTTCTCCGTCGATTCTTCGTCGATTCTTCGGTCTTCCGGGCTTAGTTTTGCTCCGGTGATGTCGCCGTTGTGTTCGAGTCCGGTCCGATCAACTTTCGAGCTCAAGCGGTTCGTTTGCATCGACGGACTAAGTACGGTTGATTCCGTCTTGTCAACGTTTTGAGTTTAGCCAACTCGCCTCGTTGAGCTTCGTCGTCGGGTTTTTCTCCACGACGCGTCGTTTCGCTGGCTCGTACGCCTCGCCGACTCACTTTACGCGTTTTGCGGCGTAATCACGTCGACGGCGTTCTGAGTCGCGCCGTCGGATGGATCGTCGGTTATCAACCCACCGTTTACGAGTCTTGTTCGGGTACTGATAAGCAATTTTAGCCTCTGGATACCCCTCCAAAGCGTCTCAGTCTCGATTCTTGATGAGTCTGGGATGCTTTGGACATGATGAGCCCCTTCACTCCTTAATTGGCGTGATAGGACTTGTGAATGACCCTGGCGTTTGATCTCTCCATTCCCTTCAGTCTTTCCAGTGCTTTGTAGGATTGTGAAGGTATTACTGCATCGCATTTTTGTCCGACCGTTGTCGAAATCTCGACCGTAAGTCGATAGATGAATTTCTTTTGAGGTTGGCTCCAGATTTGATTCCTCCAATCCTCTCGTGTTCTCCGCTGCTTTGTAGGATCCCGAGGGTGTCGCGGTCTTTGCATTTATTGCTTGACCGTTGTTGGAATTTCAATCAGAAGCTAATCAAGTTTCCTTCTTGTTGTTGACTCGCCGGTGGATTGTCGCCCAATTGACCTCGAGATTCCTCCGTTGATCGGGAATTCTTTTGTAGATCGAACCGTTGATCGGTGAATCCCGTTGACGGCGTTGGTTGGCGTCGCTCTTGCATTACTTCGTTGCGGTGTGTTCATCCACGGTGGGAGGTATTCTTCCCAATTGTTGATTGGTAGGCCCTCGGCGATGTATGAATCGGCTGTCACGATTGAGGAGTCCTTTCGAGGTAGAGCGCGTTGTCCGGCGTCGATATAAGCCTCGTCAGAATTTTATCCCTCCTTGAGGTCCCATAGCGGGAGGAAATTGAGGGTTATCGAGTTATCCTTAAGAATATGGTAATATTCTCCAGGAACTTCTCGTTAAGAACCAGGAATTAGTTTATACTCGTAATCCTATTTGGAGTAGGGCATGGGAGAATATCTGGAAGATTGAGTCTGCCCAGGCCACCTTGCTGATGATTTCGACCATTTAGAGGTTAAGCTCCAAAGTCTACAAGATTTTGAAGTAGCCGAGCTCTCCTCATATATAGAGACAGAGACGGCGGCTCGCCTGACGGCTTGGCAGGACGCTTGCGTTATTACTGGACTCGAAGTTCACATGCAGCGAGGCCAGGTGCATCATTTGGAGACCGTTGTTCTGAAGCCGTCTTCCGTGGGACACTTTTGGTCTTGTGTATTCTTTCGGAAGCGAGGATAGTAGAGCTCGAACAGGAACTGGCGGCGAGGGAGAGCCCGATCGCCTTGAAGTCGACAAAGGCCAACAAAGAAAAGACTCTGCGATGCGTGCAGAAATTTGAACTCGGGCGTAAGCCGGTTGACATCAAGAAGGAGATCATGAGGCCCTTAATGGCAGCGAGGAGGCTTTCAGGGCCGAGGTTCAGGAGGAACTTCAACAAGCTTTCCTCAATAAAGTATCTGAGTTAAAGCAAAACATATTTCTGTCCTCTTTTGTGCTCTATTGTGATTCTTTTATTTCGCCAGAAATAATTAACCATAATACTTATAGGATTTTTGGCAAACCCTCAGCCGTCAACGGATTTGATTAGCCTTTACCAACTACCGTTTGAATTGGGCTAGCGTGCGGATTGTCCAAATCCGTTCCGCACGTGACGTTGTGCTGGAAGAATGAAACTCTTCTAGACTTGTTGCTATGATATTGAATACATAGGCTTGGTACTCTTTACCGCAAGAGATCGCCCGCAACGCTGTGGAGGCGCTGGCTTAATCCCTTCTTAGGCTTCGGATGAAATACCCCGAATCGAACTCGTGTCTTCTTCAATCTAAAAGACTAAACCGGCGACAGCGTGTTAGGCGTCGACTTTAGGGTTATTGGTCATTCTCAATTCAACGGTTTGACTAGCCTTTACCAACTACCGCTTGAGTTGGGCTAGCGGTGGATTGTCCAAATCCGTTCCGCGCGTGGCGTTGTCTTTGGAAGAATGAAACTCTTCTAGACTTGTTGCTATGATATTGAATACATAGGCTTGGTACTCTTTACCGCAAGAGATCGCCCGCAACGCTGCAGGAGGCGCTGGCTTAATCCCTTCTTAGGCTTCGGATGAAATACCCCGTAATCGAACTCGTGTCTTCTTCAATCTAAAAGACTAAACCGGCGGCGTGTTAGGCGTCGACTTTAGGGTTATTGGCCGACCCCGACCTTCAGCGGTTTGACTAGCCTTTACCAACTACCGCTTGAGTTGGGCTAGCGGTGGATTATCCGATCCGCCCGCGACGCGACGCTGTGCTAAAAGAATGAGACTCTCTTAGACTTAATGCTACGATGTTGAATACGTGAGGCTTCGTCTTTTGTCACGGGAATAGACTACGACAGCGTGGTGGCGTTGGCTTTATCCTTCTTAGGCTTGGGACAAAATACCGGTCGAACTCGGTGTCTTCTTCAATCGGAGAAAGACTAAACCGGCGACAGCGTGTTAGGCGTCGACTTCATCCTTCTTAGGCTTGGGATGAAATACCCGAGTCGAACTCGGTGTCTTCTTCAATCGGAGAAAGACTAAACCGTGGCGTGTTAGCGTCGACTTCATCCTTCTTAGGCCGGGATGAAACACCCCAAGATGAATCTTGGCCTTCTTTGACCGGAGAAGGATTGAACCGTCATAAGGTTGATTGAGGTGGGAAAGGAAGAATGTATTCTATTTCCGAAGGTGGAGAGGAAGGAGGATCTTGTCTCCTATCTCGGGTAAGGGATGAACAAGAGGGAAGGTTTTGTATCCTATCTCTTGCGGTGGAGAGGAAGGTTTTGTGTCCTATCTCGGGTAAAATGTGGGAAAGAAAGAATGTACTCTATTTCCCAATGAGAAACTAAGAGTGGGATCTCCACTCCGAGAATCTAAGACAAGAGAGGAAGAATGTATTCTATCTCTTGCTTCTGGAGAGGAAGAATGTATTCTATCTCCAGGTAAAATGTGGGAAAGAAAGAATGTACTCTATTTCCCAATGAGAAACTAAGAGTGGGATCTCCACTCCGAGAATCTTGGAAGGGTACGGATAGCTTTCGCTTTTGTAGGATTGCTAACCAGAATTTGAAAGTGGACCTCTCGTTCGTGGAGGGAATCGAGAGGGGATTTTGCTGGTGGTTGGACCAGGGAGATTTTTAGTGGGCCCACCGTCAATGAATTTGATCGGTGAGAGAATTTTGGAGGAAAACACAATAACTTATGGTTATCCTCATGAAAATGAGTGAGATATTCTCTGAGGAATTTCCCATCAAAATGGGTTATCCTGAATATACTAAGGATAGTATTTTTTCAGAAACTTCCCATTTATCGGCATTAATTGCCGGTCGCCATTCTGTGTGATAAGGCGATATGCACCGTTTGAATAGACCGTGTCTATTATAAATGGTCCTTCCCATTTGGGTTCGAATTTACCTTTCTTTTTAGAGGTGAGGATTATCGATTCGTCTGGCGAGGGCGAGATCTCCCTCCTTAAAGGTTCTCTGTCGAACTTTCTTGTTGAAAGCCCTCGACATTCTAGCTTGATAGAACTCAATGCATTGTTGAGCCTCGAGCTTCTCATCTAACATCTCAAGCTCTTGAGGCGTTTTGATGTTGTTCTTCGTCGTCATCTACATTTGCAAGGCGTGAGGTAATGAATCTGGATTTCCAGCGGAGGATCGCTTCACGCAGTAGACCCGTCGAGGGTGGCTCTGTTGGCGTGCGTCTGGATTGTGCGATATGCCCAGAGTGCTTCTCCGAGTTTATCGTCCCAGTCTCGCTTGTTATTCTTCACAAGCTTCGACAAAATCTTGATGATCGTCTTGTTGAGCATACTCGGCTAACCCATTATTTCTGGATTATAGGTCGCCGACGAGACATCTTGTATCTTGAATTTTTCGCAAAACTTGATGAAGGAATTGCTGATAAATTGGGGACCGTTGTCATGCACGATCCGTCTTGGGACACCATGTCGATAGATGACATGGTGTTTGATGAATCTGACGGTACTCGCCTTGACCTCCTTTAGTGGGATTGCTTCAGCCCACTTGGAGAAGTAGTCGGTGATCGCTAGAATAAAGCGATCTCCTTTAACCGACGGAGGAAAATGGGACCTACAACGCCCATTCCCCATGTCTCGAATGGCGGGGCGTGGCGAAGGATCGGCTACTACGGAGGCGATGCATATAATGAATGCGACGCGTGGCATTCCGGCGTGCTCATTGCGTCATTAATCATCGTGGGCCAAAAGTAGCCCATTCTCTGATTCGCTCGTAGAGCTTAGGACGGTAGTGCGCACCACATTCACCTTCGTGTGCTTCGAAGGACCTCTTACGCCTCCTTGTTTGAAAGGCATCGGAGTAAAGACCATCGTACCCGTGATATAGCATCCGGGTTTCGTGTCGTAAAAGAATCAGGAGCTCTTGGCGGGATTGACTCTCTCTCCTTCCGTCTTCGGAGAATCACCGTGTAAGCGTGTCGGCGATAGGAAGCGCCAATCTCGGGGCTCTAACTTGGTTTGGGTTGCATGTACCTCTTTGGTAACTACCCCTTTGTCTTCTTGTACCCCATCATATATTGGTGCGAAGAGTGGTGAGTCTGGCCGTAACTAATTGCTCGGTCTCGGAAGGTTGTGCTAACGACCGCGACTACGCCCGGTGCATCTGCGTGGCGTTTTGGGCGTGGGATATATTCGATGAAGAATTCTTGAATGAGTCGGCCATTTCAGCGGCTACGATGATAGGGGACGGTCGAGTTCCTCACTTAGTAGTCACCACGGACTGCTTAACTATCGGTTGTGAATCACCATACGCCGAGATATTCGACCCCGGCTCCTTGGCGAAGCTAAGTCCGATAAGTAGCTGCTGTATTCGCTACGCTATTGGAACAGGTTCGTGAGTGAATAAGCACGGGCATGACATGATTCCGGAAATCAAGACAACTCCGACTCAGTGGAGATTTTAGAACATCCGGGTACTCGCCACATTGGTGGCCCGAGAAGCTCCATCAAAATACAATCGCCATATTTGTTGGTGCGGCGTAGTGTTGACTTCACGAACTTCATCCGGAAGATCATCATATAGCTCAAGCGCATCCGTTGTCGGTGGCGACCAAGAGATCACAAATCGCTTGTCCTTTGGTGACTTACGTTGTTTGAAATACAAGTCATATTGAGACAAGAGCAAGGCCCATTTCGCTAAACGCCAACTCATCGAGGCGGTGGGTCATAAATATCGGATCGGTTCGTTAGAATAACATAAATCGCCCCGTCCGACTAAATAGTGCCGCATTTTGAATCGCGAACACTAATGCAAAACGCGCTTCGACCATTGGATATCGAGACTTCGGCCGCCGACTAATGTTAACTCGGGTAATACGCGCTTTGTTCGTGACCGTATGCGTCGTCTTGCGGTAAAGCAACGGTGATCCGTCGCCTTGACATAGATCGAGCGGTTTTCCGGCTAGCGGTGCAACAAGAACAGAGGTTTAGCGAGATACGATTTGATCTCTTCAAGCGCTTTCGACATCGTCGTCCCAAATAAGCGACCGCCCTTCTTGTTCAATTTAGAGAATGGTTGACACTTCCCGGATAGGTTCGATATGAACCGTCGGATGTCATGTCGCCCTTACAACCCCGAGTTCTCTCGGATTTCGGAGGTTGCAACTCTTGAATAGCCTTCACTTTATCGGGATCGGCGTGGATTCCTTTGTCGGTGGCAGCGAAGCCGAGGAACTTGCCACCGACATCCCAAGGAAGGATTTGGCGGGGTTCATCTTTAGGCGATGAGTCGCATGAGCTCGAATACCGTTCTAAGATCTTTGATATGATCTCCTTTGTCGGCTTTTCACGACCAAGTCATCGGCGTAGCATTCGACCGTTTTCGGAGATGATCCCGAAAATTTTAGTCATTGCTCGCTGGTATGTTGCGCTGCTCTTTAAACCGAACGGCATGACCGTAGCAAAATATACCGACGGGCGCTCAACGCTGCGGTGTTTACGCCATCGGGTGCATCTTGATTTGATTGTAACCCGAAACCATCCATAAAGGACATCCTCTCGAATCCACACGTATTGTCAACTATGACGCCGGTGATTGGCGAGGGAAATCATCCTTTGGGCAGCGGCGTTTAGGTCTCAGACGCATACTGCATCCTAATCGAACCATTCTTCTTCATGACCGACTATATTCGCCACCCAATCCGGTGTTGAATTTCCTCGATGAATCCGATTCTATGAGTTTCTTTACTTCGCCCACGATCGTCAGAAGATTTGTGGACTAAACCGCCTTTGCATTGCTTGACAGTTTGACATCCACGTTGATGTTGAGGCGATGTGTTGCCACATTAGGTCGAGTCCCGCATGTCCTCGTAGCTCCGTGCAAATACATCGATATATTCCCGATTAGGGCTTATCAACTCTTCCTTTCTTCCGAGGGAAGAGTATTAATGATGTTTATGAGCTTAGGATGCTCCTCATCACCCATATTAGCCTGGGTTACCTCGTCCTTAGTAGGGGGGTCTCTTTGTTCGAATCTATCCCCAAACTGCTCTCTGAGTTGATGGATCCATGGGTCTTCCCATGTTGGCATATCTTCATCACCCTCAATAGTAGCAGGATCGATCGTGGCCATATTCGACATCAAGGCCTTGAAAGCTTCTCCGAGGCTGGTGTCAGAATCCCAAGCCGAAGAATCAGACGAATGTCCGTCTCCCTCATCGGGTGGATTATTATCAATCAGCCATGAGCATTCATCTTCTGAGGATGATTCGTATCCCAATCCCCGTCTGAATGCATAGTAGTTATCCGGCTTCCCTTTTGGGACATATGCCGCTTTAGGAGGGACTCGAGGACCTCGCCCGAAACATAGACCTTCTCCTTGTGCCAAGTCGTACCCCCACTTCTTCATGATAGCCAGTGTTTCTGTACTATATCTGAATGTGTGGAGGATAGGCCCATTGTCATCTTCACCTTCTTCAAAGAAATGATTCGGCGTTGGAACTGCATCTCCTTTTCCGTAAACCAAGTCTTTTTCACTACTTGATCTTCGTGGGATGACGAGCGTTGTCCCCAAGGAATCTCGGAACTGCTTTTGTGTAAAGCAAGATGACCGAGTTGGTAAGTGCAATTCAGGGTCGTTGTATAAACCTGTCATTACATCATTCAAAGACAAAGGGTACTCTAAATCGTCATTTATTGATTCATCGGCAATTTGCCAATTACAATGTTCATCTGACGATTCTTCATCGTCAAGATTGATTACAAGGGGTACAATGTCATTCAAAACAAAACCACCACTATAATCAAGCCCGCTTCAGACGCCTTCTTCACCACTGCCCGTGCCTTGGGCCGATGATTGATTTGGACTCATTACCGTAGAGGAGAGAATCAAGAAATAATTCTCTACCCCTTAAACGGCCGCTTGTCCGCGACCACCGCCTTGACCTCATTATTCGTGTCTACATATTTGAGACACCGATGAAGAGTAGATGGGACTATAACGCTACCGTGGATCCAAGGTCGACCCAACAATAAGTTATAGGAAGTCTCACAATCACATAGCGGTGACTTGGACTTTAAATCCCCATTTGGCACTTTATCCGATTTTACCAAGCCGCCGAGACCACCGGTGTTAAACCATAGATCATTGTGTTCGCTGACGCTTCATCAGCGGGATTCCAAGGTGATACATGAGGCCAGGGCATGATGCTCATACGAACCCGGATCGACTTGGATCGGTTAACTTCACTAGAGCCAATATACGGTGAAGTATAGCGGCCTATCGTGCTTGGAATCTCGTGCATATCCTCCTTTGTAAAAGTGATGCAGGGAAGTGTTTGGTTGCCAAGTTGCATTGTTGTGTAGATTCTTCCGAATCGGCTTGATCTCGAAAGTGAGAAACACCTCGAATCGGCGAGCTTCTTGTAGAGCTTCGGGTTTCCTTTGACAACCGGAGCAACTCAGAGAGTTATTCGCCGGATGTTCGCCACCGGGCCATGACGCCGAAACGGTATGGAGAGCCCGATGTTCCGGTCTATCCCTCACTGTCGAGGCGATTGAATCGACCGCCGAGTTGAGCTTCCTCGACCTCGAGGTCGTTTCTCCTTTGCTTCACCGCTTTTTCTTTAGCAAATGCGTCATTTGTCCTTTTTCTCTCGCACGAGTGAGAGGAGTCGTGGTCACCCGATTCGGCGGTGTCTTAGCATTTGGGTTTGAGCCTCCTGATATTTGTAACTATATTAAGTATCCGCTCCTAGTAGCGAAGACTTCAGCTCCTCGTGAAATTGAAGGTGGCTATTTTTCATCATCCTTCTCTCGAATTGTCAAGCAAAGATGGCATAGCTTGCCTTTTCCCTTGGTCTTCCTTTTGGCCGAGGATGTAGTCCATCGATCGCCTTCCAAAGAAGTCGGTGGACCCAAAGGATTTCTCCGCTTGCCGTCAGGTGCGGCATTGAGCCCCTTCTTACGCTGTTCGTGAGGATCTTCATTCACCATCTTCATTCCTACCTTCTGGCGTCGGTTGGAACCAATCCAAGGAACTGATCCGCTTATAGAGACTGCATTTGCTCCCACCTTCTTCTCTTTAGAGGGTTTCGAGTAATGACTCCAACATCGATCAAGGCTGAATCTTGTCCTTGAGATGGTAGCGTAACTTTGTAGGATGGTGTACCGCGGATAAGCACGATTTAGGATCCAGAACCTTGTTTGCCTCCTCTTGGTCTACAATTGGGGCAACCGATTTTGTTGTTTTCCGTAAGGTATTTGAAGATGCGGAACTTCTTCGTCCTTGAGCGAGTAAGTTTTGGGAAACCTCGAGCCGGATGGTTTCGATTCGAGTTTGTTGACGCCATTGAGGCGCGATTGCCGCGGTGCACGTTGTTGGCATCGCCGCTGTGGTTGCAGTCAACGCTTGATTAGCGCCTACAGACTTTGCCGGTGCTTTACCTTTGCCACGGGGACAAAGTTACGCTTGTGAGCATCCACTATAGGTGACCTCTCTCGCTTTCTTCCTCCTCGAATCGCCGCCTTGCTCTCCACGTATCCTTAAATCTTTCCAAGTCTCGGGCGGTGCAGTTCCCATTGCTTCCAACACGCCCAATGACAAGTTGTTATGACAAGTTTGGAGAATGAACTTCTCGTTATCGGTCTCGGCAATTCATTGCCTTATTTCTCAACCTCTTGACGGTTATCCATCGCTTCCCCGCTTGGCTCTCGTCCAACAAAGAACCGATGGATACCTCTGTCATCGTCGAAGAAATTGGTGAGAAACATGGCCTCCATATCGTCCCAGCCTATTAACGCCCTCGGTTTGAGACGGCGTACCAATCGGCGGCAGCCCAATGGCGGGTGCCAACGAATGACCGAACCATCAAGGGCTCGTCGAGATAACACCTAGATGAGACTTGAAGTAGATCAAGTCGAGTGGGCGATCCCTTCCGTCAAGCGGTGTAAAGTTGATGAGGTTGAATTTTGTCTGATACGGATTGATTCCCACTCCCTTGGGTAAGGACATGGTATACCCGTCTTCTTTACCTCTTGAGCGGAAATCAAAGTATTGATTTTGCTCTCAAGGTCTTTAATTTTCGTTCTCCCCTACATCTCCGTTCGGGTAAACTTGGGGAGGAACGACGGTGTTATCGCTAGCGCTTTGCCGAGCAAAGATGACCATCTACGCTCCGACCTCCTTCTCGTCCGTGTCGCTATCCGTTAAATTGACATTATTGCGGCGACTTGGCCATACGGCGGTCCATTATCGCTGGATCATTGGTCATGCATTGCTCTCATCTGGCATGGCGGTTCCATCTCAAGCTTAAAGTCGCCCTTTTGCTTGGTTAGGGCCTCTTCAAGCATCACGGGACACTTGATCCGCCTGATCATGAACGCCGCAAGGTTGTCCTATGCCGAAATTGTATTATCGGAAGCCATTGCGGAGCCGGCATCCGACACTTCATCATCCGAGGGTAATCCCTTCGTGATCTTGCGATAATTGGTCGCCTAACGCCCGACCGCAATCGAAGCCATTCGCTATGATGCCCCCGAACGCATGTGACGACGCCCCTCGCCGGGTCATATTGATGGTAACACTCGGCACCATCACCCCGAGGCTTCCATCTCTTTTGCGAAAGTGTCTTAACTTGTTCGCATTCTCGTGCGAGCCTATCAAAACCGACGCTTTTCCGAGTCGCTTTAGCGCATTGCACTCGATAACAATGCCTTGATCGGTTTGAGCACAAGCAAGGCATGTTTGATTCTCACGCTCCTCTTCGATTTACTCGCACGATAGTACAACTTCGTCGGCATGAATACCGAGCAACCTATCGTGGTTGGCACGACTTCTCGTATAACGCTGTCATCGCCGATGAGAGCGCCTCCTTCGAGAACAAATAGGCCTTTCATAAGTCACCCGCCGCAACGCCCAAGGAAGTGTGATTCTTCGGCGGGCTCGGACTTCGATTTGAAGCCCGTGCGAAACAAGAGGTTTCTTCTTATCTTTGTGGGTACGACTCAGATAGGAGTGACCCGCGATTCCTTTAACGGACCTAGGCGATCCTTGACGGTAAGCCCGCTGGTCGGCGAGTTAGCTTCGCGGAAGTTCGGGTACAGACGCCGGAGGTGACTTCGGTGTCAACGGCACTTTTGCTGAGGTGCTCACAATTTCTGATTTGAGCACGGGAGCAGGAGTTGGCCTGCTGGCAGAGCTAAGCTTGGATGTTGGTTTCGTCGAAGTTGAAGCCTCGACGGACTTAGGCTTCCAAGCTAGCTGAGTTGTCGACGACTTCTTGGCCGCCTCCCTCTTCAACTCGCGGGCTTGTTGCACCAAAGCCCGTTTGCGCCAGGAGGCTGCGCTCCGGATGCCCCGGCGTGGATCTCCGTTTGACTCGGACCCATTCGTCCGTCGCCGGCCTGTAGGAATCGGCTACAATCTCAGATTTCAGCCTCTGAGTCAACTTGGATCTTAGATCCGCCTCATAGCGGACCCCATCCATTGATTCTTTCGCCTGGGCTAATTGTTTCGCCAGCGCCGACGCCGCCTCGACGCTCTCTTGAGAGAGTCACGACGCCATTATGGATCGCACTCGCAAAGACAGGGTTCCGGTTTGCCGCGTTAGGGCTGGGAACCACCGTTGTCTGCAGCTTCTTGACGGCGGTGGTGGTGGATTTTCGCCCGCACTGAGGCCGATCGGGTCTTCCTTGCGGCGGAGACCATCTTGGACTTATGGGGAACTGATCCGACGAGGAGGAGAGGTATTCTTCATACTTCTTCCGGTCGAACTCGAACTCGACCTCCTCGATGACCGGATCGGATCCGCGGTTATTCACGACGCGGCTTTTGTCGAAGCCGCTGGCCCCACTGTGGTCGCCCATTTGTTCAAGCGAAAGTTGGTTTGTTATTCATTGCTCGCTTGAATTCGCATGTACCGTTGGCCTACAACAAAATTTCAAACAAAGAAAAATGCCTTTATTTTAGGCGCATAAATGAAAACGAAAATTACAACTCTCTTCCTTTTGTGAACAAACACGAGGATCTCTATTTTACGGATCCTCGCTATGGGTTCTTTGCCCGTCGGGACTTTTATTCGTCCGCTGACCACCGCAATCCCGATCCCGTGTAAACCCGGTTCCGAACTACAGACGAGGCTCGCTTCACGAAGGAACGGTTACCTGAGGGATCACACTCACGGCGAGAGGATCGCCAGGGGATCACACTCACGGCGAGAGGATCACGAGCGGGTGAGATCTACAAGGAGAAATCACGCTATCCCCGAGGTTAAGACAAGCTTAACCTAGAGGGTATCTGTAGTTCGACCCGAAGTTTGCTTACCTTCCGCCTATAGATCTGACGCCGATCGACTTGAGCTCGCCGGTGCTGAACCGTCGTCGTAGATCTGCGAGGCTCTTCGAGAGTCCGCCGAAATCACCAAGTCCCAGTCCAAGATCCCAAATCCAACCCCACCATGAGCAAGACCCCCATTTATACAAAAACCAAAGGGGGCTGTAGCCAGCCAGCTGACAGTGGCTCGGCCGTAGGCAGAATACCTACCCCTGGCGAGGCACCTCGACCAAGTTGGTAGGGTGGCTCGACAAAGTGGCCGAGCCTCCTCGACCACTTGGCCGAGGCACCTCGACCAAGTTGGTAGGGTGGCTCGACAAAGTGGCCGAGCCTCCTCGACCACTTGGTAGGGCACCTCGACCAAGTTGGTAGGGTGGCTCGACAAAGTGGCCGAGCCTCCTCGGCCACTTGGCCGAGGCACCTCGGCCAAGTTGGTAGGGTGGCTCGACAAAGTGGCCGAGCCTCCTCGACCACTTGGCGAGGCACCTCGACCAAGTTGGTAGGGTGGCTCGACAGTGGCCGACCTACTAACCAATTTGGCCGAGGTTTGGCCGCGGCGCTCCGTCGTTTCGCGTCGTTTTTTCCGTCGACTTCTCCGTCGATTCTTCGTCGATTCTTCGGTCTTCCGGGCTTAGTTTTGCTCCGGTGATGTCGCCGTTGTGTTCGAGTCCGTGTCCGATCAACTTTCAGAGCTCAAACGGTTCGTTTGCATCGACGGACTAAGTACGGTTGATTCCGTCTTGTCAACGTTTTGAGTTTAGCCAACTCGCCTCGTTGAGCTTCGTCGTCGGGTTTTTCTCCACGACGCGTCGTTTCGCTGGCTCGTACGCCTCGCCGACTCACTTTACGCGTTTTGCGGCGTAATCACGTCGACGGCGTTCTGAGTCGCGCCGTCGGATGGATCGTCGGTTATCAACCCACCGTTTACGAGTCTTGTTCGGGTACTGATAAGCAATTTTTAACGCCTACAAAATCCAGTGAGTTATAACGAGTATATGCGTTGGTATTGGGATATCCCACGCAGATGGAAAGTATGCGACCCACACCCAGCAGCTGGATTCATAACATGTCCACGGTCAGATACTTACATCCCTAGGGCCATGATCGAGATAAATTATATAAGTTTTTGAACTCATTTAAAAATAATATTCTTCTTTTGAAATTATACTACTTGTTAAGCTGCGTATATACTGATTAAATTGCAGATCCATGCATTTGATGAGATTGAGGGAGATATAAATGAGAGTATTGCTGAGATTCAGGATCCAAAAGCAATATCAGTCTTCAATAAGATCACATAGAGAACAACGAATGTGTTTCATAGGAATCACGTCGACGAGTTTAAAGGATGCAAGGATAGGACACTCTAATTTTTAAACGTGTATGCTCAAAAATATAAGACGGGTTCTAAAGCGGCGTGTGATGATGGAGCCGACACTTCTCATAATGCGGCACGTGATGATGGAGCCGGTACTTCTTAGCCTCATACACAATTGGATACTCAGATCATCGAGGCTCATGATCATGGACATCAAGGGCGGGGATGGGGGGGAAGAGGTAGGGGAAGGGGTAAGAGAGGGAGAGGAAGGATGGGACTTTTAGGATGTATATGATGATTATATTGTGATATGATGTTTATTTTGTGATTCTGAATCTCATGAATATATATGGTTAGATTGTGGTTGGATTGGTCGAAATTGTTGCTTGTGTGGATAGATTTTCGTGTACATATGTGGTTGGCATTTCATGTATATATGCAGTTAAAATTTTATGTGTGTGGTTGGATTTTTGTGTATATTGTTACAAATTTTTTATATATAACAGGTTGTGAATGAGGAGGAAAGGTGGTTGTGCGTGCATGGTTGTGCATGTTCTGAAACTTCATGGGAATTAGAATCACGTAAAGTTACAAGATTCAATTGGCAGAGAGTTCAAATTGGAACTCTCCGTCAGGTCTACCTTGTAGCTTCACGGGATTCTGAGTTCCGTGAAGTTTGCATCCTCTTGACTGATAGTGTCTAGGAGTGCAGGGGCGCTCTCAACCGACGGTGCGGGCTGACAATACCATGAAGTTTTTTAAACTTATTTAGCATTTTCGACCCAGTTTCAGCCAGGTGGGTGAAACTGGGTCGAAAATGCTAATTAAATGTTAAACGGGTCGAATTTTGTAATTAAATTTCGAATAGTGTTGGTTCTGGCTGAAACTGGGTCGAAAATGCTAATTAAATGTTAAACGGGTCGAATTTTGTAATTAAATTTCAAATAGTGTTGGTTTTGAAAATTTGTCCTAAATTGTATATTTTTTTTTTTTTGGATGTATATACCTTCACCTATCTTATATTGTGTAAATGCATGCTTGACAGCCACGAGAAATTTTTTATTTCTGGGTTTGATGTTTAATATAGAAATTATGGACATTTGGAGATGGAAGCTTTGAAGTAAATTAAATAAATTTTTATCCACTGCGGGCGACCCAGATGGTTGGGAGGTTCCAACATGGCTCTCACAGTCATGGGTTCGATTCCTGGCTGGGTTATAAATAAAGCCCAAAAAAATGAAAAAAAAAATTATTGAACCTATTTTATCTAATTTATTCAATCTTTATTAGCGTGGAGAAATGCTATTAGATATACAATCTTCAAATAATTAGTTATTATGCTCTTCTTCTTTAGTGAAATACTTTAGTTCTATCGTTTTTATTGTGTGAAAATGGGACTGCGCGCCCAGTCTTTGACCTTAATCTGGTGCGAGTTTTTTAGATCCTAAGTCACATCAGTTTAGTAAAAGAAATGTATTCTGTGTAACATGCTATAAGTGTGGAAAGTTTCGACATTTTAAGTCCATCGGTCCACAAAGCAAGCAGGAGAGTAAGGGTGAATATAAGCACCCAGAACAAAGGGATGCTAGTAGAAAAGAATTTGTCTGTGACAAAATGTAAGGCTTTAATGACCAATATTGAGGGTTGATGGATAGATTCTGGTGCAACAAGGCATATCGCGAAGAACAAGCACAGAATAATAGATTTCACTAAGCTAAAGAAAGAAGAACAACAAATTTATATGGGAAATAAACTATCTCACTATAGAAGGTATTGGTTTATACAGATTAGATCTTGGGAATAATGTTCTTGTTCTCAAATATGGTTTTATGTGCGAGGAATTTGGTTCAATTTGATCTCTATTCCCTGTTTGATGAAAAATAGGCTAGAAGTTAGATTTTTTAACAACATGGTTTCTATAAGGAATGACAAGGAAATGTATGCTGTGAGAAAATATCTACCAAGCAGAAATTGTGTATCCTTTCAGTAGTTTATAATAATTATGGCAATAGAAACTCTGATTCGAAATACTTGTCCTGTTATATTTCTAAGTCTGAATTGTGACATTCTTAACTAAGACATGCTAGTGTTTCTAAAATGAATCAAATTACCGGGAACTGGATGCAAGAGTACAAAGAGGCCACATTAATCGACGGAGCATATAAAGAAAATGGAAAAAAAAAATGGCCAAGTGTTGGATGGTCACAAAGTAAAAAATTTGGGTAACTTTGCGACCGACACAGGGTCGAGGTATGTTAGCCTCTCGGTCGGTATAGGTTGGCAGTGAGTGTTAACCTCACGACAATGATGGGTTCGCAGTAGGTTAACTTGATGACCAGTACGAGTAAAGTAACCTCGATCCTCCAAGGTTACTTTGAAGTCGTCATTTGGAGAGAGTGGAGCAAAGTCGAAAAAGAAGGTCGGACCCTACAATGAAGATTTTGAGAAATCGACGAAAACACGTCGAAGATCGCCAAAAGCAGCAGAGGGGATTTATTAGGGCTGGGAAAATTAAATGAGAAAGAAGAAGAAAAGATATATGGGGGGTATTTATATGGCCTCACTGATGGTCGAGACCGAAAAATAATAACTTCACGATATCGAAGCCTATAGCAATCCTAACGGACTTCTCGGTTTCTGTCTAACATGCAGTTAAGAGCGAAACCTGCCCGGTCTGACTTCGCAATGTGTGCTATGTAGAGTCACGCCCCCCTCTTGAAGTTAGGGGTGATTTTACATTATAGCTTCACGATCCTTGTTCGTGACGTTAACAACGCACGACTCAGAGCCTCAAATCACTTGGCTTCATGGTGTTCAACGACGTGACAACATTCAGTGACTAAATAATTATCATTATTCTTGTCATTGGTCTGTGAAATTGAAGTGCATATAAGGTTTTCATTGATGAAAAGCGAGAGCTACATAGATCATCGCATGATAAGAAAGAAATAGAAGGAGTACAAAATGAAAAGTGAGATGCCCAAGGAAACGTAGCCTCGCGACCATCTACTCATCGTCATCATTGTCGCTTGAAGAAGTCCAAGGGCCATGAGTACTCCCCCTAACATGAGGAATGCGGCGCTTGAGACGCTTGACCTAGGCAGGCCTACGAACCATATTTTCAACGGCTCCCTTTTAAGCAATTGGCAGTGGTTCGAATCCAAGTGTCATAATGAAATGTAAAAAAGATTTAGCTTAGCGATATAGTTTAAACTATGCAATGAGATCGCCTTGCGACACTGGTTATCTTCGCGACAGTTGACTTCGCGATCAGCATTCATCCCAAAATCACACTTGAGTACTCAAAGGAATCTAATTTCTCGATAAAATAAGGGAGAAGAGCATTTCTTGTCATTCCTTGATCAAATATTTACAGCAAAATGTGATCTGTACAAGGAAAAGAAACAAAAAAATTTGAAGGTTTGCTTCTTGAATTTTATGAAATTAAACTACATTACCATAAAGTGAGATAACTCTATCCACCAACTGGCATTCCAGTATGTGTTGGAATTCTAGATTTTATGGCAATATTTTTGCTTGACAAGGTTTCTTGACTTTGAGAAAAAATATATGAGCATGTTTTATTATTCTCTGTTTCGGAGTTTTTTCCTAGTCAAATGAGTTTATAAATACCATTATAATGAGAATAGTTTCTGAGATGGTTTCATAAAGTCCATTTCTATGTCCTTCCATTTCTTTTGTCCCCAATTGCAATCAATCTATAAACTGAGTTGAGCTTTGAGTTGAGCTTTTATTCCATGTCATTTGAAAGACTGTAGCATAACACTCTTGTTGTAAGACTTTGATGACAAGCTTGAGAATGGATACTGACGACAACTATAGCAATTACAGCCTAGGCTTGGCGGTAATGATGTGCATGATTGCACATAACACCGAGCCATGATGCAGCAATAATTGCCACGACAATGGGAGGTTAAGGCGGTGACTTCAACACAGATATCATCGACGAGTTTGAGAGCAGATGACAAGCTCATGATAGAGAATACTGTAGCACAGAGCACTGGAGCACGATGTGCTTGGGTTTGGACTTTGTTTTGATCCCCACAGATGCTAACGAATCGCACTCACATGACGTTTGGACTTTGTTTTGATCCTTATGGATGTTCACATATTGAACTTGCACGATGGGAGTATTGGGGAGACGCATCGACTAGCCAAAGGAGGCTAGACGAAGTGTGAGGTAGACCAGAAATCATGGGCTCGCCAAAGAATGGCCATATCATGGATGTTGTTGATGACCTTGATGGTGAAGAAAGAAAAATGATGGTTGTGCACTGATTTTGTTAGTAGATTATGGTGTTGTGGTGGCTAGACGTGCTACTTAAAAAGACAGGAAATTATATATGTAGTCGCATCAACAACTACAAACTTTAGAGCTCTGAAATGAAAATCATTGCTAGATCGACATCTTTTCTCAATCGATAACTACAAACTTGGACATTAAAAGAAAAAAAGATATGTAGAAATAGGAATTATGAATTATATTGACATTCTTCTATCATTGTTTTGTAAGTCCCTTTTTTGTTCTCCATGCAATTCTTTCTAAAATCTCTTAGGTGCCGTTTGTCAAGGGTTTAAGAGAGGATGGTTAAAGAGAAGGATTAACTTAGTTAACCTCACAAGAAAGATTAAAAATATTTTTATTCTATTTGGATTACATAATTAGCATGAAGGGTTAACCTTTTGTGTTTGGCAAAAAAGTAGGGATAAGGAAGTTAATCCTCTAATTTCAAAAATACCAACTTTAACCTTATTAAAAGCAGATTTTTTGAAATTATATTATATTAAGATAACCTCAACTAGGGTTTGCATTCATCTATATAATAAATTTCTTTTGAATTCAATAATATGAGATTTATAATTCTAAAATTGAAACTAAATCCAAATATTTAAAAGATATATTGTATATCTTCGTATAAACTCACTCATCTATATCAATAAATTTGAAAAGGAAAATTGTGTCAAGGCCCTAAATATGAGTTCTTGATATGCCCCAACACCCTGTACTTTCATCCTTCTGTATAAACCCAAAATACAAGGCAAAAGTTTAAATCGGCCCCTTTTCCCCTGCCAACTAAGCACAGGGAGAGAAAAAATTTCAAAAACCCCAAAATGCCCTTTGCGGATTACCTGCTACCCACTCAAATCAACTCTCTCTCTCTCTCTCTCTCTCTCTCTCTCTCTCTCTCTCTCTCTCTCTAAGGTTAACAGGAAAACGAAAAACACCCTCAATTTCTCCCAAATCCGATCTAGGGTTTTGGTTTTTTAATAAAAAAATGGCCGAACTCTCCACAGCAAACCTTGATTCCCCTAAATCTAGAATGAAAGACGGCAATTGCGATGAATTTGAAGTAGTTCACCACTCTCGGCGGCTGATGCACGATTAGGAACCGTCGGCGTTGAACAACAACCGATAACACTCACCTTTGAGGAGTGTTAAAGACCCTCGCCTTCAAAGAGTGTTAAAGATCCCCCCTCACCGTCGAAGAGTGTTAAAGATCCCCCCTCGCCGTAGAAGACCGACTAGGGACCCTCTGCTCTCTCATCCGCTCCATGCCTTCATCCACCCATGCTTCATCATCAAGGAATGACAGCACTGATGAAGCCACGCAGACCCTGTTGGGCATTCAAAAGGGGTTACAACATAGAAAAAGGAAAAATCTAAGTTCAAAAGAGGATGTAGAGAAATCTAGAAAGAAGTAAGTTTACGTTAAATTTTGTTAAAAAAATTTTTGGTCAAAACAATGGAATATGTTTTAAAAAATTGTGAAACTATATTGGAAGAGTTGTCTAAATTTTACTTGGAAAAACTGTGGAAATTGTTGTATGGAAGGATAAATGTGAAGTTCTATTGGTGCATTGTGAACTATGTGCCTAGATCTGTGAAATTTAACATATGGATATTACAGATGAATGTTTGGTTGTTATGATTCGTCAAAACATGTTAATGTTTTTCTAATTAATTGTTAAGTCCGAATTTGGTTGGCCATATTGGTATCGATATCCGACTTTACACATTATATGTTAAGTTTTATTGATCGATATCAATTTTAGCGAATGGTTGTTAAGGTTTATAGCATAACTATTAAATTTTATTGTTGGTTATAAACTATTGGCTATTGGATGTTAAGTTTAGATAGATTGATGTTAAGTTAATCATATAATTGATAAGTTTTAATTGTAGATGTTAAATATGTGCAATTGTTGATTAAGTTTATAATATTAACCTTTAGTGATTGTTAATACCATTTAGTGGTTGTTCATCTTAAGTGATTTAAATTAATTATTGCAGGAAAAAGTGTGGTCATGCTGCAGAAATTAGGCCTACTGCTAGTTTTAGCGCATATTATGACTTTATGAAAGTACTTGAACCGAGAATGAAGCGGTGACACTGGGATGCATACAAGGGGTGCAACTTTGAGCATTACGTAATATTTGGCTCCCTAGCACTAGATCGACCGGCACTTGAACTTATTTTGAGTCCCTATGTAGGTGGTGAAGTGACTTTTGCTCTGCCCGATACTGGCAGTGGGAAAGAAAAGATAGTTAATTTTGAGGCTAAAAGGCCAATTTGGTCCTTGTACTGGGGCTTCATACTCAAATTGGTCCCTACACTTTCTTTTTTCTCAACTTAATCCTTGTACTCATTGTTAAATGAAGATTTAGTCCTATTTTAACTCCCTGTTAAAAATTCTGTTAAATAAAACTTGAAAGGACAATACTACCCTAGCCTAATCATTTCCCTCAAAAATTGATTACATATCAATTGTGCTTCTGTTAATTTTACTTTGGTTCCTAAAAAAACCTAATTACATAAACATTTGGTTACCCGTTTCCTATTAGATGAGAGAAACAAAGCTTTACTCCAAAACATGAGAAATGGAGAAACCCTAAACAACCGAAAATGACGCTGGAAGCAGATGAAATGACCAAATCCTCTATCATACTAACGATGGGTCGCCTTTGGAGAGGAGATTTGGATCTAATGATGATCTACTCTAGAAATGAAAATTGTTTATTGGTTATGGTTTAAGCAACATTGGGTATGAGTTTTTTTTTTTCCTTTTCTTTTCTTCTTCTTTCATTTCTTACTGAGAAATATTTTGTTTTGAAGAAATCATTTTAGGAGCTCAATTGAAAGTGAATGAGCTCTTCTTCATGCATTAAGCATATTGAAATTGATGTGGCGAAAGAAAAGGATGACTTTGAAGTGTGTTTTCTAATGGAAAGTCAAAGCCAAATTCTATAGGGAAGCCTAAAGCAAATTTTTAATAAATGCAGTCTAAAGCCAATTTTAAATAAAACTTCCTCAGAAAATAATAAGAAGATTTGATGTTTTCTACAAGAAAAGGAATAGAAATTTTTAGTTCAGAGTTACATTAGTCATAAGCGTTATATTTTGACTGTGATCTCAATAGAACCACTAAAATAAAGAATTAAAAAGATTTTATCTATTTGGAATTTTATTCTTATTTAAATGTTAAAAATAAAAATAAAAGCATTGAGAGTAATTTGGTCATAAATGAAAAGTTAACACTTAATTTTTAATGAACGTTAAAAAGAACTTAATTCGTAACTGAGGTATGGTACAAGGACTAAGTTGAGAAAAAAATAAAGTACGAGTACTAGTTTGATAATGAAGCTCTAGTACAGAGACAAAATTGGCCTTTTACCCTTAATTTTGATTTGGACTGGGTTCACGATCACACTGATTTTTCAATTGATAAGGAAATAATTTACAGCAATCGAGATCCTCACACTAGGATTTAGAGGGAATATTTTGATGATCAATTTACTAGAAAGGAGAAAGATAAAAGAAGCAACAAAGAATATGAGAAGATATGTGGAAGGATTACTTGAATCTCTTATTGAATCAAAAAAGAAGAAGGATATTGAGGACTTTGTGTTGCTGCAGATTCTTTATCAATGTTTAATAATTTGGTGCCCCAGCAGTGTGCAAGGCATCCCTAGGCTCTTGTTCAAGTATGTTGATTGTATTGATAGAGTGAAGAATGTGGCGTGGGGAAAATTTATTTATGATCAGATCAAGAAAGGCATTCAGATTGCTAGAGAAGGACTGAATAAACTAGGGGTTACGTATATGCATGAATGTATGCCTCTGATTCCTGTAAGTTATGTTAACTTTTTTCCTTGTTACCGTTAACTAATGTATGTGAACAATTCAATGTATTCTGTAAACTATAATTGATGATTGTTAAGCTTAACTGGTTCATATTAAAGTAACTCAAGACATGTGAATCTTTTATGTTTAGTGTTAACTATATTTGATGAATGCTAATATTTACAGGTTCATGTTAAAGAAACTTCGTGCATCTTAAGATTTGTGTGTGTAACTATAAATATTGCATGCTAAATTTGAGTGATTCATGTTAAACTAACACATCACATATGAATGTTTGCTTGTTTCATGTTAAATAGATAATTAGTGCATGCTAACTGATAAATGTGAACGATTTATTTGCAGCTCTGGTACTGCTAAATGACAGGGATTAAAAACATGTCATAAGCAATAGATTTAAGCCACCACTAACTATCTGGGTGATGATTGGGGAGAAGTCTGGATCTCTCAGAAAGGAAACAATAGCTGCAAAAGCTGGAAAAGCAAGCATAACTGTAATTCAAAAACCTATAGCTGAATTTGGCCGATGGATTGAAAAATATCCACTTAGAAAGTCAAATATGAGGGAAGATAATACATTAAGGATTAGAAGAAAAGGGATTCCATCACTCTCAGTGAAGAAGCATCATTTGAAACCTTCTTTGAAAAAGGTTATCAAGGAGAAGAAAGTAGAAAGGAGAAAAAAACCTGTAGAAGAAAAAAAGAAATCCTCAATAGGATTGGTAAGCTCTTTACCAAGATATGTTAAGTTTAGAGTTTTAATTATTAAGTATATCATACTAACTGCTAACTTTGTTAAGCGGATATTAATTTTACTTGATTGATTGTTAAGTTTTACTACCTATATGTGAACTATAGCCATTAACCATTATGTTTCACGTAATCTATGTACTATAGCTAATTAACTGCTACCATTTACCTTATAACTGTTAACTTTTGTATTTTTTAAAAATTCCAGATTATATCAAACGCTATTGATGATGCTTTTTAATAAGAATATGAGATTAAAGAGTTATCCATTGAGAAGCAGCTTGATTTCTGGAGAAATGCAACGCAATTAAATCAGAGAATATGTCATGCACTGAAACATTCGAAAATATTGTATTGTCTAACATTTATGAATGAGATCCGTAGGCTTAATAAAAAAAAGTTGAAGGCTACGAGGGATCAGGTGACATAATAGCTCCTGAAATTTTAAAAGAAAATGTGAAGAAGTTTATTGTAAGAGAAAAGAAAGGAAAGCCAACCGCGGATGAAGCCGAACGACATGATGATGATGGAGATTGCTTTGTTAATGAGTTCGTGCATGATTATAAAGATGGTAACATTAAGGAGCACTTGAGTGGAAATGAAAAAGGAGGAGACGAAAAAATAAGAATGAAGAGGACGAGCAGTTGAATGAGAAAAGAGTTGATGTGGAGGAGGGTACACAACTTGAAAATGAGGATGTACATAAATAAAAGGATGTAGTTGGGGACGAGAACATTCCACTTTGCAATTTCATGAAGAGAACGAAGAAGGCGGTGTCAAAAAAGTATGTGACTTATAGTAGTAGAGCTCCAAGCATAAGAGCTACCAAGAGATCACAACTGGTTAGGACGCCATTCACCGAACAAAAGAAACCCAAATCTAAAGACAGTGATCACAAAGATGAACCACCTGTTGTCAATGATGAGATAGATGAAATCAAAAGTTACTATAATGACAGCATTGCCACTTGGGACGTGTTGAAAAGCATGTATTTGTCAGATATTGATCGTGCTGTTTTAAAAGACATGAACGAGGGGATTCTTGAGATGTCTAGGTTTAGTCTACGTGTGTTGGTTAGCACAGGAACTTTTCTACATAACTACAAAATACCAAGCAATATGGCATCTAAATTCACAGCTGAGGAGAACAAATGGCTTTCGCATTTTGCAAGCAGAACTGCAGTCAGTAAGAACTAATCACTGTTATTGTTCTATAATTTCTGTTAAGTCTGCACATTTATCTGTTAATCCTTTTGAATAACTGTTACTTTTTTTAATTTCTCTTAAGTGTGAACAAATATATGTTGACCCTTTTGTGTAACTATTAATGTTCACTGTTAAGTGTGACCAGTTAGTTGTTAAGCCTTTTGAATAACTACTAGTATTCTGCAGCATCTATTAAGTTTAAACAATAATATATTAATCCTTTTGTATAAATGTTAATGTTCTGCAGCATCTGTTAAGTTTGATCATTTATCACTAATCCTATTGTATAACTGTTAATGTTCAATAATTTCTATTAACTGTGAACATTTATATGTTAATCCTTTTGTATAAGTATTAATGTTCTACAGTATCTGTTAAGTTTGAACATTTATCTGCTAACCCTATTGTATAACTGTTAATGTTCCATGGCATCAGTTATAATTCTTGTTAGTTTGACATTAACACCTAATTCTCATGTGATGCTTTTTAGGAAATTTAATGCCATCAAAACTATCAATAGCACAATAGGAAGGAAGGAGCACCTTAACCTAATTCACGGATGAAGACTTGATGACATAGTATAGGTTTTTTAGTCAAATGTGGATTTGAATCATTATGAAGTATTGATTAGATTTTATCTTTAACTTGCAGGTTGCAGAGGCACTCTTAGACAGATTAAGATCATGGTTACAGAAGCCTGAGAACTCCGCTTTAAACAAGGAGTATGGGATTGTATCGTCATTTTTCTGTGTAAGCTTGTTAATCAAGCACCTAAAATTCAAACATGATCAATTGATATCTATATATTACAACCACTGTTTATTATCTTATTTTGATTAAAATATCATTCACTCTATGGAGACAAACCGGATTTCGCGCAATTACATCAATTGCATATAGAAAAGCATATTGCTGCCAGCCGAAAAATTCTCATAGTCCTTATTGTGCGTCATGACCATTGGCATCTTGTTGAAGTAAGATTGGATGAAGATGTTGTCATGCGTTACAGTTCGGCAGATCACAGTGCTTACATTGAGCCCGTTAACAAAGTCATCAATTTCATGGACCATATGAAGGCCACATTTGATCCTGTTAAAGTTTGGAGAACATATCAATATAAGGCAATCCCATGCGAGCCTCAAAAGGGATCATATGTTGCATATGAACTCTATCACTTTATTTTTTTAATTTTCATTAATATAAACTATATCTCTTCTAAGTAATTATCACTTTCCTATTTTGTGATTTGTAGCAATGACTGTGGAATATACGTTTACCTTTATATGCGGGCTATACTCCATCGAAGTGATATATTGCATGTTACGCCTATTGACGATTCATCGGACATAGTACATGCAAGGCCTGCAGCATAGTTGATAATAGAAGGTCAAGATTTGAAAAAGCTCATTGGCACACTAGACGCGGATGACCCAGAATTCAAGTTACGTACAACAACAAATGATGAAAGTTTAGAGAATGAATCTTAGCTAGATGAAAAAATAATCTTAACTTGTTAATGTTTAACTTGACATATTTCTGTGGGGTGTAATGTGCTATATGCTACCTTTGGTAGACCAACATGCATTTTCCTAATTATAACTATATTTCTATGGGTGTTTCTTGGTTTTAGTATGGTACTTAACAGGAACTTGTGATACTTAATAGGAATCTATTTAGAGTTAACATGTACCTATGACAGTTAACAAGTATACATGATAAATAACTGGAATTATTGATAGTTAACATTTTACGGATTATAGTTAATATATTCTGTGATAGCTAATAGCTACCACATATAGTTAATAGCTGCTTGTTATAGTTGAGATGTATATGTTAGAGTTAACGAAGTACAGAGTTACATAATGGCTAAATATACTGCTTAACAGTACTAGTTATAGATGACATATAGTCTACACATAGCATTAACTTTTAGCAATACTGCTTAAAAGTAATATCATTCACTGAATAATTAATATACAAAATACTTGATACACAAAATAAAACTTGTAAAAGTATTGCAAATCACGTTTATCAATCAACGATCGGTTCATTGCCCAAAAGTATTTCAAATCATATTTATCAAATATTGCCCAAAAGTATTTCAAATTATATTTATCAAATAGCAATCGGTTCGTTGCCCAAAAGCATTTCAAATCATTTTTATCAATCAGTGATCGGTTCGTTGCACGTTGCTCAGTTGTGACCTTCAGCGTGCCATCGAGAGCATTTCAAAGCACGTTTGTAAATGGTTCTATTGTTGATATGTCGTGTTCTATTTCTCCCCTTTCTTTTGATAGTATGTGGTGGAAGTAGCTCAATCTCATCCCTTGGCACACTACGTTTCTCATAATATGGTATGGGCTAAAGGATTGGTTCATAACTCTTTTTAAATGCTTCTACGGACATAAACCAATCGCAATATTGGTAAACGCCTCTCTTCATAGACATGATGACTGCACAAGCATGTTTACAAAGAATTCGAATTACGTCCCAAGCTCGGCAAGTGTATGTCTTCTTCTCCAAATCAATCTGTGTAGTTTTATGAGATTGCATTTCGAATTTTTCATCTGCAGCTTGTTTATTGCCCAATGGACGACCTTTATTGATATTTTCTCTAAGCACTAGCTCTGCTTTTGGACAAAGATATCCACTCCATTTATCAACAATTGTGCATCGATTATTCATGCGGACCATCATTTGCTTACGGATATGCTCAACTATTTATAGCATTCATAGCAATCTAGCCTCCCTTATCCAATTATTGAAAGACTCAGCGACATTAGATGTTACGTGCCCATACCTAAAAAAATATTATGAGAACATTAATAGTTATACTATAACATTAAGAGTACTAGTTACAAGTTATGTAAACGTAGCAGCTATAGAAGAACATTAACAGTTATACTATGAAAGTTAACAGTTATATGATAACCTTAACATCTTATAACATAACTTTAACGTATATTAACAAAAGGTTCACTCGTAATGCATATACTTAACAAGATTTATATAACATTACCTAATTTCAAGAAAGAATGCATTTGCCCACTGCTTAAGAGAGTAGTTAATAGCAATGTTATATGCCCTTGGATCTATATCATATATTTTTTTTCATATAATCATTCCATTCTGCTATTTATAACAAGCTCTTTGGAGCTAGTTCCCCAAAATATGAGTGTCCTTCGATTTCATTCCCAAGTCCTTTAGCTTTAACCTAAAGTTTTCAACGAGATAGAGAACACATCTAGAGTGTAGAACTTCTGAAAAATATTCTTTCACTGATTCTCTAATTCATTTGTCCACATCTAAAATTATAACTAATTGGTGAGGAGGATTGTATGGGTCGAGCCTTTCATAAAGTATGGACCACAAACCTTGAAGTAACCACTTCTAGTTGATCAATTTCACCTGATCGCATATGCAATAAGCTAAAGGAAATATCTTTGGTCCTCGTTGTATACTATGGCGCAAAGGAGTATACCTTTATATCGATCTTTCACAAAGGTACCATCCAAAAATAGAAGGGGCATACATCCACTCAAGAAACCATTTATGCAAGCAGCATAACAAATAAAGAGTCTTGAAAACCTTCCCTCATTCTGTTCAACAGAAATATATCTACCTGGATTTATCTCCTTTATCATGCACTCATACCTAGAATAATAATTAAAATATATATAATGATCATACTTTAATAAATTTATAAAATAAATGTAAAAGTTAAAACTTCTTGTAAACGGTAATAGCTACTTGTTAATGTTATCACCCAAAGAATTATAATGCAATGTCATCTATGAAAGTTAACAGTTATTAGTGTAACTTAATAAGTACTTGGTAAAATTAACATGTTATAAGTATAACTTAACAAGCATTTGGTAAAATTCACATGTTATCTGTTAATGTTAGTACCCAACAATTCTACTTAACAGCCTATTTATGAAAACTAACAGTTATAAGTGTAACTCAACAAGCATTTGGTAAAATTAATATGTTATCAGTGTAACTTAATAAGCATTTGGCAAAATTCACATGTTAATGGTTAGGCTCAACATGTAACCCCTATACTTAGAAGACAATAAAAAATTGTAAGACTAAAAGCTCAAATTTTTACCATCGTAGTTGATCGTACGACTTATACGTATCCCCATACAGCTGCTATTGTGCTCTCTCTTTACCTCACCTTATCTTACGGTAATCAATCCTAAGGCCGTACTTTGTGAGGAACTCCTTTTGCACATCAACAGGGCGGATTTCTAGGCGCACCTTTATCAGTGGTTGCAATTGTATTGCAATAAACTTGCAGGATGCCCTTGAACAACCTGCATTTTAGCCATGCTGTCCACAAGTATGTTCGTTCACAAGCTTCTTGACCGAAAAACTCATTTCATTTTTAACAGGAGAAACAAACAACATCCAAGGGCACTTATAAGTTTTTTTATATTGGCAAAAAACTCGGATACGTTTTGGTTCGTTCTTTGTAAATTCAAAATCAAACTTTTTGGCCATAGTGTAGTATGACAAAGCTAATCTTGATTCATCGGCACTTTCAAATTTTTGACCCTCTTTAATTATGCAGTACGCCACCAAGCATGAATCATTACAGTGTTATTAATAATGTCATCGGATCACATTATATTGTCACCACACGGATTATCAGTGGGAATCCTCTCCGCATTATGACTTGTGACAGGAGTGCTATCATTAAACTGTGACTTCAATATAGTGATAATGCTACACAAATATAATAATTTATGTTAAAATAACAAAGAGGGCTAATAGTTAACGTCTGATTATTAAAACTAACACCTATCTGGTAAGCTTAACAATCATGGTATATAGTTAACATGTATCTGTCATATATAACCTTTAACCTGAAACATTACTCTATACTACTCATTTCTCCACACTTTAATCACATAAATCACAACTTTTACAAAAATTTAATGATAACTTACATTTCAGTGATAACTTACATTTCAGGAGGTTCCTTCGGAGTGCTTTGAGATTTGGAAACATCTATATCTACAATAGCTCGCATATAGATCTCCACACACCCAATATTACGGTTATGCTTCACCATACACTTCAAATTATCTTCATTTTCAATCGTAAAACTGATATCAGGGTTCCTTTCAGATTTACATATCATTGATAACACATCATATGGAACTTTCAACCTCTTCACCACATCAAATTTCAATTCAAAAAAGGATGTTCAAGACGTTATCGTTGAGAACAACGCTTTCTCACCGAAGGACACCATGCAAATGAGAGGTTTTTGTGCCATTAATAAAGGGGATTTATGAGGAGTAATGAAGGAAATTTTAGGACAAGAGGGAGTTGAAGATCATAAACCCTAACTCCATAAATGAGAGTTTTCCACCATAAATGAGATCTATTGATAGCAAATTGGGTTAAGGAGAGATTTAATGGAGGAAAATCGCTAATCTTTCCCCCCAAAACTTCCATCATTTTGCCATAAATGTGATCGCGACCAAGCTCTCCCATCGCCAAATCTAAATTTCGAGTTTTGGGGAGAAGGCGGGTAATTTCGGGTGTTTAGGTCAAAATACGGGTACAGCTTGGGCCGGAGGAGTTGGGTCACATTTATTTGGATTTTTTAGGGATATTGTACATGGGCCAAAGTAGGAGGGGCTGGGCCACATCAACTTCTTATATTTGGGGCTTTGACACAATTTTTCCATTTGAAAATCATTATCATAAAATCAACACATTTTTTTTGCCTAATATAATAGATGTTTTCTAAGTAGAAGGGGAAGAAACAAATAAACATAACTTTGAAGGACCTTTCTCTAATCAACCTTTGGGATGAGAACAAATAACGACTCCCGGCTGCCTTTTGGGATGAAACAAAATGAGGGTTCTCAGTGGTTGATGCTGATGATGATCAGTTTACCTGCACCAGAATTTTTGCCTCCACACCCAAGTACCTTTCCCTCCCCTCAAAATATCTTTCCATAATTTTTGCCATCCATCTAAGTATCTCTTTCTATCAAAATACTATATGTTCCGTTAATTTCCAATTTTTATCTAATGACAACTCTTGCCCTCATAGCTGGGAAGTATCCATGGCCGTCCCTATAGGATGCCTATGTAATTGTTGATCCTTGGGATCTGGAAATTCCGCATCCCAAGGGGATCCCCGAACCAGGACGGGCGAATGCACGTCCCCATGGGATACTTTCCGCTGCGTGAGGAGGCGGAGTAAAGTTTAGTCCGTCTCCTCAAGCGAAATTGTTAACCCGTCTAATAACGGGTTTACTGAGGGGATTTGTTATTCCATTGAGTACTTTTGTTGTTTGGGAGATCAACGAGGGGTCAACCCCTTAAACCATCCACTAACCTCTTGCCAAACGGTGACTTATAGCGCTACTTCCGTAAACTTTTTTAGTTGTATCCGAAATGTGCAGGATAAATATTTCTTGACATTCGTCTAACTGTCCAACCGAAGTTATTTTACCTAATTTTTAATAGATTATAAGCTTATAATGGTGATATTGGCTACAGAACTTAGCAATTTTTTCTTCTGCAGTTCTGACTTTCAAGACATCAGAGATCTTCATGCTGTCTGACCAACTATATTTTGCTAATTAAGCTGTTATTGAACAATTATATTTTGCTAGCATTATGATTTCTTTTTGAGGACAAAAGTTTGGTGATGACTGAAATTTATGAATGCACGCCATATGAAAGTTTTTCTTTTCTGATTCTTGAGGTCTGGTTTCATAATCATTCATCTCATATTTCGGGCTGATATCCCATCTTTATGTTTCCCATTTAGAACAGTTTAAAGTCTTTGTGTTCTAACTCGATTTAAATTGCAAATCACATATTTGTTTGGGTGCAGTTGGTAATATTAACAGCCATTGCGAAAGCAAAATGATTCACAAATTTAGGCGTTCAAATTGGAAAATGTTAAACAGGAGTTGGAACTAAATGTCATTGTCATTGTATTTTTTTTTTTTTTTAATTAGTCGCAAGTTCATTCCAAAAGGACATTGAAGGTATGTTGGGAAAATTTTTGGGCGATTTTAACGTTCTGATGTATCTCTTTTATCTCATTATCTTCTTTGTTTGTGCCATATTTTTGTGATCCAAAGCTCTGACACCAAAAGAAAGAATCCGATACAACTCTAATCTTCATGGTCATGGACCTAACCCATTGCATTGTATATAAAGCCTTATAATTCTCTCTTCGGTACCCAAAGTTTACCAAAGAGAAAGAATCCATTTTTGTGATTTTAACGTTATGATGTATCTCTTTTATCTCATTATCTTCTTTGTCTGTGCCATAATCCTTATCAGCCGGGAGTAAAATCCTAAAGGAAATTGTGCTATATTTCTGGGGGGGACAGAGCTCAGGGGATCTCTCATGCCACACTTCAGAGCGTCTTCGATGGATGTCGCCAGGACAGATGGCGCATCCAGGGATGGGGCATCGACGAGCACATCTATATACCATCAGTTAATCTATATGATCCGTTTGCCTAACTGAATGATATTGTGACAATTGATTAGTTCTTAAGCTTGTGCACCTTAAACTTATGATGGCTTTTCTTAATTGTTATTGATATATGTTTTAGTTGGCTTCTACTGGTTATTGTTAATTAGTTTAAGCATGTATGTCATTTGTTAATTGTTATGTAATTAGGCCATGATATCTTAGTCTAGTTGGGTTTTCTTAATTGTTATTTATTAATGATTATGTTTAGTTGTGTTTTGTTAGTTATTATTGATTATGTTGACCCACAATGCTCGTTGATTATGTGCATATTTTTTTTTATTTGTTAGTATACTGAGTTTGCATTATCATGTTCTATTGAATTTTATTTATCTCAAATTATGTTTTCATTGATATTAACAGATGCATATAACTTCAGTATGATGCTTCCTACATAATGCAACCTCATTAAAATAATATGCTTGGTGAAATTATTATCATTCAGACCACCTTCTTTGAAGACCAAGATGACTTAGGAGCTTAGAGGCGAGTACCTTAGACATGGTTTTGTAGATGAAGTTGCAGTAGGATATTGGCCTAAAATTCGAAGCTAATCTTGGACAAGATACCTTAGGAATCAATGTGATAGTTGTAGTATTGACTTGGCCAAGGAGTTACCATTTTTAAAGAATTCTTGTACTGGGTAATATTATCCTCTCCTAATATATGCCAAGTTTTTTTTTAATGAGCTGAATACCCATTAGGACAAAGAGCCTTTTCATCAGAAATTGAATATGCACATGCTTTATCTCATCATTGGTTATAGGCTGACTGAGAATATTAGCATGTTCCTCGGTTAGACCGGGACCTGCCTTTATAATAACCTCATTAGGACCTTCAATATCAGTTGCAGTTGTTCCCATAAGTCCTTTGTAGAACTGCACATTTTCATCCATAATATGAGCACTATCAGACTCAGTGAGTCCTCTACCATTTTCAGTATAAAGAACAGTCACCTTATTGAAATATCTTCTAGACTATATTGTAAAATGAAAAAGATTATCCCCATAAAAGTTTCACTGAATCATTGCCTATTGTTTATAAAAAGAGATCTCATCTTCAAGTAATATTTTATACTTCTCAATCAAACCCTTTTAGTACCAATTAACTCAGCATTTTGACCATCTTGTTGGAGTTTAACCTGAACATCTTGTAAATCTTTTAGTTCTCAAAACATGTTCACTTATATGAGCAAAATGTTTAAGATTTAACTCCTTCAATTTTCCTTTAAGATTTTTCAATTTTGTCATGTCACAATACATTTTACATCCCCTTATTCTGTTCTGCCATGTATCCTCTACAATCTTAAGAAATTAAGGATGATCAGCCTATAGTTTGAAATATCTAAAAGGCTTCTTGCCTCCTTCCTCATCTTTATAAATTGAAGCAATACCTGGAGAATGATCATACAACCCAACAGGCAAAAATTTCACATTACTTGAGGTGTATCTATGAATCCATTCTTTATTCACCATTCCACCGTCAAGTTTACTCCATATTCTACTTTCATCATCTTGCTCATTTGACCAAGTTAAAAAATATCTTGTTTGGTTCTTAATTTGGCAGGTATCAACACACATCTGACAATCTCTTGTTTCATGATCAATAACTCTACCCACCAACTGGCATTCCAAAATGCGTTGGAATTCTAGAATTTATGGCAATATTTAGTTGCATCAACAAGTACAAACTTAGATTCCTGAAATGACAACTATTGCAAGATCGACATCTTTTCTCAATCAATAACTACAAACTTGGACAATAAAAGAAAAAATCATGTATAGAAATTGGCATTATGAACTATCTTGACATTTTTCTGCCATTGCTTTGTAAGTCTCCTTTTTGTTCTTCATGCACTTCTTTCTAAAATCCTTTAGAGTGCTTCCGTAATTTTTTAGTAGTATTAGAAATGTTCAGGATAAATTTTTTGACATTCTTTAAGCTTATTTTAGCTAAATTTTAATAGATTACAAGATTATGATGGTGATATTGGATACAAAACTTATCAGTTTTTTTCTTCTGCAGTCCGACTTTCAAGCCATCAGAGATCTTCATTCTTCTGCAGTCTGACTTTCAAGCCATCGGAGATCTTCAGGATGTGGGAACAATTATATTTTGCTAATTAAGTTGTTATTGACCAAATTATATTTTGCTAGAATTATGATTTCTTTTTTAGGACAAAAGTTTTGGTGATAACTGAAATTTCTGAATGCATGTCACATGAAAGTTTTTCTTTTCTGATTGTTGAGGTGTGGTTTCATAATCATACATCTCATTTTCTATTGGCTGATATCACATCTTTATGTTTCCCATTTAGAATTGTTTAGAGTCTTTGTGTCCTAACTAGATTTAAATTGCGAAGCACATATTTGTTGGATGCAGCCGGTAATATTAACAGCTATTGCGAAAGGAAAATGATTCACAAATTTAGGCGTTAAAATTGGAAAGCATTAAAGAGGAGTTGGAACTAAATGACATTGTCAAGCTTTATTTTATTTTTTTTCTTTTTTAATTTAGTCGCAAGTTTATTCCAAAAGGACAATGAAGGTATGTTGGAAAAAAAAAATTTGGGTGATTTTAACGTTCTGATGTGTTTCTTTAATCTCATTTTCTTCTTTGTATGTGCCATACTTGTGATTCAAAGCTCTGATACCAAAAGAAAGAATCCAACGCAACTCTAATTTTCATGGTCACGGACTTAACCCATTGCGTTGTACATAAAGGATTATTATTCTCACTTTGGTACCTAAAGTTTACCCATCTTTCTATTTTCATATCCCAAAATACTGTTTTAATACTTTGATACCCCAAAGTCTCAAGGTAGGACGAATTACCATCAGAAGTTCAGCGTCCACCGCAGAATTGGCAAGTTCAAATCAAAGCAACGGCAGGAACTGGCAGCAACACAAGTAATAAAGAACTTACAAAGTTCTTGCAACTATTAAGCCAATGTCACATCCAAATTAGTCACATGCCTTATTTGAACTACACAAACTAAAGTAATAAACCCCACAAACTACTTTGCCTGTGTAGCAGAAAATCCAGAACTCACATCATTACTTGGATTAATCAACTGCTCGTATAAAATAAGTAACAGGTACATAATTATCTATTTTTTGAAACAAAACACGGTTAGGGTTGAAGATTTCGATTCAAGGTGATACCAAAATAAAGATAAACAGCGGGTTTATGTGTTCAACTTACAGTAGATATAACACTATTTCTGCACTGGGTAAAGTATTTTGCTAATACCTACATCAAAAAATAATTCAACACCTCCTAATCCAATGTAGAAAGAAGACGGCACAATCCTTCCATGTGTGTTGTCAAGCATCGAAATATTTTATCGATAGAACATCTCTCATTCACACAATATTGCCCTTGACAAAATACTTGCCTCCATAAATTCTAATCACATTTGATGTTTCTGTAGATTCTTCTCACAAACAAGGTAGAGCCCAGATAACCCACAGCACCTGAATGTAGCACATGTATGTAATTAAGCACAGATATAGAAACACAAGAGGGAAAACTGGGTAAATTACTTGAAACCCCATTCATCCAGTTTTTCAAGAAAACCCCTCCTCGGAAAAGTTCAACAAAACACCCCCCATGTATGGCCATTGATGAAACCTCTCTTTTATAATGGAGTTTTCTTCTTCAGACATTTGGACAAGCATTTGCACTTTGATAAGACGGCTGCACTTTAGAATCCACATATTTTGGAAGTTTAAAGGAAGAAAAATAGAGAGAAAGGTAAATTCTTGGATAAAGTTAAAAAACTAATAATTTTATCATTAACTTGGAATTTCATGCACACATTTGTCCAGATGTCTGAAGAACTAAACTCCATTGCATAATTAACGATTTCATTAATGATCATAGATGAGGGGATGTTTTGTTGAAATTTTTAGATTGGGTATTTTCTTAAAGAACAGGGTAATAGATGGAGGTTTCTTATAATGTACCCAAAAAATATATAGAAAAGATAATGTAGTGTTCACTCACCGCAAAGTATTCCTAAACCGAGACAAAACATAAGTGTGTAGCCGAAGTAGAAGCTAGTTTGGAAGAAACCTGACATTTTGGTCTTCACATAGTAATAGTAAATAGAGTAAAGGTACACATAGACAGCGGTAGAAGCAGCAGAAAAGAATGAAGTCCACTGCCAGTGGTAGTTCTCAGCATTCAGCAAGAAATAGGTACCCACGACGGTTACACAAACAGTCACAATGATGAGGATAATGAAAACCAGTAACATGAAACCATAGACATAGTACACCTGCCAAAGCAACAATTTCATCAGGTATATGAACCATGCTCATTCACATCAGGAAATAATCACCTTTTCAGAAATCTCTAAGCAGAACATCACACAAATGGAAAATATAATTTACTGTTAGTTTCACAAAACTGATGGAAATCTTAGAAGTACAGAATTCACAGGAAAAAGTTCTGGGGGTGATTGCAGAGAGCCTCCTGTGGTGTCACCAATTTGTGGATAGACCCCCTCTAGCTCCATTATATAGGCCCCCTTGAATGTTTTTCCCCCTCTTTTACGCTCAGGGAAAAAGAAATTTGTTTTTGATAGACCTCTTGAGGATAAAAAAATCAGAAAAACTCACTAGGGAGGTCTATCCTCCCTTGGGCGATAGTACAGAGGACCTATCCGCAACAAAAGAACTACAGGGGGTCTATTCACAATTCAGAGGGGTAGTGCAGGGGGTCTATCTGATGAACTAGCTGAAATGTCATAAGGCAAAGAAATCATGTGGCTGATCAAGAAATCATGACTCCTGCAAGAACCGACTTAGAATGACAATTAAGAAACAAATCTTTGATACTTATTTACCTTGTAATTCCAGAAGGATGTGAAGACAAAATACATCTCAATGAAGATGCTACCAAAAGGAAGAAGTCCTCCCATGAGTGAAACAACAGAAGGCGTGAGATACCATTTTTTATCAGGGATAGGACGAGGAATGGTCTTGACACGGCAAGGATTATTTGGAGCTCCGCTCCAATTCCTGCCAACAACGGTGCCAAGAAGTGCCAGAGGAAAGGAGATGAATGCCCAAATTACGAAAACAACAACCATAGTCCCAAAAGGAATGGCTGCTAGTGACCCATAGAATATAGCAACCGTGTTCAACGCAAAACCAATTCCAAAGCACAGAAACGGGAATAGGGATGCTGTCAGGATCATGGACTTTATCCAACTTTTACCTGACAATAAACATACAGTATTTATAAGATAAATAAGCAAATATTCAATGAAAATATATGAACTCAATCATAGCCCAGTCTCCAGGTATTGGAGATTTCCTTAAAGCCAAGAAAGTTAAAGAAACAAATCGCCACTGGCTAACAGAAAGAAAACTAAACTAGCAGGTATCCGTACCACCACTTCTTGAATAAAGCCCACCACTGACATAGCCTGAAACGAATGATGTCAGAGCATAGCAAACAATAAAAGTTGTAACAATAGATCCTCGCCTGCAACAATATAGAATGTGTTAACAAGAGAAAACACTAAAGATCAAGATACATGTATATTATTAGACGCACATGCACTCACACATACAAATTGTGTGCATGTATTTATGCATGCTATGCATGTATATATTCATTCAAAAGTTAATTCCTGATGTAAATTGAGAAAAAGTTATTCATAATCAAACTTGGAGACTGGGAAGATTTACTAGCAAATTTTCTGCTGACATGCATACTTTTCCAACTTACAATGTACAACTAAAATCAACCAATATGATACTAAGTGCATGAACCCAATGCAACAAAACTATATACAATTAAGCAGCTTATCCATGACATTGTACATCAGCAAATAAAAAGGCATGACTGAGTGGTAATGAAGCGATCATAATTTCGATGACTTTAAATGTGCAAATGAGCATGTTAAAGTGCAAATTAGCATGTCAGAATTATCCAGAATGAGCCGTATGATATACACAGGCAGATAGAAAGAAAAGAGTCATAATGAAACAATAATAATTTTGACATGAGAATTTTAGATGTGAAAATCAGCATGCAGCTTTTATAGCCAAGGGATAAAAAATAGGAAAAACAAAAAAAGAAAAGCTTTGTCCAAAAATTTGGGCTGAATGGATAATACTAATGGCATCCCAAAGGAGGTAGCCCAGTCACATCCACATCCTTTTCCAAATGCCTACGTATCAAACATGACAACCTAGGGGGTTACTAACGTAAATCAATCCAAACCCTTGGCTATATCGCTCCACAACCGAGGAGGCACAGAGGGAGACATGGAACATAGATAAATATGTTAGTATGAGGGGTTTTTGTTTGAAAAAAAATTATGGGTATTTCATCTAATTTTCAAAGTTCATGGTAGTTTACAGGATGATTAGTCAAATAACCCCTTTCGGTAAGGATTAGTTGTGGCATATAAGACACGTGGCTTAGAATTCAAGATATCACACATCTTATGAAAGTGTCCATTTGAGATCTCAGAAACAAATACGAGATTCGGCTTTAAAACTTCACGGAAATGATTTCCGTGAAGTTTTCAGTTTTAAAACTTCACGGAAATCATTTCCGTGAAGTTTTCAGTTTTAAAACTTCACGGAAATGATTTCCGTGAAGTTTTCAGTTTTAAAACTTCACGGAAATGATTTCCGTGAAGTTTTCAGTTTTAAAACTTCACGGAAATCATTTCCGTGAAGTTTTCAGTTTTAAAACTTCACGGAAATGATTTCCGTGAAGTTTTCAGTTTTAAAACTTCACGGAAATGATTTCCGTGAAGTTTTCAGTTTTAAAACTTCACGGAAATCATTTCCGTGAAGTTTTCAGTTTTAAAACTTCACGGAAATCATTTCCGTGAAGTTTTCAGTTTTAAAACTTCACGGAAATGATTTCCGTGAAGTTTTCAGCTTTAAAACTTCACGGAAATGATTTCCGTGAAGTTTTCGGCTTTAAAACTTCACGGAAATGATTTCCGTGAAGTTTTCGGCTTTAAAACTTCACGGAAATGATTTCCGTGAAGTTTTCGGCTTTAAAACTTCACGGAAATCATTTCCGTGAAGTTTTCGGCTTTAAAACTTCACGGAAATGATTTCCGTGAAGTTTTCGGCTTTAAAACTTCACGGAAATGATTTCCGTGAAGTTTTCGGCTTTAAAACTTCACGGAAATGATTTCCGTGAAGTTTTCGGCTTTAAAACTTCACGGAAATCATTTCCGTGAAGTTTTCGGCTTTAAAACTTCACGGAAATGATTTCCGTGAAGTTTTCGGCTTTAAAACTTCACGGAAATCATTTCCGTGAAGTTTTCGGCTTTAAAACTTCACGGAAATCATTTCCGTGAAGTTTTCGGCTTTAAAACTTCACGGAAATGATTTCCGTGAAGTTTTCGGCTTTAAAACTTCACGGAAATGATTTCCGTGAAGTTTTCGGCTTTAAAACTTCACGGAAATGATTTCCGTGAAGTTTTCGGCTTTAAAACTTCACGGAAATCATTTCCGTGAAGTTTTCGGCTTTAAAACTTCACGGAAATCATTTCCGTGAAGTTTTCGGCTTTAAAACTTCACGGAAATGATTTCCGTGAAGTTTTCGGCTTTAAAACTTCACGGAAATGATTTCCGTGAAGTTTTCGGCTTTAAAACTTCACGGAAATGATTTCCGTGAAGTTTTCGGCTTTAAAACTTCACGGAAATCATTTCCGTGAAGTTTTCGGCTTTAAAACTTCACGGAAATGATTTCCGTGAAGTTTTCGGCTTTAAAACTTCACGGAAATGATTTCCGTGAAGTTTTCGGCTTTAAAACTTCACGGAAATGATTTCCGTGAAGTTTTCGGCTTTAAAACTTCACGGAAATGATTTCCGTGAAGTTTTCGGCTTTAAAACTTCACGGAAATCATTTCCGTGAAGTTTTCGGCTTTAAAACTTCACGGAAATGATTTCCGTGAAGTTTTCGGCTTTAAAACTTCACGGAAATGATTTCCGTGAAGTTTTCGGCTTTAAAACTTCACGGAAATGATTTCCGTGAAGTTTTCGGCTTTAAAACTTCACGGAAATCATTTCCGTGAAGTTTTCGGCTTTAAAACTTCACGGAAATCATTTCCGTGAAGTTTTCGCTTTAAAACTTCACGGAAATGATTTCCGTGAAGTTTTCGCTTTAAAACTTCACGGAAATCATTTCCGTGAAGTTTTCGCTTTAAAACTTCACGGAAATCATTTCCGTGAAGTTTTCGCTTTAAAACTTCACGGAAATCATTTCCGTGAAGTTTTCGCTTTAAAACTTCACGGAAATGATTTCCGTGAAGTTTTCGCTTTAAAACTTCACGGAAATGATTTCCGTGAAGTTTTCGCTTTAAAACTTCACGGAAATCATTTCCGTGAAGTTTTCGCTTTAAAACTTCACGGAAATGATTTCCGTGAAGTTTTCGCTTTAAAACTTCACGGAAATGATTTCCGTGAAGTTTTCGCTTTAAAACTTCACGGAAATGATTTCCGTGAAGTTTTCGCTTTAAAACTTCACGGAAATCATTTCCGTGAAGTTTTCGCTTTAAAACTTCACGGAAATCATTTCCGTGAAGTTTTCGCTTTAAAACTTCACGGAAATGATTTCCGTGAAGTTTTCGCTTTAAAACTTCACGGAAATCATTTCCGTGAAGTTTTCGCTTTAAAACTTCACGGAAATGATTTCCGTGAAGTTTTCGCTTTAAAACTTCACGGAAATCATTTCCGTGAAGTTTTCGCTTTAAAACTTCACGGAAATGATTTCCGTGAAGTTTTCGCTTTAAAACTTCACGGAAATCATTTCCGTGAAGTTTTCGCTTTAAAACTTCACGGAAATCATTTCCGTGAAGTTTTCGCTTTAAAACTTCACGGAAATCATTTCCGTGAAGTTTTCGCTTTAAAACTTCACGGAAATCATTTCCGTGAAGTTTTCGCTTTAAAACTTCACGGAAATCATTTCCGTGAAGTTTTCGCTTTAAAACTTCACGGAAATGATTTCCGTGAAGTTTTCGCTTTAAAACTTCACGGAAATGATTTCCGTGAAGTTTTCGCTTTAAAACTTCACGGAAATGATTTCCGTGAAGTTTTCGCTTTAAAACTTCACGGAAATCATTTCCGTGAAGTTTTCGCTTTAAAACTTCACGGAAATCATTTCCGTGAAGTTTTCGCTTTAAAACTTCACGGAAATGATTTCCGTGAAGTTTTCGGCTTTAAAACTTCACGGAAATCATTTCCGTGAAGTTTTCGCTTTAAAACTTCACGGAAATGATTTCCGTGAAGTTTTCGCTTTAAAACTTCACGGAAATCATTTCCGTGAAGTTTTCGCTTTAAAACTTCACGGAAATGATTTCCGTGAAGTTTTCGCTTTAAAACTTCACGGAAATCATTTCCGTGAAGTTTTCGCTTTAAAACTTCACGGAAATCATTTCCGTGAAGTTTTCGCTTTAAAACTTCACGGAAATCATTTCCGTGAAGTTTTCGCTTTAAAACTTCACGGAAATCATTTCCGTGAAGTTTTCGCTTTAAAACTTCACGGAAATCATTTCCGTGAAGTTTTCGCTTTAAAACTTCACGGAAATGATTTCCGTGAAGTTTTCGCTTTAAAACTTCACGGAAATCATTTCCGTGAAGTTTGGAAGATTTTGCCAAAATGGACCGAGTTTGACCACACGGGTCGATTTTGGCAAATAAGTGTGAATAGGGTCGATTTTTGAAAATAAATTCGTAAAAGGGGCTAAAACAAAAATTTGTCCCAAAAATTAATTACCTAACTCAAACCATGACAATCAATCTCAATAGATTGTATTGGCAATGACTAGCTAGAAAACATACATGTGATGTCAGAAGAATGTTGCTCTCTTCACATCATTGATAGCCATTCTTATGCTGCTTCTTAGATCATTGTTTTCTGTGGTGTACTAGGTTATCGACAAGAAAATATTTGACATGTAACATGGTACAATCTTATCAAGCTACAAACTCAATCACTGTTGTGCTGTTAAATTGAATTTTGCAAATATTAAGTTGCGAATATAATTTTTAGGCTAAATTGCACTTAAATGCCCTATACTTTCACCAACATTGCACTTAGGTGACCCCTATTTTAAAACCAAGCAAATAAATATCCCAAAGTATTTAAATGTTTCAAATCAATGCCTCGAAGTTAAACAAACCCAGATGGTGTTATCATTTCTCTACGTATTCAAGAATATCATATAACACAGGGTACTAAAATGTAACTTTTAGAAACTTTAGGGTATTAAAGTGGTTATTTACAAATTGAGGGTATGTATATGCAATATTGGATAAACAAGAGGGCACCAACATGCAACATTAAGTAAACAAGAGGGCACCAAAGTGTAACATTTTGAAACTTTGGGGCATTTATCTACAACATTTAAATATTATGGGGCATTTATTTGCTCGATTTTAAAATAGGGGTCACTTAAGTGCAGGGTTGGTGAAACTCTAGGGCATTTAAGTGCAATTTAGCCTAATTTATATTATACCCTAACCTTTTGAGGAGTTCAAGGATAAAATTGGCAGAAAGTATCCACGGAGGAATGAAGACCCTCTTTGAGAGTAATTTCATCCAAACAAATATCATAAATAGGACCAGGAAGTATGCCCCTAGGGAGGGCTAGTCTCCATAAATAACCTAACCAAACTTTATGACCAGCATCAACATAATGACACCCTGTAATATGGTGCCAGAATCCATGCCAAGAAACTTTGTCAGTAAAAGATACTGTCATAAGTTCTAGAATTCCAACACATACCAGAAAGCCAGTAGGCGGGTAGAATTATCTCACTTTTTGGTAATGTAGTTTAATTTCATAAATCAAGAAGCAACCCTCCAAAATTCTACTTGCATATGGAAGCATCTAAAAGATGGGGGAAGATTAAAGAATTGTTATAGGAAATTGTATCAACTATAAGGACATGATAATACCAAATGGCCAGAGAGAAGGGTACCTTCAATCATAGGGCCCACCCTTGATTATCTGGACAATGTACACAGACGAGTGCCAGACAGATGGCAAAAGTCTGACAGAACCTAATGCTCCTTCACTATGACAATATACAATGGTGCCAGAAGTCAAGAAAACCATGACAAGAAACGATATCCAGGTCATAAAAATTAGCCAACCTCTTTATGGAGACAAATACTCATTCGCAAGCTCCTTCTATGACAACCCTATAACATGGTGCCTAGATTCCAAGACAAGAAAACCTTGTCAAGAAAATAACTTTGCCCTATATTTTAGAACACCAACAGATTCCAGAAGTCCAGTTAGCAGGTAGAATTATCTCACCTTTGGTTAATGCGGTTTTTAAGTTCATAAAACCAAGAACCAAATTCTGGATTGCTATTATGATATGAAAGAATCTAAAAGATGGTGAAAGATGATAGAATAACTATAGGAAATGATATCAACTATAAGGCACATAGGGCCAGATAGAAGGTGGACCCTTCAACGATAAGGCCTTGATTTTCTAGACAATGTACACAGATGAAGACAGCGGCTACAATAAACAGCTAAGCGAACCTGCTGGTGATGTCTGCTTAATGTAAGTTTGGATAATAATTATGCCACCTAAATTAAGTTAACCTGCTGCTGACGTCTGCTTGACGTAAGTTTGGATAATAGTTATGCCGCCTAAATTAACAAATGTATTTGCTGCAAAAATTTAGTTCTCAAGAATCATAATGAGTGGTATACGCACACATACAGATACAGTGACTATAACAAGAAGTGTGGTGATACCATAACATACCCGATGTACAACATCCCAACGATAGCAACCAAAATGACTAGAAGGACAAGCAATGCCAGCTGGGAACCAGTACCAACAACAGCTGAAAGAAGAACCAAGTTGCGAGGAGGCCGAAAAACATCCCCATGGACAAGCTTCCAACCAGATTCTTCACTCACATCTCTTTCCTAATAGAAATGCAAACACATTCGTCAACATGTTGAGTGACTTCAAGTCGTACATTAGCCAATCAAAAGCACGACTAGAAAATGGCAATCTTTTAGGTAAATGGTACAAGTAATATAAACAGTTAAAAGTTCTGTGTGATCACCAGAGTCTCCAGATCATCGTCTTCCCGAGCATACTTGGCATAGTCATTTCTGAGAGTCCTCATCAATATCATAGACACCAGGCCAGTTAGGAAAATGACCATCATGAAAGAATTGAAGATGGAAAACCAGTGAATCTGTACAAATCAAAGCACATATTATTTTCATAGGAGGTGTTAATCCTCTTATAAATATAGAAGCAATGATTGTAGTGCACACAGTGATAGCATCTAAAAGGAAGTTATACTAAAATGAGAGGTTGAAAAATCGGAATTACATGTCGGCTTTTCCCAACTTGCAAAAAGCTGTCATACAGTTTAGCCCTATCATAAAGTGTGAAAAAACAACCTTTCGGAAGGAAAATCTTCCAATGGGATATAAAATAAGAGAAATTTGCCATGCTAATTTTGAAGTTGAATTACCTGGTGCTCAAAGAAAGGGTAATCCAAGTAAACATCAAAACGACGTGCAAATGTTATATCTGTTGGCACCCATTTAACTGAGTAAGTCATGTCCAATGTCTTCCCAGCTTCCAAGAGTTTAGGACTTTCTTGAGTGAGATTGACATTAATGATCTGCAGGGTATGATGTTGCAGACAAGCATCCTTAGTTTTGTTAAAAATATATTACTTAGGCTCGTAAATTAACCAATCACCTGTTCTCCATTGTATTTAACGACAATATTCTTGTGTGTGAAGAGATAGTGCTTATTCTCATTGTTTTTGTCAGCCTCTCCAACAAACCCTGATTGATTACAGTAGGCATAATTAAGAGGTGCCTGATCATCTTAGATAAGGAACAGAAGCACAGACAAATTTGAGATACTTACCCCAGAATGGCAGGTCATCTACATAATTGTGCCCAGCAAGGAGACAAAAGACATCAGCCATAGCAATATAAAAAAACATCAAAACCGTGTTCTGCTAAATTAAAAGGTGAAAAGGAAGCCAAGGGAAGGACACATACCTATAAAGAATTCAAACCAATATGAGTTCTCTATCGCATCCTTAAACTGCTTCACTTTTTCAGCATCAAGTTCAATTTTACAAATAGAGGCCTTGTCAACATTGTCTGAAAAAATCATATTTATAAATAAATTGTTCATCCATTAAATTCACAATAATATGCTCCAAAAAACCAGATTGTACTACCGAGCTAAGATCACTATAAAGATGATAATAATATAAAATATAAAGAAAGAAAAGTTTACACACTTTGGTATTTCAAGTCAATCTGGCTGTCAATCAGCTCATTTCCACCCAAAACCTCCCCAAGCCCACTCCATTTGTGTGTAGGGTTCTCAGATGGCTGGCAAAATGGGAGGTGGTAATAGTTGTATGTTTCTTGGGGATTATTGTATGGGCCAACCTTGTTTACCCAAAGTGTAATTGGGTCTCCAGCTTGGTACTGCATATTAACACCACAATACATTGTCAGTGAAGATCTTTTTTATAAATATAAACAAAGATAAGTTGGCAGTTAAGCATGAGTGCATTCATCTAATTAACACTAATTCTTCTCTGCAAAAGGTGCGCAAATACTATGTAGAGAATGCAGAGAGGGCTAAGATGATGCAATGCCTAAAGTAGAGTACAAGCACCTAGGAATGAATTTAACTCCCACAAACATAGCTTATAAGAATAAATATACATATGATTTCCAATCTAGGCTCACACATTGTAGTGTTTTCTATTTTATAAAAGCACAAGCACTGCAACAAAATTAGTTCTCATGATAATTTAGCTTATAAGAATGAAGATAGATATGCTCTCAATCAAGACCCTTTGCCAGAAAATTGGCATATGATTTATAGATTTTATGGAGTTAGAAATATTAAATGGGAAAAGAAGAGCGTGCAAATGAACGGTGAAATTTCAGGTTTGCTACACTTAGTATCCTCTAATTTATTGGGAAAAATGTTCTGTGAATAAAAGATGTTTCAAAGGCTTTTTATATTGTTGAAAGTTTTATTTTGGTTTAGAAAATTTTGACAAATCACATACAACAACAACAACATCAAAGCCTTTGTCCCAAATGTTTGGGGTCGGCTACATGAATCCTATTCTTCCAATTTTGACAAATCACATAATAAAGAGAAATGAAAAAGACCAAAAGAGGAAAAGAGAAGGAGAAAACATTCGTGCCTCACTCATGGACACCTTTGATTCATAGGAAAACTAAAGAAAGAAATTCAACATTTGCAGTTACCCTCATGACGCGCGCGCAGATATCCGCAACAAAGTTTTTTTCTCAAACCCCTTGACCTGCCAATGTAACTACGTTATACTTTTCTCCCTAGTCCCTTTCTATGGGTCATCTCTCGACTGAATTAACATTTATGAGATCCTTTTTAATTGTATCCATCCATGTCCCTTAGGTCGTAACTTCAGTCATTGCTGCTCTATTACTAAAATCCCAGCACCTGTCTTAGAAATCAATACACTTTTTTGCCTCTGCTATGCTTCCCCTGAACATTCTCATTCGTTTTCTACTTAATTGTTAAGTGTGTGCTAGGATGCTTGGATCTGTAAGCAATTGATTGTTTGATATAGCGCCTTATTTTAGATCAATGTCATGCATGTTCACTCTCGTTAAATTGAAATCCTAACATATTACATTTGAAGTGCTGGTTACGCACTACTTAAGATAAAAGTGATCATTTCATCCTTCACTTTAAGATTTGTTCTATATCATAAATCTAATTTGGAATTTTCGTTCACGATCTTGCATTGATGTAAGCATAAAAATTTTCAGAAAAGTGGATTCTCATTGGTATCATGTTCTCTTATTCCCTACATGATAGGTGGATACATTCTGATGTAGGACAGATTCACATGTGAATCTTGTAGAAGATTTGATGAAGATTTTGTTAATGATTTTATTAGGATCTTAGTTTTTGGAAGGTTTTGATTTTATGTTATGTAATCTTTTATTTAAGTTAGGATTTCTTTAGGATTTAGTTTTTATATTACTTTCTAATTTAGTTAGGATTTTTATTTGATTGCATCTTTTAAATTTGTTAGATTTTGATTTGATTAGGAGTTTTATTTATTTCCAAATGTGCATTATTAGGTTTTATCTTCTATAAATAAGACTTGCAATCCTCAATGAAAAATAGACTATGATGAATAAAATGAAAAGTTCTTGAGATGTGAAATCTTTTGTCGAGCATGTGAATTGCGTATTGGGTGTGAAACCCTTAGGTGTGAAGCCCATTCTCTAGTGGGGTGTGAAGCCCTTAGGTGTGAAGCCTATTCTCTAGTTGGGGGTGAAACCTATTTATCTTGATCTTCTCTTCTTTTTAGTTCTCTTGCATTCAGATCGGAGCCTCCTCCCGCTCTCTATCATTTGGTATCATAGCCGAAAGATCCATCTCCATGTTCTTCTTCCTCCACCAAAAAACGAAAAAGAAAAAAAAGGAAGCAGTTCATAATCTCAAATCGTCATCAAAATGAAAGCCAGAGTCGAAGTAAGATCCAAAGTCTTCACGATGGCATAAAAAAAAGCTTATTATCTCTTCCTTAGCATTTTCAACGAGGACGTCGAATTTAAAGAGAAGATTTGATGCAGGACAGATCCACATGTGAATATTGTAGAAGATTTGATGAAGATTTTGTTAAGGATTTTATTAGGATCTTAGTTTTTAGGTAGGTTTTTATTTTATTTTATGTAATCTTTTATTTAAGTTAGGATTTAGTTTTTATATTACTTTCTAACTTCGTTAGGATTTTTATTTGATTACACCTTTTAAGTTTGTTAGATTTTGATTTAACTAGGATTTTTATTTACTTCCAAATTTGGATTATTAAGTTTTATCTTCTATAAATAAGACTTGTAATCCTCCATGAGAAATAGACTATGAGAAACAAAATGAAAAGTTCTTGAGATGTGTCCTTTGTTGAGTATGTGAATTGCTTATTGGGTGTGAAACCCTTAGGTTAGGTGTGAAGCTTATTCTTTAGTGCGGTGTGAGGCCCTTAGGTGTGAAGCTTATGCTCTAGTTAGGTGTGATGTCCTTGGGTGCGAAGCCTATTCGTTCGTGGGGTGTGAAGCCCTAGGGTGTGAAGCCTATTTATCTCGATCCTCTCTTCTTTTTAGTTCTCTCGCATTCAAATCCAAGCTCTCTGCCCACTCCCCATCACATCCACTTACAGACTTATTTTTTTAAAAAAAAAAGCTTTCCAAAAACCCTCTAATCTTCAGCTGCTTTCCTTCTCTTCCTCCTTCGCAACATTGTCATTATCGTCATTGTTTTAGCCATCGCGACTAAAAACGTCAATACTTCCACTAACACAAAAGACATCATTGTTATCCTCATCATCTTCAATGTCATCCTCATTCCCACAAGCAACCACCACTATTACTTTTCAAAACCACAGAACCAATACTGTCGTCAACCACCACAGCTACCAATGACATGTTAATGCTGGTATTCCATTATCGTATACCGCTAACTATTAATTATGACACCAATACTGCAATGGCACTCCTAATGTTGTGGCCACCCTTGTCACACTCCTTCCATCATTTCCTCATTGCCATCATGATAGAACCATCACTACAACTCCCACAATAATAGTTCACTACTGCCACCATCACCGCTATCCATCATTGTTTGTCATCTCGTTACCGTGAACACCAATAACGTTGTTGTTGCTGCCCATTTCACAATTTGCCACTTATTGTCGAGCCCCATTTCCACCTCATTCTCTTCCTCCTCACACCATAGAAGAACTAACATTGGAAAAGTATATCTATGACAGTCATATTATTGGAAATCTTTTCACATACCAAAACAAAAATATATGTTGTGAAGATGATTTCATTAAACCAAACATGATAATGCAACAATTTAAGAATTTGATACCAGGATACCAGATTTCTGAGAATGTGATTCCAAATGAGAATGTTGCATTCCATGCACTAAACAAAGTCCTATAGGTTCCACTAAATGTGAAGTTGTACCCAATTACCAGCACATATTTTTTTCTCAAGTTATACTTATATGGTTTAACAACCATCAAAACTAATGAGTTACTTCTGTAAACACCCTGCGGTTGTAAATCAAATATCATTTAACGATCTTTAATTTGTCTTTCATCATTGTTAACAACAACTGAAACATATACATAAATTTACATGTTATGTCATTACAGATCTTTTTTTATACTGCATCAGAGTCAAAAATAAATCAACAGATAAGAAAACAAGCATCAAAAGCCTACACATAATAGGATTATAGGTCGTATATGTAAGAACCATGCTTAGCCCAAGTCCTAAACAATCTTGAACTGTTTTCTATGTTTCTCATGCAACATTCTCCAAATTCCTTTAGAATGGAAAAGAGTTTGTATAGACGAGTAATTTAAGGAGGTTCAGTGTAAGGAATCAAATTCATCCCAGAGGCTAAGTGATGCGGACCGGGGCGGGGGCTCTGATCCAAAAGTAGAAAGCTCTCGAGTGTGTTGCCTTCAACGCCAATCCAGATCCAATCGAAAGTAGGAAGCCCTCAATATTGTGAAATTTATTGGGTACTCGAATCTGAACGGGATCTAAAAGGAGCGGGTAGATTTTTAAGCCTTTGATAGCTTTCCAAAGCCGTGTTGTAAGGCCTTCACAGAGAGAGATCATAACTCATTGAGGGTCGATCAGAGGAGATCCGGCAACGGCGATACTCGATCGGATCACAAGAACTCATCGAGCCTCATCGAAGCTCAGAGGCGGTTGGATCTAGTTGACGAAGCGTCACGAGGGGTCAGATATCGAGAAGGCGAATGAGGTGTAAGAAAGGTACTATTCACACAGATGAACAATACACGAGGTACTGTTCTCTTGGGATATTTTTGAGAATTAAGGTTTTGATTGATTAGAGGACAAAGATTTGAATAGTTAAAATCGAAGGCTGAGATTAAAGGGGACTTAATTTAAAGGAGCGTCACACCCATGGCTTCACATCATTTAGCAATTCACATGCTCAAGAGAATTCTCATAACTCAAATTTTTATTCATCAATCCTATCTCTTATAGAGGATTACAATTTTATAGAGAAATAAATCTATAAAGCAAATCAATCTAATAAAATCATATCCCAATAAAAGAGAAACAAACACAAAATCTCTAACAAAATAAAATCTTGTAGATCCTTAAAAATCATAAATCAAATCTTAAGGAAATTTTATCCAAATGGAGATTATATCAAGTATTATTAAAAATTAAAATAAAAAGATTATATTAAATCCTATAATCATTTGATCAACGACCAAAGATAGTCCTGCAACAAATCTCTCCTTGTTTGAGAAAACTCGGCCTTAAGTTTTACAATGAAAGAGTATAGTATGTAATTTAATCGGTGGAAAGTAATTAAATCCTATAATCTATTTTTTCTCCTGGCTCAAGCTGAGATTCCAATATAATATATTGTTTGGAATTTATTTTCAATTTTAGTTCCTCTTTTTGAAGGATCTCGCTCAATCTAGATTTCTCTAGAAGTTCTTGCAGCTTGGCCAGGTGAAAATTCATTTTCTCAATTTGTGAGTTCATTCATGTTGAGGCTGAGGATCGGCGTGAATTCGCTCTGATACCAGTTGGTGCAGACCGGGGCAGGGGCTCCGATCTGAAAGTGAAGCTCTTGAATGTGATGCCTTCGACAACAATCCGGATCCGATCGGAAAGTACGAGATTCTTGATATTGTGAAATTTGGTGGTACCCTAATCTAAATGGAATCTGAAATGAGAAGTGGGTAGATTTTTAAGTCTTTAATAACTTTTCAGAGTTGTATTGTAAGGCCTCAGTGAAGAGAGATCATAACTTATAAAAGGTCGATCGGAGATTTAGCGACGACAATACTCGATCAGATCGCAGGAACTCATTGGGGTTCATCGAAGCTCGAGCAACGATCGAATCTGGTTTACAAGAGGCTTGGGGACTTGGATGTCAAAACAAGGGTAGCTAAGTCACTGTTCACACAGTTGAACAGTGTGCACAGGTTACTCTTCACCTGTGATGCGATTTTTTTTTTTGGGTTAGATCAGAGGATTTTAAATAGTTATTAAGCTTCACACCTAGGAGCCTCACACACAAGGGCTTTATACCCCAAAGAGGCAAATCACATGCCAACGAACATCTCACATGCTCAAGAGAGAATTCTCAGTACTCAAATTTTTATTATTATCCCTCATAGAGGATTACAACTTTATTCATAGAGAAGACTAAATCTAGAAAGCAAATCAAATCCTAATCAAATTCAAATCCTAATAAAAAGGAAACAAAGATAAAATTTTTAACAAAATAAAATCTAGGAGATACTAAAAATTATAAATCAAATTCTAAGGAAATTTTACCCAAAAATGGAGATTACATTAGATATTATTAAAATAAAAAAGATTCCAGTAAATTCTAAAATCTTCTGATCAACGACCAAATATTGTCATGCATCATCAAAACCAGTGTTATAAAAAGCGGCCTAGTGTGGCTCAGAGCCTAAAAATGGCTTTGTGGGTCTATGACAGCTCCTTTAAGCGCTAGCTTTTAAGAAACAAAAAACAAAATTGACCAAAACCCGTACCCATTACCCGCACCCGACCCAAAACTTACCTAAACAGTAAACCCTCTCTCTTTCTCTCTAACTCTCCCGCACATAGTCGCTTCCCTCTCTTTCTCTCTCTCTCTCGACTCACTCTCTAGTCTCTACCATCGCCAGCCCCCTCCTTCAGTCCATATCTCTCTCGCGACTCACTCTCTCTCCCGCCGCCTCTCCCTATCTCTCTCTCTCTAACTCACTCTCCTTGTTGACCTCCTCGTCGCCGTTCTCTCCCTCTCCATTGTCCCTCTCTGCGTCATTGCTCATGAAGTTTTCAACCACGTCCCCCCTCTTCCTCAATCCCCATTCAGATAATATTTTTAATTTTTTAAAAATTTATGAACTATTTTTTAAACTTATTTACTGTTTTAGTTAATTAGTTATTTAGTTTAATTAATTTGTTTAATTAAGTTAATTTTAAAGTAATCTTGTTTAATTTTAGTTAATTTTAGTTAATTTTGTTCAATTTTAGTTAATTTTAGTTTAATCTTGTTTGATTTTAGTTAATTTTAGTTAGTCTTAGATTAATTTTAGTTAATTTTAGTTTAATCTTGTACAATTTAGTTAATTTTAGTTTAATCTTGTGCAATTTTAGTTCAAATTTATTCACTATTCAACTTAGTTAATTTTAGTTAATCTATTTAATTAGTAATTGAGATTAAAAGAAGACCAAATAGATGTTAATAATTAATAGGACTAAATATATGTTTCTTAGTATTTGGTTACTAATTTGGCTATTTAGTATTTATGCATGGTTGATTATGGATCTAAGATTGTTATTTATGCTTTTTTGCATTTTAGATGAACTTAATACATATTTTGTGAATTATTATAATTAAATAAATTAAAAATAGGCAAGCCTACAAAGCCTAAGCGTCTAACATAGGCCCATTCGAGCCTTAGTCGCTGGCATATACGTAACATTGATCAAGACAAATAGAAAATCCAAATGGAGTTATAAATTTTAATCTTATAAACTTTTATATTTTCAAAAATAAAGCATATAATTGATCTTAGAAAGTTACAAAATGTGTAATATCCCTAATTATTCTAGTGATAATAAGTCCATATGATAAATTGCTTTAGTAGGTATCCAAACTATTGGATTAACTATATCAGTTTGCAAGAGGGCTTTCATGTCATATTATTAATAACATATTAGTATAAGCAATATTTTAAAAAGCCTCCGCCTAGGCCTAAGGGATACCTAAGCCGCCTGCCTAACGCCTAGCGTCTAGGCGGTACCTAGACTTCCTACCTAAATTTTGGGAACACCTAGGAGAACGTAGGCTGCTTATGTGGACTACACCCCTCATATACAGTGTTAAAAAAATCGAAAAAATCATCTGCATATGCGGACGATTAAGCAGAAGCGGCCCATTTCCCTTGGAAATGAGCTGATTCGCTCAACTATGCAGACAACCACATAGTTGAGCGCGTAATCTGCTAAAACTTTGCACCCAAACCCGTTTCCATCACTTAAAACATCCTTTTTCCTCACCCGATCTTTTTCCCCTCTTTCTCTACGGTAAAATAAAAAAACCCTAAATCATGATCGCCTCCTCCACAGTGAGTGGAGCAAGCCTCCTGATCTCCTCCCTCCTCGCCAGCGCAAGCTCTCTTCTTCGCTGCCTTCTCCCCATCGATTCTTCTTCTGCTTCTTCTTTGCTACCTCCAAACTCTAAACCAGCCTCTCGTCGCTTCTTCTTCTTCACCACCTCGAAGGTACCGTTAAGGTTTGCCTTCGAAGCTTCCTTTCTGTCAAAGCCCCATCACCGTCAAAGCTCCATCATTGTCGAAGGCTCGAAGCTCCATCGCCTTTGATCTCTGTCGAAGGTTAGAAAGCTGAAATCTTTAGTGATTTCTTAGTACATAACTACATATTAGAAACTTAAAAGATGAAATACATTAGAAATCTACAATCTTTATGTTTAATAAGTAGTTATTTGTGTTAAAAGTGATATTTAATAGATAACTAATAATTAATAATTCATTGTGGATGTTTCTTTGTTGTTTGCTAATTACTAAATTATATATTATTTAATATTTAGGATTTATATGTTGGTTTTTAACAGTGATGCATAGCATATATATTTGTGTTTAATAAGTAGTTATTTGTGTTAAAAGTGATATTTAATGCATAACCGATCACTCATAATTCATTGTGGATGATTCTTGTTTGTGAATTACTGAATTATATATTGTTTAGGATTTATATGTTGGTTTTTGTAACAGTGATGCATAGCATTATAGCATATATATTTGGTTTAACAGAGATTAACAATGAATGATAGTGATTCATATATGATGTTTGTGTTTAAATGTGTAGGATTTTTTTGATCTCTATGTCATCATCAATGGCCTCTAATTCAAGCATGAGAGACCACAAAGCACTAATAAGGAGCAAATCCCCAAGAAATCTCCGGGTTCTACTGATGTAGGATGGAATTACGATTTACGGGAAGCTCATGGAGAAGGGGTGTCATCTTACCGTGCAATGCAAAAAATGCAAGAAGATCATGAAGGGAGGAGTCAACCGGCTTAAACAACACATTGTCGAACTTCCAGGAGAAGTAAAGGGATGCACTCTTGCAAGTGACGAGGACAGGCGAGCCTGCCGACAAAACTTAGACGCAATCAAGAGAAAGAACGACAAGAAGACCGAGTACGAGATGAGACAAGAGGTCTGTAGTTCAGAAGAGAGGGAGGAAGCACCCGATCTAGCTAGTATTGGCTCGAAGAAGCCACGTGTCTCATATCCATTAGACAAGATTGTTGCAAATGGCAAAATGAAGTAAATTGTGCTTAACGAGACTGAGAAGAGACAGTGGAGGGATTTGGCTCATGAAAAATTGAGCATGTGGGCATATGCAGCAGAGCTTCGTTTTCATGTACTTGATATGGAGGAGTACAATCTCGCATGTGAGGCGATTGGAAGGTATGGGCCGGAATACAAGGGCCCTAGTCAGTATCAGTTCAGAGTTCCTCTTTCGAAGAAAGCATATGGGAAGGTTAAGGGAGGGTTGCAAAAGCAAAAACAATAGTGGGATGAGTATGGTTGCAGCATACTTACTGATGGATGAATTGACAGGAGGCATAGGACTGTGATAAACTTGTGTGTGCACTGCAAGGAGGGCAGGAGTTTCATCAAGTCTAGCGAAGACTCAAAGCATGCCCACACGGTAACCTACATCTACAAATGGGTTGAAGATTGCATAAGAAAGATTGGAGTCATATAGTGCAAATGGTTACCAATAATGTTGCTTCTAATATGGCTGCAAAGAGCATGTTGAAAGATGAGCGGCCGAATATATTTTGGACTATCTGCACTGCTCACACTATTGATTTGAGGTTGGAGAATATTGGGAAGCTTCCAAAGTACAAGGTCGTGATCGAGAAGGTGAGGAATCTCACGTTGTTTCTCCATGCACATTATACTACTCTTTTTTTTATGTGCAAGTTTACTAATAGGAGGGAGCTTGTTCATCCAGGGGTCACGAGATTTGTCACTTCCTTCCTCAGCTTGAGTTGTCTTGTGGAGAAAAGGCCACAATTAGCTACTATGGTATCCTCACCTGAATGGGACGAGAACAGATGGGCCAAGACAGCGAAGGGGATAGCTACCAAGTCTACGATCTATTCGGATGTTTTCTAGAAGGATACACAATTGTTGATCAAAATTTATGCTCCTCTTTTCAAGCTGTTGAGGATTGTCGATGCAGACAGGAGGCCTTCCATGGGTTTTGTTTATGGTATGCTGGAGGATGCCAATAATGAGATAAAATCTGCTTGCAACTGGAAGGAGACTGTATATCAACTGGTTATTGAGATTATTGAGAAGCATGCAGCAGAGAGGCTAAACAGTCCACTATATTTGGCAGCTTACTTTTTGAATCCCTATTACTACTATAAGGATAAGATGGTTCATGAGACTACAACTACTAGGAGTGCTATTTACCATTGTCTTGATGTTTTCTTCCCGAGGATGGATGAGGTGCAAGACAAGATTGCACAAGAAGAAATGTTAAGGTACAAGAAGGCAGAAGAGCTTATGGGAAGTGGATTGTCGTCACAGTACTATATGAGTTTCAACGGTAGAGATAATTTTGACCCAGGTATAACTTACTTTTAAGTTTTAAGTACTTCTAGTTTCTCGTATTAGTCAGTTAACGTGCTAAATTAATTGTTAAATATATGCTTGTTTTAAATTAATAGCATATTGGTGGGATAGCTTTGGAGGAGATGTGCCTCATTTGAGGAAGATGACAATAAAAATACTTAGTCTCACTAGTAGTTCCTCAGGTTGTGAGCGAAACTGGAGTGTATTTGAGGGGGTACTGACTTTTTCTCATCTAATTAGTAACATGACATGATTCATTTTTTTCTAATTATATCTTCATTTGTAAAATATGCAGAAACATACAAAAAAGAGCAACCGGCTAGACCCGAAGAGGTTAAATGATCTTGCATTTGTCCAGTTCAATAGAAAGATCATACAGAAAAGAGAAGGAAGAACAAAGAGTCGCAAAAGCAAGGATGTGCTTCTGGCTAATGATGATTCTAGAGCATTGCATTGAAAGTCGTGCAATGTTAAAGATGTTACCATATTTAGATAGAATTCATTCAGATTATAATTGATATGTATTTCCTTTATATTGTACAGCTGTAGTTAGATTGTTTCCATAGATAAATCAGCCTATAATCTCTCTTTAGATTGTACAGCTGTAGTCAGAGGCAAATCAGCCTATTTTCTCTAGATAAATACCTCTATAAATTGAAATGAAAAGAAGGGGAGAGGCATTCAGTCATTCATCCAAAATTTCTGTCTCAGTTTCTCAATTTTGTCATGGTATCAGAGCCATAGGCTCTAGAGTTTTTTTCGATTTCAGTCTTGGCAGATTGTCTTGTTGTTGTCTGTGTGATTTTTGGTGGAGAAATTCTTCAATTTCAACATGGTGGGCAGCAGCTCAAATCCTGAATTTTGTGTTAAGTTTACCGGGAAGAATTATTCGACATGGGAATTTCAATTCCAATTGTATGTCACTGGAAAGGAGCTATGGGGACATATAGATGGATCTGTTCCAGCCCCAACAGATGCCACTCAATTGACTCAATGGAAAGTCAAAGATGCTCGGGTTATGTCTTGGATTACCGGGTCATGTGATCCTCAAATTGTCCTCAATTTACGCCCATATAAGACTGTTAAAACAATGTGGGAATATCTGAAAAAGGTGCACAATCAGGTAACCTCGGATCGAAGATTTCACTTGGAGTGAGAGATTGCAAATTACAGTCAGGGAAGTCTATCTATTCAAGATTATTTTTCTGGTTTTTAGAATCTATGGGCTGAATTTTCTGATATAATTTGTGCTACAGTCTCCCAAAGCTCTCTTTCTGATATATTGGTTGTTCATGAGATTAGGAAGCGTGATCAGTTTTTGATGAAGTTGCGATCAGATTTTGAGACTGCTCGTTCCAACTTGATGAATCGTCATCCACCTCCTACCTTGGATGAGTGTTTTGGTGAACTGATTCGCGAAGAGCAGCGTCTTCTTACACAGGCCACTCTTGAAGAAGAAAAGTTGACTACCACACCTATGGCCTTTTTGGCTCATGAAAAAGGCAAGGGTAGAGATATGAGTAAGGTCCAGTGTTTTAGTTGCAAGAATTATGGTCATATTGCCTTAAATTGTAACCAGAAATTTTGCAACTATTGCAAAAAGTCTGGACACATCATCAAAGATTGTGCAATTCGTCCCCAAAATCGCCATCATGCTGCTTTACAAGCCACGGTTAGCACTCCAACTACTCAAAGTACAGCTGAGGTCACACCTAGCTCAACAAGCAATGCTGAACCAACAGTTCTTACTCCTGAAATGGTGCAACAAATGATTATTTCTGCCTTTTCAGCTTTGGGGCTTCAAGGTAATGGTAATCTTTCATCTAAAACATGGCTTATTGATTCTAGCGCATCAAATCATATGACTAATTCAGCTAAATTGCTGAAAAATGTCCGTCCATACCTTGGATCAGAACATATTCAGGTTGCTAATGGAACCACTTTACCCGTTATTGCTGTCGGAGATATTACTCCAGTTAAGAATAATGCTTTTATATCACCTGGACTCTCTAATAATCTCCTTTCTGTTGGACAACTAGTGGAAAATAATTGTGATGTGCATTTTTCTCGTGATGGTTGTTGTGTGCAGGATCAGGTGTCGGGGAAAGTGATCGCGAAGGGGCCTAAAGTTGGACATTTGTTTCCACTGCATCTTTCTGTTCCTAGTAATGTTATTTTGGCTTGTTCATCTATTATCAATAAGAGTGAAATGTGACAAACGTTTAGGACATCCTAATTCTGTTATTTTATCACATTTGTTGAACTCTAAGTTATTGGGAAATATTGATCAATCCAAATCTTCTCATCTTTCTTTTGATTGTTCATCTTGTAAACTGGGAAAAAGTAAAATACTTCCTTTTCCTATTGCTGGTAGTCGTGCAAAAAAATGCTTTGATATGATTCATAGTGACGTGTGGGGAATATCACCTGTTATCTCTCATGCACATTATAAGTATTTTGTGACATTTATTGATGACTATAGTCGATTTACTTGGATTTATTTCCTTCGTTCTAAATCTGAGGTTTTCTCAGTTTTCAAGACATTTCTTACATATGTTGAAACTCAATTTTCTGCTGTTATTAAGGTTCTTAGATCTGATTCTGGTGGTGAATACATGTCTACTGCATTTCATGAATTTTTGCATCAGAAAGGTATCCTATCACAACGTTCTTGCCCGTATACACCACAGCAAAATGGTGTAGCGGAACGGAAGAATCGTCATCTCTTAGAAGTGACGCGTACTCTGTTACTTGAAGCTTCAGTTCCATCTAAATTTTGGGTAGAAGCCTTATCTACTGCAGTATATCTCATTAATCGCCTGCCTTCTCGAACATTGCACCTTGATTCTCCTTATTTTCGTCTTTATCACGAACATCCTAACTATCAGCATTTACATACATTTGGTTGTGTGTGTTTTGTTCACTTGCCTCCTCGTGAACGTCATAAGCTTTCTGCTCAGTCTGTTAAATGTGCATTCATGGGATATAGTCTTAATCACAAAGGTTTTGTTTGTTATGATCCTAGTTCTAAAAACCTGCGTGTTTCTCGCAATGTGATTTTCTTTGAAAATCAATTTTTCTTTCCATATCATGTTTCTTCCCCAGCTGAAGTTGTTGGTCTTCCTAGTTTTGATGATTTGTCTTTCTCTATTGACCGATTCAAGCCTGGATTTGTGTACAAGCGACGTCCATCAACATTGCCCCTTCCTGATCCCGATCCACCATCTGATCCAGCTCCGCCTGTCTTGAGAAGAACCACCAGAGTTTCTCATCCTCCTCATCGGTATGGCTCTTATCATACATCATTTTCTACTACTTTGTCATCTATTTCGGTGCCATCTTCTTATTCTCAAGCGGCTAAACATGAGTGTTGGCAAGACGCAATGAAGGTAGAACTTCAAGCTTTAGTAGACAATCAGACTTGGGAAATTGTTCCATGCCCATCTAAAGTCAAGCCCATTGGATGTAAATGGGTTTACTCAGTGAAACTTCGCTCTGATGGGACCTTGGATCACTATAAGGCTAGATTGGTAGCTCTTAGTAATCGACAAGAGTATGGCATAGATTATGAGGAAACATTTGCTCCAGTAGCTAAAATGACTACAGTACGCACTGTTCTTGCTATTGCTGCTTCACAGAGATGGCCACTTCAGCAGATGGATGTAAAAAATGCGTTCCTTCATGGTGATCTTAAAGAGGATATATACATGAACCCTCCTCCTGGTTTGTTTTCTTCTTCTACTTTGGAAGTTTGTAAGTTGAAACGTTCTTTATATGGTCTCAAACAAGCTCCCCGAGCATGGTTTGAGAAGTTCCGCACTACTCTGCTTCAATTCCAGTTTGTACAAAGTCAATATGACTCCTCATTGTTTCTTCGTAAGACTTCCACGGGTATTGTCCTTCTTTTAGTCTATGTTGATGATATTATTATAACTGGAACAGATGCTTTACTGATTACTCAACTTCAACAACACCTTCAAGCTTCATTTCATATGAAGGATCTTGGTAATCTTACCTACTTCTTGGGATTAGAAGTTCATACTGACACTTCTGGTATATTCTTACATCAGCATAAATACACTCAGGATTTGATTACCTTGGCTGGACTTCAGGATTCTTCATCGGTTGATACTCCTTTAGAAATGAATGTTAAGTATCCCACTTACGAGGGAGACCTACTTTCTGATCCCTTATTGTATCGGCAATTGGTGGGTAGCTTGAACTATCTCACAATTACTAGGCCTGATATCTCCTTTGCTGTCCAGCAAGTTAGTCAATTTATGCACTCTCCACGACATCTACATCTAGCAGCTGTTCCTCGCATCATTCGTTATATAAAAGGTACTCCTAATCGTGGTTTATGCTTTCCTGTTGGATCTTCTATGCAACTTGTTGCTTTTAGTGATGCTGATTGGGCTGGTTGTCCCAATACTCGTCGATCTGTCACTGGTTGGTGCATGTTTCTTGGGAGTTCTTTAATATCATGGAAGAGTAAGAAGCAGGATCGTGTCTCCAAATCTTCCACTGAGTCAGAATATCGTGCTATGTCCGCTGCATGTTCTGAGATTACTTGGCTTCGAGGACTGTTGGCTGAGCTTGGATTTCCTCAACATGATCCCACTCCTCTCCACGCTGATAACACAAGTGCGATCCAAATTGCTACTAATCCAGTTTATCATGAACGTACGAAGCACATTGAAGTGGATTGTCATTATATAAGGGAAGCGGTTAACACTCGTGTTCTTTCTCTTCCACATGTTTCCACAGCCTTGCAGATAGCTGATGTGTTTACCAAATCTCTCACTCGACAGCGTCACCAATTTCTTATTAACAAATTGATGCTTTTTGATCAACCAGCATCAATTTGAGGGGGGATGTTACCATATTTAGATAGAATTCATTCAGATTATAATTGATATGTATTTCCTTTATATTGTACAGCTGTAGTTAGATTGTTTCCATAGATAAATCAGCCTATAATCTCTCTTTAGATTGTACAGCTGTAGTCAGAGGCAAATCAGCCTATTTTCTCTAGGTAAATACCTCTATAAATTGAAATGAAAAGAAGGGGAGAGGCATTCAGTCATTCATCCAAAATTTCTGTCTCAGTTTCTCAATTTTGTCAAAAGAGAGGGAGAATGAAGAAGAGATCTTTCCGGGTAGCGGGCTAGTGGGGCGAATGATGATCCGCATAGGAGCAAAAGGACATTTAGTAGGCATGCTGTAGGGGCGAGGACAGAGCAGGAGGGCTCTTCTAGTGCGCGATTGTTGACATGACTGATGAAGTGACTAATGAGGATGATTTGGATCAGGATAATAATGATGATTTTGATGCTCCCTCTGAAGAAGAGTTGGATGCTAACATTCATTATGACGATGATGAGAATTGAGAAAGATTGGATGCTTTGTTTTTAGTTTATGAACGTTTAGTTTTAGTTTAACTATTTAATTTGACAACTTTTTTTTTAGTAGCTAGTTGATTATGATGAATGGATTGAATGTTTTAAGTAGTCACCTGGTTATTGATTGTTCAATTACATGTTTGTTAGTATTTTTCTTAGTATATGTTCTATCTTTTATGAATTTTATTTATTATAATGTATGATAAATAATAAATATATGTTAAAAAATTAAAAAACGCATAATTCCGCATAATCCGATTAATCGTGACTCGCTCCTGGACCGCACGCATAATAAAACCGTGTTTTTGAACATTGCTCATATACATAATATGATATAAGTTATTAAATAATTGGGCTTCGTTAGTGTAGGGTCGAAAAAATATTTATTGATTGAATGAATGTTTTACAATCAAATTCCTTCGATTACAGAGGAAGAGGAGGTTGATTTGACTCCTCTTTGTATGGGTTCTTGGTGGCGATAGGATGCTTCCCTCGATGCTCACGCCGAGATTGCTTCCGTTGACGATCGGACAAAGTGCGGATGATCTAGAGGTTGTTGAAGAGGAGCTTGATCTCTTGTGTGCACAAGTGTTGATCTCCAAAGTTCTTAGATTCTCTTTCCGACTTGCGGCCCTCCTCTGTGGAGATGGTGGCTTATAAATATGCCAAGAGAGGCATGGTCACTCCCTTGATTTGTGGGATATGGCCATGCTCGCTGAGGAGAGCCATGCCCCAAGTGGGATGTGACCACCGTGAGGGGAACCATGCTCTCGTGGGATATGACCACTATAGGATGTGACATCTCCCATGCTTCAAGTGGGCGGTCTTGGTTGGATGGTGAGCTTCTTGTTGAATGTCGGGTTCGCCGCTAGCGAACCTCGGTTGAATGTCGGGGTTATTTCTTGTAGCGAACCTCGGTTGAATGTCGAGGTTCACCGCCGTAGCGAACCTCGGTTGAATGTCGGGTTCGCGGCGTAGAAGCGAACCCCTGTTGAAGGGTTGGCTGGCGTAGGCGAACCCTGTTGAATGTCGGGGTTGGCTGCTGTGGCGACCACCGGTTGAATCAGTCATTTGCTGTGTAGAACCTCGGTTGAATGTCGAGGTTCACCGCCGTAGCGAACCTCGGTTGAATGTCGAGCCTCACGCTTAGCGAGCCTCGCCTCAATGTCGAGCTCGCCGCTGGCGAGCCCGCCAATGTCGAGTTCGGGCGAGCTCACTGAATGTCGGGTTCGGCCGCTAGCGAACCCTGTTGAATGTCGAAGCCACCGCAATGATGTTGTAGCGAGCCTCGTCAAACTTTGAGGTTGTGGGCGACTTTGGCCTATGCAGACGAAGCTTCAAGCACGCAGCGAAGCTCCAAGTCTTCATGCGAAGCTTGTGCTCGAGGCGGCTAAGCTCCTTTGCAGCGAAGCTTGCTCTACGCGAAGCCGTAACATGCTACGAAGAACGGGTCGTAACTTTCAAACCGTATATCGAATGGACGAATTATATATGAAAATCAACTATCTCGACGAGACGGAGCCAACCAAACCCACCCGAAGGGTTCGGTTTGCTCCGGTCATTTTGCCAAATTCCTTCCGGTTTGGGAGATATCGACACCTTTGTCTATTTTGCAAAGTCAAGCATTCAGGTGAACTTAACCTTTAGGCAGACCCGACTTCACTCAAATGGACCCTTAAGCTCTTTTGCTCATTCCGAGTTGCTGTGTAAGGATTACGGCAATTTTTACTGCCTACAAAACCCCCTCCAAAGTTTTCAGACTCGAATGCGGTTGAATGGAGTCTGGAACACTTTGGATATGAAGACTTGTAAAAATGGTTGCCGTGCAGACGGAGCGAGGAACCTTCTAGCTAACACGGTAAATTTGAATTCTTCACTTGCGCTAATGATCGCCTCTAGGATTTTTAGCAAACCCTAGCTATCAACGGATTTGATGTGCCTTTACCGACACCGCTTGAATCGGCTAGCATGTAGATTATCTAAGTCCGCTCTACATGTAACGCTATGCTAAAGAGTTAACTCTCTTAGCGCCACGATATTGAATACGAGACTTTGTCCTTCTTACGGAATAGACTACCCGGCCACGTGTGTTAGACGACTCATCTCTAATAAGGATCGAGATAAAGTCCCCTATGCCGAGAGGCATAGATTCGCTTGTTGTTTAACAACAACCGCTACACGTGGAATGGCCGCCAGATAGACTTTGTCTTCGGGGCTTAAGACGAACCCGCTGTGTCTTCGGGGCTTAAGACGAACCCGCTGTGTCTTCGGGGCTTAAAACGAACCCGCCGGTGTCTTCGGGTAAAGACAAACCCGAATAGTGGCACATCGCATGGTAGGCCACTATTCGAAATGATCGAATCGCTCGACATAAAAGTATAACGATCGTGATCAAAAGCAATCGTGTTGTTCGCTGACGGACAAGATAACAACAAGGATTGCGAACAAAGTCATTTAGAAAATGACTACGTAGGGGTAGGCGATGCGTTCGATGTGAAATTATAACGACTACGGCTGAAATAGAGGCACATCGCATGGTAGGCCGCTATTCGATGAGGAGTTGACAGGGTATATTGCTTGGTTAACCACTATCTAACCCAAAGTCACTCTGACAAGTGACGATATGGAAATGATCGATCGCTCAAAGGACACGTGGGTATGACGACATATGACCAAGAAGAATCTAGTTGTTCGACTCTAAGTATAATAACTATGATGGGAATAGGGTACGACGACTTGATCGATAACGCCATTTGCGGAATGACTGCGGACTATCAGAGGTGATTGTTAACCCGACAAGAATTTATTGCGATTGGGGCAACTTTGAGGACTCACCATCCCATTGAAGAGGATTAGTAAGTTAATTTGCCAGAGGTAAAATGTTAACATGACAAGATTGTCGCGACGAGCGACTTTGAGGACTTACCATCCCATTGAAGAGGATTGGTAAGTTGATTTGTCGAGGTGCAATATTAACATGACAGGGAGTGGTCCCTTATCCTACTTGAGAGGATTGACGAAGGAAACTGGGGAACTATCCGAGGTGATTGTTAACATGATAGTTTCGGGAGTTTGAAAGAAGACTACTGTAGTACTTTTTCGTAAACTTACCATTAATAGGCATCATGATTCATGCGCCTTCTTGATTGGTTAGGCAGATGCTCCATTCGAGTAAACACTCCACCACTAATGGTCCTTCCCATTTTGGTTCGAACTTCCCTTCTTTTGGAGTTCAAAATCATCTGCCGACAATGAGAACGAGGTCGCCTTCCTTGAAAATGCGACATCGGACTTTCTTGTCAAATGCTTTAGAAATCGGGTTTGGTAAAGCTCGATATGTCACAGCCTGTAATCGCTTTTCATCCAAAGATTTCAAGTTCCTCAAGGCGCCGGCGATGATTTTCCTCGGTTGTCATTAGGTGGATAACGCCATTCAAGCGATGGGATTTGGATCTCTAACGGTAAAATGGCTTCACAACCATAAACCGTAGAATACGGGCGGTACCGTTTGCAGCGAACCGTTGTACGAAGCCCACGCTTTGCCCCAGCCTTGTCGCTCCAATCCTTCTTGTTTGAAGAGACCATTTTAGTAAGGATCTTGATGATCGCCTTGTTAAAAGCTTCAGCCTTGTCCATTCGCTACGGGTAGTAAGTCGCTGACGCTAGGTTCCTGATTCGAAATTTATCGCTAATCGCGGAAGGCATGATCGACGAATTGGGGCCATTGTCGTGGACAATTTGCCTCGCACACCGTGACGGATATGACGGATGTTTAACAAATTTGATCACATCGCTTGTCTTGACCAATCTCAACGAACGGCTTCAACCCACTTTGAGAAATACTCGCTATCGCCAATATGAAGCGATGTCCTTTGAAGAAGGTGGAGAAATTGGACCGACGATGTCCATTCCCCAAGTTTCAAATGGCCGTGACGCGGGCGTAGGATGCAAGTGTTCCGAGGTTGGTGAAGGTAATTAGCATGTATTTGGCACGCATGGCATCGCTTAGCGTAGCCACGCGATCCTCACCATCGCCTACCAATAATAACCACGCAAAATGGTCCCATAACTTGGGCCTGTGTCAGGTGCTCCACAAACACCGCCATGAGCTTCTTTCAAGACTTGCTCGCCTCTTAGCTTGATGACATCGGCAAGAATCCATCATATGACCTTCTATATAAGGTCCAGAATCGGGAATCATAGTAAAATCTTGATGCTCGCCGACTAATCGACTTTCTTTTATGTCTTCGCAATATCCCATGCAAGACATAGTCGATGATCGGAACCGCCACCTCGGCTTCAAGTGACTTAGGCTCGCCTTCAACCGCATCTAATCAGAATGCATATTTTGGCCGAAATAATTGCCGACTAGTCACACTAACTTGCCGAGTAGCATTCTCGTGCGGCTAGCGTGAGCGAAGAGACGCCGATCCGCGATAAGTGTTCCGCAAACGGGCACATGATCAACGTAAAAGCTTTCAAAGGAGTCGCCTAAAGTTATGGCCGCCGCATGATGAGGATAAGGTCCTCGTGTTCGACTTCAGATTCTCCTCTTAGTTGTTTTACGACTAGTCGCGGAATCCCCAAATGCTTCAAGGTGCTTCACGCCTAAATGTTTGGCTATGTCGAGACCAATCAATAACGCATTATACCGCTACGCTATTGGTGCATGGTTCCGATAATCTACCGTGGTATCACGTGGTTTTATGGAGATATCAATACTACCCCACCGCTACAACGGCCGGGTGGTCGCCTCGAGGTTCACAAAGAACAACCGACATACCGTTCCTTGAGATCGATTAGCTTCATAAGGCTCATCGTGCATGTCTTGATACAATTCGACTTTCCTTTCAATGGAGGACTTACCATCCCATTGAAGAGGATTGGTAAGTTGATTTGTCGAGGTGCAATATTAACATGGCGGTGGGAGTGGTCCGTTATCCTACTTGAGAGGATTGTGAAGAAATGCAGGGGAACTATCAGAGGTGATTGTTAACATGATAGTTTGGGGAGTTTGAAAGAAGACTACGGGTAGTACTTTTGAAACTTACCATTAATAGGCATCATGATTCGTGCCTTCTTGATTGGTTAGGCGGTATGCTCCATTCGGTAAGCAGACTCCACGAATGGTCCTTCCCATTTTGGTTCGAACTTCCCCTTCTTTTCGAGTTCAAAATCATGAGGCGGGGGGCCGGAGAGCGAGTTAGCCTTCCTTGAAAATGCGACATCGGACTTTCTTGTCAAATGCTTTAGAAATCCGGGTTTGGTAAAGCTCGATATCTTTGTTGAGCACATGTCGTTTTCATCGGCATTTCAAGTTCCTCAGTCGTGATGATTTTCCTCGGTTGTCATTCAGGTGGATAGCGCCATTGAGCGATGGGATTTGGATCTCTAACGGTAAAATGGCTTCACAACCATAAACCCGGAGAATATGGGGTGGTACACATGGGTGTCTGCGAGCAGTTTATGCAGTAAGCCCGGGCTTTACCCGACTTGTCGTTCAATCCTTCTTGTTTGAAGAGACCATTTTAGTAAGGATCTTGATGATCGTCTTGTTAACAGCCCATTCGCTGGCCCGGGGTAGTAAAATTTTGTTGTAAGGATTCGGTTCGAAATTTATCGCGAGAATCGCGTGAAGGCATATTGGCGAATTGGGGCCATTGTCGTGGACAATTTGCCTCGACACCGTGTCGGTATATGGCGTGATGTTTAACAAATTTGATCACATGGCTTGTCTTGACCAATCTCAACGAACGGCTTCAACCCACTTTGAGAAATACTGATTCTCATGATATGAGGCGATGTCCTTTTGAAGAAGGTGGAGAAATTGGACCGACGATGTCCATTCCCCAAGTTTCAAATGGCGGGCGTGGCGGTAGGATGCAAGTGTTCGGAGGTTGGTGAAGGTAATTAGCATGTATTTGTACGCATGGCATCGTTTAGCGTAAGCGGCATCCCTCACCGTCGTCGCCCCGATAATAGCGAGTCTCGGTAGGTCCAGCTTGGCCGGGTTGGTGTGCTCCACAAACACCGTCATGAGCTTCTTTCAAGACTTGCTCTGCTTCCTTAGTTGACGGACATCGAGCGGTAACCCATCATATGACCTTCTATATAAGGTGCATGGCGGGAATCATAGTAAAATCTTGATGCTCGTCGACGAATCGACTCCCTTTCTTTTATGTCTTGGGCAATATCCCATGCAAGACATAGTCGATGATCGGGAACCGCCGGTCGTGCTTCAAGTGACTTAGGCTCGTCTTCAAGCTGCCGCGAATCGTAATGCATATTTTGGCCGAAATAATTGCCGACTAGTCACACTAACTTGCGAGTAGCATTCTCGGCAGGCTAGTAGGCTGCAAGAGAGCGCCAGTATCATCCATAAGTGTTCATAAGCGGGGCACATGATCAACGTAAAAGCTTTCAAAGGAGTCGACTAAAGTTATGGGCTGGCATGATGAGGATAAGGTCCTCGTGCGACCGTATTCTCCTCTTAGTTGTTTCACGACTAGGCGTGAATCCCAAATGCTTCAAGGTGCTTCACGCCTAAATGTTTGGCTATGTCGAGACCAATCAATAGCATTATACTACGCTTTCGTTATTGGTGCATGGTTCGATAGCGACCGCATTTCGTGGTATCGCGTGGTTTCGCGGAGATATCAATACTACCCCCACTCGGCTACTAGCGGGGCGTCGAGTCGCTCTCGAGCTCAGATCAAAGAACAACCGACATACTGTTCCTTGGAAGTCAGTTAGCTTCATAAGGCTCATCGGGCATGTCTTGATACAATTCGACTTTCCCTTTCAATGGATGATTAGCCATAAGATCACACGCGGCTTGACCCTTCATAAGCCGAGGTTTGAAGTGAATGTCGTCTTGAGATAGCAGCAATGCCCATCTAGCCATTCGACCATTCAGCGTGCGGTGGGTCATGAATACCCGTATAGGGTCAATTTTGGAGATGGCGTGTATGGTGCGTCCCTAGATAGTCGCATCTTTTGGATGGCGAAGACCAAAGCGAAACATTCCTACGAGCGGGAGGATATCGATATTGGCCCCGAACAGCGTCCTGAGGTAGTGAGCCGCTTTGTTAAGTGGCCATTGTCATCGTCTGTGCTAAGAGACACGCTAGCATACTCGTAGTGCGGGGCGTAAATCGAAATGGCTTTCTGATTTAGGTGCAGCAACCGAGGGGATTAGGCAGATCGTTTTGATCTCTTGAATGCCTTGAGCAATCTTCATCCCAAACGAGCGATACACCCTTCTTCATGAGCTTGAGAATGGTGACATTTTCGATAAATTGGAGATGAATCTGCGAATGTAAGCCAAGCGCCTTGGAGGCCACGAAGCTCTCGAGGCTTCTAGGAGGTGGAAGTTCTTGGATAGCTTTGACTTTGTCGGTCGAGTCGTATACCATCTGGCGTGACCACGAATCGAAACTTGCCACTAGACATTCCCGAGAAAAGACTTAGGCGGGTTCATCCTCGGTGATGTGCGCATTATCTCAAATAGTCCCCAATCGCGTAAATGATCACTTTGCGGCGACTCTTGACTACAAATCGTCCACATAGCATTCTCGTCTTCGCCAAATGTTTTGGAAGATAGTGGTCATGTGCGTTGGTATGTAGCCCTGCGTTTTCAAGCGAAGGCATAAGCGTATAACGGTATATTCGGCGGTGTTGAGCGATGTGCTTTTCATCATCGGGGTGCATTTTGATCGATTGTACCACGAAAAGCCATCCATAAAGACATCCTTTCAAACCCGCGTGTTATCAGCGATAATATCAAGTGATTGGTAAAGGAAAATCATCTTTCGGACATCTTTGAATTTAAGTCGATAGTCGGCCTTGCGGTAGGATCGTAAGCTTTTCTTCAAAGCGGGTACTATATTGGCTACCCGGTCGGGTGTTGAACCTCGAATGAAACCGCTTTGATCGGCTTCGATTTCTTTCTCAATGGCCTTCATGACACGAGGGCAAATCGTCGTTCTTTGTTGTTTAACGAGCTTAGCGCTGGTTCGATATTAAGGCAATGCATAGCCACTTGAGGGTCTAAGCGGGCATATCTTCATAACTCCAGCGAAGACATCGATATATTCCGTACAGGCGATAAGGCTTTCCTTTTCTTCATTTGTCAAACTATCGCTTATGAATATGGGCTTGGATTAGCTTCATCCCATATCAACTTCGGACTATTTTGTCATCGGTGGGCGGTTCGTTGTTCAAAGCGATGTTCCCAGCGTATCATTTGTTGACTTAGCGGATCTTGAATAATGACGGTGATCGTCCTCTTGAATCTCAAGTGGATCAACCGAGGTCATATTGGCCATCGGGGACCTAATTTCATCCTCTTGGCGTCGAGAATCGGAAAGCCTCGGAAGATGAGTGATCGACTCACCCTCGGTCGTAGCGATGCGCGTCGGCGGCGACTCATATCGACCCTTCGAGTTTTATGATAGTAATCATCGGTGGCCTTAGGGACATAAGCGGTCGGATCGGTGTCACGATGCCTCTCCCATAGTTTAAGCCTTCTTTGTGAAGAAAGTCATACCCATTTTCTTCATCAAATGTTAGCCGAGAAATATGAAAATTGGGGTTCTTTTCTTTTGCTTGGGGTTGTTCCACCTCGACTTGCAATGGTTTATTGACTGCCCAAAGATAATGTCTTCGATCATTATTTGGTGGTATCCAAAACAGCTTCGCGAAGAGTCGGTATGCCTTTGGGTCATCATGAGCGGCGGTAGAGTTGGCATGTCGCGATGTAGGTTCGGCCTTCTGGCGGTGGCGAAATTCGACATTAAGTCGATATGACTTTTAACACGGTCGTAAGCTAAATCATAATCTTCATTGAAAGCGGCGATATCGTCATCGGGATCATTGGATCGATTACAAAGGGTTTTACATCATTGAACACAACTCCTCGTTAGGACTCTATGTCGACCTCATTTCATTGTCATAGTCCTCGATCTGTGGTTCTTCGGTTTGGCCCTCCTCAAGGTAGTGGGCGAATCGGTAAAATAATTCTCCACATCTTTGAATGGTTGCCTTTCGCGACCAATGTTTTAACCATCCCTCTTCATCTACATACTTCATGCATTGATGCAATGTAGATGGGGCGATCAAGTTTTCATGGATCAAGGTTGACCCGATAGCAAATTATAGGATGTATCGGCATCAATGGCGTAGCGGTGGCGTCGTCTTCAAGTCTCCTATCGGCATCGAGTTTGATTTTGCCGAGGGCCGAATTGGTGGCATTGAAAGTAGATGGTAGTCCGGTTGTCGCTAAGCGATCTGGCGGTATCGAGATGTTGTATAATTCTCAATGGGATGATACTCATCGCGGATCTGGGTCAACTTGAGCTCGGTTGATCGGACGAGCCAATATAGCAGGTAAGTATAATGGCTATCATGCTTGGGTTCTTCACTTGCATGTCCTCAGAGAAGGTAATAAAGGTATTGGCCCTTGAAGGCTGGTGACATTGGCATAAACCACATTGAGCTTTACGGGAAATGGCGAGAAAGGCCGTTGTCCTGATGCTTCTCATAGCTTCTACGGTAGAGAGAGCGCAAGAGCTCGAATAAAGTGATCCTCGTAGGGATGTTGGAGAGTTGAGCTAAAACATCAAAGCTGGAAAGGGGCCTTGAGGTCTCGGTGTCCTTCCTAAGCGCTCTGTTGTAGCGGATTTCCCTCGTTTTGGCTCAATAAAGCACCCTGATGGTACATCGTGCTGCCTCGGGATACTCCCTTGAGAACTCTTTCCACCTCGGGTAACGCAGTACAGTACATGCGGTCGGGATGATTTGCTCCTTTAAAGAGCGGAGGTGGCATTACAAGTCCTCCCTTTAGGCTTTGAAGAGGTCCATTGTTCATCGATAACAAGTGGGTGGATCCACATAATTTAAGCCCTTGAAGTAGTGTAGGGACCATACCTTGTGCCTCATTGCTGGAGATCAAAGTTCACAACTCGGCCTCGCTTTCGGATCGGCTTTACCCCATCTTGCACGGAGTTCCGCGAAGTCGCCAATTGGAAGCGACCATGTTTGCGACACCTTCTTCGATCCTCCCGAGTCATAACACATTCTAACAAGACTTGGATCTTGTCTTTCAAGATGTAGCATGACCCGTCGGATGGTGTACCATTCGATGGTACATGCGATATTCGGATCATCAGTCCTTGAGGCTTCCTCGGTTTCTTTATTTCCAGGCGATTTTGTTCATCTTGAGCAACGTCTTGAAGATAGGGACGACACGATCATCCTTGAAATCATACTTCTTCATAGGGCGGTTATCGTAGGCACTTTCGGTTTACGCTTAAAAGGTTTTGGAGTAGGTTGAGTTCCCATCGAGTCTCCTTCCCTTTAGTCATTTTCGGCGTAAAGCGCTCTGATTTCCCCTTTTTAGGCGATAATCGAGGTTCTTACGCCTCAATCCTCTTAAGCATGTTTTCGACTTGTTAGCCTTGCCTCCTGATTCTCCAAGTGTGCTTCCACTGCACCCATTTTCGACGATGATGTTGATCGAGAGGTTGGCTCACACATCCGATGAATGTCGCCAGAGGCTTGGTCAGGAATGCAAGGCGATTCGAATAAGCTGACGAAAGTGCTAACGGACTCCGTCTTCTTTTGCTTCTCGGCGGCAAAGTGGCCATAGACACCTCGGTGTCATCATCGAAAAATCGGGCCATAAAGAGCCCTTGCGGATCTTTCAAGAGTCGATAGAACCGGGCTCTAACCTTGAAACCACTGAAGGCGACTCCTTAAGAGTGCTAATGAATAATCGGGTCATGATTGGATCATTACCCGTTATATGCGGGTTCGCTTGGAAGTAGTAGATATGTTGTGACGGAGAACTTTTCGTCGAGCTAGCGAGTTAAGTGGCTTGAACTTAGGAGGATACGGGACATCGTCCATTCTATAGGATATGGCCTCGCCACCCCGACTTAGATTGCCCTTGGGTTTGAGCGTCCACCGCTTTTGGAAATCCCGCACATATGATCTGCTCTTTTCGATGCAGCGGATTGATTCGCTAGATGACATTAGTGAACATCATGATCCTCGTCGTAGCCTCCTTGCCGATTTGGACCCTCGCCGTCCGGCTTCTTCTTGCCCTGGTTTCTCCATCATCATTTCTAAGCGTCGATAGATTCTTGTTGCGCCAAGAATAGTAGCTGTTGCTCTTCGATCCTTCGTGTCATCTCCTCTTCGTTCGGCCCGTGAGGCTTCGCTGATCACTAAAATCGGTATTTGAAAGTTGAGATGTAGCGATGGCGGAGTTCTCAATTCTTGAAGGACCCGACTGGCCGGCTCTAATCAAGCGGGATTGCATGCAGTGCGAAGAGCGTTGCCGATGGCGCCTTGGCTATTGATTAATCGCGCCGTAAACAGGGAGTACTGGTCGACGATTGGGGCCTTATCGGGTCTTGCTCCGCTCCTCCCAACCATGTTAATGGTCACTCCATGACCCTCGCGGGCGCTTGCCTTTTGGTGGAACGCCGTCTAGTTGGCGGGTCGGATAAGCTCAAAAGCAGAAGGCGTCGTTGATGAACATTGGCGCATCGCGAGATGAGCTTCTCCACGGCAACAATGAGATTGCATTTGGTAGCGTCAGCGTGAGTGAGATAATCACGGAGATCGGAAATGGGTGTACCCCGGTTGATTGAAAAATGAGCCTGGCGTGAGAGGGCTTCGAGTCGGTTTGGCGAACTGGCGAGGTTGCCACTTCCCTTGGCTCTGGCGGCGAAGCTTATGGCGAGGTTCGCCATCCGAGCGAAGTTCATCTGGCTCAGCATGGACCTCATGTTGACGAGGTTCGTCATTGGGACGCTTGCCATGGCGAGGTTCGTCAGCAGGCGGCGTTCATCACGTTCTTGGCGAGATCGATAAGCGAGGCGAGGCTCGTCTCTTTCAAGGGACCTCGCGTTGTAGGCGAGGTTCGCCACTGGACGAGCTCGCGGCATGGGCGATGTTCATCTTGTGGGCGAGTCGCGGTAGAGGCGGCCTTCGTCTTGTTTGAATGAACCTCTTGATGATGGCGAGGTTGGCGGCTTTCTTCGGACGATAGTGGAATCCGCCCAACGAGACCAAAGCTTCGAGCACATCGGCGAGCTTGGTTCTGCCGTGGCGTTATGCGGCGTCTAGATAGGGAACCGTTAGTAGGATCGGTCTCCCCATAGGCGAGCGGAGGCTCGCCCGAAGCCAAAACAGCTAACAACGTCGAAGTTGACTTGGGTTGCTTAACAACCCACTTCTTAGCCTGGCGGCTAGCTTTTGGAGCCTCGTCCTTGAGAGGCGGAGGTTTCGTCGAGTTTACTCGAGAGGATTCAACAAAAGCCACGGAGGTGAAGTCTCATCTGAGACTTCGGCGACACTAGTGCCTTTCTTGGGCTAGATGCCCGGAGAGGAACTCCTCGTACTTACTCGATCAAATTCAATGACCAAGGTTTGAACCTCGGTTCCAGCGCAACTTTGTCGATTAGCCACCACCGGTTCATCGGAATGAATGGTTGCTCCCACTGTGGTCGCCATCTTCTGTAGGGTCGAAAAAATATTTATTGATTGAATGAATGTTTTACAATCAAATTCCTTCGATTACAGAGGAAGAGGAGGTTGATTTGACTCCTCTTTTGTATGGGTTCTTGGTGGCGATAGGATGCTTCCCTCGATGCTCACGTCGAGATTGCTTCCCGTTGACGATCAGACCAAAGCTGCGGATGATCTAGAGGTTGTTGAAGAGGAGCTTGATCTCTCTTGTGTGCACAAGTGTTGATCTCCAAAGTTCTTAGATTCTCTTTCCCAGCTTGCCAGCCCCCTCCTCCTGTGGAGATGGTGGCTTATAAATATGCCAAGAGAGGCATGGTCACTCCCTTGATTTGTGGGATATGGCCATGCTTTCGGTTGAGAGCCATGCCCCAAGTGGGATGTGACCCGCGTGAGGGGAACCATGCTCTGTGGGATATGACCACTATAGGATGTGACATCTCCCATGCTTCAAGTGGGCGGTCTTGGTTGGATGGTGAGCTTGGCCCATTGAATGTCGGGGTTCAGCTGCGTGGCGAACCTCGGTTGAATGTCGGGGTTGTTGCTTAGCGAACCTCGGTTGAATGTCGGGGGTTAGCCGTAACCCGGTTGAATGTCGGGGTTCCGTAGGCGAACCTCGGTTGAATGTCGGGGTCGGCTGCGTAGCGAACCTCGGTTGAATGTCGGGGTTCCGTAGGCGAACCTCGGTTGAATGTCGGGGTCGGCTGGCGTGGCGAACCTCGGTTGAATGTCGGGGTCGGCTGGCGTGGCGAACCTCGGTTGAATGTCGGGTCCGCTGCGTGGCGAACCTCGGTTGAATGTCGGGGTCGCTGCGTAAGCGAACCTCGGTTGAATGTCGAGGTTCACTGCTTGTAAGCGAACCTCGGTTGAATGTCGGGGTCGGCTGGCGTGGCGAACCTCGGTTGAATGTCGGGGTCGGCTGGCGTGGCGAACCTCGGTTGAATGTCGGGGTCGGCTGGCGTGGCGAACCTCGGTTGAATGTCGAGCCACGCAATGATGTTGTAAGCGAGCCTCGTCAAACTTTGAGTTGTGGGCGACTTTGGCCTATGCAGACGAGCTTCAAGCAGCGCGAGCTCAAGTCTTCATGCGAGCTTGTGCTCGGCGGGCTAAGCTCCTTTGCGGCGAGCTTGCTCTGAGCGGCGAACATGCTACGAAGAAGCGGTCGTAACTTTCAAACCGTATATCCGAATTGGGCGAATTATATATGAAAATCAACTATCTCGACGAGACGAGCTAACCAAACCCACCGGCGGTTCGGTTTGTTCGCCATTTTGCCAAATTCCTTCCGGTTTGGGAGATATCGACACCTTTGTCTATTTTGCAAAGTCAAGCATTCAGGTGAACTTAACCTTTAGGCAGACCCGACTTCACTCAAATGGACCCTTAAGCTCTTTTGCTCATTCCGAGTTGCTGTGTAAGGATTACGGCAATTTTTACTGCCTACAGTTAGTAGCTGCGGATCTTTTTTTTTTGTGTAAAAGAAAGTTGAAGCAAGTAGCTAGTTTACCAATTTATAGTATAATACAGTTTTATTGAATGGCTTAATATGTGTTATATTAGCTACTAGGCTTGTATTAATGGTTGCTTATATTTATCTTTAGAGGCATCTAGAGATCTTACGGAGGCGTCACGAGTGGATTTTGCTTATCTTTTGGGATTACGGTAAGTGGTACATTTATACATTGTGCACTGTGTATTTTCTATCTAAAATTATATTATATATGCAGTGTTTTAAATGTCGGCCGCCATGTCAGACATGTCGGATTTAGGGGCCAACCGACACGATATGAAACTTTTCAATGCTTATTGCATTTTCAGGGTTCATGTCGCATATATCGGGGGCCATGTCGGATATGTCGGGCGGATATATCGGGGGACATGTCGACTATGTCGGCCAATTTTTCAATCTGAAAAATTGATTGATTTTTTTATTTTTTGGGTTATGTTTATCTAATCAGGTTTTGATTTAAATTCCTGATTGTCTTAATATTGCTTCCAAAGACAAAACCGGATCAGTTAGGGGAAATGGAAAAACAGACCGAAATCATTCCCATTGCTCCTCTTCTCTATCTCCTTCGACATCTCATCAGTCTCTTCTCCGAGCTGTTCCTTCAACATCAATATTGCACGATCTTCTCTCCTTAACCGCCAACATCGGACTCCTCTTTTCTCACCTCTTTCCTTCAACATCAACCCTAAGCATCATAAGTTATTTACTTTTTATATGTTTAGACAATAGAATTTATTAAGTATGTTTAGATTTTATTTATGATATTTATATTACACATATGCACCGATGCTAATCGATATTTTTTCATGCTGAAACCTCGGTTGAATGTCGGGGTTGACTGGCGTAGGCGAACCTCGGTTGAATGTCGAGCTCGCCGCTTAGCGAACCTCGGTTGAATGTCGGGTCCGCCGTAGGCGAACCTCGGTTGAATGTCGAGCTCGCCGCTTAGCGAACCTCGGTTGAATGTCGGGGTTGACTGGCGTAGGCGAACCTCGGTTGAATGTCGAGGTTCGCTGGCGTAGGCGAACCTCGGTTGAATGTCGAGCTCGCCGCTTAGCGAAGCCTCGCCAATGTCGAGCTCGCCGCTTAGCGAAGCCTCGCCAATGTCGAGCTCGCCGCTTAGCGAACCTCGGTTGAATGTCGGGGTTATTTGCTTAGCGAACCTCGGTTGAATGTCGAAGCCACCGCAATGATGTTGTAGCAGCCTCGCCAAACTTTGAGGTTGTGGGCGACTTTGGCCTATGCAGACGAAGCTTCAAGCACGCAGCGAAGCCCAAGTCTTCATGCGAAGCTTGTGCTCGAGGCGGCTAAGCTCGCTGACGACTTGCTCTGGGCGAAGATTCGAAGAGCGGTGTAACCGGCCGTAACCTCGGAATTGGGCCGAATTATATATGAAAATCAACTATCTCGACGAGACGGAGCTAACCAAACCCACCAAGGGTTCGGTTTGTTCTGGCCATTTTGCCAAATTCCTTCCTGCTTGGGAGATATCGACACCTTTGTCTATTTTGCAAAGTCAAGCATTCTGTGAACTTAACCTTTAGGCGGACCGACTTCACTCAAATGGACCCTTAAGCTCTTTTGCTCATTCCGAAGTTGTCGCGGTAAGGATTACGGCAATTTTACCGCCTACGCTAGTAGTCATGATCTTTTTTGTGTAAAAGAAAGTTGAAGCAAGTAGCTAGTTTACCAATTTATAGTATAATACGCTTTATTGAATGGCTTAATATGTGTTATATTAGCTACTAGGCTTGTATTAATGGTTGCTTATATTTATCTTTAGAGGCATCTAGAGATCTTACTGAGGCGCCACGAGTGGATTTTGCTTATCTTTGGGATTACTGTAAGTGGTACATTTATACATTGTGCACTCTGTATTTTCTATCTAAAATTATATTATATATGCAGTGTTTTAAATGTCGGCCGCCATGTCAGACATGTCGGATTTAGGGGCCAACCGACACGATATGAAACTTTTCAATGCTTATTGCATTTTCAGGGTTCATGTCGCATATATCGGGGCCATGCCTGATATGTCGGGGATATATCGGGGACATGTCGACTATGTCTACCAATTTTTCAATCTGAAAAATTGATTGATTTTTTAATTTTTTGGGTTATGTTTATCTAATCAGGTTTTGATTTAAATTCCTGATTGTCTTAATATTGCTTCCAAAGACAAAACCGGATCAGTTAGGGGAAATGGAAAAACAGACCGAAATCATTCCCATTGCTCCTCTTCTCTATCTCCTTCGACATCTCATCAGTCTCTTCTCCGAGCTGTTCCTTCAACATCAATATTGCACGATCTTCTCTCCTTAACCGCCAACATCGGACTCCTCTTTTCTCACCTCTTTCCTTCAACATCAACCCTAAGCATCATAAGTTATTTACTTTTTTATATGTTTAGACAATAGAATTTATTAAGTATGTTTAGATTTTATTTATGATATTTATATTACACATATGCACACCATCTGATATGGCAATCTGATATTTTTTTCATGTCTCCCAACATATCCCCGATTTCCGCTATCCGACATGAATTTTAGCTGTTCGACATGAACCCGACATCTGACATTTAAAACCTTGTATATACGTGGATTGTTCCATAAATGACTTATCATTTCATATGATTTGCTCACGCATCAACTGCTGATTTGATGGTACTTTTTGTTTGGACGACATAATATTCAAGTTTTAAGTTTATGCATTATTTTTTGTGACAATCACGTCTTTTTCAGATTAGTATTAGGTTGAGATGCATATACATTTAAGTTTCATTATTGCGTGGCTTTTGGCATATTTCTAAAAGTTGTTTAGCTATATGAATCTTCTTTTAATTATTGAAAGTACATGAATTTCAAGTCAATATACCGGTATATATAGGAAAAATAAGTCGCTCAATGTGTCCCCATGAGATTTATTTTAGCGCTGCAGGCCTAAATTTGGGTCTCAACGTCCTAACCACCGGCTTGCTAATTATGGAATTTACCAAGTCAACTAGGTATGAAGTGTTGACCATATTGAGATGTGGCCTGCTTATTTTCCCATTTGCATAAAATATTATTTTGACTCGTTCCATCAAAAATGGTATAATGATTCATTGATTTGTTGGTAATATTTCTCTTGCATAAAAATCTGTTCATATTACTTTTAATTTATGATGATTTAGATCTTTAGTTTTTGTTAAACTAGTGTACAATATGTAGATTCATCAACTTATTGAGTTGTGAAATCATTGTGTTTTATTCACCTTTTTCATAGACTCGGGTTTAGGTGGAGTTGGAGAGCGTTGCTAATTCATCGGGAAAATTGAGGCAGCTGATCTTTCATTATTTGGAGATTGCTATTCTTTTAGGTGAAGGATAAATAAACATGTGATATTTGTTGGACCTTGGAAGATTTTCTGATAATGAGATTTTCTTCTTTAAGTTAGGCTTTATTCAAATTGACGAATTTTTACTTATCTAAGTTGGATTGATATGGATCCTTAATTATGGTGGATGATTGTTGTTGGTTTTAATTCATATGATAAATGGAAGTTTTTGTAATGTAGTTTTTTGGATAAAATTTTAGCAGGTTTAGTCCATCTCGAATATTCCTTCGAGGTCCAAAAATTGGGGTCGTGATAAAATTTGGCTTAAGCAGCATGTGAACCTTTATTATCGCCCCTTGTCCATGCAAAAAAATATGGTAACATAGTTCTGCTTGACCAAAAATGAATATTTTAGTCCCCAAGCAAGCATATTGACTTTGTTTTCCCACTCGATGTCATTTAGCTTATATGCTAGCAAACTAATGTTAAGTTGAAAGAGTTTGAAAGTTTGCAATCAAAACTTCCCTTTCACGTTGTCCCAGAGACTTAACAGAACATTTAGTAAAAGGAAAAAAAGAAAAAACCTTTTAGCAACGAAGCCCTGTAAAGTCCATTTCTGCGTTAAAGAAAACCATCGCGACGCTTTTAAAGAATCATCAATCAAATTCAAACCTTTGCTACACTCTTAAACGAGCAGTAATCAGACATATGCTAACAGTTACTAGTAACAATTGACTGAGCGACAGTTTGAAATGATGAGAATCAAATCCCGTGTACCAGTTAAACTCCAACTCTAGAAATCGGACTGCTGACTAGAATGATCAAACCCTCTTGACTCTCTGCCTTTTACCTTACGATACATCGGCCATGAAGCATCAACGACCAAGTTCAAACATTTTTCTTACTTGTAATTTCTTCTTGCCATAAACACAGTCTTAGAAATGCAAATGCCAGAAAAGGTGCACGATTTAATAGTGGAGCTTCTTAAAAATGAAAACTTTGACATAATTCTCCACTAATACAACAAAAAGACTGATCAAATTTAACAAATCTAACACTGCATTGATGTTATCATGTAGTAATGTTCAAACCCTAACAACTCAAACTTTAACCAAAAAAGAGGAATTATTCCAGATTCAACCCCGGGTCTAATGAAGCAACTACTCAATCCAAACAAATTTAAAGCTCGAAATCAAGATCCCAGCATCGGACCAAGCAAATTAGGGTTAGAGCTCAGCGTACCTTGTGATCGGACTCCGAAGCGAAGGCGGCGACGAGGAAGAGGGAGAACGCGACGAGGGGGAGAGATCGGGCGGTCGGAGTCATCGGGCCGTCGGATCTCGGACGGCGGAGATTTCAGATCCGAACCAAATCTTTGCTTCGAGATTCGATCTCGTGAAGGTCGATGGTTGCTTGCTGTTTCCCTTTTGGATTTGAAAATGAAACCAACAGCAGCAGCAGATTCTGCTCCTGATCTCCTGCAAAGGGAACTTATTACAGATATAACTGATTTTGGGCTTAATTTCACTTTGGTACCCCAAAGTTTCATCCATTTCTCGCTTTGGTACCTCAAACATTGCGAGGTGTTTTTGGCCATTTGATATCGTAGTATTGCAGAAACTTGAATTTTGGTACTCTCTATCTATCTGGGAAGTACTTTTATTTTTCTGTTAATACAGATCATGCATTTAGCACATGATCCGAGTTGGACTTTATACTCCTGTAATCATCACAAACACCCCCGAAAATGAGTGGAAATTTTCAAAATCTACAGTCACACATACTGTTATGGATGTTCACAGCAATTTTCTCACTCGTTTCAGGGGCTTTATAATGACTGGTTAGGTATAAAAGTCTACATCAGATCACATGTTAAGCATGTAATCTCAATTTAACAAAAAAATTAAACAATCCCCACAACATCCAACGGGCAACAATAGACATTCCAATATCAAAGTTCAAAAATGGATGGAACTTTCGCGTATCAAATGGACAAAAAAAATGTAAGGTATCAAAGTTCAAATTTATCAAGCTTTGAGGTACCAAAGTGCAATTAAGCCTTGGTTAAGGGTTTTTTAGATATTGATCACCTAAATCTTTCATTTAAATAAGTATTCTGCCAATCCACACAACAATTTATCAAGGGAACTTTAGGTAACTTATAGAATTTGAGGAACTAAATAACAATTTCCATGTTTTGATTGACTAAATAGCAATTAAAAAAACTGCTAGAGACTAGTTTGAAAATATCGAAGATTTTAGCAACCAATATCTTAAAACTATTTGTTTTTCGTAAGGGGAGGAGTTTTGTAATATTAAGTTTTTGGGGGGTGCGAAGCCAGAGTTTGTATGTAGATCCGAATCCGATTGAGCACTGATTTTCTGTCCTTGCCCAAAGTGTTCGGGCAAGAGATCCCATGCGTTGTCTTTATTTTTTGGTCCTTGATTTGAATAACATGAGCGCATGTGCAATGAAGAGATTAGTATTGGATGGCACGAAACTCTTTAGAGTTGACTCTTGGTTTTAAATGCATAACTAATTAATTTTTATGTTTGTCCTTCTCATCTGTTATTGAATTTGGATTCTCTAGAGTGTGATTTGTTACAATACGAACAAATCAGAAATTGCTATACAATAATAACATATAAAGCAACTTCAAAAGAGAAAAGAAAAGCAGAAGAAATATATAAATAACAACTTTATGATTGCAAAGAAGATGCAGATGAAGAAGCTCGAGGCCGCTGGAACACCGTTTTTCTGAGGCGCTAAGACTAGTGCGACGCCCTTCCCGTGATACAACGAAGTCGCAGGCACGCAAAGACTCCGCCTCTTGCTGCGGCGAACCGAACACGAAGAGAAGAACCGGAGAACTCGCTGCGGACGAAGATGAAGATAGAGAAAGAGCGAAGGGGAGAGATTGCTTCTGGTGTGTTTTTGAAGCTTGAAGGACTGCGGTATTTATAGCGTGGTGAAGAACCCTGTAGGCAAAACTTAGCTTGTCCTAGGCCCTTCTGGTGTGTTTTTGAAGCTTGAAGGACTGCGGTATTTATAGCGTGGTGAAGAACCCTGTAGGCAAAACTTAGCTTGTCCTAGGCCCCCTGAGATTCGGTGCGACATTCATGTCCGCAGGTCGCTACCGCACACAAGTTCAAAGCACGGGCTAGTTCGGATCCGGGATTTGCACCTCTACCTGAGGGCGCTACAGGGCATAATATCCCCAATAAGAGCTTACCTCCTATTGTTAGGCTTTCACTTATAAACTCATCCTCATTTTTTGCTCCACCCAATGAGGGACTAAACTTCTCGCTTGTCCTTGGGCCCTTTGGGAACCATTTTTCCCATTCACACAATGCTATTTTTCCAACATGATTTTGGTAGTAAAGAGAGCATCGTTTAGTTATCGTAATATCCAGTGTTGGAGCAAAAAAAAATTTTGTTAGGAGGGCACTGTACGACCATTATACTATACATCAATCAAAATGTGAGCAAGTATGGCAATGTATAATAAAGTTTCATACATGTAAGTAGGTGAAAAAACAACATAGAATGGAGGACTTACAAAAAAATATTTTCATTATTTAAATAATTTTGACATATTCACCGATCATTGAATCAAAATGCTTCAATCCTCCAAATGTTTTTTTTTTATAACTTACTGATTGCAGTTTTTTCCCCCACAAACACAAACTACAAAATGCAAACTCACAACATTCTAGCAATCAACTCACTAGAAATGTTCGTATTCGACTTCAAACCCCAGAAAACGAGTCTACAAAGGAGAAAGGAAAAGAAATGCTTTGTTTTAATTATGGAAGATATAATATTATATTGGGTCACTTGATTGTTCTCTATGTCCATAGCTTAACTAGTTAGTCGGTTTCATCAAGTGGTCCGTGACTCGGTTTTGAAAATTTTGAAATTAATTTCTTCGTTCAAGAGTAATAAAGTAACAATTAGAGAGGTCAAAGGATTTCTTGCATGTATACCTCTCATATCACCCCTATTTGTAGATTAACGCCCCAAATTTGAAAACCATGAACCTTTTGCTTACAAAAGGAGAATTTTTTTTTTAAAAAAAACCATTTTATAAGAATAATTAGCAAAATCGACCGTTTCATAAAATATTTACCAAAATCGACCTCTTTTTGGCTACATCATCAAAGCTGACCAAAAAGATGTCGATTTTATAAAATATCATTTTTAAAACACACGAGACTAGTAGTCCCGTGTAATTCGCCATGTTAATTACAAGATACTAATACTTCTCTCATTCCCGTTCCCCCTCCTCTACCTCGCCGCCTCCCTTCCGCCACTCACTTCCTTGCCGCCCTCACAAACTCCTCTGACAACCTCTCAACAACCACAAGCTCATCACAAACACTCTCAAAATACCCTCCAACACTCCAATTCTCCACCAATTTCGTCCACTCGGGCCATACAATTTTCTTCAAACCAACGTCCACCGAAATTGGCCTCAAATTGTTGATTGCCCCCTAATTGTTGTAGGCTTCTCCTCTTTGATTGTGGAATTGCGATCTGAAGGGGGATTTAGGGTTCAAGCGACAGGTAAAAATGGAGAAAATGATGGACGGCGGAGGAGGAGAGGGCAGAGCGGCAAAGGATGTGCAAGGCGAGGGTGCTGAGGAGGGCTGGTAGAGGAGGGGGAACGGGGATGAGTGAAGCATTAGGATCTTTTGAGGCGCCGCCTATTTAGGGTTTGGATTTGAGGGTGCGGAGGAGGCCGATTGTTAATATTTTGTAATTAACGATCGCTAACTACACGGGACTACTAGTCCAGTATATTTTAAAGATGATTTTTGTAAAATCGACCTTTTTTGGGGCCATGTGGCCAAAAAGAAGTCTATTTTGCTAATTATTATGTGAGATGGTCGATTTTACTAATATTTTTTAAAAAGTGGTCTTTTTAAAAATTCTCCTTAAAAACTCTAAAATTCACATAACAGTCCTACGAAATAAAAAAGTTACAAAACCCTTAAATCCAAAATGACAAAAACCTAAAATTTTGAAATTATAAATAGTTCGAGAAAATTCTTAAAATTGAAAATATCCACTTTGTATTAAAATTTACTAACAACCTACTACAAATTAAAAATTATAAGTAGCCCCATTTAAAATCCGAAAATTACAAGTAGCCCGAAAATAGAAAATATAAAGAGACTCTAAAAATCTAAAAATCTAAAAATTATAAATATCCCTCTAAAAAAATCTAAAAATTACAAAAATCCATGAAAATATGAAGTTGCAAAATCGCCTTGAAAAACCTGAAAATTGCAAACATCACCTTAATATTAAAAATTACAAGCATCCTCCTGAAAAAATAAAAATTATATACGCACCCTTGAAAATGCAAAAGTTACAAACAAGACCCTACAAAACACAAAATTACAAATAGACACGTGCAATTTTTAAATCTTAAGGGAATGTTTACACGTTTAAGATTTTTTGGGGACTTTTTGTAGTTTTAGATTCTTGGAAATTTTTTGTGGTTTTTGGATTTTTAGGGGGCTCTTTGTAATTTTTAAATATTAAGGGGATATTTAAATTTTCATATTTTTAGGTGGTTTTGTAGTTTTCAAATTCTTTTGGGGGTTGTTTGTAATTCTCGGTATTTTAGGGTGCTTGTTGTAATTTTCATTTTTTTAGGGCTATTTGGGATTTTCTGATTTTTAAGGGCAAAAAGTCATAGTTTTCAAATTTGGGGGTTAAGTGCCAAAATGTTTATAGTTATTGGGGGTTTTATGTCAAAATCTACTGAGCGTATTTTGTCATTTGACCATAGATGAAGTAACAATGTTAACTTTGAGGGTTTTCTATAAAAGTTTTCGGGAATTTATTGTTATTGTTAAAGTTATTGGGAGTTTACTACAAAATACCTAGGTAATTGGGGGTTTAGTATAATTACCCAGATAAATAATACTCCCCTGTATACTAAATAACAGAAACTAAGAGGGAGTTATATGAAAAAAATGCAGCGACACCTTTCGTCACTAACTCCTCTAAAAACAAAACCTGCACGTACTCAGAAATGGCGATTTGCTTCCTTTCAGCGGAGGTAAGCAATCTCCGCCCGTACTATTGCACCAGTCCTCAAAGAAACAGAATTTATCCCCAAATCCAAAAATTTAGAGTTTCTATATTCATATGCTTAAATTTTTTTTTCCTTCTGATTTCTCTTCGAAATTGGACCACCGCCATTATTCTCATGTTATTCTCTGATCATTTCAGGAATCTTACAATTGAATCCACGAGTGTGGCGATCTGTTTCATTTGGTAATGATCTCATTCACTTCTTTTGTTTTGTTAAGAATTTCTAGGTTTAATCTTTGAAATGTTAGAAAAAAAGGCAAGAAAATCGATGGCTTTTGTGCGCACAAGGACAATCAATTAGAGAGATTATTCGAAAACCTAAATTTTGATTGTGATAGAGTATTTTCAACTAGGGCATGTTTTGTTTCATTCAACTTCAAACCCTAGCCCACTTATTTGTTGGAGTTCTCTTACACTATATCGCTTACCTTTTGGGCTCTTCAAGGTGAGACCTCGGTCATGTATTACAACATGCAGCTGAACTCCTTGATCTTTTTGCCTTCTCCATGTAACCAAAATAAGTTGAAAGGATGCACATTGGCTTCTTAGATTTGGTATAGCCATGGCTTTGTGTTTTTTTATTACATATTTTGAAATTTACTACAAAAGCATGATTGAAAAATTATTTTCTGTAGCTTTTAGATTTCGTGTAGTTATTAGCTTTGTGTTTGTTATCACATATTTTGGCATTGGTTGCGATATTTAGAGGGTGTTTAGAAAGGCTTATTTTTTGAAGCTTATAAGTTATGCAAGCTTTTAGTGGCGTTTGGCTTTTATGATAAAAAAAATTATAAAAATTATTTGGGTAGTATAGTAATTTGTTTGGTCAAACCTAGCTTATTTAGGTGAGCTTATAAGTTAGTTTTTCAAAAGCTGGGGTATACCAACTTTTTAAAATGTGACTTATAAGCTAACTTATTTTGTATTTTACCAAACAGGTAGAAATTAAAAAGCTAGCTTAAAAGCTAGTTTGACCAAAAAATAAGCCGCCCCAAACACCCTCTTAGTGGAATCCTTCTCTTTTTGTCCAGGTGAGCTAACTGGCCTTAGCAAGGGTGAACCTATTGCATTTAAAAGGGTCAAGCTACATGTTACCAAGTAAGGAACGAGGCTATGTAGCATTAAATTTTATTTCTAAGAGCAAAGATTGTGCAATCAAATAAGTTAGAAATAAAAGAGTTGATGATCTTCAATTCAGTATGCTGAACTCTCACATTTTAGCTAATATGTAGGAATGTGCTTAATTGTTTATGCACTTTGGTGAATCAACCATAACTGGTATTTGTAGGCATCAAAAATTGCTGAAGAACCTCAAATATGACTAAATCATGAGAAGATCGAAGAACAACGCCGCCGAAATCTCAAGAAGTCAACATATGGGAGATTGTGTCTCGCCACAAGGCGAGACACTTGTTTGTGTCTCGCCACGAAGCGAGGCATTTGATGTGTCTCGCTATTAGCGAGACACTTGTTTGTGTCTCGCCACGAAGCGAGGCATTTGATGTGTCTCGCTATTAGCGAGACACTTGTTTGTGTCTCGCCACGAAGCGAGGCATTTGATGTGTCTCGCTATAGGCGAGGCACTTACTTGTGTCTCGCTAACCGGCGACACCCGTAATACTTGGAACGAGCTCTTGAAGGGTCTAAATCAACGCCGATGGGGCCCACTTGACTTTATCAATGCAGAGACGCTCGACACGCGCATAGCGTTACACGCTGAAGATACCACTAGGCGTAATTCTAGGGCATTTAATCGCGCCTAAAAAGCGTGAAAACCGCTACAAAGAAATGGAAGATGACATCGCCGCCAGTGGCCGAGGTAAATATACCGCCGAGAAGCGACATCGCCGCCAGCGAGTTAGGTAGTTAGCGCGAGATACTGAAGCCGCCAAGGCTAATCGTAAATCTCCAAAGACTTATGACAATTGTGGGCACGCTTCCCAAAGACTATAAATACCCTCCTACGCCCACTTGGGGTCGGCCATCGAAGGGAAAAATCCAAATCCAAGCTTCCGGAGTTCAAGAACACGATCCACGCGAGATTCCTCGAGTTTAAGTCTTGCCTTATTCTTGAGAAGAGTAGATATCTTACCTTGCTAAGATATTTGCTGAAGTTCTTGTTTCCTTTGCGAAGCACTAACTAAACCCCGCCGATTCGACGATCGCCGCCGGTGGTCCACGGATTGCGATCCCCATGAGCAAAGTCCCACAAAACAAGAGATCTACACTTGTAGCGCTTTTGTTCGAAGTTTGTGAGAGAGTTATTTAATTTTCATTGTAACCGAGAACCAAAAGTGTAATTTTCTCTAGTTTTACAAATGGAATCAACTTTCGACCCAAACACGATGGCGACCACGATGGGAGCCAACGGTCTCGAGCCCGAGATCGTTGTGTCGCAGCCTTGCAAATGACAGCCGACCTCATGGTTGATGGAATAGACTACTTCTTCGATCAAGCCAAATTAAGAGTATCTCCTCTTCCTCGTCGAAGTCCTCCTCACCCCGCAAACATCGGAGGATCTCATCCCCTAAGAGGGAGGTTCGTTTCATTGTGATGTGCAACGATCTTCGCTCGCTATGCATGCAGGCGATTTCTCTCAACAAGATCTCAACCGACCACGAAGAGAGCTCGCCAAAGACGACGCCAAAAGATGGCTCCGCCACCGCCAAGGCTCGAGTCAACGGATGGAGTTCACTATCAAAACTCACGTGATCAAAGGCATCAACAAACCGCACTCTCAACCACGACTCCTCCCAAGGAAGAATGGGTTCTCGCCAAAAGGGCTCGATTGACAAGGAAGGAGCGCTACTAAAACACCGCGGCACGCTGCTCATACATCGCTATTGTTCGCAAGGCGCAGGAGTCTAAATCAACCCAAAGAACGGCTCAAAATCGCCAAGTTTGGGTCCCGGTCAACGCCAAAATTAGTTTCAAGAGTCCGCCGTAATTCTTCACCGAGATTAGCTCGAAGCTGCCCCTCGCCAGACAATAAGCCGCCTCGCCAACAAACGCGCTCAAGGCCAACAGAGCTGTCAATCGCCGCCAAAAGCAGCCCTCCATGCATTGACAAAGATGGGCTTTTCCGCCTTTCTTCCACTTCTCCTGATGAGGTATCAACCTTTAAGTTCGGAACGACAACTTCTGTTCACCGTCTTGGTCCACAACCGTGAAATAAAAGCAAGGTTCCAGTGAAGAAATGCTTGGATTACCCGGCCGTAAGAGTCTTGAGCAAGCCGAAATATCTCGTGTCTCTAGAATTCCAATTGCATCTCGCTTGAGCATCCCACAAGGGGTCCACGAAGTCTGCCGAGAAGAAGAAGTTGAGGCAAGTGACTCACAAAATCACGAGATGACCGCACTTTGTGATTCATACGTAGCAACTTCAGATGACAACGCCAAGCGATGGAAGTTGTCTCTCAAATCAAATGGCCGACGCCCCTAAAAGAAGACGGTCCTCCACTAAGGACAACGCTACACTTGGGGTGGAAGTGCAATTTGTGATAAACCACACCAACCACACCATCGTCAGTGGCAACACACCTAACAAGGACGATCGATGAAATAGGTTGTTCTTGCTCGTGCACAACTAATCAAGACGTTGTTGTCGATGTGCCCGCTCGAAGTAACGCCACCCACAAAGAGCTTCAAGATTCGAACGGCTTTCCCCTCGCGAACGGAAAATCTGGGCCACAGCCAAGACGCACTCAAGAAAAAGAAGATCGCCATTCATCGGGATGAATTTCAAGTCACCATTAATATGGTGAACAAAGGAAAAGGGCCAGAATGGACGAGGACCCCGACTTCACTCGAGGAAAAGTCGACCGAAGTTTCCAACAGATGTCTTACATAATTGCGAAGCTACCCAACGCATTGACTATAGAAGGATGCATGAGGGAGAGTCATCTGATGATGAAGCTTCCGACATCAATTCGGCGATAGCTTCCGATGACACAATGTCAAGTGCTGGTCCCCATCCCAGAGAAGCTTTTACCATTACTCCTGATGTCCTGGCTCAAATGTTGCAAGAAGCCTTAGCTAAGCAAAGAGAAGAGCTTAAGGCCGAAATGAGAGCAGAGATGGAGCTAGCCATGCAACAGATGAGGGAATTGCAAACCCAAACAGTTGCACAACAACCTGGGTCCAGTCAACTGCCAGAATCCACTCAACAAGGTGGAGTAACCCACCATAATGTTGAGGACAGCGATTCGAGATTGATGAACACATTTACGCCGATCAACCTCCAAAGAAAGCCGTGATCGCCGCTCAAGGTGGAAATGATCCAATTCTTCCTATTGGAAATAATCCAAAACAAGGGGAAGATGATGGCGAAAGGATGAAAGAGCTTGAAGATAAAATCAATGCTTTGATGTCCACACAGGAAGTCAAAAGGACTGGTATCCCGTGTCCGTATCCGAGAGAATGGGATTCAATCCCTTATCCGCCGAAATTCAATTTGATCAACTTCACCGCTTGACGAGAGGGTCACCTTCACAACACCGATTTACTTCAAATCACATTTAGGGTAATCTCGAAACGAGCCTCGATGGTTCTGGCCATTCGTTTGCATTTTCATGAGTCAGCCGATTGGTATCAAGACTCAAGGCCGGAGTATTAACCGAGGACATGGAAAGTTCTTTTCAAAGAACTTCTTCGATGACGACACCAAGTCTCAATTGGAACTCTCCTAGACGAAAAGGTGGGGAGACAATCGACACCTTCGTTTATTCAATAAAGCTATGAATTGCGTGGATCCACCATGAAAAGTTCATATTGAAGACTTGCCACAACAATCTTTCTATAGAATTGCCGGAAGTCATGGGGTCGCCCCACCAACTACGTGGAAAGACCTAAAATACAAGGAGAACAAGCCAACGCTTCCTCGAAGGAAGAAAGTCAAAGAGGCGAAAAGATGGTCGACCCTCGAAGTAAATTTTTCCTCTCGTAATAGAGGAAAGGCATCCGCGGATTGCCGTTGGTCAAGCTGCCGCAACAACGGCCGCCAAAAAGCTTCTAAATCAATTCCACAGACATACTCTTTCAAGGACTAAGAAGTTCCAATCATCTTCAAACACCTCCTTGATAACAACAAAATCAAGTTGCCTCCAATTACAAATCGAGGAGGCTAACAAAACTTCTGACCCTAAATACCGTGGCGCACTCACAGAGGATCCTCCATCCTACAAAGGATTGCTTAGCTCTCAAGGCCATCATACAAGCCTTGGTTGAAGCCGCCTTAACGCCAAATAAGTCGAATCAAATTTGACTCCATGTATATGAGTATAAACCGCTCCCCCTCTCAGATCCAACACTTGCTAAGAAAGTCGGGGTGGATAATCCATGAACGAGAGGTCCACTTCCACATTGAGCAATCAAACCTTCCTACGCTAGGATTGTCTCAAAATTCTATCCCGGTCAAACCTTCCTACGCTTAGGACCACGGCCAAAATCCCTCTCGATTCTTTCCATGAACGAGGTCCATTTCAAGATTGAGCGATCAAACCTTCCTACGCTTAGGATTGTCTCAAAACTCCTATCCCGATCAAACCTTCCTACGCTAGGACCATGGTCAAAATCCTCTTGATTCCTTCCATGAACGAGAGGTCCATTTCAGGATTGAGCGATCAAACCTTCCTACAGTTAGGATTGTCTCAAAACTCCTATCCCGATCAAACCTTCCTACAGTTAGGATCATTTTTTTTTTTTAATTTTCACTCCCACTTGGTCAAACCTTCCTACGCTAGGACCATGGTCAAAATCCTCTTGATTCCTTCCATGAACGAGAGGTCCATTTCGTGATTGAGCGATCAAACCTTCCTACAGTTAGGATTGTCTCAAAACTCCTATCCCGATCAAACCTTCCTACGCTTAGGATCATTTTTTTTTTTTAATTTTCACTCCCACTTGGTCAAACCTTCCTACGCTTAGGACCACGGCCAAAATCCCTCTCGATTCCTTTTATGAATGAGAGGTCTACTCCGCAACAGGTTCGCTACCAAGAGAAGACACAACAGGTTCGCTACCAAGAGAAGACACAACGGGTTCGTTTTCGCCCCAAGAGAAAACACAAATTCCACAAGCCTACGTATTCAATATCGTAGCATAGATGTCATTACCTAATGACACCTAAACTATGCCTTCATGCATAGGGATATTATCTCTGCCCCTTATCGAGATAAGTCCGCATCTAACACATGCCGCCGTAATCAATTCCCGTGATAATTGACCGAGCCTACGATTCAATATCAGAGCATAGATGTCATTACCTAATGACACCTAAACTATGCCTTCATGCATAGGGATATTATCTCTGTCCCTTATCAGAGATAAGTCTGCATCTAACACATGCTGCCGGGTAATCAATTCCCGTGATAATTGACCGAGCCTACGTATTCAATATCGTAGCATAAAGTCTAAGAGAATTCACTCTTTTAGCACAACGTAACATGTAGAACGGACTCAGATAATCTACATGCTAGCCCAACTCAAACGGTAGTTGGTAAAGGCTCATCAAACTGCTGATGGTCGAGGGTTTGCCAAAAATCCTATATCTATCATACAAGCAATAACTTGAGACAAAGGGTTCACTCTTCATGCCGGGGTCAAGTACTTTTTCATACCGTGATTTTAATGCACTTTGTAACTCATTGCTAATGCAAATGTGCCATTACATCGCCTCCGGAAGCTCAAGCATGCTCAGACAGATTCTGTGGCGGTCCTTTTAAGTGGGACAATTCCAGATATTACATATAGAAGCTTTCCTGGAAATCTGATATTCAGAAAACCAGACGACGCTTTTTCTCTGAATGATTCTCAAGACATTTCAATCGTAACCCAAGTGGTGACTTTCAAGATGAAGATGATTAGTCCAAAATCGACTTCGACATTTCAATCAATCCAAATACAAATGCAAATGCCTATTGATCCCAAAGTATGGTCACGACGCCGTAGCCGTGATTCAAGAAACTGAAGCAAAACATGGGCCTCTTCTACAAAGTTCAACGCTGAACGTAAGCAAGATCTTATCCAAAGTATTCCGCACTTCGACAAAATACGAGGAGTCCGAAAACTTTGGAGGGGTATCAGAGGCATCAAAATTGTCAAGAACCTCAAATATGACTAAATCATGAGAAGATCGAAGAACAACGCCGCCGAAATCTCAAGAAGTCAACATATGGGAGATTGTGTCTCGCCACAAGGCGAGACACTTGTGTGTGCCTCGCGACGAAGCGAGACACCTTGATGTGTCTCGCTATTAGCAGACACTTGTGTGTGCCTCGCGACGAAGCGAGACACCTTGATGTGTCTCGCTATTAGCAGACACTTGTGTGTGCCTCGCGACGAAGCGAGACACCTTGATGTGTCTCGCTATAGGCGAGGCACTTACTTGTGTCTCGCTAACCGGCGAGACACCCGTAATACTTGGAACGAGCTCTTGAAGGGTCTAAATCAATGCCGATGGGGCCCACTTGACTTTATCAATGCAGAGACGCTCGTGACACGCTAATCAGCGTTACATCGCGAAGATACGCCCACTAGGCGTAATTCTAGGCATTTAATCGTAGCTCAAAAGTGAAAACCAAGCATGCTACCGAGCGACATCACGCCACAACAGGTAGTTTTACCGCCGCTGGCCGAGGGTAGCCACATCGCCGCCAGGAGCGAGGTAGCGGGCGCTGCAGGCGAGCCGCCGCGCTTAATCAGAATCTCCAAAGACTTATGACAATTGTGGGCACGCTTCCCAAAGACTATAAATACCCTCCTACGCCCACTTGGGTCGGCCATCGAAGGGAAAAATCCGTAAATCCAAGCTTCCGGAGTTCAAGAACACGATCCACGCGAGATTCCTCGAAGTTTAAGTCTTGCCTTATTCTTGAGAAGAGTAGATATCTTACCTTGCTAAGATATTTGCTGAAGTTCTTGTTTCCTTTGGCACTAACTAAACCCCGCCGATTCGACGATCGCCGCCGGTGGTCCACTGATTGCGATCCCCAAGACAGCAAAGTCCCACAAAAACAAGAGATCTACACTTGTAGCGTCTTTTGTTCGAGTTTGTGAGAGAGTTATTTAATTTTCATTGTAACTGAGAACCAAAAGTGTAATTTTCTCTAGTTTTACAAATGGAATCAACTTTCGACCCAAACAGTATTGAAGGCATTTTTAGCTTCTGACATTAACCCAAAGTTGATAAGATCTAACTCGAACCCAATTTTAAGGTAAGATGTCAATTTCTAGCTAATACAACTATGGGCAAGCGATGACTTGCATTGTAGAAACTAACGTTAGAAACATTTACTAATGCAACTAAAGAATATCCTGCCAAGTTTCCTTGATTGAGTATGCAACTAAAGAGTGTCTCACGTGCTCTTCAACTTCAAGTCTTCAAGCTTCCTATAAAATCTCAAGACAACTTTGGCCCTGCTAGCTTATATTAATCATGAGCATGCCACCGGGCACAGATAAGCTGCGGTCAACTAACCTCGTCACAAATAAAGCAGCACGTATGCGGTAGCTGCGATCCCCTTTTTTTCCCTTCATGTTAGTTCCTTTGCATGTTTAATATTTTGAGATTAGTTGCTCAACTAATTGAAATTGCCGTTAGTCCCACAATTTTGTTAAGTTGGTTCAAAAATATTCCTCAAATTATTGAATTTGGCATTAAGTTCCTCAATTCTCATAAATAATTCTAGATTAGCCTTTAAGCAGTGCAATGACAAAATGCTTTCATTACATGAGATTAATCTCATTGTTGTCGACTACTGCATTGCAAACAGAGATGGAATAGACGTTGTTGTTAGGCAAGATAACTGGTTGAAGAAACCCTTCAAGGGGAAACAAGGTCCCTCAAGTCCTAACAGATCTTGCAATTTGGTTCCTCAATGACCAAAATGTCACTCAATTGCACGTGCAACGCATGGGCCCACCTTACTAGTATATGAAAAAATGCAGCGACACCTTTCGTCACAAACTCCTCCAAAACAAAACCTGCACGTACTCAGAAATGGCGATTTGCTTCCTTTCAGCGGAGGTAAGCAATCTCCGCCCGTACTAATGCACCAGTCCTCAATGAAATAGAATTTATCCCCAAATCCAAAACGTTAGAGTTTCTATTTTCATATGCTTAAATTTTTTTTTTCCTTCTGATTTCTCTTCGAAATTGGACTACCGCCATTATTCTCATGTTATTCTCTGATCATTTCAGGAATCTTACAATTGAATCCACGAGTGTGGCAATCTGTTTCATTTGGTAATGATCTCACTCACTTCTTTTGTTTTGTTAAGAATTTCTAGGTGTAATCTTTGAAATATTAGAAAAAAAGGCAAGAAAATCGATGGCTTTTGTGCGCACAAGGACAATCAATTAGAGAGATTATTCGAAAACCTAAATTTTGATTGTGATAGAGTATTTTTCAACTAGGGCATGTTTTGTTTCATTCAACTTCAAACCCTAGCCCACTTATTTGTTGGAGTTCTCTTATACTATATCGCTTACCTTTTCGACTCTTCAAGGTGAGACCTCGGTCATGCATTACAACATGCAGCTGAACTCCTTGATCTTTTTGCCTTCTCCATGTAACCAAAATAAGTTGAAAGGATGCACATTGGCTTCTTAGATTTGGTATAGCCATGGCTTTGTGTTTTTTTATTACATATTTTGAAATTTACTACAAAAGCATGATTGAAAAATTATTTTCTGTAGCTTTTAGATTTCGTATCGTCATTAGCTCTGTGGTTGTTATCACATATTTTTGGCATTGGTTGCGATATTGAGTGGAATCCTTCTCTTGTTGTCCAGTTGAGCTAACTGGCCTTAGCAAGGGTGAACCTATTGCATTTAAAAGGGTCAAGCTACATGTTACCAAGTAAGGAACGAGGCTATGTAGCATTAAATTTTATTTCTAAGAGCAAAGATTGTGCAATCAAATAAGTTAGAAATAAAAGAGTTGATGATCTTCAATCCGGTATGCTGAACTCTCACATTTTAGCTAATATGTAGGAATATGCTTAATTGTTTATGCACTTTGGTGAATCAACCATAACTGGTATTGAAGGCAATTTTAGCTTCTGACATTAACACAAAGTTGATAAGATGTAACTTGAACCCAATTTTAAGGTTAGAACTTAGACGTCAATTTCTAGCTAATACAACTATGTGCAAGCGATGGCTTGCATTGTAGAAATTAACATTAGAAACATTTACTAATGCAACTAAAGAATATCCTTCCAAGTTCTTTTTGGTTGAGTATGCTTTAAAAGATGGGGACGATGATGCACCAAATCTGACACAAAAGAACCAAGTTTTTTATGATGTAAATTAAAATTTTACCCTAGTAACACTGAGGGCATTAGCCACTAGAAAGTTAGTTGAGCCTCCTTGATTAAGTTTTTAACTCTATGCATGCTTGGTTTGTCTCCCATTCGATTACTGATGCTAGTGGGAACTTTTACTTGGGACATTTTGATTGTGGTTCATGAAAAGATGTTGGGTCTTTTAGGTAGTCTTACTAGGGGTCTCTAGGTGCACACTCTATGGCTCTTGTGGATTAGAGTAAGAGATACATTCCTCCTATGTGATAACCGATAACATGAGAGATGAGATGGAAGGACTAAGAAGAAGATCTATTTATTATATCTTGTATTTCCCCAGTATTATGCAAAACCTCTCATACATTTCCTCCGGGATCAGACTAGGTTTTCCCAACCATGCACCTTTGTGTTACTTTTGCTTCTTTGTCTTCTTGTATGATTTGAGCTTTGGATTGTATAAAATTAGAGATTTTTGTATCGAGAAGATTTGTTAGACGATCATAGATTGGGTTCCTGGGATTTGGGTACACAAGATGAAGACTAGATAGAGTCTTTAGATGGAGGCATCATGAAGAAGGAAAAAGAGATGAGATAACACTCCTCAATCTTGTAGTTATTGGAAGGACTAATCAAGGTGTACTTCGAATAATAGATTGGGCAATATATCTTTAAAATAAGGTGATCATTGACAAAGATGCATTAAAAGCAACATATAAAGGGTACGGACAAGAATACAGGACATGCTATATGGAGTGGAATGGTGTCAAGATAATCCAAGCAATGAAGTATGCAAATATAAAATATGTTAGATTATTTCTACCAACACCAATAATATAATTATGATAATAATAAACGGAGAATTTGTAGATGAATATAAGCATAGACAAATGACACATGAAAATGTGAGCATCCATGCAAGCGTTTCTAACAATTAACAATGTAGAATTTTAACATATCCTAAATAGGAAAAAATGGGTATGAGGTCACAGCTCATTATGGTAACTAAGCTACCAAAGAGTAGACTGGTGGGAACACCCATCTTGTTAGTCGTGGACCTCACCATTCCTATCTCTTGGTAACGCATTTTACTAAATAAGGTGGCAGCTCATATCCGATACACCCTTCTAAATATTGACATATTATAGAAGCTTATAACTTTGAAATGTGCTATCTTGGCCCTTAAACTTTCATCTAATAGTTTTATCTAACCTAAATTGAAGCATTACTTAAACTAGATATAGTTTTATATAAAACATCATTGTATTACACCATTCTTTTTCTTAACATTGATTTCAATATCTACTAAAATGGATCAACATCTATAGATAAATAAATTGGGTAAGTCAATATAAATGTATGGTGATTAAAATGAATGATATAAAGGTAAGAGTCGAATCATATCACATGTTATGAGATCCAGAATTTAATTTGAATAGGCTTGTAATACCAACTCTAAAATGTAGAGAGCCTTAAATTTTGATCCAACCTTGGCCCTAGGCTTTTAACATACTAAATGCAATTTTATCCTTGTGGGCTTTGCATCAACTTTCATGCTTTTGAATCAGCCCCGCTAAAATAGGCTACAGAGATGAGGCGTAAATGAATGAATTTGGATCCTCTCCACTACAAAAAAGTAGTAGAGAGACCACTACTTTTAATCTTAACTGTTGATTATTTAGTAGGCGGTTATGATACAATCTAAATCTAACACTCACCATACCCCCGTGTATTTGTATATCCTGACCTTAAAATCTACTTTTTGTTTTTAGGCTTTTATATTAATGGGTAGGAAAAGCCTTTGTCGGTATTACAAGAGGGGAAAGGTTGCTTCCCATAAAGTCTTCACGAGGAATTGTTGTCAACAATGACATTGGAAGCTGCTAATAGCGCTTTGTGTTTTGTTGATTTTGTAATTAAAACTCCATACACTAAGATTTTCCTTTAAAAAACTCCATATATGGTGTTTGGTAAGCATTAGTGCCTGGTTCGTGAGCTTTCAAGGTGCATCGAGACCTAGAAATCAAAGCCTAGTGTTCGATTATTAGCTTGCACATAGAAAGTCGGTAAGGGCAGCAAGCTTGTCCTTCCGCCCTTCCATTCGCAAGGCTCGTGGAAAAAGAGGACCACAATGGAAGATGTGATTTTAGTTGATGAAATATATAATCTGGTTCCTATTCAAATTATGATATTTGGAACAAGAGCAGGGAGCCGTTGGTCTCACATCCTGTCATCCCTATAAAGATTGTCCAAAAGCTGTGAGTATGACATGCATATATTCATATGACTTCATGGTAGGAGTATTTTTGTTGCATTGGTAAGAAATCAAGCTATCACCATGAAACTAAAGTTTCCAACCCAATTAGTTAGACACCGTCAATTGATCAATCCCGACCATTAGAATACTTGAACTTTTACCCCTGAAAATTCTTTCTTCGACTGACTGTGATGGCAGCCGAGACCTGTTCACGGTGGCACAGCCAGCAGTTCTGTTGAAGCTTTGGTTTGAGTCATTGACAAGGCCAATGGCTAGCATTTGATCATATTTTTCAGAATAAATGACTATGGTCATTGATACACTGATCTTTGACCTGTATCTGTATCAATATACATTTGATATGATTCTCATGGATACTCATAGGATTCTTTTAGGATTGTACCCGAAGGATCCAAGAAGTCTAGTTTGACTGTGTTATGATACAAGCTAGATTCATTTTAGGTTTTTTTTCTCATAATCACAGATCGCCTATGACTTTATAAATTACTCTGTATTGTATCGTAACTATATTTATACATGTACCTTCATAGTTGCTTATGATTAAGATAATATTCCACACTACATACAATGTCATATCGCTTAGTTTTCATATCTATGAAGAATTTATATCCATGATTTTTTTTTCACTTTGTATACTCATGTATACATATAGTGTAATAGTCAATACTCATAAGTCATAGTTGTAATAATGCAACTTAGACTAGAGCGCAGAAAACTTTGTTGTCTGTTGGCGTCTTCATACTTAGTTGCAAATTGCATACAATAACATGGAGGATGAAGGCTATCAGATGGCCTGTAGTTTCAGCTCAATGATATGAGTCACAAAGTCATAATTGGTTTTCCAAACGGGTTAGAAAAAATCAGATAATTATAAAGAAGTTGAATCTGAGAAACTACTTTCTCTTCCTGTAGTTTTGGTTTAACCAGGATCGGTCTATAGCTAAATCCACATGGAATCTGGCAAAGGTCCTCCCCACTACACCAAAATGCCGAAGTTGTGAGGGTTGAGGGTTATAATTAATACTCTATCATGTTCCCCTTTTGGTGGGTCAAAACCTGGACTTAATGCAACAGTATCAATTTTCTTAAAAATCCGCTTTAAGTTCGTGGCCGGTGAGAATTGAACCTGGTACCTTTGATGCCATGTCTGGATGTAGCTTGAATCCAAATGGAATCCAGAATGCAGTATGACTTTAGGTAAGCGGTTTTGGCTTGGGCAAAGTTTATGAATGAGTTGGGTTTGCAGCCGTGGCCCAATTGAAAAAAGAGTTCACGGGCTTCTTTGTTTAGCATTTGCTATAAAGCATTGGGCGATGGTTTCATTATTTTCTAAAGCTAGTTGGATTATTCTTCTGTTGGGTAGTGGGTGACAATTGACGAACAAATGACTAAGGAACAGATTGGCCTAAAGTAACTGATGCAGGTGATCCAGGAACAATTTAGATGATTCACTATGATGCACGCAAATAACATCTCTATGTCAAGTTCATGGTGTATCTCAATGCTGTTTGGGCTCAATGGATACAAGTCAAGAAGAAATTTTGGCCCCTTGCAACTGATTATTACGACCCTAGCTAGTGGGCTTGTCCCCAGCGCTTTGGGTCCAGCTGCAGTCCACTGGACCTGTGACTCATGATTATCTATTGGGTGAACTAACACTAGTTGATGTTCATGCTAGTGATATTAGGCATATTTAAGCTAGGAGATATGTCTTATGCTAAATAAGCTATCCGTAGCCTGTAATCCTTGTGACAGTAAACTTAAATTGATGGAACATGATATACACAGCCCACCATGTACCTGTTTTCCAGGACCACGAAGGAACCCAAAAGAGTTGGATTCAAGATTTCAAATTAATTCCAATGACAAATTTATAGTCCTGAAATCTCATTTCTTCTAAAACAAAAATCTAAAACCTTACATAATGAGCCCTGCAGGAAAAAGGAGTACCCATTTCGACTACTTCAACCTAAAGACTGCTCTAATTATTTTTCCGAATGAAATGACATGGAAATAGCCAGATAGTTTCTTATACATAAATATTTGTTGCGGAAAAATTCATCTAGTATAAATAGCTTCTCTTAGTATTCTCTACTACAATTATTTTATCCAAAAGGATTCAGCGGCTAGATAGGTAATTAAATATGCATCTTCAGTAACTGGGTTGAATTTATCAAGCTTCATAGGATGTAGTATTCAGTAAGGTTATTCCCTAAAATTCTACTTTCTTGTGGTGTTAATTTCTAAAGCATGGTTCTATAGGAGATTGGATGGTATTTATGTACAAAAAAGGATGATATTTATGTACACACAAATAATAATTAAAAACCATAGAATACAAAATGGGAACTCGGATCTTCCTGAAGATGTTTGACTTATGTCTTTCTGCTAATAGATTATTTATTACTACTCTAGGGTATGATGGAATGGATAGAATAAGTATCTTTATATGTTCGTAACAAATAGAATATCTGTAAGGCTATAACTAGGGAGAAGCAGCAAGTTTCCTCGGACATTGGGTTGTAGATGATTAAATAGATTACAAACTTGGAAGACAAAAGAAAAAAAAAAATGAGGTTTGATATGGTTGGCAATTTTTGAATATGCAGCAAAATAGTCAAAAATAAAATAAAATAAAATAAAACTAAAATCCATACCATGTCTCACTGTTTGATCCTTCCGAAAAATAAAAGTATCAGACATTTAAAAGGATGTTGTTCCGACTGCAAGACACAAACAATAAACATTCATACGTATGACATTTCTAGATACGGAAAGGGGATTATGAGCTAAAAGTGATACAATCGTTTGTGTTAAATTTATATTTATTTTTAATTATTTGTTAGTTTAATATCAATTTATAGTTGCAAGTGACACAAGATTGTCCCCTCTAAACATGTTTGAATTGTCTGGTAACCATGTCATACTTTTAGTATTTATAAGCTAAAAGTATCTCTGTTGTATTTTATACAATCCAAAATAATATATTTTTCATGTTAGGTGATTTGGGTGATGTAATGATTTTAAGTTGTTGAAACTTTCATCAACCCAACTATTTTATATAGGTAACTTTGTCACTTGTCTCTTAGTCGCTTGATCAGTGATGTATTGGTGAAGCATATGAAGCATTCACACCATGTCATCCATTTAAATAACACTGGTTGAATTTCTATGCAGGTTAGCACCATCACATATCTCCCTTTTACATTGGCAGCCACATATCTATTTCCTCTATTTCCTCTTCATTAGATTTTGTGATGCTTGTTAGAATTTTGTTTATAAATCTGAGCTTAGGGCATGACCTTTAACAACAATATTTAGGTATACCTGTCAGATTAATGAGAATATGTCTTCCTTTGGACTGCAAATAATTATTGCAATACTAAAAATTTGATTCTTTTCCTCTTTGAATGCATGTAATTAGTTTCTAGGCTATGTAGTACACGAGGTCATACCTGTGCTAGGAATGCTTACACGTGTTGCAAGTTGATACAGGTGTCACCAACAGACGTATCATACAATGGCACTTTTTTGTATACTCTTTCTATATGTGATATTTTTCAATTTAGGATAGTATATGAATGCTTTTTTGGCTAAATATTCTCCATTTATTGTTCTTGTTCATTTAACAATGGTCTAACTTTCAAGTGTTTATTTACTTTCATTTATGTAACAAAATTACAAAACTATATCTTTGTCAAGGTAAACAATTAAGATGTTTTCTTGTATATTAAGTTTAGATGTGTTTCTATATAAAAAAAATGAGTATCTTGCATGCTTTATAGAAATCTGAAGAGTCGATACTTGTTCGCCTTTGCTAACTCCGTTGAACAAACGTATGTTAGATTAAATTTAGCGCATGTTTAACTACTATTGTGTGTTATTATATTATTAGTGGTACTCCTGCGTACTTTATTTCTGCTTCCGATTTTTTATGTGTTATGTTTATATATATGTATGTACACATATACACGCTCTTTCTAGTATTTATACATAGGAATAATTGCACATAGACCCCCTGTAGTTCTGTTATTGCAAATAAACTATCCTAGTGATTTTTTTTGACTCTTTTACCCTCAGGAGGTGTATTTGTCAAAAACAAATTTCTCTTTCATTGAGGAAAAAGAGTCAAGAAGTCCACTCAGAAGGTCTATCTGCAACAATAGAACTATAGGGGGTTTATTGCAGATAGGCTCTCTGACTAAAATCTTTTGACTCTTTTATCCCCAGGCGGTCTATTTCTCAAAAAAACAAATTTCTCTTTCTTTGAGGGTAAAACAGCAAAAAAAATCCTCTCAGGACGTCTATCTGCAACAATATAACTATAGGAGGTTTATCCACAATTAACCTTTGTACATATCTGGTGTTTAATTGTTGTGTATCATTATCTGACTTTTAGGTAATTTTCATCTCCCGCTATCATGCCCATGTCGTGACTATATGCCATGTCTATATCTATGCTTCTTAGTTCCTAGTTCTCGAACTACGTTGGTAATAAATCTTATTTTTGGAGCTGATATGACAAAAGGCCTGGTAATCAGGAGGTTAAGTTAGCTTTCTATACTCTAAAAAGAAAAAAGGAAAAAAGAAAGAAAAAACTTTCTATATTCTCATAATTTTGAAAGACATCGAGATGAAAAGACACTCAAAGGTTTTTATTCTTGTGGAGAGGGGATGGAAGCAAGATGAGATTTCATTGTCAAAATTGGGAACCGACTTTAACATGCAAGGTTCAATTTGAGCTGACTAGATTAAAAGTATAAAGCAAGATGAGGAACCATATTATTTGATCTGGGTCGTTGCCTTAGTGTGACAAAAATATATTGACGCTAAAATGGATTGCTTTCAAGTTTAAAGAACCTCACCAATCCAAATTAATCTTGATTGAACCAGAGGTTATCTGGATAAAAAGAACAGTTTGTTCGTTTTATCCTGTATTTGAGCCTCGATAGGTCCTGTATCATATTAAAATTCTTATGAAGCTATCATAACACAACACGTTGTTACTTGTAGAGTCTGAGACAAATTAGTTTATGTTGACTTCTCCATAGATATATGCATCTATCTTCAACAAACCAAGGCTCCCATCTAGCAATGAGTAGATTTATGCTTCTGCATTACCCTTCCGAATGCTATTTTACGTCTCCTACACTCTTTAATTTTTTAGTTATCAAATCCATTAACCCTTATATAAAGCTGTAAGTTAAATCTCTCAATCTCATCATAATTTCAGGTTTTGATACTGAGATGACAGTGGTGTGTGTTGTAAGGTCAAATATTCTTTTGTCTAGCTAACAAATATTTTAGATAACAATTATAGAAACTAGACTTTTGGGTATGTACAAACATACGTGCATTGTAAAGGAAATACAGAGGAAAATACAAAATTATTTTAAATCTTTAATGATATTTTGATTGTGGACTGGACTTTATATTACTTTGGAAACTGAAAGGCTCCATAAAGTATACAGATATGATGGGAGCTTCATGGTTTTCGCTTAATTATCGACATCTACCATGTTTTTTATTTTTTTTGATGTCTTCATGTGATGATGCCACATGGACTCAGATCTTTGGACTTAAAAATTGTAGATAGGATAACATGATTGGTGAGGAGTTGACCCTCCCCTTGCCGTAAAATATAATGAATCTATGCAGAAATTCATGAGCTCTTGGCCTTGTGAAACATGCAGTGTTAACCTTGCATTACAATATTTTTCACCACTCGTATCTATAACCTACAGGTCATAATATGACGAGTTTTTTGTTGCGTTAGAACTCTTCCTCTCTGAAATGCTTCTAAATTTTTAGTTGCAAAAATATGATGTAAAAAGCTTGGTAGGTGCATTTCCATTTCTTCTTGTCATCAGAGCATCTTAACACAAGAAAAGCACACCACCCATTCTTCAACTGAACAAAAAGATCCCCTATTAGTAAACTAAGCCCTCTTAAATCCTTTATAGGGTGACATGAGCATTCATATAACATATACTGGCTTCCTATAAATATTTGAAACGGTTGATAGCGATAGTTTCCGGCCTAATAAAGCAAACCTCATCAGTTCAAATTGAAAAAGGCTTTGAGTGGGTAAGTGGCCTTCTAGAATCCAAGCCCACAACCAACCCTTTTTCTTATAGCCATCCACTTCATCCAACCCCATGGAAAGAGACCTCCAAAGGTTTAAAGTAGACAGGAGATAGATAACGCTTATACACATTGGTAGCTGTGTTAGTATCAAGTGATGTCATCTTGCTACCAACCTCCAACTACCACCTCCCATTAGTCCTTTGTCATCTTTGGTTTTGATTGCCAAATAGAGCAAGGCCAAGAGGAATACTTTGGTGGAGTTATTTTATGTTATTTCATTTTTCTTCTTTAATTTGAGATAATGAGGGAATTTATCTCTCCACCCACATATTTGGTGGTCAAATGGGGAATAATCCCCCACCGTTTCAAAGATCCTATCAATCCCTCTGGAGAGATAGTGTGCTCTTGGGTGCTTGAGCAAGAAGATGCCTTCACTTTTGAGCAGCTGTTGCAGACATGCCACAAGATTTCAATTGATGGACATTTTACCGGTGGTGCTTTCTTTGTTGGTAGGGGTCAATTATGTCACATATCCAATCTGACCTCACTTGGCACCAAGAGCAGAGACTCATTAATATAAACACTGTGATCCTTTTGGATGTTGTAACGTTACATGAGAATAGCATGTTAGGGATGTCACTTCCCTGGGTTGAGAGCTAGCATTGCTATATATGGTAGAGAGAGAATAGACAAAACAAGGGGTTATGACTATTAATTATCATCTTTAACTTCTAATTTTTTTTTATTTAGCAGAATACAATTTACGATGATATGAGATAAATCCACATTCAAATTCCACCGGACATGCAGATAAAAGAGAGGAGAGGGTTAAAAAACAATGCTACATAGAGAATGTTCGACATTTACCTCAATTTTGGAATTTTATTGTAGTGGAAGTTGACATCTAAGAGAAGGGGGCGAAAGGAATTGGAGATTATGCTTTCACCACAAAACAATTGATATTATAAATCACCTTTCTAATTGATTAGATTTTGTCTATTGGATGAGCTTGAAGGATCCAATTCTTGTTGACACAACATGTATGCATTGCGCAACAAGTGGCCTGTTGAGAATTACTATTATTTGGCAGTGCCTGAAAACCGCATAATTCATCTATGAGTTTATGTTTTCGCTATTAACCTCTCCCTGTTCTTTGGCTTTTGGTGGGCTATGTGCATAGAAGTAACACTGTTGCATTACTAACAGCAGGGTTGGTAAAAGTAAAAAATTTATTGTGCTAATCTTCATAATAGAGAATCCATGCACATGACATTTGATTGAAAGAGACTATCCAACTAATAAGAACTCTGTTAGGCCCACCATATGCTCATGTGCATCCAATCACTTGCCTTTCTTTGAACATGTAACATTGCATTCTCATCAATTCTTAATCTCAGGCACATACTCATTCATACTTTGTTTTTTTTTTTTTTTGGTTTGATGGATTTAGATCATCTGCTTCTCTTGAGGCTGTTTTCTTTGATGAAGTTTGAGCTACAATATAGCTAGATATGCATATTATGTAAATGAATTCGCTTTGATGAAGCTCACTCAGTCTCTCCATAAATCAATGGCAGAAATTTTCAGGTTATTTGCGCTTAAATACCCCAAAGCTTGCACCATTGTCGACTTCGATACTGTGAAGTTCCAATTTACCTAAAAAATATCCCAAAGTTTATTTGCTTTGGTACCTGGTCAAGTCATTTTAGGATATCGAAGTTAAATGTTTTTGAGCTTTGGGGTATTTTTTGGGGGAAAAAACTGTGAAGTATCAAAGTTAAAAATGATGTGAACTTTGGGATATTTAACTGCAAGGAACCCTTATTTATTTTATTTATTTATTATCGAAGCTCACTTAGTCTCTCACCTGGAGATGAGCATACCAATACCTGCGAACTAAATGACACCCATCATTAAACTATAATGATCCCACCAACCATCACACTCCATATCACATGACAAACCCTGACCAAGCCCCTAACTAACCAAGCTCTCTCAACCCTTTATCCCCATCCCCCTCTCTTTATTTAATGCCTTATGTGATCTGGTCACCCACCCAAAAACACTTCACATGCTTCCCACTCTCCTACGTGACAAAAAGTCCTCAACTCTGATCAGATCAGATGCCCTCCCCCTCTCAAAAACACCAACAAAATACCACCATCGCTCTTTCACACTCCTAATGTTAAATTCTATTACACTATATCAAAACTTCAAAGTTATCCGCAGTCGAGGGTTAATAACTTTATTTGCTAACATACACTGGATTTATTTATACCGTGAATTTGGATTGCTCTGATATCATACTAAAGTTCGTGATACATCAAAAAACTAAAGTTAGTGAGATTTATGCGTTAACTATAATTTTATTGTCTAGTACACAACTTCTTTAATCCTTATCCAACTTTGCCATACCTTTTCAGCGCCAGAACAAAATGTACAGAGTGCAGACATAAATAAACATGCAAACGCCACCAACCCCCCATGTGAAACTTAAAACTTCAAGAATGTTACCTCTTTTACTTTCCTCCTTTTTTTTTTCAAATCTCAGCAGTACAGTACAAGCCTAACCAAAATCTAAGCATTGAACCCATCCTCTACTGGCCTGTAGTATCTAAACAAATTTGGGTTCTGGATGCACTGGCAGTTGCAGGCCTCACTGTTCTGAAACCCTAGGTTGTAGCAGAAGCAGATGGCGTGGCTGTAGTTTGTTGCTTCTGTGGTTGTTTTTGTTGCATCGGCTGCTGTTGCTAATGTATTTGAAGATTGGGATAGTTTTGGAGACTGATGATAAGGTAGGCTAATAGATAAATCGAGATTGAGTTCTTGACACCGATCATCGTCGACGCTGGCAACACCACTGCTGCTGTGGGCCTCGTCGGCCGAGTTTTCTGATGAAGCCTTGATAATGTTTTCTTGTACTACAATTGGGATCTCTTGTTTCTGCGGTGCAGCCGGAAATGAGAGAGATCCATTTAGCGGCCTGTGAGTCTGAGGATCCAGACCGCGGTTTAGGAGCTTGCGCTTGATGTGCGTGTTCCAGTAGTTCTTGATCTCATTATCTGTTCTTCCGGGTAATCTGCCCGCAATAAGTGACCATCTGTAAACAAAAATGATCAATCCCATTGATTAATATAGTGTATTAGTTTTCATTTCATAGGATTCACTATATATATGTCGTCTATAATAATTAATTACTAGTGGATTTTGTTCCTAGTTCTCGATAGATTTTGGTTAGTAAATAACAAAAGTGTTTTTGAAGCAGGTTGTGCTTACTTGTTTCCAAGCAGACCGTGGAGTTTGATGATGAGCTCGTCCTCTTCCTCCGTAAAATTGCCTCGCTTGAGATCAGGTCGAAGATAGTTTATCCATCGTAGACGACAACTCTTTCCGCATCGAAGCAAGCCTATAAACAGGTACGGTAGTTTTTTTTTTATCAGACACATGATAACATAAGAACAGTTGAAAAATATTCAAAAATATATATATATATTTCAAAGGAATTAATACCTGCAGCTTTAGGGAGAGATCTCCAGCATCCTTCACCATGAGCCTTGATGTAAGCTATTAGTCTTTGATCCTCCTCTTTAGTCCAAGCTCCTTTGTTTGTGTGAGCTTTCTCACAGCATGGAGACCTTCCCATGTTTTGGATTTTAGATTGTTGGATTAATGAGTGGAAGAGGAGAAGAGGAGGGTGAGTGAGATTTATAAGGGAGGGGAGGATTGTGAGCCCACATTGACTCTACTCGGCTAGGCCCATTTGACCGAGTTGGTGGGATGAGCTAGTCTAGGCTATAGTGGTGGTTACAAAGCCCGGGACCCTTGGATTTGGTAGGTAGGTGCAACTTTATGAGAGTGTGTGTCTTGTTGCATCCCATTTCTTTATTCAATCTTCTCCTAATTTCAATTACGGGTTTTGCCCAAAGTTATACCCCCATTTACTTTAGAACCCACGTAGTTCTATATGTTCTCATCCCCCCAAACAATAAAGTTTACTTACCTTTAAAGCCAAAGTATAGAATACAAAGTGTAGAGTTACATATTATATGGTGTATGACTACATACTGTAGGATGTGCAGCTACGGACTTTAGGATGTAGCCTAGCTATTCTATACTTTTGGGTTTAAAAGTAAACTTTGTATTTTGGGTGTATGAGAACATATAGAAATGCTTGGCTTTTTAAATAAAATGGGAATAATACTTTGGGTTTATAAGAAAAAACCCCTTTCAATTAGCAATCAGCGGCAAAGAGACCGCTATTTTTTAATCAAATTCATTTATTTTCTAGTGGAATGTTTTGATTCATCTTAAGTAAGAATGGAAATAAGTGAAATACAAAGGGATACGATAAGTGCTAAATCTAGAATGAAAAACAGTCCTTCACTAAATAACAGCAGTTCGTGATTGATGTAGTGCTACTCTTTTTTTCTTTTTTCTTTTTTTTTTTTAATTGTTGAAAGTATCCAAATCCGTTCTCCCCGCAACCAATGTTTTCTATATATTTTATTCCTTGCACTCACTCCACCTTTTAAGGATTCTAGAAACCCAAGGTTGTTTGTCTCAAAAGAAAAAAGATTTGCAGGAAAGATTAACTTAATTGTGTGTTTGTGAGAGAAAGAATCTATTCTAATTTGGTGACCAACCCCTCTTCTTCTCTATTCTTTATTTCCGTCCTTCCCTCTTGCCGTGGGCCTCTGTTTACTTGGTTTCTTTATTCCTTATCTTGTGTAGGAAATTCTCTTGACCAGGGAAGCAATCTAATAATAGGGTGAAAATATTCTTATGTTGGCTTTTTCTGTATATGCTTGATGTCTGTTTGCTCACTCACCATTCTTAATTTTTAGGTGGTTATGGAAATTGTTTGTACTTACTTGAATTGCTTTTTTCACAAATAATTAAAACAAAAGTTGTCATGGAAATCAAATAAGGTGAACCTGCTTTTGATGCAACTGATGATAAGATCATCAATAATGTAGGATGGATTAAAAGTCATTACACATCTAGAAGCTGAAAATTGTTGGATTACATGATAATTGTCATGCTTCCACCGTCCCCGTGTATGTTGAGGTATCATTGTGATTATATTTTATGTGAGAATTTGATGGACTACCATTTGTCTTGCATATCCATATTACTTATTAGTTTAAAGAAGCGCAGGTTATGCTGGGTTAGGTCAAAATGTTGTTAACATGCATCATCTGATATAGGGACAGTTCCAATAAACAAAGACATGATGCTATTAACATGGTCAATATTCAGGCTAAAATTCTAATAGACAGCTCAATTAAATGTAGGCAAAATATGTGAGATTAAAATCGCATTAAAGATCTATATCAATCAGTCTAAACTGGTGTCCTACAGATGATTAGTCATGGATCATGGGCTAAGCTTTTATAAGTAATTAAGTTTTTATAGCTCTAAGCAAGAGGTCAGTTTCCACGGATCTTCATTCACTTATTGTGCATTTTCATGACTGGTTCTTTATATTAGTAGTTTACAGTGAAATAAAATGTTGTTAGCTCAAATTGACTCATATTATTTTTTATTTTCTCCCCGTTGACCTCTTGATGTAAACACCTACGGAGCTTCCACAACTTTTTAGGGTTCTCATCTAATCTAACACTTGAGGTTGATATTTGCGTCGACCTTTGGGGTGTGTTTGGCAAATCTCTAAAATTAGGTCAGGACTAGACCTGACCCAGTTTTGGGTACTTTTTTTTTGGCAAAAAACTGGACCAAAATTGGCCCAGTTTTTTAAGGCTAAAAATGCCTATTAAACTGGTTTTAGTTTGGACCACCCTCCTATGGTCCAAACTAAAACCAGTTTAAGATAAAACTGGGCCAGGACTGATCCTGGCCCAATTTTTGATAGATAGCCAAACACACCCTTGATGTTTGGCAAAACACCTAAAACTAGGTCAGGACCAGTCCTGACTCAGTGTTTGCTTAAACCAATTCTATTTTGGACTAGGGGAGGGGTGGTCCAAAATAGAACTGGTTTAGTGGTCAAATTTTGGCTATAAAAGCAGTAGGTTCGATCGCGTTTCGCCAAAGAAATCATTCAAAACTGGGTCAGGTTTAGTCCTGGCCCAGTTTTAAATGATTGTCAAACACATCCTTCATGCTGTGAAATTACTGTCATAGCAATAATTATTTCGGAAGATTGTTCCTAATGAAATTCCATATTGGAATATGATTCATTAGATATGCAAATTTTAAGTTATATGGTAAAAGGTGATCTTACTCCTATATAGAGATTGATTCTGAATTTTTTCTAGAACGACTACTTAACTGCTGTTATTTTCCAGGGTAAAAATTTGGTAATGGCTTATTGCGGTTTATTGTTGACAGAATTGTGAGTGGTACTTAAAACCCCGGCTGCCTACCGGTCAACATCTGGGCCCCACACAAGATCCTGAAAAGGGTAGTTAAAAAGAAGTATGACTGTATGGGATGTTAAAGAGGAGGGAGGAAGAGAACAATCTGCTGTGAATTGATGAGGGCTCAGAGCTTAGCTGTTTGAAAATGTTAGGTATATGCATTGTGTTCTTCAATGAATGCCCATCTACACCTCCCTCATCTATAATCCACCAAAAAATATCTGTCTACATAAATTTAGAGCTCTCATTATTGACCAGATCAAGCAACCAAACTAGCCCGTGACTTGTAGCTGAAGCTCACACGTGTGGGTGTGTGAGGGGACCTCTAACAACAAGTCATGATTATCATGCATGTAAGAATACATGGTCACAAATTGGAAATTGAAGAGTTGGTAAACACACTTGTATTCAGTTAGATGTTAGATGTTACAGGTTTTATTTGCCTTTTACATGAAAGTGGGAGTTATATCTATCTTATTACCGGCAAAGGGGAACTCTTTGTTACAAAAATTGGTTCGCGACTGATATTTGTTAGGCAAATAATCAGACCATCAGGTTTTGTTAGGATTGGCTGAATGTAGTTTTGAATTAGTTCTCAAGTTGCCAAACTGACGCAAATGATCGGAAAGAGGAGATTGAATGGTAAACACACTTGTATTCTTCAGTTAGATGTTAGAGGTCACAAATATTCTTTTCCTTTAATATGAGTGAGAGTTATATCTATCTTATTCCCGGTAAGGGGGATATCTATGTCACACGTGACAGAAGTAGAGTATGCTGGATTTTCTTTTCTTCTTAAGAGAAAGTGGGGGTTATCGAGCTATCTTATAAATATTTATCATTGGAAAGAGAATTATAGGCCTCTCCTTATTTTTGTTTCAAACTGTATTCTTTGTGCTTGCATGTGATGATAACTGATAATTAGTTTTTATGTAGTGGATTCTACTCATGTTGCCATTTTGGTATTATAGATTTAGATTCAACCTGAAGTAACTATTATTCTCAGTTTTGCCTTAAGAAGGGTAATAGTAGTATTTTGAATGTAAATACCCTCTAGTTAAATAGGAAGCCCATAGGCCATAACTATAGACTGCCTTTATTTATTTTGGATAGAAGCAGCTATTTTCCAATCTTATAGAACCAAATTTGAAAAATGGCAAGCATAAACACATGAAATCTTGTCGTCGGCAAAAATCAGGATAGAGAACTGTGAAAATGTAAAGGTGGATAGAGTTCACGGACAAGTTCAGAAACAAACAGTAAACAGGGAGTAAATGCTCATATCTTTCACTTGCACTCTGCAAAGGGATTTGGATTTGCTATTGATGGCCACTACTCTGTCCTTCAAGTCTTGACTCCCCTTTTGACTCCCTTCCTTTCTCTCCCTCCAAAAATCTACACACATGTTGAAGTAAAAGTGGGGCTACAAAAAAACAAACAAAGATGGCAAAAGCCTACCTACCCACTTAACCCATGATCATGGCAACGTACACCACGTCTTCATTGCTGTAAAGCTTGGCAGTTGGTGATTTAGGTATTCCTTCTAGACTAGATGGAGTAGGTTGATAGATTTTGTTATGCCCCTTTGGCTTTTACTCATTATTGTAATGTAATAATAGGTTAAATGAACAAACTATGCAAATTAGGATGTGTGGCCGTTCACAATAGAGTGCTATTGGGAGGTATGTTGTTTGTGGTGCGAATTATCTAGAACAATGCATGTCAGGGGGACTCAGAATGATCATCCACAGAATTGCACCTCATCTGTGTGTGGCGTGAAAGGGGGCAGCCCTATCGACAGTGTAGTTTACCGTTTGTAATATGAGGGCATTTTTAGGCCTTCAAACCAATAGATAAAAATCATAAGTTACAGATATGTATCTCGGCAGCCAATTGAAGTTGTATCCAAAAGAGAGGAAAATAGAGACCGTGGAGAGAGGTGAGATTAGTGTTCGAGAGGTTATCTGTAACCTTATTGATTACTAGTGGAATCATGACCTGATTATACTTCAAGGGCATAGGTAATCATGTTGATTTGCCGAATCACGATAAATCATTGTGTTTGTTTGCATGTTTTCTCTTTACTTGTGTTTCTTTCTTTCGTCGATAGGGTATAATTCTGCTGTATTGCTAACAGGTCACCTATTCTAGTGCACTTCTTTTGTTAAAGTATCTTAACTATAATTAAACTATAAGGTGTTATCTTAGTTTTTTATGGAAAGAATCCTTCTTTTTCAAGCTTGATGAAATTTTGATTGTATTTGATGGAGAAATCATGATAAGACCATATTGCTAATTATGGGTCACATCTATAGATTAAGGATCTATTCTTGTACATTTTCTTCTAGATGCGTTAATAAACAAAGAATCCCCAACCTAAAAACCGACCACTCACCAACCATGACCATTGGCTCAAAAGGAGTAAACCATAGGTTAAAATTGTCTCTTTTTATCCTTACCTAAATCCTCTTTAAATAATTTCGGTTTTCTTTGTAATCTACTTCCTTCTTCTATCCACCTTAGAATTTAGAACTTTAGCATTTTTGAGGAAGCTCACAATGGAAAATGCTAACTACACTCAAATCCTACACTATCTTCTACACTACGCTCACATGGTGTGGAGTTGTTTATAATATTTTTGGGGTGGTTGTGAGTGGTATGTGGGTGTAGTGTGTGGTGTGTGATTGTAGTGTAATTTGTAGTGTGGTTATCACTACCATAACTTCGTACATTTGCCACATCATATCAATCATTTTCATATATAGTTTTCTACCAAATTTACTTTCTTGAGAGGCCGCTATTAGTTAAAGGAGGCTCTTAAAGTTAGAAGGGATGTATATGGTTCTCAAGCTTCTAATTGGTTGAACCCTTCATGGTATAAGTTAAAGCTCTTCCTTCTCTTCTTTTCTTTAATTTTTTGTATCCATTCCCTTATTTTCTTCAATTTTTATATCAAAGTAATGGGAGGATTAAAGATAGTGAACTTTGCTTGAAACATGCTCCTTGTTTATAGCATATTCTGAGAAGAGAAGACAAACTAACGAAATGAGAGTTTAAAACAAAACAATGGCATTAAGTTAGTGTAAATCCTCAAATATTTTGCTAATGAAAACCCCATAAATTGTATTTTCAACACAATGACTCCAAAATCAATATTACTTGATTTACGTCCATCAAAATCAAGTTTGTCATTGTTGGAACGATTTTAATCCTAATCCGTCAGTTATTATCCTTGGTTCATATTTCAGTTTTCAATTGTTGCGTGACCTAACCTCCATCAAAGTTTTGTAGATGCAGTAGCGTTTATAGCAGTTTTGTTAATTAAAACTCTTAGATATTACTTAAAATGATATAACAATATTATCGATTAAATAGAAGAGAGATTTAAAGACAATGATAAAACATGGAACCTAGCTTGGAAAAGAAACCTATGACGGAACCTCTATAGAAAATCATATATAAAGCAGCGAAATTGTGACATGGGTTAGTTGTCAATTTTAAATCATTGCAATCAATATGCATTATCAATAAAACCAATATTTGCGCAATCAAAATATTTTATCGATGTCATCACTAAACTTAAAGTTCATACCAGAACACTCGCCACCGTCTACTATATGATTTTCTCCATGGGGCTCTCAATGGGATTTTTTTGGCAATATTGTCACGTTACATTCATAATTTATACAGAGTGTAACATTGGCATGTGAGATATCTAGAAGAATGCTAATGCCAAACTTCATTTTTTTATGTCTCCCTTCATCATAGACTTAGCTCCTACGAGCATGTATGCATAGGCCTATGGCCTAACAAAGGACACCAGCACTCCCACTAAAAAGCAACCCAAACCAAATCAACCCCACCCTAATTCATCGCTCTACCAACCATTTCCTATGGCCCATATTTAATGAACGCCTCCACCAAACATTGGACATAACCCCAATTTATTCAATGCAACAGTACAAGACACTATTGCTGATATCTATCAACTGTGGTTTGATTTCAAAAGTCAAATCTAACAGTCAATAAACCACGTTAAATTTTGGCTTGAGAAAGGTAATTAGGCACCTGCAAATTATCAAAAATTATTAAATTACCCTCCAAATCATGATATTTATTAAAATGCCCCTCAGATCTCGAGCTTCAGATTTTCTACCCCAAGTAAAACAGCGTTGAGTTTTAAACGTTTGAGGGCGACACTTACAACTCTAGCTCTCCTCCTAATTAGATCTATTCGATCAAAATCAGCGTTATAGATATCTCAAAGTTTAAGAATAAGGGTAAGGTGAACTTTAAGATTTGGTGGGCATTTTAATAAATTTTGATGATTTTGTTATGCCCCTTTGGCTTTTACTCATTATTGTAATGTAATAATAGGTTAAATGAACAAACTATGCAAATTAGGATGTGTGGCCGTTCACAATAGAGTGCTATTGGGAGGTATGTTGTTTGTGGTGCGAATTATCTAGAACAATGCATGTCAGGGGGACTCAGAATGATCATCCACAGAATTGCACCTCATCTGTGTGTGGCGTGAAAGGGGGCAGCCCTATCGACAGTGTAGTTTACCGTTTGTAATATGAGGGCATTTTTAGGCCTTCAAACCAATAGATAAAAATCATAAGTTACAGATATGTATCTCTACACCAATTGAAGTTGTATCCAAAAGAGAGGAAAATAGAGACCGTGGAGAGAGGTGAGATTAGTGTTCGAGAGGTTATCTGTAACCTTATTGATTACTAGTGGAATCATGACCTGATTATACTTCAAGGGCATAGGTAATCATGTTGATTTGCCGAATCACGATAAATCATTGTGTTTGTTTGCATGTTTTCTCTTTACTTGTGTTTCTTTCTTTCGTCGATAGGGTATAATTCTGCTGTATTGCTAACAGGTCACCTATTCTAGTGCACTTCTTTTGTTAAAGTATCTTAACTATAATTAAACTATAAGGTGTTATCTTAGTTTTTTTTATGGAAAGAATCCTTCTTTTTCAAGCTTGATGAAATTTTGATTGTATTTGATGGAGAAATCATGATAAGACCATATTGCTAATTATGGGTCACATCTATAGATTAAGGATCTATTCTTGTACATTTTCTTCTAGATGCGTTAATAAACAAAGAATCCCCAACCTAAAACCGACCACTCACCAACCATGACCATTGGCTCAAAAGGAGTAAACCATAGGTTAAAATTGTCTCTTTTATCCTTACCTAAATCCTCTTTAAATAATTTCGGTTTTCTTTGTAATCTACTTCCTTCTTCTATCCACCTTAGAATTTAGAACTTTAGCATTTTGAGGAAGCTCATAATGGAAAATGCTAACTACACTCAAATCCTACACTATCTTCTACACTACGCTCACATGGTGTGGAGTTGTTTATAATATTTTGGGGTGGTTGTGAGTGGTATGTGGGTGTAGTGTGTGGTGTGTGATTGTAGTGTAATTTGTAGTGTGGTTATCACTACCATAACTTCGTACATTTGCCACATCATATCAATCATTTTCATATATAGTTTTCTACCAAATTTACTTTCTTGAGAGGCCGCTATTAGTTAAAGGAGGCTCTTAAAGTTAGAAGGGATGTATATGGTTCTCAAGCTTCTAATTGGTTGAACCCTTCATGGTATAAGTTAAAGCTCTTCCTTCTCTTCTTTTCTTTAATTTTTGTATCCATTCCCTTATTTTCTTCAATTTTTATATCAAAGTAATGGGAGGATTAAAGATAGTGAACTTTGCTTGAAACATGCTCCTTGTTTATAGCATATTCTGAGAAGAGAAGACAAACTAACGAAATGAGAGTTTAAAACAAAACAATGGCATTAAGTTAGTGTAAATCCTCAAATATTTTGCTAATGAAAACCCCATAAATTGTATTTTCAACACAATGACTCCAAAATCAATATTACTTGATTTACGTCCATCAAAATCAAGTTTGTCATTGTTGGAACGATTTTAATCCTAATCCGTCAGTTATTATCCTTGGTTCATATTTCAGTTTTCAATTGTTGCGTGACCTAACCTCCATCAAAGTTTTGTAGATGCAGTAGCGTTTATAGCAGTTTTGTTAATTAAAACTCTTAGATATTACTTAAAATGATATAACAATATTATCGATTAAATAGAAGAGAGATTTAAAGACAATGATAAAACATGGAACCTAGCTTGAAAAGAAACCTATGACGGAACCTCTATAGAAAATCATATATAAAGCAAATAAATTGTGACATGGGTTAGTTGTCAATTTTAAATCATTGCAATCAATATGCATTATCAATAAAACCAATATTTGCGCAATCAAAATATTTTATCGATGTCATCACTAAACTTAAAGTTCATACCAGAACACTCGCCACCGTCTACTATATGATTTTCTCCATGGGGCTCTCAATGGGATTTTTTTGGCAATATTGTCACGTTACATTCATAATTTATACAGAGTGTAACATTGGCATGTGAGATATCTAGAAGAATGCTAATGCCAAACTTCATTTTTTTATGTCTCCCTTCATCATAGACTTAGCTCCTACGAGCATGTATGCATAGGCCTATGGCCTAACAAAGGACACCAGCACTCCCACTAAAAAGCAACCCAAACCAAATCAACCCCACCCTAATTCATCGCTCTACCAACCATTTCCTATGGCCCATATTTAATGAACGCCTCCACCAAACATTGGACATAACCCCAATTTATTCAATGCAACAGTACAAGACACTATTGCTGATATCTATCAACTGTGGTTTGATTTCAAAAGTCAAATCTAACAGTCAATAAACCACGTTAAATTTTGGCTTGAGAAAGGTAATTAGGCACCTGCAAATTATCAAAAATTATTAAATTACCCTCCAAATCATGATATTTATTAAAATGCCCCTCAGATCTCGAGCTTCAGATTTTTCTACCCCCAAGTAAAACAGCGTTGAGTTTTAAACGTTTGAGGGCGACACTTACAACTCTAGCTCTCCTCCTAATTAGATCTATTCGATCAAAATCAGCGTTATAGATATCTCAAAGTTTAAGAATAAGGGTAAGGTGAACTTTAAGATTTGGTGGGCATTTTAATAAATTTTGATGATTTTTGGATGTATGGGCAAAAAACCCTATTAGGTATCACTCAACCAAAGGATTCTTCAAGATAGAAAACATAGCTGCCATTAATCTCATCTATTTGAATACAAGTCCCCAAATCTTGGATACAGGTCCCTTAATCTCAACTATTTGGATATAAATCCCCAAATCATCATACTTGGATACAGGTCCCTTAATCTCAACTATTTGGATATAAATCCCCAAATCATCATATTTGGATACAAGTCCCTCAAAAGTAATAAGTTCTTTAAAACAAGTCCTAGTGATTAATTCCCACTCACTTAAGTACCCAACTAAACTAACAAGAAATTAACTCTAAATTAGAGGAATTTAAGAAAGTTTAGCAAGATAGAGCTTGATGAAATTTTGATTGTATTTGATGTAGAAATCATGATAAGGCCATATTGCTAATTATGGGTCACATCTGTAGATTCTTCAAGATAGAAAACATAGCTGCCATTAATCTCATCTATTTGAATACAAGTCCCCCAAATCTTGGATACAGGTCCCCTTAATCTCAACTATTTGGATATAAATCCCCAAATCATCATATTTGGATACAAGTCCCTCAAAAGTAATAAGTTCTTTAAAACAAGTCCTAGTGATTAATTCCCACTCACTTAAGTACCCAACTAAACTAACAAGAAATTAACTCTAAATTAGAGGAATTTAAGAAAGTTTAGCAAGATAGAGAGGGTGTTTGGGGAGCTTATTTTTGGTCAAACTAACTTTAAGCTAGCTTTTCATATCTACCATTGCTCAGAAAGATCAAATAAGTTAACTTATAGTTCTCATTTTAAAAAGGTATACCACATTTTCAAAACTATTTATAAAGCCCACCTAAATAAGTTTTGACCAAAAAAATTACTATTCTATCCAAACAATTTTCATAATATTTTTATCATAAACGCCAAGTTCACTAAAAGTTTCAAGATAACTTATAAGCTTAAAAAATTAAGTACTCCCAAACACCCTCAGAGTTGGTTTCCAATGGGTTCAAAGGACACATTGACTTAATTTATTGACTTTGCAAGAGGGTAGGTTGAAAACAAGGACAAAATGAAACAAGAAAACTGACAACCCTATTAATTAAGTTGTGTTAAATGGTTGATAATTAATCACGGGGACTTGTTTCAAAGAACTTAAAAGTTTTGGTTGGACTTGCATCCAACTATGATTATTTGAGGGCCTTGAAAATAAAGCCGACCACTTCGGTGGTCCAAAAAATGATATTTGGACTATCGATGGGGCAGTTGCATAAGCATCCCTTTAATCTAGCACTCACAATTTTCGCAGTGGGGACCACCCATGACAATTGGAGTTCCACAGTCAATATTTTGTAATTATCGTGAGCTTTAGGGGCAATTTAGTTCACAACCAAATAATTTGGGTTACATACCGCATGCATCTTCTTCCTCTTGAAATCGTTCTTCAAACGAACCCGTTGCCGCAAAACTTGCCACCGAGTTGAACTCCACTTTTTCCTCCTCTTCTATTTATTCAATATGCTTTGTCATTTTTTTCGAATATCAAGTGTAATTTTGTTTTCTCTGTTTATCTAATTATTGGTCCTAATTATCTTTATGACTAAAATACCAGATTAGCCTATAAAATGACACCCCTATACCAGTTTAGCCTGTAAATTGACACCGACGACAGTTTAACCTATAAAGTGATTTTTACGATGTCAAATTGGTATTTTCGGTGCCGGAGATAATTTTTAAGTGAAAAATTAAGTAATTTTACATATAGGCCCCAACTCTATCATATTTTTCGGATTAACCCCCCAAATCATACTCATTCTTATGTTCTCTTTTCCACCATCTTCTTCATTCTCTTTTCCTCCCAATCCCCAACCTCCCCTCCTCGTCCTCCTCATTCTTTCTCAAACCCAACATAAAACATTCTACTTGAAGCATTAGGAGGGAGAGAAAGAGAGGAGAGAAAGGAGGAGAAAGAGGACATAGAAGAGAGAGAAGTGAAAGAAGTTAAGAAGAGATGGATTTGGAGAAAGAGGGAAAGAAGAAAGTAATATGGAGGATATGGAAAAGGAGGGAGAAAGAGAGTGGGAGAGAGGTGAGGTTAAGGATCGGGATGAGAAAAGAATGGAGGAGATGGTGGGAAGAAGGAGGGAGGAGATGGTGGGGGATGGGAGGCGAGGGGGAAGAGAAAGAGAAGTTTTTTCTTTCACATATTTTAAACTGGAGGAGATAAATCCGAAAATATGATAGAGTGGGGGTCTATGTGTAAAAATTACTTAATTTTTCACTTAAAATTTATCTCCGGCACCGAAAATTCCTATTTGTCATCGTATTTGTCACTTTTTAGGCTAAACTGTCGCTGGCGTCACTTTATAGGCTAAACTGGTATAAGGGTGTCACTTTATAGGCTAATCTGATATTTTAGCCTTATCTTTATCCTCCCTCCATCCATGGTTACATCATGTTCTTCTAGTAGTTTTCCTTAAATGGGTTTTCATGGATTAAAGAGAGTTTGGGATCATTTTGATTTGGAAGAAGGATTTTAAGAAAACTTTAAAGTATTTATTACCGAAGCAACACTTTTTTTTTTATTTGGGATTCATGTTTCAAAGAGTCAAAATATTTCATCATTAAAACTTAAGAACTATAAAAGATTTTCTATTTAAAATTGATAGGAGAGGGGTTGAAGTAAGGACGAGGGAAGGGGCAGTGAAGAGCGGTTATTTTGGAAGAGAAATAGTAGGAAAAGCAAAAATAATAAATTAAGTAGGAAAGAACAGAACTGCCCTTCCTAGTTTTAGGCCCTTTTTTACCATTTAAAAATTATAAAAATGCATATATTAACAAAGTACCGAATATTCCTCATAAATAAATTGGGGTGAGAATGTTTTGGCACTCTTCTAGATGACTTGTTTGGTTGTATTCATGCTTAGTCTTTGTGTTTGTTTTCTTTCTAGCTCATCTAAGGTGCACCAAATTCTTGGCAATCAAAGATACTACTACTGAAAATTGTTGCAGTCATGATCATGGGAAAACTGGAATATGTTGGTCATACCTAACTACTGCGTGCTATTCATGTTTTTGATGTGTATATGCTTGAAATTAGGTGAAGTGTGTTATAACTAGGATTTGTAGCTTAATTTCTTCCTGTTGTGACCAATGTGACTTATTTGGAAATTGCTTCTAGACATCTTTTTTTTCTTCTTAACTGTATAATCTCCCATTGTCCAATTAGCCACAATATAGCCAATATCAATCATATTGTGGCTACTGTGACTCACGTAATATTTTTTTTTCAAAAAAGTGCATGACCATTTCACTCCTGAAAAGATGGGGAAAAGAATAGAAGAAAATTACGGAAAAAAGAGAAAATAAGAGTCAAGGTTTGAGACATGAAATATTTCGGGTTTAACTAGGGTTCTAGATGAAAATGCTTTGATCTCTTACTCAAGTCTTCATCTGACTCGTCACTAGTTAAATCAGATTCAGCTTAGATCTTTTCCATCTAAGGCTTCAAAAAGGTTAAACTTCTAAAATCGCACTAAGCCCCAATAACTATTGGAATTGTAGAAAATTTCCAATAAGTTTCCGTGTTTTGTAGGTAACATTCGTGACGGCATAGGTTCACATTTTGTGTTGGCAATACATTTTAGATCCTAAATGTGGATTAACACTGTTATGGGGGTTGTCTACAAAACGCAACAATTTATTGGGAATTTTCTAAATTTCAATAGTTATTTGGGTTTAGTGCGATTTAGAAATTTTAGGGGTTTACTGCAAAACGCTGAAAGCTCCTTGGGGTTTAGTGTGATTTACCCCCTTTTTTATTTCCTTCTCACCCTTGCTACTTCTGTACCACTTTTGTGAGACGCTTACCCAAAATTGCTATTTTTAAATAGAATTTTTCCTCTGAAAATTATCACGTGACACCCGCATGCTAATTTTAGAACTTTTAACCTTTTATTTTTGTTAAATCTACTGCTAAAACCATTAGATTCTATATTAATTCTATTTTTAAATAGAATTTTTCCTCTGAAAATTATCACGTGACACCCGCATGCTAATTTTAGAACTTTTAACCTTTTATTTTTGTTAAATCTATGTTAAAACCATTGTAGTTCCATATTAATTCTATTTTTAAATAGAATTTTTCCTCTGAAAATTATCACGTGACACCCGCATGCTAATTTTAGAACTTTTAACCTTTTATTTTTGTTAAATCTACTGTTAAAACCATTGTAGTTCCATATTAATTCTATTTTTAAATAGAATTTTTCCTCTGAAAATTATCACGTGACACCCGCATGCTAATTTTAGAACTTTTAACCTTTTATTTTTGTTAAATCTACTGCTAAAACCATTATGATTCTATATTAATTCTATTTTTAAATAGAATTTTTCCTCTGAAAATTATCACGTGACACCCGCATGCTAATTTTAGAACTTTTAACCTTTTATTTTTGTTAAACCTACTGCTAAAACCATTATGATTCTATATTAATTCTATTTTTAAATAGAATTTTTCCTCTGAAAATTATCACGTGACACCCGCATGCTAATTTTAGAACTTTTAACCTTTTATTTTTGTTAAACCTACTGCTAAAACCATTATGATTCTATATTAATTCTATTTTTAAATAGAATTTTTCCTCTGAAAATTATCACGTGACACCCGCATGCTAATTTTAGAACTTTTAACCTTTTATTTTTGTTAAATCTACTGTTAAAACCATTGTAGTTCCATATTAATTCTATTTTTAAATAGAATTTTTCCTCTGAAAATTATCACGTGACACCCGCATGCTAATTTTAGAACTTTTAACCTTTTATTTTTGTTAAATCTACTGCTAAAACCATTATGATTCTATATTAATTCTATTTTTAAATAGAATTTTTCCTCTGAAAATTATCACGTGACACCCGCATGCTAATTTTAGAACTTTTAACCTTTTATTTTTGTTAAATCTACTGTTAAAACCATTGTAGTTCCATATTAATTCTATTTTTAAATAGAATTTTTCCTCTGAAAATTATCACGTGACACCCGCATGCTAATTTTAGAACTTTTAACCTTTTATTTTTGTTAAATCTACTGTTAAAACCATTGTAGTTCCATATTAATTCTATTTTTAAATAGAATTTTTCCTCTGAAAATTATCACGTGACACCCGCATGCTAATTTTAGAACTTTTAACCTTTTATTTTTGTTAAATCTACTGTTAAAACCATTGTAGTTCCATATTAATTCTATTTTTAAATAGAATTTTTCCTCTGAAAATTATCACGTGACACCCGCATGCTAATTTTAGAACTTTTAACCTTTTATTTTTGTTAAATCTACTGTTAAAACCATTGTAGTTCCATATTAATTCTATTTTTAAATAGAATTTTTCCTCTGAAAATTATCACGTGACACCCGCATGCTAATTTTAGAACTTTTAACCTTTTATTTTTGTTAAATCTACTGCTAAAACCATTATGATTCTATATTAATTCTATTTTTAAATAGAATTTTTCCTCTGAAAATTATCACGTGACACCCGCATGCTAATTTTAGAACTTTTAACCTTTTATTTTTGTTAAATCTATGTTAAAACCATTGTAGTTCCATATTAATTCTATTTTTAAATAGAATTTTTCCTCTGAAAATTATCACGTGACACCCGCATGCTAATTTTAGAACTTTTAACCTTTTATTTTTGTTAAACCTACTGCTAAAACCATTATGATTCTATATTAATTCTATTTTTAAATAGAATTTTTCCTCTGAAAATTATCACGTGACACCCGCATGCTAATTTTAGAACTTTTAACCTTTTATTTTTGTTAAACCTACTGCTAAAACCATTATGATTCTATATTAATTCTATTTTTAAATAGAATTTTTCCTCTGAAAATTATCACGTGACACCCGCATGCTAATTTTAGAACTTTTAACCTTTTATTTTTGTTAAATCTACTGTTAAAACCATTGTAGTTCCATATTAATTCTATTTTTAAATAGAATTTTTCCTCTGAAAATTATCACGTGACACCCGCATGCTAATTTTAGAACTTTTAACCTTTTATTTTTGTTAAATCTACTGCTAAAACCATTATGATTCTATATTAATTCTATTTTTAAATAGAATTTTTCCTCTGAAAATTATCACGTGACACCCGCATGCTAATTTTAGAACTTTTAACCTTTTATTTTTGTTAAATCTACTGCTAAAACCATTATGATTCTATATTAATTCTATTTTTAAATAGAATTTTTCCTCTAAAAATTTTCATGCGACGCCCGCATGCTAATTTTTAGAACTTTTAACCTTTTATTTTTGTTAAATCTACTGTTAAAACCATTGTAGTTCCATATTAATTCTATTTTTAAATAGAATTTTTCCTCTGAAAATTATCACGTGACACCCGCATGCTAATTTTTAGAACTTTTAACCTTTTATTTTTGTTAAATCTACTGCTAAAACCATTGCGATTCTATATTAATTCTATTTTTAAATAGAATTTTGATAAATTTAATAGTAACTTTTAACAAATATAAGATTTAACATATTTTAAAACTAGCATATGAGTATAACGCGAAAATTTCTACAGGAAAGGTCTTTAAGTGTAAAACTGTAGGGTATGTTTGGTAAACACCCTGAAATAAGGCCAAGAGTGGTCATGCCCTTGTTTTCAACTAAACATTTTATTTCGGACCAAGAGGAATGTGGTCCAAAACAAAACAAGTTTTAAAAGCTAAATTTGGCCTTAATAGAACTGGGCCAATATTAATCCAATTTTATCCAAACACAAATTTATTCAAAATGCAATCATGATGGGATCAGATCTGGCCAAATTTTGAGAACTTGACAAGCACACCCTAGAGTATGATAAGTCTCATTTGATTCATGTTAAGTCCATTTAAATCATGTTAAGTCTAATTTCATGTTAAGTCTAATTTCATGTTAAGTCTAATTTAAATCATGTTATGTCTAATTCAACTTATTTTAAGTCTAATTTAAATCATGTTAAGTCCAATTTTATCCAAACACAAATTTATTCAAAATGCAATCATGATGGGATCAGATCTGGCCAAATTTTGAGAACTTGACAAGCACACCCTAGAGTATGATAAGTCTCATTTTGGGTTCATAAACTCCTAAATCTAAATCCATGTCAAATAAAATACATTTGCCATCAATCAATCTTCTTTTTAAAACAAAAATAACCATCTTGGACCCTTATAACCTGCAAGGATAAGGATAAAATTAGTCCGAGTCTCGATGTATGTTGACTTGACTAGGGCTAGTATGCTTGGGTTGGGATTAATGGGCCAGGCCCAGGAAGAACCAACTGAAGTGGGCCCTGACGGCAGCCTTTGGACTTTATGGTCTGACCCCATTATTTGTTGGAATGGACATGGAAATGATTGACCTAAAGAATTCGAGGGGACATTTACAATGTTAAATTAAATAAGGAAAAAAATCCTAAAATATTTTTTTACAAAACGCAACAATTTATTGGGAATTTTCTAAATTTCAATAGTTATTGGGGTTTAGTGTGATTTACCCCTTTTTATTTCCTTCTCACCCTTGCTACTTCTGTACCACTTTTGTGAGACGCTTACCCAAAAATTGCAATGTGTAAAACTTTATTATAGACTGCATTCTAGAAACAATTAGATAACTTTAGTTGATCTAGACTCATATCCGTCAGGTATGAAAAATATTTGTGCACTTTAGAAGACGATGGGCTTAACAAGATCTCCATGTCCATTTTGGGTTCATAAACTCCTAAATCTAAATCCATGTCAAATAAAATACATTTGCCATCAATCAATCTTCTTTTTAAAACAAAAATAACCATCTTGGACCCTTATAACCTGCAAGGATAAGGATAAAATTAGTCCGAGTCTCGATGTATGTTGACTTGACTAGGGCTAGTATGCTTGGGTTGGGATTAATGGGCCAGGCCCAGGAAGAACCAACTGAAGTGGGCCCTGACGGCAGCCTTTGGACTTTGTGGTCTGACCCCATTATTTGTTGGAATGGACATGGAAATGATTGACCTAAAGAATTCGAGGGGACATTTACAATGTTAAATTAAATAAGGAAAAAAAATCCTAAAATATTTTTTTTGATATTCTCCTAAAATATTATGGGAAAATTGTCTCTCCAAAAGAAAACCTTATGCACCGTGAGTTCCTTTGACTTTTGATTTTGACTTTTCACAAGTGACTCATCATGGTTGTTTCTTTTTTTCATAAATTCCATGCCAACTGTTATAAAGAGAGAAACAAATGCAAAAGCACAAAATACCATTTTCCTCCACTTTCTTCCTTCTCTCCAGATCTAAATCTGGTCCTCCTTCCTCCTCTCCTCTCCTGCTCTCTCCTAACTCATTTCCTTCCTCCTCTATCTCTTCCTCCTTTTTCTCTCAGACACCGACATCCCCCTCCGCCACCGCCAACATTGTGTGCACACTCCGGCCATATTGTTCGCTCATTTTCTCCCACTAATTTTTCCCGACACTGAAGGCGAAGAGATTGCAAAGAACAAGGCGGAGGAGGCGGTGTCGGAGGAGGCCGAGGAGGAGCTCGATGTTAAGTTGAAAGATTTAAATTTCTATTTGAACATCGTGAAAAAATGAAAGATTTAAAGATATACCGGCTAAATGTGATTTTTTTGACAATTTTTGATGTTAAGTTCAAGTCCAAAGTGGAATATTAAGTCTAATTTGTTGAATATTAAGTGTAATGAATTATATGTTAAGTCTCATTTGATTCATGTTAAGTCCAATTGGTTCATGTTAAGTCCAATTCGGTTCATGTTAAGTCCGAGTTAAATCATGTTAAGTCCAATTCGGTTCATGTTAAGTCCAATTTAAATCATGTTAAGTCTAATTCGGTTCATGTTAAGTCCATTGGTTCATGTTAAGTCCATTTAAATCATGTTAAGTCTAATTTCATATTACGTCCAATGTAGTTCATGTTAAGTCTAATTTAATTCCTTTTAAGTCTAATTTAAATCATGTTATGTCTAATTCAACTTATTTTAAGTCTAAAACAAGTTGAATTAGACTTAATATGAATCATGTTAAGTCTAATTTAAAGATATACTAGCTGAAATTAGACTTAACATGAAAATTAGACTTAACATGAAAATTAGACTTAACATGAAAATTAACTTAACATGAACTGAAATTAGACTTAACATGAACCTAAATTAGACTTAACATGAACCGAATTAGACTTAACATGAAAATTAGACTTAACATGAACTGGAATTAGACTTAACATGAAAATTAGACTTAACATGAATGAAATTAGACTTAACATGAATGAAATTAGACTTAACATAAACTGAAATTAGACTTAACATGAAATAAAATTAGATTTAAAATGAACCGAATTAGACTTAACATGAACTGAAATTAGACTTAACGTGAACTGAAATTAGACTTAAAACTAACCGAATTAGACTTAACATGAACAAATTAGACTTAACATAAAAATTAGACTTAACATGAAATAAAATTAGACTTAACATGAACTGGAATTAGACTTAACATGAACTGGAATTAGACTTAACATGAAAATTAGACTTGACATGAAATAAAATTAGATTTAACATGAACTTGAATTAGACTTAACATGAACCTGAAATTAGACTTAACATGAAAATTAGACTTAACATGAACTGAAATTAGACTTAACATGAACTGAAATTAGACTTAACACGAACCATGTTAAGTCTAATTCAACTTGTTTTAAGTTTAATTTCATATTAAGTCCAATTTGATTCATGTTAAGTTCATTTGATTCATGTTAAGTCTAATTTAATTCATTTTAAGTCTAATTTAAATTATGTTATGTCTAATTCAACTTATTTTAAGTCTAAAATAAGTTGAATTAGACTTAACATGAATCATGTTAAGTCTATTTCAACTTATTTTAAGTCTAATTTCATGTTAAGTCTAATTTTATTTATAGTCCAATTTGATTCATGTTAAATTCAGTTTGATTCATGTTAAGTCTAATTTAATTCCTTTAAGTCTAATTTAAATCATGTTATGTCTAATTCAACTTATTTTAAGTCTAAAAATGTTGAATTAGACTTAACATGAATCATGTTAAGTCTATTTCAACTTATTTTAAGTCTAATTTCATGTTAAGTCCAATTTGATTCATGTTAAGTCCAATTTGATTCATGTGAAGTCTAATTTAATTCCCTTTAAGTCTAATTTCAATCATGTTAAATTCTTTTAAGTCTAATTTAAATCATATTAAGTCTAATTCAACTTGTTTTAAGTCGGAAAATAAGTTGAATTAGACTTAACATGATGGTAATTAGACTTAAAATGATTTAAACCGATTTAACACGAACCAAACCGAACTTAACACGAACCAAACTGGACTTAACATTAACCAAACTGACTTAATATGAATCAAGTTAGACTTAACATATAACTGTTACACTTAATATTCAACAAATTAGACTTATTATTCAACCCAATAGACTTAACATACAAGTCATTGGACTTATTATTCAACCCAATAGACTTAACATACAAGACTTTGGACTTCACTTCTAACTCATTAGACTTAATATGAATCATGTTAAGTCTAATTTAAAGATATCTTGGTGAAATTAGACTTAACATGAAAATTAGACTTAACATGAAAATTAGACTTAACATGAAAATTAACTTAACATGAACTGAAATTAGACTTAACATGAACCTAAATTAGACTTAACATGAACCGAATTAGACTTAACATGAAAATTAGACTTAACATGAACTGGAATTAGACTTAACATGAAAATTAGACTTAACATGAATGAAATTAGACTTAACATGAATGAAATTAGACTTAACATGAACCCAAATTAGACTTAACATGAAATAAAATTAGATTTAAAATGAACCGAATTAGACTTAACATGAACTGAAATTAGACTTAACGTGAACTGAAATTAGACTTAAAACTAATGGAATTAGACTTAACATGAACCGAATTAGACTTAACATAAAAATTAGACTTAACATGAAATAAAATTAGACTTAACATGAACTGGAATTAGACTTAACATGAACCGAATTAGACTTAACATGAAAATTAGACTTGACATGAAATAAAATTAGATTTAACATGAACTTGAATTAGACTTAACATGAACTGAAATTAGACTTAACATGAAAATTAGACTTAACATGAATGAAATTAGACTTAACATGAACTGAAATTAGACTTAACACGAACCATGTTAAGTCTAATTCAACTTATTTTAAGTCTAATTTCATGTTAAGTCAATTTGATTCATGTTAAATTCAGTTTGATTCATGTTAAGTCTAATTTAATTCATTTTAAGTCTAATTTAAATTATGTTATGTCTAATTCAACTTATTTTAAGTCTAAAATAAGTTGAATTAGACTTAACATGAATCATGTTAAGTCTATTTCAACTTATTTTAAGTCTAATTTCATGTTAAGTCTAATTTTATTTATAGTCCAATTTGATTCATGTTAAGTCCAATTTGATTCATGTTAAATTCAGTTTGATTCATGTTAAGTCTAATTTAATTCATTTTAAGTCTAATTTAAATCATGTTATGTCTAATTCAACTTGTTTTAAGTCTAAAATAAGTTGAATTAGACTTAACATGAATCATGTTAAGTCTATTTCAACTTATTTTAAGTCTAATTTCATGTTAAGTTCATTTGATTCATGTTAAGTTCATTTGATTCATGTGAAGTCTAATTTAATTCATTTTAAGTCTAATTTCAATCATGTTAAATTCTTTTAAGTCTAATTTAAATCATGTTAAGTCTAATTCAACTTATTTTAAGTCTAATTTAATTCATTTTAAGTCTAATTTCATGTTAAGTCTAATTTAATTCATTTTAAGTCTAATTTAAATCATGTTATGTCTAATTCAACTTATTTTAAGTCTAAAATAAGTTGAATTAGACTTAACACTAACCATGATAAGTCTAATTCAACTTGTTTTAAGTCTAAAATAAGTTGAATTAGACTTAACATGAACTGAAATTAGACTTAACATGAACTGAAATTAGACTTAACATGAAAATTAGACTTAACATGAACCGAATTAGACTTAACATGAACCGAATTAGACTTAACATGAAAATTAGACTTAACATGAACCGAATTAGACTTAACATGAAAATTAGACTTAACATGAACCTAAATTAGACTTAACATGAACCGAATTAGACTTAACATGAACCGAATTAGACTTAACATGAACTGAAATTAGACTTAACATGAAATAAAATTAGACTTAACATGAACCGAATTAGACTTAACATGAACCTAAATTAGACTTAACATGAACCGAATTAGACTTAACATGAACCGAATTAGACTTAACATGAACCGAATTAGACTTAACATGAAAATTAGACTTAACATGAAATAAAATTAGACTTAACATGAACCGAATTAGACTTAACATGAACCGAATTAGACTTAACATGAAAATTAGACTTGACATGAAATAAAATTAGATTTAACATGAACTTGAATTAGACTTAACATGAACCAAATTAGACTTAACATGAAAATTAGACTTAACATGAACCGAATTAGACTTAACATGAACTGAAATTAGACTTAACACTAACCATGATAAGTCTAATTCAACTTGTTTTAAGTTTAATTTCATATTAAGTCCAATTTGATTCATGTTAAGTTCATTTGATTCATGTTAAGTCTAATTTAATTCCTTTTAAGTCTAATTTAAATCATGTCATGTCTAATTCAACTTATTTTAAGTCTAAAATAAGTTGAATTAGACTTAACATGAATCATGTTAAGTCTATTTCAACTTATTTTAAGTCTAATTTCATGTTAAGTCCAATTTTATTTATAGTCCAATTTGATTCATGTTAAGTCTAATTTAATTCATTTTAAGTCTAATTTAATTCCTTTTAAGTCTAATTTAAATCATGTTATGTCTAATTCAACTTGTTTTAAGTCTAAAATAAGTTGAATTAGACTTAACATGAATCATGTTAAGTCTATTTCAACTTATTTTAAGTCTAATTTCATGTTAAGTCCAATTTGATTCATGTTAAGTCCAATTTGATTCATGTTAAGTCTAATTTAATTCCCTTTAAGTCTAATTTCAATCATGTTAAATTCTTTTAAGTCTAATTTAAATCATATTAAGTCTAATTCAACTTGTTTTAAGTCGAAAAATAAGTTGAATTAGACTTAACATGATGGTAATTAGACTTAAAATGATTTAAACCGACTTAACACGAACCAAACTGAACTTAACACGAACCAAACCGACCAAACTAGACTTAACACGAACCAAACTGGACTTAATATGAATCAAGTTAGACTTAACATATAATCTGTTACACTTAATATTCAATAAATTAGACTTATTGTTCAACCCAATAGACTTAACATACAAGTCATTGGACTTATTATTCAACCCAATAGACTTAACATACAAGACTTTGGACTTCACTTCTAACTCATTAGACTTAATATTCCACCTTGGACTTGAACTTAACATCAAATATTATCCAAAAAATCACATTTAGCCTGTATATCTTTTAAATCTTTCATCTTTCCACGATGTTCAAATAGAAATTATAAATTCCTTTTTAAAAAAATCGATAACTTGGATGTTTTGTGGAATTTGTGGCCGCCTTGAGCTCCTCCTCGTCCTCCTCAGCAGTCTCCTCATTGTTCTTCTGCGTCTTGTGGTGTCGGAAATTAGGGTTTTTTTAGTTTTGGGGGAAAGAAAGAGAGATCGGGGGAAATTAGTGGGAGAAAAGGAGCGAACAATATGACCGGAGCGTGCACGCAAGGTCGGCGGTGGCGGAAAGGGATGTCGGTGTCTGAGAGAAAAAGGAGGAAGAGAGAGAGGAGGAAGGAAATGGGTTAGGAGAGAGGAGGAGAGGAGAGGAGGAAGGAGAACTAGATTTAGATCGGAGAGAAAGAAGAAAGAGGAGGAAGAAGGTATTTTGGGCTTTTGTATTTATTTCTCTCATGCTTAATGCATTTAATAACATAAAAGTCGCAGCACACGACATGATGTGACACTTCTTAGGGTTAAAGCACATGAGAAAAAGTCAAAGGGGCTGTAGCACATGAAGCTTTTACTTTTGGGGCCTTGACACAATTTTCCCAAATATTTTGTTAAGAGCAAAATCAACAAGTTTGTTTTCCCTTAATTACGTGATTAACATACATTAATGTAAATTGGCACGTGATGTGCTCATGACATGTTTTGAAAATTTCTATCCTTATTTATTGTATGATAAAATGATCATTTCTCCCTTAAAATAATGGTGAACTCTTAAGTTGCTCCCTAAAGTATCAATTTAGGTATTTTCTCTCTTAAACTATGTGCATGTGCCTAATGTGAGCATTTTGTGAACCTACAGTCAAATATTTAACAGCTTAAAATGTGATAGTATTTTTACATTTCTTATATTTTGCAATAAAAAGTTTTTTTAAATTCATATGATTAAAGGGCAAAAAAAGAGAAAGTAGTTTAAAAATATTTTTAGTTTGGAAAAAGAAAATAAATTGATAAAACCCATTAAAATATAAAAACACTTTTACATCATTAATCATAAAATATTTGAGTATATACTCATAAGAGGACCAAATTGAAATCACAATAGTTTGAGGGGTAAAATAGATAAATTAATATTTTAGGGAACAACTCGAGAGTTCATCAATACTTTGAAGGAGAAATGATCATTTTGTCCTTTATTTTATATAACAAGTATCTCCCTTCTCATCCTTTTTAACTACTAGACATATTTTAAATATGTAATATATTTTGCAGATTTGAAAGTCTATGTTGTTTTTCCCTTATAGAAATAGTTTATGATAGTTTTATACAAAACTTTTAATCATTCATAGTAATTTTTTTTAATTTCAAGGCCAAAGCAACCTTCTTTGGGAAAACACCGAACCAGCAAAATATTTAATTCTTAACGCAGTGATGATACCTTTAGGAATAATAAGTGATAAGTTAAAATCATTTCTCAGGTATGAAAACTCAGAGTTATGTTTGTATTAAATTTAAACCACAATGGGGCTGAAGTAGGACTAAGCCCATCTATATCTGCTAAGATAGAAATTTATGCGAATCATCTGTAGGCCCGATTAAACCCAAAAGCAATCTTTGGGCCCCAATTGAAGGTTTGAAGATTATTATGAAGCGACTTTATGTGAATCGACTTTAGGCCCAATTGTGTGAATCAATTTTGGAGTGCTTTTGGTGAGTTTTGTTCTATTAGTATGGTGCACGTGCGTTTCACATATACCCATTTTCATGTTTATAAATAATTTATAAGTGCATATTGCAATAATAATTTTCTGTATTCATGTAAATGCAAAGTGAAAAGATTACAAAAGATTTGGTTTGTTCTGTTTAGTTTGTTGACATAAAAGTAATGGTTACAGTGTTGCTTTGGGATAGACGACAAGATGCTCATCAAACTATTATTGAACATAAGATCCCAAGTCACCTTCACATTTTGAGCGCACAAATTAGAAGATCATATTTGCATTGTGGTAAATTATCATACCCATTAATGCTATCTCCACAAGATAAAAAATATGATAAATATAAATGAACCGTTTTGTTACAAAGAGTATTCATCTAAATCCTGCAAGCATGGTATGCTAAGAACAATATGAGATAAGCATATGCTTATGCCATGCATCATGAAAATGAAGGACTGCCATGTTCATTGCCTTCATCATTAACAACATCAGAATCATACTTGCAAAGCGTAATTTAGCAAAGAACCATGTGTAATGCTACAATAAGCAGCCTATGCTAACTTACTTGTCCATGAACCGTCTCTTCTCCTCTCTCTGCCTCTGTGAAGAACTCTATCTCCTCTGTCTTTGGCATCACCATCGTTAATCCTCTATTTTCTTTAAAAATAAAAACATGATTCAAACTTTTTTAAAATATAATCAAGAAAAAAAACTACTAATAATAACTTACCTTTTTATGTTGTTATTCGAGTTCTGATAGCGGTCTCGATCCGAGTTTTTGCAGATCAACACCATGGTCAACAAAGAGACAATAAAGAAGAGATGAACGCAATCATCTTTTCGCCGGATTTCTAGTTTATTCTATTGACAGATATCATGAGATGAAGGGGCTAGTTAATTATGTATATAATAATTTATTTATAGTTACAAACAAAAATTATTAGTATTCATAACTGACTTTTCTCACTATACCCCTAAAGACTAAATGAAACCGACACCAGTTGAAGCATTAATGGCATTCAAGTCTATAATGCTTGCATGGCTAATTAAAGTCCATAATATGACATATATACTTCAGAAATTTCTCTTGCTATAGATGTTTCAACATGGCCTAATGATATTATCATAAAACTTATAGTCCATAGTGTAACATATATACTACAAAAATTTTCTTTTGATATAGACGTTTCAACATTTCTAATGATAGTATCATAAAATATTTATTTTTCTAAAGAGGAGTACATATTAATTTCCCTTATGCTTTTTCATTGATTGTTTCTTTTTATTCCTTAGCCATGGCCTTAGAATAATATCAATTAGTTATTTTATTCAACTCTCATTTAATCTTTCAAATGTAACTTCTAACCTTATACTTTTCTTTCATTTTTCAATGCATGCATTCAACTCTCACTTATGCTCCCAAATATAACTTTCAATCTTTCAACTTCTCTGCCATATTAATGTATGGTTTATGGATGTATGTATCTATCTTATGTATGTATGTATATATTTTAATATAGATTGGAGGGCATTTCGGAGAAATATTTTAACATGGCTACATACTTTTATAATAATATTAGATATTACATGAAGACGGACTACTTTGATCCCTCACTCTATAGTCCTAAGTTTGCATATGATTTTAGACACATTGCTTGTTGTAATTACCTATATAGAACCATATCCAAGGTAATTACTAGGCTAAAGGATATTATGGGTGAAATTATTGATGGGGGCACAATCTACTATTGTTGAAGGAAGGCTAATCTCTAATAACATTCTGATGGTCATGAATTGGTAAAGTACTATGAAAGAAGCAAAATCTCTCCTAGGTGTATGATTAATATTGATCTTAGAAAAGCCTATGATACAATGGAATGGATTTTTATTCAGACATGTTAATTGGATTGGCATTTCCTGCTAGAGTGGTAGGATGGATTATGACATTGCTACCACCACTAAGTTTTCTGTTTTCTTCAATGGTTGTCTACATGAGTAGTTTAAAGGGAAAAGAAGATTAAGCCAGGGCGATCCATTGCCTTCATATCTATTGTTCTTTGTATGGAATATCTATCAAGAAGACTTAACATGATTAATCAAGATGGAGGGTTCAAATATCATCCAAAATGCTCAAAATTGAATGTGACTCATATTGTCTTTGCTAATGACATTCTCTTGTTTGGAAGGGGAGATATTATTTCAATTAGGATGCAACATAAATGCTTTAATGACTTTTGTGTTGTGTTTGGATTGAAGACAAATATTAACAAAAGCTCCATATTCTTTGGTGGTGTTCAAGCTGATGTTAGAGAAGTCATTCTGGGTGAACTGGAATTATGGGCGCTAAACCGTATCCGTTAGGATACGAATATGGTTACTCAAATCTATAACCGATAGGATATGGTTACAAATATGATTTTGTATTGAAATATCCGAATCCGTATTCGAAATATCTGAATACATATTGGTCATAATGTTATAATAGTTTTAATGCTTAGATTATGAATTTGAGGTTAATTTGGATGATCAAGATGTCTAATCCTAGCTTTTCAGATATAACGAACATATTAATGAACTCTTTTGTATCACATGAACTATATTTTTTCCAATATTATCTAGTTTTCATATATCCATTTTTTATCCGCATGTATATTTGTATCCATATCCGCTTTTAGTGGATATGGATATGAATTTTTCTTACCGATGTATATCCGTAACCGTCTCCGTATTAGTGATAGGTAAGCGGATATGGATATGCTAAGTATCATATCCGGACCAAATGCACCCCTAACTGGAATACAATAAGGAAAAGTTGCCAATCAGATATTTGGGAATGCGTATGGAGTGTAAAAGGATAACCGATATGGACTGTAGAATGCTCATTTCTAAACTATCTAGCAGAATTCAAGCTTGGAAAGCTAGATTCATTCCCTATGCAGGGAGGGTGCGATTAAAAGTGTTTTATTTGACATTCTACTGGTCTGGGAATTTTATTCTACCTAAACAGGTATTAAAGGAGATAGATGGGATATGTAAAAAATATTTGTGGGTAATTCACATGAAGCTAAGAGAACTCCTCTTGTTGTTTAAAGTATTTTGTGTCAAGGCCAGGATAAGGGAGGCTTAGGGATTTTCTCCGCTTCTCTTAGGAAATGTGCATCTGTTCTGAAGCTTTTGTGGTGCATATATATGTATATTTTTTTAAAACCAAACCTGTAAATATATTGATACTTAGACAAATGTACAAGCGTGCTCCTCTCTGAACACGCTGGCGGTATTAGTAACGGAATCAAATTAGACCCAAACCAGGTAAAGCATTCACAAGATTCAGTTAGAGAAATTCCAACATAAAAGCTTACTCTAGACCATAACCAACATAAAAGTCTGTAAGTAGGAGTTTATATACATTCAAAATACCCGTGCTAATATGCTCCAAATACACACTACATTATTTTAAGAAAAAGAATATTGAGAATTCCTTTTGTGGTGCATATATATTAAGAAAGACATGTTATGGATAAAGTGGATTCATGAAACTTATTAAAAAGATGCATAATATAGAAGCTAGCAGAAACTGGAGATTCATGGCTCTCCATTGATTAAAACTAAAAACCATGTTCTTGTTGTTTTGGGGGACTCAAAAGCAGTGATTAGGGGAAAGGACGGTTAGTGTATTTCTGGCAAATTTAGGGTAGCTAAAGCCTACAATGATCTTCTTCCTAATCAACAACAAGTTGAATTGTACCACATTGTATGGGGTAAGTTACTTATCCCTAAACATGCATACATTCTTTTGTTAGTGTTTCGTAAAAGATTGCTTACCTTTGATAGATTATGCACCATGGGTATAGTTTCTGGTAATATTTGAGTTTTGTGTGATATGCATCCTGAGATCATGTGCATTTATTCTTTGAATGCAAGCATTCTATGTCACTGTGGAATGCTATTATAGATTGGCTGAATTTCCAAAGAAAGATTGGCTGAATTTCCAAAGAGGAAGCGGTATGTGGAGCCACTTATATTCTTGGTGCACTGAGAATTGGAGTAGGAAGTATTTTTCCCATGAGGTGAAGAGGTCATTATCTACAACATATACATTATATGGAAGGAGAGGAATACCAGAGTGCATTCAAATGTGAAGAGAGGTTATATTCAGGTTGTGAAGCAGGTTAAAGTTCTAATTTTAATTTTCATTATATCATTGCCAAGTGTCAGATCAGTTTCATTTTTGAGTGGAGTGTGGGGTCAAAATTGTCTATCTCAACTAGCTGCGGATAAATGCATCCAATTAAGATAGATAACTTTGTCTTATATATCAATCCCGTCAAATTCACCCTACAGGAGAGGGTTTTATTTTTATGCGGGTTCATGGTTTTCAATAAACTCAAGAGTCTATTGCTAATGACCCTTATTAGTGAAAGGAACCTTCGATTAAGAGTCAACAAAAATCATCAAAACAAGAGAAAACTCACAAAGCAAGAAAACACAATAATATTATATTTTTTAATGATCATATACATGGCTTAACCAGGGGCATACCCCCAGTGTATAAATTTTCATGTAAAATCTTAGACTAGAGATATGGCGATTGAAATTTGGGTTCGAGTTTGACTTGGAGAAATAAAATAGAACTTGGATTTTTGTACCCAGTTTAGCGACGTGGAGGTCAAACTTGATTTGGTCCAGTTTTAAAGACGTGGAGGTCAAACTTGATTTTTATCCATTTTAACGACGTAGATGTCAAACTTGATTTGGTCCAGTTTTAAAGACGTGGAGGTCAAACTTGATTTGGTCCAGTTTTAAAGACGTGGAGGTCAAATTTGGTATTTTATCCATTTTAACGACGTAGAGATCAAACTTGATTTGGTCCAGTTTTAAAGACGTGGAGGTCAAATTTGATATTTTATCCAGTTTAACGACTTAGGGGTCAAATTTGAAATTTATGATCTAGTTTAATGACATAGAGGTCGAGTTTGACATTTTGACTAGTTTAGCGACGTAGAGGTCGAATTTGAAATTTTATCCGGGTTGTGGATTTGGACTAGTTTAATGACTTAGCGGTCGATTTTGAGTTTGGCCCAGTTAGTGACATCGAAGTCAAATTTGATTTGACCCAGTTTAGTGACGTGGAGGTCGATTTTGATTTGGGGTCTAGTTTAACGATGTAGAGGGTCATATTTGATTTTGTAGTTTGAATTGTGTATTTTTAGCTAGTTTAAACGACTTAGGGGTCGACACTTATTGGCGCGTGTTTTTACACCAGGCTATTTCGAGTGCATTTCTTTTTACAAAATATTATTTCACCCAGTTTAAGGACGTGGAGGTCCGCACCAAGTTTGACGATTTGTCTTTGTGTTTGTTAGGATTAATTCGTAGTTGATGGAATTCTATGAACGACGCTCTGACTTCTAGATCTTTCCGGGATTAAACGTAAATTAGGTTGACTTGTAATGGATCAAACCGTAATTCATGCATCTTCGAGGTGTGAGCTGCAAGTTTCGGCTTGCTTCTGGCGGGCTTAAATACAATTTCTGCATTTCTACAGGGTGTAAACTTCAAGTTCTGGGCTATTTTACAGTTTCTGCAACTTTTCTAGGGGTAAAATGTAATTTTGGATTAAACTGCAGTTTTTTAGGGTATAAAACTGCAATTCTAGGCTGTTTTTGTATTTTTCTGGACTTTCCAGGGGGTAAAATGTAATTCTGGATTAAACTGTAATTTTCCAGGGCATGAAACTGCAGTTCTGGGTTGTTTTTACATTTTTCTGGACTTAAATACAGTTTCTGCAATTATTCAGGGTAAAAACTGCAAATTCTGGACTGAATTGCAAAACTGGGCGATCGGGGGGTTTTCTGCAAATTCTGGACAGATCAGGGGTTATTCTGCATATTCTGAACTGATTTGTAGTTTCTAGAATTTCTAGGGGGCTGAACTGCAATTTTTACAGCTTTATTGGGTTGCAAACAACAAATTGGTATTGTTTTGAGGTATCTTGATTTCTTTTAAGGACTAGGACGCAAATTTGGGCTCATATATAAAAAAAAAAAGGAACAAATGAAGCCTTGAGTATATGAGCAATGGCGGTCCAGGCAGTGTTTCGTTGATTTTTTTTTCGGTTCTTCCCTTTTTTTTCTTTTTAGTCCAATTACTTTGCATCAATTTTATTTTTGTCCAAACGATTACTACGACATTATAAGATCAACATAAAAAAATACATAAGTAACAAGTATAGGGGAGTGCTGAGACTCCAAATGAGTACGAAGATTCGGGGAGTACAGGGGCTCCAAAAGAGTGCAATGATGAGTCAGACTTCGGATTTTTGGGGAGCTGGGGACTCTGTAAAAAGAGGCCTTGATGACTCGAAAAAAGTCGCGGAGACTCTGTAAAAAGGAGTGTAGGGACTCCGAAAAAGAGTGCAGAGACTCTGTAATGATATTATTATTAAGCGTGCCCTAATGCACAACTTTCTTTTTTATTATAATTTTTTTAAATGTTATTTTGGATCCAATTGACTTTACTATTGCAAAGTAGAGAAAACAACAGGGGGCAATTGCAAATCACAAAAAAGGGATGGGTTTCGTTGCACTCTTTTCTTTTTATTAATTGCTCAGGATGATGAAGTATGCAAGTTTAATGGCGGCTGGTGGTTAGTGGGCCGAGGCGGGGTCGGAAATTTTTGAGGGTGATAAAATACGTATGGAGTTTGATAAAAAGGGGGGAGCTGGTGGGCCGAGGCGGGGTCGGAGGTTTATATTTAACTCTTCTTGGCCTTTTTTTGTGAGAGAAACGAGAGAAATCGGAGAAGATGACAGCGACGTCTTCACCTCTTTTGTTCGCCGTTTTTTTTTGCTTGGGAATTTTTGGTCTGGGGGTTTTGGTCTGGTGAGCTTGGGAATTTTTCGGGATTTTTTTTTTGTAACTCTTTTTATAGGTGATATGAGACCATGAATAATTTAGGCAATAAAAGATTAGAGGATCTTTTTTTGATATACTTTTCCACAATTATGTGTATTTCCATACTTTCCTTAAATCTTTTAAGGATTAATATCTTGTGAGATTTGAGAATCTACGACGTAATCCCTCTCAATTTTCTTGATTGATTTTCTTCAGAATCACTGATTAGACATGGAATAGAGAATCATGGGTGAATTTGTAATTGAAATCATGGTTAGACTAAATCCACAATTCTTTCATTACAATAAAAAAAACTTTAATCCCCTTCAATAAATGCCCCCAAGTGGGTTTCTTACGCGCTTGTTATGCGTAAGAAGCACACTGCCCATATAATTAGATTCGCTTGAACTTAGAATTTGTCATTGGAGTTAAACTCACAGTGACACATGTATCATTGAGTTTGCACTTGACTTAGATCTTGCACCGACATATAGATCATTGAATTTTCATTGGAATTTGAATTCACATTGACATGTACTTTCACAAATGCATGTGTTTGTCTTCCTTCCTCTCACGGGTCATGTCTTTCAATTGGGTTCGATCAGCCAAACTCCCCTTACATGAGCCTTCAGATGAAGAGATTCGTCGTTACATAAACGAAGTTGACCATGAGGGCTATTTTAGACTTGATTGGTGGGAATGAGTGATTATCTTTGAAAGAGTTACTTCTGTTATTGTTGTTGTTGTCGTTCTATCCATGAAGCTTTCCAGTGTAGCAGTCATATTACCTTAATTTGGAATTCCAGTGTAGCAGTCATATTACCCTTTCATTATATTTGGCTTTTGTAGATAATCTTCGAACCATTCCTTTTTTAGACTGTTGGATTAATGTGGCAATCATCTAGGTCTCATTTGGAACTCAATTATTTAATTTGAGCTGACATTCTTTCTGTAAAGTTGTCACATGATTTAGGATTCAACTCATGTGATACTTGACACCATCAAACCTACTACACATATTCTCTGCAGGCTCATTTGGTATTTGTCGGCATCCCCACCTTGTTCACTGTGATCGTGTCTCTTCTTGATTATTGTTGCCTTGAGTGTACTCTCAGTTGTCGTGGCGCTGAAATATCATTTGTGTGATATCATGAGCAAACCCTTTATAGAACAAAGAAAAAGAAGAAAAGGAATAGAAGAAAGAAAAATAAATAAATAAAAATAAAAATTAAAAAAAAGGAAAATTTGGGGTTCAGTCCTCAGCCTGTCACCAACCCGAAGCATCAAAAGATACATTATCGGTAGTGACTCATCATTGGACTTGGGGTGGTTAGGCGTTTTTTCTAACCAGGCGCCTCTTTTTTTTTTTGAGGTTTTCACCATGGTTAGTTCCCCTTTGTGGTTTTGCCTATAGGTCTTTTCGGATTTTCCTATAGCGAGGGGTTCCCGTTTTTGCCTGTGGGGGTATACCACAGCAGGTTTTTTTGACAATTTTACCCTCGGCCCTTTCGGATTTTCACTAGGTCCGCTGATGGCTCATCTTTTACCCGTGATTTGTTTTGATAAAACCACGTCCTCCATCTCTCTTCTTTTTTCTTTTTTTTTTACAATGAGTGAACTTGTGGAGGTTGCACTTTATACTCGCGCGTGGATACAGTTTAGACTCGTGCCCCTAAGGAGTAAAATATGGATGCAGTTTAGACTCGTGCCCCTAAGGAGTAAGATGTGGATGTGGTCTATGCATAATATTTCTTTAGGAAGCGTCCGTTAATCGGAGGCATTGGACGCTCTCCATGATGGTCAATCAGTTGATAAGCTCCTCCATCAAAGACCTTTTCAATGATATAAGGGCCTTCCCAATTTTGCTCAAATTTCTTTCCAGCATGGCGAGTGATGATGATCGGTCTTCGTAGAACCATAACCATTTCACCCTCTTTGAAAGCACGAATTCGCACTAATTTGTTGTAGGCTCTCTCCATTCTTGCCCTGTATAACTCCAGACTCTGTTGGGCCCTGAGTCGAACTTCATCTAATGCATCAAGCTCATCTAAGTGAAGTTTAGCATTTTCTTCATGAGTTAAGCCATATTGAACTGCTATCCTTAAAGAGGGAATTTCAACTTCCAAAGGTAGCACTGCTTCTGCCCCGTATACCAATGAATGTAGTGTAGCCTGTGTTGGGGTCCGATATGTAGTCCTGTAAGCTCAAAGCGCCTCCAAGAGTTTTTCATGCCAATCACGCTTGTTCCTGGAAACAATTTTCTTTAGAAGTTTGCATAAGGTTTTGTTGAATGCCTCAGCTAGGCCATTAGCTCTTGGATTATAAATTGATGAATATCGCCAATCAATTTTGTTTTGATCAGCGAACCTCCCCACTTTAAAGCTTTTAAAAGAAGGGCCATTATCAGAAATAATCCGGCGCGGCACTCCAAATCAATAAATTATATTATTTCTGAAGAATCTAATAACATTGTCTGCTTTCACCTCTCTCAAGGCCACCGCTTCTGTCCATCTAGAAAAATAATCGGTAGCTGCTAGGATGAATCTGTGGTCGCTGGAAGAGGGTGGGTCAATGGGTCTAATGATATCTGTTCCCCACATGTCGAAAGGCCATGACGCCACTGTAGGGTGTAGGTGATTCGAATGTTGATGAATGAAATCTCCATGAATTTGGCAGTGATGACACTTTTTTGCATATTCAACACAATCTCTTATCATTGTTGGCCAATAGTATCCCATGTTCTTTATTTTAATCCTCATTTTAAGCCCAGACTGGTGAGCGCCGCAAGCTCATGCCTGTACTTCTTGCATCACATGTTTTACTTCTCCAGGTGATAAGCATCGCAATGACACACCATCATATGATTTTTGATATAGAGTATTATTTTCATAGGTGTATTGCATCAGTCTTCTTCGGAGTTGAACTCTTTCAGCCTTATCTTCTGGAAGCTTGTCATATTGGTAGTAGTCAATGAAAAGCTGTCTCCAGTCATCTTCTTCTTCAACGGTCAAAGCTTTTGCAGGAGTTGAAGTTTCATTCTGATCATGTTTTTGGTCAAGGTTGGCAGGAAATAATACCTTTCGGTTTCTAACCACTATTTGGATTTCATCAACATCTAGATTAGCCAACTCTTTTGCTATTCTTGCCAGGGAATCAGCTTCTCCATTCATAGAACGAGGGACTCTTTCCAGTTTAAGAATGGGAATCTGTTGCATCAACTCTTTAGCCCTATCACTGTATTTGATCAACTCTGGCTTGTTGACTTTGTAGTCTCCTTTAACTTGATTGATTATTAGCTGAGTATCTCCAAAAACATGTAGTTTATTGATTCCCATTTCAACAGCTAATTCTAAGCCGATGATGAGTGCTTCATATTCAGCTTCATTGTTTGTCCATGGTTCAGAAAGGGCGAAAGAATAACGCAGGATTCCTCTTGTCGGAGTGATGAAGATGAGCCCTACACCAGATTTGATCTTTGGAAGACAGGGGCTTATGGCTGGATGAATTGATGATGCTCCATCAAAATATAATCTCTAAAATAGCTCGTCATCTTCTATCCGTAGCACATGCTCATCTGGAAGCTCAAGTTTGAGAGGTGAATTATCTCGAATAGGGTGAGCCGCAAGAAAGTCCGCCAAATCTTGTCCTTTAACAGCTTTCTGGGGCATATATTTAATGTCATATTCCATAAGAATAACAATCCATAAAGCCAATCTCCCAACTAGAACTGTCCTTGTCATCAAATATTTCAATGGGTCTACTCTAGAGATTAACACCACTTCATATGCCAAAAGATAATGCCTTAGCTTTTTTACAGCGAACACCAACGCTAGAAGATTTTTCAATTGGGGAATAATTGCATTGAGCGGTACTTTTACTAATGCATGTGTTTGTCTTTCTTCACTGTGTCATATCTTTCAATTGAGTTCGATTAGCCAAACTCCCCTCACGCAGCCTTCAAACAAAGAGATTCGCCGTTACAAAAGCAAAGTTGACCCTAAGGGCTTTTAGACTTGATGGGTGGGAATGAGTGATTATCTTCGAAGAGTTACTTCTATCGTTGTTGTTGTTGTTCGTTCATGAAGCCGCTCTATTGTAGCAGTCATATTGCCTTAATTTGGAATTCCATTAAGAAGACCCTTTTCATTATATTTGGCTTTTGTAGATAATCTTTGAACCATTCCTTTTAGTCTATTGGATTAATGTGGCAATCATCTAGGTCTCTTTTGGAACTCAATTATTTAATTTGAGTCGACATTCTTTTGTACGGTTGGCACATGATTTAGGATTCAACTCATGTGATACTTGACACCATAAAAGCCTACTACACATGTTCTCTCGAAGCTCATTTGGTATTCGCCGGCATCCCCATCTCATTTACTATGATCATGTCCCTTCTTGATTATTGTTGCCTTGAGTATACTTGTCGCGGGTACCAAAATATCATTTATGGATACCATTAGCAAACCCTTTATAGGACAAAGAGAAAGAACAAAAAGGAAATAAAATAAAATAAATAAATAAATAAATAAATAAAAAGAAGAGAAAGAAGGAAAAGAAAAAGATAAAAAAAAGATAAAAAAAATAAATAAAAATAAAAATAAAAATAAAAAATGGGAATTTAGGGTTGAGTCCTCAGCCTGTCACCAATCCGAAGCATCAAAAGATACATTATCGGTAGTGACTCATCATTGGACTCGGGGGGTGGTTTGGTGTTTCTTTCTACCCAGGTGACTCATTTTTTTTTTTTTGAGGTTTTCACCATGGTTAGTTCCCCTATGTGGTTTTGCCTATAGGTCTTTTCAGATTTTCTTAGAGCGAGGGGTTCCCATTTTTACCTGTGGGGGTATACCACAGCTGGGTTTTTTGATAATTTTACCCCTGGACCCTTTCGGGTTTTCACTAGGTCCGTCGATGGCTTATTTTTTACCCATGATTTTTTAATAAAACCATGTCCTCCATCATTGTTTTATTTTTTATTTTTTATTTTTACAATGAGTGAACTCGCATTAAGTTGTACTATACAAGGTGGATGCAGCTTAGACTGTCAGCGAAGGAGTAAAATGTGGATGCAGTTTAGACTCATGCCCCCAAGGAGTAAAATGTGGATTCAGTTTAGACTCGTGCCCCCAAGGAATAAAATGTGGATGTAGTTTATGCATAATATTTCTTTAGGAAGCGTCCGTTAATCGGAGGCATTGGATCTCCATGATGGTCAATCGCTTGATAAGCTCCTCCATCAAAGACCTTTTCAAGGATATAAGGGCCTTACCAATTTTGCTCAAATTTTTTCCAAAGATGGCGAGTGACGATGATCGGTCTTCGCAGAACCATAACCATTTCACCCTCTTTGAAAGCACGAATTACACTAATTTGTTATAGGCTCTCCATTCTTTCCTGTATAACTCTAGACTTTGTTGGGCTCTCGAGTGAACTTCATCTAAAGCATCAAGCTCATCTAAGAGAAGTTTAGTATTTTCTTCATGAGTTAAGCCGTATTGAGCTGCTACCCTTAAAGAGGGAATTTCAACTTCCAAAGGTAGCACCGCTCACCAGATACCAATGAATACTGTAGCTTGTGTTGGGGTCCGATATGTCCTCAGAAGCCCAAAACGCCCAAGAGTTTTTCATGCCAATCACGCTTGTTCACGGAAACTATTTTCTTTAGAAGTTAGGTATAGGGTTTTGTTGAATGCTTGACTAGGCCATTAGCTCTTGGATTATAAATTGATGAATATCGCCAAACAATTTTGTTTTGATCGTGAACCTCCCCTTAAAGCTTCTAAAAGAAGGGACATTATCGAAATGATTCGTGGCACTCCAAATCGATAAATTATATTATTTTAAAGAATCTAATTACATTGTCCGCCACCTCTCAAGGCTACCGCCGTCCATCTAGAAAAATAATCAAGAGTCGCTAGGATGAATTGCGGTCACGAAGAGGGTGGTCAATGGGCCCAATGATATCTGCTCCCCACATGTCGAAGGCCACGACCATCTGTAGGGTGTAGGTAATTCGTTGTTGATGAATGAAATCTCTATGAATTTGGCGAGATGACACTTTTTGCACATTCAACACAATCTCTTATCATTGTTGGCCAATCGATTGGTCCGTAACTAACTCGATTTGTGGCTAAGATTTGATCCTTGGAGCCCAAGTTTCATCCAATGGTTCATGTGCATTGCTGTAGGCTATAAATAGGGGTTGAGGGGGAGAGGTTTGAGTGTGAAATATTTTATAAAAACTCCATTTGGAGAGGAGGGTTACTCTTAATTGAGAAGACCTTCCAAAAATTATAACTTTTGTTACACAATAAATAAAATTTTTCACCCCTTCAATTTCCTTTCTCTTCTCTTTGTCCAAGGACCAAAAGGAGGATGAAGATGAATTAGGAATTGTGGGTTTCTCTTTTATTTCTTTTCTCTTCTTTATTTTCTTGTTTGTAGAATAGATTTACTTTCATGCAATTTACTTTCTTGCAATTTACTTTCATGCAATTTAATTCCATGCAATTTACTTTCATGTCTTGTCTTTAATTCATAGAGTAGATTTACTTTCCTTGCTATTAGTTTAGATTTTCTTTCTTTCTTTGCTTTTATTTATTTTTCTTTTCTTTTGTAATTAGTTGAATTCTCATTCTCCTCCTCTTACTCTCATCTTTATTTTCTTTCTTTTATTTTCTAATGATGTGGAACTAATCCATTGAAGGAAATTTAGGATTGCATGAAACTAGTCTAATCACTTTTATGATTCTTAAATTACTCTCTTGTGCTTAAAATAATCATGCTTAGGATAATCAACTAGAAAACTAATTGATAGAAGAAGTATTGGATAATCTATGCTTGCCTTAAAAGTGGTAGGATAGAGTATGCTAATGAATTCTAGGATTACTATCTTATTGTTATTTTTCTCATGAGTTTTAATTTTACTTGGATGAACTTTAGGATAGGCTATGCTTGCCTTAAAAGTGGTAGGATAGGCTATACCCATTAAATCTATAGTAAAATGTGATTAAAAGAGAATACTTCATGAATTCATAAATGAGATTAGCTAGTGGATTCAATTCTAGATTCCTCAATATCTTTAATTGAATTCTCCATCTTTTATTTTCTTATTTTGCCTCTTTGTTCTTGATTTTATTTTCTTGATTTTTTCCTTCTTGATTTGATTTTCCTTTAGTCTCCCCTCTCTCTCTATCTTGCTTTCTTTTATTTTGTACTTATTTTCTCTCACTCTCTATCTCTCCATTTTCACTTTCATTTTGATTTATTCGCACTTTGTCACAATCACACTCTTAATCTCTCCACACACATTTTCTTCCTCGATTTCCTTTTTATTTGCACATAATCCACATCCACTCTCTAATCTTTTCATGACCACTTTCACCATGTACATAAACTCCTAATTGTCTTGCGCATAATTTGAGAACCAAAACTTGAACAAAACTCTTCCTACTTTCCGTTCCTCGTGGGATCGATAATCTTTTATACTATAACTTGATAAAGGTTGTATACTTGCAACTTAGGAGGTAATCATTTATTTTCCATCAGACTTGTGTTTTCACAACCAGATCATCTACATAACATTCAACCACTTTATGGATTAAGTCATCAAATATGTGAGTCATGGCTCTGTGATAGGTAGCTCCGGCATTTTTTAACCCAAACGGCATGACTTTATAACAAAAGATGCCGATTGGTGTGCAGAAGGCGGTGTCCTTCTCATCTTCAGGAGCCATTTTTATCTGATTATATTCTGACGATCCATCCATGAATGAGAATATTTTATGGCTGGAAGTATTGTCAATCATCAATTCTGTCACAGGAAGTGGGAAATCATCTTTCGGACAAGCCTTGTTCAAATCTCTATAATCTACAAAAACACGAATTTGTCCCTTTTTCTTTTCACCGGAACAATGCTAGAAACCCAGTTTGGATATTTTTCTTCTCTGATGAATCCACCTTCAATGAGCTTCTTGATTTCTTCAATGACTTTCTCCTCTAGTTCCAGTCACATTCTTCTAGGTGCTTGTTTAACTGGGGCAGAGTCTGACTTTATAGCCAATTTATGAACTGCGACACTTGGGTCTAACCCTGGCATTTCCTTATACGTCCAGGCAAAGCAGTCTTTGAATTCCAGTAAGAGATTCTTGTATGCAACTAAACTCTCTTCTGATAAAAGGGTGCCCACAAATGTGGGTTTGGGCTCTTCTTCAGTTCCCAGGTTAATTTCCTTCAGCTCATCAACTGTAGCTTGTTCGCCATCTTCTAACTCTTTGGAGGCATCCTTAAATTTTGTTATTATAGGATCTTCTATATTTTTCTCATCTATCTCAAAGACTTCATCAAGAGTGACGTCAACATCTGTAGTCAAGCTACTCATTTCTGACCTTGCTTCTTTGATAGTTATCATTCGACATACTTCAGTTGAAGGGAGAAAATACCCTAAGCCTCTGGTATAAGATGATCGACCATCCGATTTTACTGTTCGAGACTGAGGAGGATTCCACATATTTTGAAAGAATTTAAATCGGTCCTTTGACTGTCTTGTAGGAATTTTGAATTTCTCCATTAGTTTTAGAAATTTCTTTGAGTAGTGTGGTGGGATTCGCACGTGGCTCATGTTTGTTTTATTATCTTCTTTAAGATCGATGAGATCTTTCTGAGCATTTGAGGGGTTAGATTTGTAAAATAGGCTTCCTTTTTGTCCCCTTTTCAAAGGTGGAGCATAGAATGTTACCAAATGTTCTACCTTAGAATAAGTAATAGTATCCAAATCTTTTATATGATCTGGTGGAATCTTTGTGATAGTCAAGGTATCTTCTGAAATGATGGGATTTCTATTAAATTATTTAGTTGCTATGACAGGTAATGATAATAAGCCCTCATCATCTGAACTATCTTCATAATTCTCCCATGTCATTTTTCGGTTGTATCCGATTCTAAAGACCTTCTTGAAATGTCCATCCTTGCTGGCTTCATCTTCTGAAGAGTCTGAGTCACTCCCAAAATGCGGCTTTGTTAGTCTTTGCATGATCTTATTTCCCTTTTTATTAGGGACATGACTATCTCCTTCTGACATAGCTGATTGACTTTTCTTTTGAGGGTTGAGGAAGTATCTTGCATCATCATATTTTACTTCATGGACACTGAAAGGCTGAATGTCTCCATTAATTCTTCTTTCTTCTCTGTCCTTGATATATTTCATGCATTGATGCAAAGTAGAAGGCACGATGTTATAATCGTGCAGCCACGGCCTCCCTAGCAAAGCTCTATACGATATATCTGCATTGATGACATAAAACTTGGCTTCGGTCCTTAGGTCTCCCACTTCGATAGGTAGAATTATTGATCCGAGAGTTTGTTGACTGCTGCTATTAAATCCTTGGATGGTGATTTTCTCACGAGATAAAAATTGCACATCCATGGAAAGATTTCTCAAGGTTCTTAGGGTTAAAAGGTTGACAGAGGAACCTGGATCAATCAGCATTCGAGTAATCTTCTCGCCATCGCATAACCTTGTGACATATAGAGGCCTATTATGTTCATTGGTGCCCAACAATAAATCCTTATCTGTGAATGTAACCGAAGTCATATTCATCGCATAAAGTGCCTCTTTCATGCTTGCCTCATCAAAGAAAGATTGATATATCTCTGGATTCTGAAATGCTTGAATGAGAGTTTCCCTCAATTCTTTTGACATTAGAAGAGCATCATATATGCTGAGAAGGGAGGGTAATTTCTTCAAGTGGGCCAGTATGTTATAGTCCACGCACTAAGTCTCTTTTTTCATCAAGGGAAGTAGACTTTCCTCAATTTCGATGTGCTTCTCCTTGTCTTTGTTGGTAGAACCTTATTTCTCGGGTAGTACTTTTCCATTCCTTAATTTGATTTACTGAGCTTCATTTAATTTCTCTTCATCCTCGTCTAGAAAGCTTAGTTCATTCTCTGAATCACTTCCTAGAGTTATAGCATGACAAGTTCTATGTGGTTTCTCTTCATACATTTTGTCCGTGGAGGATCCTTGTAGATTCACTGCAATTGATCCCTCGGAACTCCGATAAGAGGATTCTGTGCTGAAATCTTTGGTAAAAGTATTCCTTTCTTGGATGATATACTCAAACTCATCCTCATCGAGGCTATGAGAGAGAGCCCTGCACAATTCTACTCTTGTTTCCTCTTCCACGTCTTCAAGGGTCCCTTCTTCAACCTCTGGAGGGAAGAAATCTCTTAATAGAATTAACTTCCTTTCGCCCTGAACATATTCTTCAAGGGAATCTATGTACTTCTGAAGTGCTGATTTCTCAATAGCAGAATCGACTGGTTTCACTATTTTCTTCCTTCTTTGTTTTCGAGATTTCTTCTTCTGTGCTCTAACAGGTTTAACCAGTATGGTTTCAGGTGTCTGTTCAATAATTTGACGATTTCGCCATGTGATCCCTACTTGAGCTGAAAGAATATTTATCATCTTCTTAGTTTTCTTCGAGATGACCATGTTCCATAATGGCTCTAAATCACTTGGTAAAATAATTTTATTCACCGCACAAACTTCTATCATATTTGCTTGTGTTGATGTATATAATCACAGTCACTAACCTCGGGGTGAGTTTAGCTTTTAAGAGAGCGGAGTCCGCCTTCTCTCCTAATGTCCGGTGATGTTGCTCCTGTCAGGGGGTTCACCTATAGCAAGGGGGGCACCTGTGGAAGAGGCGGAGTTGGGATCTCCGGTGGTTCCTCCGACGGTCAAGTTAGTAATGGGGAGAGAAAATTCAATAGAGCATGAATTCATAGAGAAAAATTACTTACTTCGTTTGTGTAGGGTCGAAAAAGTTTATTGATTGAATGAATGTATTACAATCAAATTCTCTCGATTACAGAGGAAGAGAAGATTGATTCGACTTCTCTTTTAAGGTGGGTTTTTAGTAGCGATGGGATACTTCACTCAATGCTCACGTTGAGATTGCTTCCGCTGACGATCGAACAGAATTGTAGATGATCGTGAGATTGCTGATGAAGAGCTCGATCTCTCTCGTGCGCAAGTGTTGAATTTTCCAAAAGTTCCCAAAAAGCCGCCTTCTAATGGCTGCTCACCGCCATTTATAGGGCTTTTAGCACGTAACTGGCGTGCAATAATTGTGGAAACGTGGGTTAACTGATATGGACGTGGGCATAACTGATGCCCACGACTTTCACGTGGCTATCGTGGCCTTCGTGGCCGTTGGCTTTGCTGTTATGGCGAGCTTCGAGCTTCGTTAGATGACGAGCTTCGCTCTTCATTGACTGGCTGAACCTTGATTGAATGACGAAGTTCGCTACTTGGGTGAACTTCGGTTTGATAACGAGCTTCGCTGCGTGGCGAACCTCGGCTGGATGCATTTATGCATTTTGGTTTGACAAGCTTCGCTGGGTGGCGAATCTCGGCTGAATGAAGAGTTTCACTGCTTGGCGAACCTCGACTAAATGGGGAGCTTCGCTGCTTGGCGAACCTCAACTGAGTGCAAGGGCTTCGCTGCTTGGTGAAACCTCGGCTAAATGGAGAGCTTCGCTGCTTGGCGAACCTCGACTAAATGGAGAGCTTCGCTGCTTGGCGAACCTCGACTAAATGGAGAGCTTCGCTGCTTGGCGAACCTCGACTAAATGGAGAGCTTCGCTGCTTGGCGAACCTCGACTAAATGGAGAGCTTCACGCTATAGGCTTAACTTGAAGTCAGTTTCGCCTCTATGGGCGAACCTCGACTAAATGGAGAGCTTCGCTGCTTGGCGAACCTCGACTAAATGGAGAGCTTCGCTGCTATAGGCGAACTTTGCTTGGGTGCCTAGCTTCAATGTTGTGGACGAACCTCGCTTGAGAGTTGGGATTCATTGCAGCATGCAGCCTCTTAGATGGAGAGCTTCACGCTTGGCGAACCTCGACTAAATGGAGAGCTTCACGCTTGGCGAACCTCGCCTTAAGATTAAAGTCAAGTTTCAAGATTAATGTCGAAGCCTCCTCTTGTGAACCCGAAAGTGGAAATCACCGTTGTGGATCGAACTTCATCGTCACCGCTATAGCGAAGCCTCGCCGCACTTGTTGTAAGCGAGCCTCTACCACTGCTAGGCGAACCTAAGATATGATTGTTGAGCTTCGTATCTCGTGCGAACCGGGTTAAGATCGAACTCCGCTCCACGCATAACCTCGATTGAGGTCGAGCCTCGCCATCGCCGAGCCTTGTCCCGAGGCTTTAGCCACTAGGGTGCTGCGACCCTCGCTAGAGAATTTTTGACCGCCTACGCTTGCTATTCACGCTTGCTACTTATACCTAGGGTCGTGGGGTATTTTTGTCTCTTCATTGGCCGAGAAATCATCGTGAGTCACCTCTCTTCCACGTGTGAGCCAAGATTGGTCGAGCACCTCTCTGCCCGCTACGGGGGCTGGCCTTTACAGGTGTCAAGTAGTGGGTAATTTGAGGGTTAGTGTGGTCTATTCGCCATTTAATGAGATGGGATTGACGGCGCCTGTAGCTGCATGGGTCCGAGGTGCCTTAAATACCGTGAGAGATGGAGGAGTTAAGGGGCTGTCAGTGCATTTAATATGATGTTGATGGGCTCGAGTACTGTATAACCATCGTTCGAGTGGAGGGAACCACATAGGATGAGAGAGGGGGAGCTGAGGCCGGGTGGCCGACTCGCACGGCCTCTCGAGACGTCCATTGGAGTAATCAGTTAAAGGGGATGACTAGTACCGCCCTTCGCGTCATCCTCGAGGACGAACGGCTAAGAAAAGAGGGGCTAGGTTTGTTTCGCATTGTCTGGAGAGGCATACAAGTGGTTAGAAAGGGTTTATGGTAGATAACAGGTTAGGAGGATGACTAGTACCGCCTTTCGCGTCGTCCCGGGGGACTAGTGGTTGGAAAGCGATGGCTTGTCGTCCCCCATGTCGCCCGAGGGGACAAGAGACTTGGAAGGATGGCTTTGAGGCAGTCAATTGGTTAGGCGGACGACTGATACCGCCTTTCGCGTCGTCCACGGGAGAGAGTTGTTGATGGACCGACCTACACCGCCTTTCGCGTCGGCTATGGCGATAGTCGTTTAACGGACCGTGGCGAGGTCGGCAAGCGTAGGCCGCCCCGTGGGTCGGGCGTGGAGGTTCATGTCGCTTCAAGTTAACGAGCAGAGATGTTTATTCATGTTAGCGCTTGGTTTTCCTCTTTAATCACTAATTAGTGGTTATGACCATAACAGCTTGTTCTCCAGAAGAGTCAACTAATGCACTGGAAAGATCTCCTCGCCTTGAACCGCAATCTTTGAAAATAAAACAATCTTCTATTGGGTGGCTTACTAATCTGTGATATGGACAATAATTCAGATCATCGACTTTATCAACTTCCTGAGGTCTTTTGGGTTCAGGTAGTTGTAACCCGTTCTTCAATGCATCTTTGAAGATTTTCCTTACTTCGTCCCTTCTGAATGAATATTGTTTCTTTTTTCTTTCTTCAAAAGTGGAGCTCTTCTGTTCCCTCCCTTCTCTGAAAATAGGTTTATTTTGATACTGATCCTTAGATGAAGAAGTCGATGCCACCATGTTATTATTTTTCTTGGTCAACATTGTGGCACCCTTGAGTTGTTCATTTTCTCCATCCGTCCTTTTTGAGCTTTTCGGGTACAAGGTTGGCAACTACCGAAGGATTCATTCTTTCGAGTCTTGCTACATGCGTGATCAAATCTTGAAATGTGTTCACCCCAGCTGTAGCTAAAAATAGAGCCATCCAGTTATCGATATTTCCCATAAGCAAGCCCACAGCTTGCGTTTGCTCTAAATTTTATTCACATTTGATGCTTAAATTGTGCCACCTGGTGACATAGTCCAAGACACTTTCATCGTTCTTGCGTTTAGTCACAACTAAATCTCCAATAGTGATTTTATCGCTAACAATCGCAAATCTTTTGTGAAAAAGCGATTCCATTTCTGTAAAGGTTCTTACAGAATCATCAGGCAAATCGGAATACCACTCAAAAGCTACTCCACTTAGACTGTTGACAAATTGACTCAGGAGTAAAATGTCGTTGCCCCCTGTGTTGCCGCAAGTTGCCCTGAAATGGGCAATATGCTGACTCGCATTTCCGATTCCATTAAACTTTTGAAATTTCGGCACTAGATAACCTGGAGGGTAATCCACCAAGTCATATGCCGTGGGGTATGGTCTGCCTCTTGATATACCATACTTCTTTGACTCCTCTTTGGCTACAACCATCTTAACTTCATTCAACACCATGTCTTTTATCTGATCTTTTGTTAAGATTGTGGAATCTTCATGAGACTGGCCAGAATTTTAACCAATATCTAGATGAATGCCTGATTGTGATCGTTCAGTAATAGAATTCTTTTCCCGCAGTTGCCCCTGCTCAATCCTGGCAAGTTGATTGCTAATTTGAAGCATAACCGACGTAAAGTCATTCTTTCTCATATTCAGCACACTAACTTCTTTTTTGCTTTCAGCAAGTTGTCTCTGAAGACCTTCAATGTTATTATCTTTGTCTTCTGGAATGAAGTCTGATCCTTCCTCATCACTATTTTCTCGATAATAGTGGGATTTTTATTTTTATTCTTATTCTCTGCACTCATTTCTGTTTCCTTATCTTGATCCCCCGATATATCTTTATGGGATGAGCTGCTTTCGTCTCTCGCTTCTACTTCTTGTTCTGCGGTGCGGGACCATCTTCATCTCAGGTTTCGATGGTATATACAAGATAAATCAGTATATTGTTCCGTAGCATTTTTCTTCACTATCTTTTTCTTTCTTGCTGGGACTGTTAAGAAATTTTCAGTGACTAAATCTTTTGATTTTTGTGGTGGGCAAGACGTAACGCTTTGAATTCTTCTAACCTGCTTTAGTGCTCGGTATATCATGGAGGATAAAGTTTTAAGCTCCTTCTTCGACTTGTTCCCTTTGGTCATGGATGTCTTAAAAGCATTCTTGCGAAGCTTAGCTGCAGTAGCATTCTTTTGAATATATTTCAGTGGCTCGAAAGAATTCTTCACAGGAACTATGGACTTGACAGCCTTGTTTAGGCTCTGTTCTGGAGTCTCAACATTGTCAATAGGAGTCAATCTCTCAAAATTTGACTTTCTCTTTTTGGTTGCTTTGTTGATGGGGCTAGACAGCCTTTTAAAAATTGACTTTCGTTCGGTAGCTGGGAAAGTAAGTCTCTCAAATACGGATTTCCTCTTTGGTGAAGTTGGCGGGCTTTCAACAACTACGTTAGGCCTCTTGCCTCGTGAGGGAAGCTTGGATGACTTTGGCGAGTTTGCATTCTTAGAGTCTGTAGTGGGTGCAATAGATTGTTCTTGCTTCTGGGAGACGCCAGTTGCTACACAATTGATTACTTCTGGAATGGTCCCAAAGGAGACCGATGACAAGTCAGTACTCGTCACAGTTGAGGGGAATGTCACGGAGTCGAAAGTGATGGTGAACGGGGTTCCGGACGTAACTTCTTGCTTGGATGTCATTAATTCTCTGCAAAGGAAGAAGATCCTTGTAAGAAACTGTTGCAAAACCAATTAGTAAGTTTTTATTTTGATGATATAGTGACTCAAAGATGGAAGGAGAAACCATGTCCCACTGGGCGTGCCAGAATTTATGGGGTCAAAATTATCTATCTCAACTAGCTGCGGATAAATGCATCCAATTAAGATAGATAACTTTGTCTTATATATCAATCCCGTCAAATTCACCCTACAGGAGAGGGTTTTATTTTTATGCGGATTCATGATTTTCAATAAACTCAAGAGTCTATTGTTAATTACCCTTATTAGTGAAAGGAACCTTCGATTAAGAGTCAATAAAAATCATCAAAACAAGAGAAAACTCACAAAGTAAGAAAACATAATCATATAATATTTTTTTTAAATGATCATATACATGGCTTAACCAGGGGCATACCCCCAGTGTATAAATTTTCACGTAAAATCTTAGACTAGAGATGTGGCGATTGAAATTTGGGTTCGGGTTTGACTTGGAGAAATGAAATAGAACTTGGATTTTTGTACCCAGTTTAGCGACGTGGAGGTCAAACTTGATTTGGTCCAGTTTTAAAGACGTGGAGGACAAACTTGATTTTTATCCATTTTAACGACGTAGAGGTCAAACTTGATTTGGTCCAGTTTTAAAGACGTGGAGGTCAAACTTGATTTGGTCCAGTTTTAAAGACATGGAGGTCAAATTTGGTATTTTATCCATTTTAACGATGCAGAGATCAAACTTGATTTGGTCTAGTTTTAAAGATGTGGAGGTCAAATTTGATATTTTATCCAGTTTAACGACTTAGGGGTCAAATTTGGAATTTATGATCTAGTTTAATGACATAGAGGTCGAGTTTAGCATTTTGACTAGTTTAGCGACGTAGAGGTCGAATTTGAAATTTTATCCGGGTTGTGGATTTGGACTAGTTTAATGACTTAGCGGTCGATTTTGAGTTTGGCCCAGTTTAGTGACATGGAAGTCAAATTTGATTTGACCCAGTTTAGTGACGTGTAGGCCAATTTTGATTTGGGGTCTAGTTTAACGATGTAGAGGGTCATATTTGATTTTATAGTTTGAATTGTGTATTTTTAGCTAGTTTAAACGACTTAGGGGTCGACACTTATTGGTGCATGTTTTTACACCAGGCTATTTCGAGTGTATTTCTTTTTACAAAATATTATTTCACCCAGTTTAAGGACGTGGAGGTCCGCACCAAGTTTGACGATTTGTCTTTGTGTTTTTAGGATTAATTCGCAGTTGATGGAATTCTACGAACGAACGCATATAGCTTCTAGATCTTTCCAGGGGATTAAACTGTAAATTAGGTTGACTTGTAATGGATCAAACTGTAATTCATGCATCTTTCAGGGTGTGAACTGCAAGTTTCTGACTGTTTTGCGAAAACTGGGCTTAAATACAATTTCTGCATTTCTACAGGGTGTAAACTGCAATTTCTGGCTATTTTACAGTTTCTGCAACTTTTCTAGGGGTAAAATGTAATTTTGATTAAACTGCAGTTTTTCAGGGTATAAAACTGCAATTCTGGGCTGTTTTTGTATTTTTCTGGACTTTCCAGGGGTAAAATGTAATTTTGATTAAACTGCAGTTTTTCAGGGTATAAAACTGCAATTCTGGGCTGTTTTTGTATTTTTCTGGACTTTCCAGGGGTAAAATGTAATTCTGGATTAAACTGCAGTTTTCTAGGGCATGAAACTGCAATTCTGGGTTGTTTTTACATTTTTCTGGACTTAAATGCAGTTTCTGCAATTATTTCAGGGTAAAAACTGTAAATTCTGGACTGAATTGCAAAACTGGGCGATCGGGGGTTTTCTGCAAATTCTGGACAGATCAGGGGTTATTCTGCAAATTCTGGACTGTTTTGTAGTTTCTAGAATTTCTAGGGGGCTGAACTGCAATTTTTGCAGCTTTATTGGGTTGCAAACAACAAATTGGTATTGTTTTGAGGTATCTTGATTTCTTTTAAGGACTAGGACACAAATTTGGGCTCATATATAAAAAAAAGGAACAAATGAAGCCTTGAGTATATGAGCAATGGCGGTCCAGGCAGTGTTTCGTTGATTTTTTTTTGGTTCTTCCTTTTTTTTTTCTTTTTAGTCCAATTACTTTGCATCAATTTTATTTTTGTCCAAACGAGTACTACAGCATTATAAGATCAACATCAAAAAATATATAAGTAACGAGTATAGGGGAGTGCTAAGACTCCAAATGAGTACGAAGACTTGAGTGAGTATGGGTCTAAAAGAGTGTAGAGACTTTATGATGAGTGCAGAGACTCAGAAATGAAGTGCAGGGACTCGACAAAGAGTGCGAGACTCAGAAAATGAGTGTAGGATCTCAAAAGAGTGCGAGACTCAGAATGATATTATTATTGCCGCCCTTATGCACAACTTTCTTTTTTATTATAATTTTTTTAAATGTTATTTTGGATCCAATTGACTTTACTATTGCAAAGTAGAGAAAACAACAGGGGGCAATTGCAAATCACAAAAAAGGGATGAGTTTCTTTGCACTCTTTTCTTTTTATTAATTGCTCAGGATGATGAAGTATGCAAGTTTAATGGCGGCTGGTGGTTAGTGGGCTGAGGCGGGGTCGGAAATTTTTTAGGGTAATAAAATACGTATGGAGTTTGATAAAAAGGGGGGAGCTGGTGGCCGAGGCGGGGTCGGAGGTTTATATTTAACTCTTCTTGGCCTTTTTTTTTGTGAGAGGAACGAGAGAAATCGGAGAAGATGACAGCGACGTCTTCACCTCTTTTGTTCGCCGTTTTTTTTTTTTTTTTTTGCTTGGGAATTTTTGGTCTGGGGGTTTTGGTCTGGTGAGCTTGGGAATTTTTCGGGATTTTTTTTGTAACTCTTTTTATAGGTGATATGAGACCATGAATAATTTAGGCAATAAAAGATTAGAGAATCTTTTTTTGATATACTTTTCCACAATTATGTGTATTTCTATACTTTCCCTTAAATCTTTTAAGGATTCATATCTGGTGAGATTTGAGAATCTACAGACGTAATCCCTCTCAATTTTCTTGATTGATTTTCTTCATAATCACCTAATTAGACATGGAATAGAGAATCATGGGTGAATTTGTAATTGAAATCATGGTTAGACTAATTCCACAATTCTTTCATTACAATAAAAAACTTTAATCCCCTTCAACATGGAGAATTTGTAATTAGAGTGTTGAATAGTGCATTGCTAAGCATAGGATTATCCCATTTTTTGATCTTATTGGTGTGATAACTGTCACTTGTTGTTTTGATAGTTTTTGAGATGTAAACATTCAAGTATGCCTGAGTAATGTTTTGTAAATGCTAATTTGGTTTTATGAAAGTCTTTAATTCATTGAGCACCAAAAAAAAAAAAAAAGCTACACGTTAAAGTTCTTATTCAGGCGGTCATAGGATGTCCGAGTATAATTCTATCATGATCTTGATCAGGGACGGGAGTTCTATCATGATCTTGATCAGGGACGGGAGTGCTATGCTGATTTCTCTGCAATCAACTAAAGTTTTTTCACATCTATAGAGAAGGCAAAAGAGGAACACATTAGAAATCTTTTTCTTTGGTAGATGAGATGCCAGGAGCGCGCGATTATGGTAGATGAAATCGAGATATTGAGTTTTCGCGATATCTACCGTTTACCAATAAAAATTGAAGGTTTGAAAGTTTGGCGAAGCTTCAAAAACCTGTGACCTAAGCTAAACCAAAGTTTAGTTGAAGATTGCTGCATCTATTATACTTGTACATGTTTTTTTACACCATTGTAATCCATCCACAATGATTCTTAATTCCTTCATCACGCTCAGCACAACGAGGACTCCAATATGCATTCATTTGATTATTCATCATACTCTTATTTCATTCTACTTAATTTTTCAATAGTTCTATATTTTGGCCTCAAGAAAACCATCTTCTTGTTTGAAAATTGAGATTTTTTTTTTCACTTTGTTCTTATGCGACCATCAAGCCTCAATAGCACCGTCATCATTTATTGGACAATTATTTCTTTTCGAGCACATGTCTGTAATATTTTATCTCTACATTTGTTTCATTATCATTCAAACTAATAAGGATAATAATAACATAATATTTTTAAATACGTTCGAAGATGTATTTCGACGGAGCAAATTTGATGAGTAGCACGAAAAGGTGCAAAATTCGAGTGGTGGTTTTATTCATGCAAAAGATGATTAAGCACTCAAGTTTGTCATTGTTACTTACAATGTTAATTAATTAACTTGGAAACTAATATGATATGCTCATTCATTAACAACTAATATGATTAAGCTAAATACTAAATACAGTAGAAAAACCCAAATCGCAAACTCCCACGGGTTCTTTGTTTCCGATGCTTGGGTCTCTGTGGACTGAAGAGACTTCACTATCACAAACAACCAAAAAAATCGAGAGGATTAAAAACCCACAAAACTCTCTGTCTTCTCTCTCTCTCCCTCACTGTATAATACTTGTCTCTTTCTCATCAAAAGATCCGCCATTGTCTCTGGGCGTGTGCAGTGCCATAAAGGCAGCTGCTTGCCACGTGTCAGTGTTTCTCAGTGTGCGTTCTCTCTCCTGCTGCCACCATTATTTGCCAAGTTGAGAGGGGAGAGAGAGAGAGAGATTGTAGAGAGAGAAAGAAGGGAATGCTTCAGTGAAGAAGATGAGATGAGATGAGATTTCAAGACCCAGATTTTATCCAGCTGAGTTTCTCTAATCTTCAAGCTTACTGTTGCGTTTGCACTATTATGGCTTTCATGAATTTGTAGTTTTTCCTGTCATTTTTGACTTTTTCTAGAGTTCGAGGAATTTGGGTATTTTTCAAGAGTTGTTTTGATGGCAATCATGCTTTGATGCAAATTTTCTCTTGGTGGGCTGGATGTTTTAGGAATTTGAAGAATTGGGTCTTTTTCATTTATCATCAGATGTTGTAGCTATTTTGAGTTTGTTTGATTTCGTGCATGTTTAAGAAAAAATGGTGCTACATTTGCTTCTGATTTAGATGCCATTTTGCTAGCTCTTACTGAGTTTTTGATGTTTCAGGAGTTTAAAGAACTGGTCTTTTTTCCTAATTTCATTGAAAGATACGGTTTTTTCTGTTTTTTTGTGGTTGCCTGCAAGCGTGAGAGCAAAAAATGTTTCAGAATCAAGGGTCTGTCGAGTCCAAATTCGGGTCACCTCGCGACAATTTTAACAAAATGTTTTTGGGGAAAACAGCTGGAGAAAATCTACAAGATAGAAAAGTAATCAGTGAGGAGGAGAGAATGAGAATGTTGTTTGGAAAAGAGGTGGATCTTTTGGAAAAGGATGAACTGGAGGGCTCGAAAGTTGAGCACCAAATTTCCATGGAGATTCTCTACCAAACCAATTGTGATGATAAACACAACAACTCTGTGTTACCCGAGACTTTGAAAGATACAGATGAATTGGAGGGTAATGCTGTAAGTACGGAGAATATGACGGGCAATTCTTCAGGTGTTTTTCGACAAGTACCCTGTCGTATAGTTGAAACTCTCGGTCATAGCATAGTATCTAGTCTCCACTTGGCTAGCGTACCAATTACATGTGATACTCAACCTGATCCCTTGCCAAATCTTGAAGAAATACGAAGCTCGCTAGTCAATCAAAGAGCCAAAGATTGCAAATATCCCGGAAGGATGGATTCTGTTCGCTTACGATCAAATGCATACAATCTTCTTACTGCTGTTGGATGGAAAATCAAGACGCGCAAAAGGAGAATCTCCGATATTGTTGATTTCATATACACATCGCCTGGTGGTGATCCTGTGAACTCTATCTCGAAAGCTTGGGTGATGTGTGGCAAGGGTCTTTATGCAAAGGCACCGAACTCCAAATATGATGAAATCGGGAGAAAATGGTTTAATATCGACGAGTTGTATTTTGACATGATGAACACTCTCGACTACCTAGAAAAAGAAACTCTCAAGTTGTCTCATCTCCTTCGATGGCAGCTTCTTGATCCCTTCGTAGCTGTCGTATGCATGGACAGAAAAATGAAATTTCTTAGAAGAGGACAGGCTTTGAGGGCAGTGAACAGTTCGGTATCAATTATTAAAGAAAGTGAGAACATCATCACGAATACAAAGGATGCACCATTTTTGATAACTGACGGCAAAAATGAGGTTTCTGAATATTGCAATCAACAAGTTCCCGGTGATGCATATGTACACTGCAGAAGCCTGAAGAGCTTAGCGAGGCGTATTGGACAAGGATTTTCTGGTACTAGAAACTCAGAGCATATTAAAGGCAAGGCTTCAGCTACTAAAAAAAGAAGTCAAGCATCTAAGAGCGGATTTTCAAATAAATCACAATCTTATGCTCTTAGAGATACAGAAGTGTCTTGTTCAAATAAATTCATAGATTGCACAATTCAGGATAATATGGCTGCTTCTAATCCCAATGAAATTCCTTCAGGAATTCAACCATGTAAAAAGATGAAAATTGATGAAGGAGGGCTTTCTCAGGATTCTACTATTATTAGGGGCGACAATGTCAGAAAAGTTCTTAATTTTGAAGAAATTGACAAGACTGGGTGCTGTTTAACTCCTGAAGCCAAACCAAAAGACTCTAACAAAGAACTTCTGCAAGAGGAGTCAAAACAAGAGATTCAGCCAAACAAAATTTTATCGGGAGATACTTCTAAGTCATTTGTACTAAACCAGACACCTGTGCATTCTCAGCAAGAAGAGCAAGTACTGTATCTTTATCCCCTGCAGGAAACCCTGTGCTTTAATACTGCAGATGGTACAGAAGAAGTTAATATGCCGCAAGTGATGCAACCTTTTCTCTATCAACCGAACCTCGCAGGAACCTTTTTTATTTACAGTATAGACAGCAGGAGCCTCACAAACAACATGAATTTTTCTCTGCAACATGAAGAGTATCATTCAGGTTCTCATGAATATCGCAGTTTAGATGATAATGTGGCAAGTAGCTCAAAAAAACCTAAAAGTCGCAGACAGAAGAAGTCTAAGAAAATATCAGAAATTGAAGCAATGGAAGCAAAACTATCAGGCAAAAACTACGGAGAGGCCTTTGATCACGATAGGGTCACCTATATAGAATTTTCAGTTCCTCATAAAGAGAATATCAAATTGAGATCATCAAATCTCGAAGATCCTCTTAAAGTACAAAGTGGCAAATATGATGTTACAAAAGCTGGTTCATTGAAGAAGAAACGCAAGAGGCCAGCAAAGTCAGAAACTACAGCAGCCAGAAGAAATAGAAAGGTGAAGGACATTCTGCCTACACGACTAAAGGATGAATCCGGAGTTACCATGTTGAAATTTGATACAGAACAAGAAAATGTAGCAGCACATATATTAAATGATAGAGTGATCCAATCTATATCTAATTGTGAGAACAACTCCATTGTAGATGTGGGTCTTGTAAATGGCGAGCCTCTAGCAAATAAATATGATGGTGATGATATTAATTCCGCTGCCAAATCAGGCTGGTCTAGATCTTATAGAAAGCGTAAAAGCCGTACAAGAGGCTCTAATTATTCTTTACAAACTACTGAAGAAGGTGGAAATCAAGTAGCCCTGGAATCGAGAACTATATTATGCTGGTTGATTGAGAGAAAAGTTATTTCTTTAAATGATACCATTGAATACCGTAACTCACTGGATAACGCTGCAGTGAAAAAGGGCCTGATCAGGAGAAATGGAATTCTATGCCTGTGCTGCGACAAGATGTTTTGTGTCTCTGATTTTAAGTTTCATGCTGGCTTTCTGATGCAGAAACCATCTTTTAATCTTTTCTTGGATTCGATGAAAACATACACTCTATGTGAGATTGAGGCTTGGTCTGCTGAGTACAAGGCCAGAAAAGGTTCTATGCCGCTGTTGGGAGTTGAGGAGATGGATCAAAATGATGATGTTTGCACACGGTGTGGAGATGGTGGTGAATTAGTATGCTGTGATGGGTGTCCGTCTTCTTATCATCAAGATTGCTTGCCCTCAGAGGTCTGTAATAAATCATTATTCGCTATAACAAGTATGTCTTGGAAGTACCTAGCACTTTTTTCGCTGAAGGTAGACTGTATAATGTGAGCTAATGTTGTCTTGATATGTCATATTTGTCCACTAATTATCTAGTTACTGTGAGATACAATAATCTTGATGCCACCAAAGATGTGATAAACTCATGCTTACTAGAGTACAAAATGTGGAACTACTTAAGAAGATATCATACGATAATTATGTGTTCTAGTTAGTTTATCAGTAGAGTTGCATGCTTAAGAAGATCAGATTGGCTCCCTGTCTCTAGATGTTACCGAGGGAATAGCTCTTGAACTTTTGACTTCAAAAGCAGAGGGATATTTCTTTGGAGGTTGCTCCAATCATTAAATTTTGTTTCTCGAGATCTCTAGACAACTTACATCTGAATGGGGTTCTCTAATTTTGTAATTTCTATGTGCATATCATAATATTTTTTTACTTTAGCAAATTTAAGTCTCCTAATTTGGAAGGTTGCAAATTTGAAATTTTGATACAACAACAGACTTTAAGATGACATCCTTTTTAATATTTGGTGCAGTGACAATGTTGTCAAATGAAAAATGTAAAAAATGATTGGAACTGGAGTTTCCAATTGTGAGAGGCCATTTGGAATCCATTTAAAGGCTGTAATTTACAATGCAATTTAAATCCACATACAAGAAAAAACTATGTAAATTTTAATTTATAATCAAGTCTTCTGTAAGCTGTCTATGTCCTTATATAAGCCTAGGGCAAAATTGACTGAAATAGCAGAATACAATTTAGCCATATCTAAAAGAGCAAACAAATGACTGACTTGCCAAATCTCGTTAAAAAAAAAAGAAAGATTGGGAATTCTAATTAGTAACAACAAGTCGTAAAAATTGTAAAGAAAAAAAAACAAGGATTTGACCCTCTTAGTGAGATTTCACGATATATAGGCTTATATCCAGTGAAGATATTGAAGCTCTTGTCAAGAACTTTCCAACAATAGTTCATTTCTTTAATGTTGACACTGAAATAGAAAGCTCTACCCGAGATAACACTGTAATTTCAATTTAAACAAATTAGTCCAGGTAGGGCTATTGCAAGACCTTCTACATCATTTGGGGACTTCAGATTTGAACAGGATAGGTTCATCTTTCTTGTTATTCACCCAACCATTAAAGTTATTCAAAGGAAAGAAAAAGGCACTAAAACTTGGAGGTTATATCTTGTTTCTTCTTTCATGAACCATTCGAGATAGATACATAGCTCAATTTAAGAATACATGTTTTTCATCTTTTGTCATTTACCAACTGTCGCGCTTTATCGGTGATATCTATGCAAATAGATAGTTTGTCAATTGTTAACCCTAATATGCATTGAATTCCAATCTCATAGGGTACTCTTAGATGATGTTAGTTGTTACTTTATGTATTTTAACCTAAACCTTCTGTTTTCTCCAGGACCTTCCAGAAGGAAGCTGGTATTGCCCTCATTGTGTTTGTCCTATTTGTCGTGACGTTATCACTGTTATGGAGCCTTCAACTTCCTCGGTTGCCTTGTCATGCTCACTGTGTGAACATAAGTGTAATCTCTTTTGCTCCCGAACTTTGTTTTATTGCATGATCTCCACTTCGTCTCCTTCACTACATATATACAGAACTGGACGTGGACAAGCTTACTAGCTTACCAGTTATGTGCAGTCAATAGTTTGAGGAAAGGACGGGTTATCCTAACTTCATATATATAGAAGTTGTTAACGAATCCATCTAAAAGGTCAGATTAGTAAACCCTTTATTTTGAGGGGTTAAGTTAATTTAACCTGTTCCAATGAGGTACCCTAATCCTTTTGTCATTTCCACATTTGGCGGATTCAGATAGACTTCTTGCATTTGGCAAATTAAAGATGGGTTATTAACCCCTCACTTAACTCATTACTAGATAGCTTTTGTGAGCACATGTTAAACAAGCATTAGATAACAACTTTTCACGCTCTTTTATGTCTTCAAAGATGTAATTAGCATCTCTTCAGATACATGATTTACCCTTGTTTTTCATATACCACCTCTTTTTCCTCTTGAATAGCACCTCCAGTTATTTTATTGTGTCATTGCAGATCACCAGACATGCCGAAAGGGGAAGGATTTATCTAAAGAGGAAGTAGGGTCATATTCATGGTTCTGTGAAGAAATTTGTCAGGAGGTATGTTTTTCTTAAGCTTGTTAACATGTTTACATATTGGGTTGATTGCCTATATGAGGAGGATTCTCAACTTATTGACCCTAAACCATTTTATTAACACATACACCGCCTGACTTGACTAATCATTGCCCATTTTACTCTCAGGGGGCCTGTCTGCGAAAAAAAAAGAGTAATTTTCTATCCTCCCTCCCTCCCGAAGCTTCCCCTATTGAATTAAAAGCGTTCGTTTGTCTTATTCATGTTAGGTGTTTGCTTGGAAATATTTCAGAAATAAAACCAAATACAGAGTTGTCGACTGAGTAAAATTAAAGGCTAACCTATCGGGGAAATGCAAAATTCTGACACTTTTAATTTTAAGAAACTAGCATAGGCACATGAGTACTTTCTTCTAGCTCCTGATTTCTCCACAGGGTTTGAAAGGCATTTTTATAATTATATTGATGTATGTTCTCCAGGAAGAATATGCTATTTTGGGAAAAGAGGTCAAATGTGATGGTTAATGGAAGAAAATTTCAGCTTTTGAATAATTTGTATAATATTATGTTGTCAGCCTGCTTAAACAATAATTGTTATATTGCATTTGTTCCCACATATGTGCAATATCATCTTTTTTTCTTGGTGTACTGGTATACTTGAAAAGTGATTGATGTGCCTACTTCGAACGAGTATCATCATTATTGACAATAGTATTCTTTCTTTTCATATAATATATCTTACTTGTCTGTCTTTTGTTGATATTAGGTTTATTTGGGTTTGCAATCTCGCATTGGAGAGATGACTTGTATTGGAGATGGATTTTATCGTACAATCTTGAAATGCAACCATGAGGATCAAAAGATTCACTCTGCACAAAAGATTGCACTTATGGCAGAGTGTCATGCAAAATTAGCCGTTGCTCTAACTATTATGGAGGAATGTTTTATGCCAATGATCGACCCAAGGACAGGCATAAACATGATTCCACATATCTTGTACAATTGGGGGTGAGATTCCGTTTTGCTGCTTTAGTTTATTATTTTTCTTTTTTGTTTAAGATTCTATCCTTTTTCCTCTTTTAAGATTCTATCCTTTCTCCTTTTTTATTTAAGATTCTATCTTTTTTTCCCTGAAAACCATCAACTCAAGTTCTTTTCTAATGTAGTAAACCAAAGGGGAGTCTTTTAAGTTTTAAATCATTTGATATACATTATTAGCCCGTAATACATCGACTTAACCTTTTGAAGTACTTCAGCTAAGAACATGAACTAATTTTATGCTTAAATGGTTTTTTTCCCCCTTAGCATGTTATTAATGTAAGTTATCTTTTTCACTGAATTGCCTATCTGATGGGTGGCTTGCAATGCAAATTTGAACTGCAGATTGAACTTTACACGCTTGAACTATCAAGGATTTTACACAGTTGTCTTGGAGAAGGGAGACGAGCTTATCTCTGTAGCATCCATCAGGTATTGCTTATTATCAATAAGCAAGTAAAAAGTTATAAATGTTGTTATTTTATACAAAAATGAAATATGACATGACTATTATCATGTAGCCATTTAGGGCTATTTTGTTTGACTATTAGCTGCATTATGCAAAGTTTTAAAAGTTGTGTGTGTTTTCTCTCATTAAGTTTAGCACTGCATCTCTAAGTTCAAACTAAGTAATTGCAGTGTCTGTAGAGGCTAAGAGAGTGGATGACCTTTAAAGTTTCAGTGCAAGTGAACGACCTCTAAAACAAGGGGATCTGTAAGCTTCAGAAAGAAAGTTTCAGCTTGTACCCAAATCATATCATGACCATAGTCTATGTATTGATAATTTGAGGCAGAAATTAATGCAAATCTTGCAATCGTGGTATCCTAATGATAGAAAATAGGGAATTAAAGAAAACAAACATGTGAATGAAGCAAAGTTACTTCTAAATCCACTTATGGACTTCGAAAACATCACTCCACAGTAAAAAATTTTAAACAGATGTATGAAAGGAAAAGTTTAATGCTATGTCACAAAGTAAAGCAAATAACCATATCAAAGGTTGACAGCGCTAAGGGGCTTTAACCACCAAATTTAAAATGTTCTTTTAGCAGGTGAACATTTGCAGATTCTCTCTAGTAGATGAAGTATATTTTAAACCTATTTTCTTATTAATTTTCCATCTAATCTCTCTTAAGCCTACCTATAGTCCTCATTCAGTGGCGGATCCAGAAAATTTTCCACGGGCGGGTGGGGGTGGGGAGGGGTTGGGGAACAAGTATCTATTTATCTAAAAATAAAAATATAATATTATAAAACTATAGTATCTTATGGGAATGTAATTAGTACGCTTTCTTGTTGGAAATTTAGATAGGTTTATTACTTTCCAATGGGCAAATTCAAATTGTTACTAATATCTTTAGTGTTTTTAGATAGTTTGGGCCTTGGGGTGCAATTTTAAAAATTAGGGGGATGTAAAAGTTGCATGACTTTACATGCAAATTTATATATGTTTAGGGTGCAACTGCACCCTAGGTGGGTAGCAGATCCGCCCTTGCCTCATTGCTCCATTCACACAATCCTACCGTGTCCAGTAACTGACTTGCTTATTGACCTCCATTTTTATACCCTTGAAAATCTATGCCTTGCACATACCCTAAATAATTTTGGATTCATATTATGCAAATATTTAGAATAGTTTAGCTGTAATAATTTAGCAATCCACAATGTCCATGAAGTTCATGCTAATTACCATCTTGCCCCTTCTTGTGTCTGCAGGGTACATGGTGTCACAGTGGCAGAAATGCCTCTCATTGCAACTGGTACTGAACATCGACACCAAGGAATGTGCAGGCGCCTTATGAGTGCAATTGAAGAGGTGAGAGTAATTATATCCTTAATTTACTTTTGGTTCTAGATCTTTCACATTTTGGCTCAATAACCTTGATATGCTCCTCTGTTTCCTAGTTGAACCTTGTTAGTAACTTAGTATTATGTTTAAAATTTCATCTATTGAGCACTCCTCATAGCTTCACGTGCATCTGTTTGATGTGTTTATTATTGTAAAAGAGGCATCGAAATCGACATTCATCATGGTTAAGAAGACATTGATTAAACAGTAGTCGTCCAAAGGTTAATGACTTAGCTTAGTTTTAACTTTAAGCATCTCAATGCACGTGATGCATTCATGACAAAGTATGTGGAGGAGTGACGGAGTCGAATTGTCAAGGGAATGAATGATTTGTTTGATTTTTTCCAAATTAGAGGGCATTTTTGCGTACTTTTTCAAGTGTGAGGTCATTTCTGTAGTTTCTTGCAAGTGTTAGAGTGGCTACTTAGTTTTTTCCAAGTCGGAGGGCATTTTTGGCATTCTAAAGTGTGGCTCACACAAACCAAAAGGGGAGCTTCTCTTAATATGTAGTATAGATAGATGAATTTATCTTGAGATAGATAGATGAATTTCTCTTGAGATAGGCATTTATTGGATACTACTTCAAAGAAATGAAGTTTTCGGGATACATTCTCTTCTGGTGCTTGATAAAAGTAAAGCTCATGTTCTGTTTCACAACTTAAAAAGAAACTACTTCCTATTTTTACTCTTTTACTTTCTTTTTCTTTTTCATATTGTGTGATTTGTGTGTGTGTGTGTGTGTTATGTTCACACTCGTTCGCCCAATCTATTATTCATTTCTACGGGGGTTTGTGTGCATGTTTGGCTAATTTAGTTTTTATTGATCATTGAAAAGGGTTAAAATATCGGGGATTGGATGGGAGAGATACATTTCTTCGAGGTGGTGTAAGTATGTGTGGCCAATCTAGTATTCATTGATTAATGGAAACAGTTATATGTCAGGGGTGGGGTGAGAATGATACATTTCTAGTGTAGAAGTGCTTCTGCAGTGATCATGGAATGCCTATAAAATTTAATAGAAAACTATATGGGACATATATAACACTAGCAATACTTTATGGATCAGAATGTTGGCTAAGAAACATGTGCAAAAATGAGTAGAGAAGAATTGAGAATATCATGATGAACATCCGGATATACACTACGAAATAAAACAACAAATGAATGTACTCGTAAAAAAGTTAAGAGGCTGCTCTTACTGAGGATGCAATGTGACAATCGATTGAGGTGGTTTGGTCATGTGCAATAGAAGCCACCTAATGTACAAATTAGAAGAAGTGATAAGATTAAAGTTAATGGATAAAAGAGGACTAGAGTTAGGCTGAAAATAACTTGGTTGGAAAAAATTAGAAAGGATATGGTAGTGGTTAGCTTTGTGAAGACGAAGATATCCCTTCATTTTTTTTTGGTCTTTGACCACTGAGTATCCCCACAGCGTTGCCACGTGGGACTAATCTCACTGGGTTCGTGGATCGCCTCGCCCAGATCGATTTTGACAAAGATCAGTTCGAACACGAGACCTTTGGTCTCGCCTTGCCCCAGCCCTGTGCGCAGCGGGGCCTTACACCGCCCTTCATGGAAGTTCATGGAAGGATAGGATTCATGCAGCCGATCCCATCTTTTGTTGTTGTTGCTGTTTTGTAAAAGGTGCATGTGTTGATGCTTAGTAATATATGCCTTTGTTCCTTTTCCCCGATTATCTTATTGGATTGCACCTTATTTTAGTTAAATAGATTCCATGGTATGCGTGTAGACTTAACTGTTTAACTTTCTATTTGGAGGTTTCTGTTGAAAACTCTCATGGTTGACATGCTTATTTTAGCAGCACTTTTAGATGTTGTTATATTCACATGAACTGATCTTCTTGCCTTTGTTTTCGATGTAGATGCTAAAATCTCTCAAGGTTGAAATGCTAGTTTTATCGGCAATTCCGGATTTAGCTGATACTTGGGTATCAGGTTTCGGTTTCCAACCTATTGAAGACAGTGAAAAGAAACGGCTTAATAAAATAAGCCTTTTGTCATTTCCTGGAACAGTACTGCTCCAGAAAACTTTGTGCAAAGGTAAATTCAGTAAATTCAAATATCAGGTTCTGATTATTGTCTATACACGCCTCTTTCTATAGATAACTTTCTTCAACCTTGTTTATTGTCACCAAATCCACTTCCGTTTGATTAACATTTACAAGAAATACATTCCTTCCTAACACCTTGACCTTTCTCAGGTACTGTAACAAAGGAAAATGATTCATTGGAGAGCAAAGATAAAGCGCAAGATTGTGCTGATTTAGATGAAAGTACTCGTGTCAAAACTGCAGAGCGTTATTCTGAAACTGTTAGAGAACATTTAGAATGTGATAGTGAAATTACTCATTGCAGCAATGTAGAATCTTGCAATACCGCAGTAGGAACAGTTGGAGCCTCAAACACTTGCGAAATGAATGAGCCCGCTCCTAAGGAACAAGGTCCTTCTGATTCTCTCTTGTATCAAGCTATAGCCAATGGACTCCCTACTGACCAAAGCCTCAAAGAAACCAATTTACCGATAAAAGAAGACAAAACACCAAATGCCCATATTGATCACGAGGACAATGCTTCAGATACCCAAGAGAAAGAAAGATCACTCTCTCCTTGTGAAGATAAGGAGGCTGAACATGTTTGCACTCTTGCTGAGGGAAGACCATGATCAATTGCAACTGGTGTACACTTTGTATATAAGTAGCTGCTAATAGTTTGTTTCTATTCGCAAGCCCTTGGTTACAGTTTTTCCTGGTTCCTGTTTGGCTTTTTAGCCTGCTTCGGGGAGCTTGTTGTACAAAGTACTTAAGTTCCAGGGCAATTTTGTAAAGATGTAGCGTACTAGGACAAGCATGTACTTGAATCTCTATGATCCAGGCTACTTTAATAACTGGTATCATTTTCATGAATGAATTAGTAATGTTATTATTATCATTTCTTTTTGTGTACTTGTGAGAGGGTGAGCGTTACAAATGGAAGACGGATACAGTATCTGCATGTATATGCAACGATAGGACCGGACAAAACTACGAATACTAAATATATTCCGATATGGACATGGATAATATACTAAAGATATATGGATATTGATAGGGATGTATAAGTTAAACATTTGGGTATGTATCCAAATATATGCATCGATCAAACAATTGAAATTACCTCCACCTTGATTTAAGGTTAAGTTTGAAATTTCTTGGATTTATAACAATGTCAATGAGGCAGAACATCTCCATAATTTTGGTAAAACTTCGTAGAAAAGCAAACATTCAATGAAGAACATATGGAATATTCCTACTTTGTTCAGGTGGTAACAGCAGATGTTGCTGAGAGGGTGCAGCCTGTTTCTTTAAAAATGTTAACCTATAAAGCTTTAATCCTGTAAGCTGCATTCACACTACAGAGCTAGAAGAAACTTACTAACAGAAAATACCAATAGAACCACTCTATAAATAAGAAATTCGTTAGATTATAAAAGACAATGATAACATAACCTATCATTGTGTCAACCTTATTGTCCCTCAGAAGTCAACTTTACATTAAACAAACATGAGCTCATTCCTCACACTCAGTTTCCTCTTCTTGAAGGTTCACCTCCCAATACCTCCCCGACTTTGATCCTAAAAAATTCTCCTTTCTAAACCAAATATCATTTACCACTACTACAATGCCTGGCCTCATTCCTCATCCTCGGTCTCTTCATCATCACCATTTACCTCCCGATACCTCCAACTCTCCCCTGCAACATTCTCATTCTCTTCTTCGGTTTCCTCACTATCTTCTTCATATATATCTCTGCTTGGTGGCCACTGCTGCTGCTTGCTAACACTGACACTTGCAGAAGCCAAAGGAGAGCTTTTCTGGTATGCTAGTTTTGCTGGTGGCATTTTGTGCTGCAGACTTGGCTTGTTTCTTTTAGAACTCTTGGCAACACCGCCTTTTGCAATATAGACGTCTTGATCACTGGCTTCTTCTACTGTATTATGGCCGGGGTGTTGATTTTTCAAGTGAAGGTTCAACTTGTATTCGTGAATGTAGTTCTTTCCACAACCTTCGTAAGGACAGACATAAGGGCGATCAGAAGGGGAACTGTAAATTACTGAAGGAGAGGCCTTCACGATATTGTGGGGTTTCTCTGCTGGCGGTGTATGCTTCATCACTTCCACTGCCGGATTCTGAAATAATAGAATTGAACATAAACATCATCTATCAGATGTTTTAAAAAATATTATGCGCAAAAAGAATATTACGAAAAAGATGATTTTTGGGGCATCCCATGCTTCTGAGGGAAATGTGTTTTCATAAAAAAAGTTGCACAACGGTTATACTATAAGCCTTTATAAACTTCTGTTCTGAACATCTTAAAATACTTCTGTGTCCAAATTTGTCTATTTGAGTATTTGCAGAAATACTAACAGTTGAAGAAGCCTGCATGATTGATAACTCTAGATATATTTTGAGGAATTGCCCAAAAAAGGACAGCAATATGTATCGGGTTTGGTTTGCCTTTTTATCGGGACAAAGCAGAGGGGTTTAACGAAAACCAGTTTGTGCAATCAACGAAAATTAATGCAATTAGGAATAGCTAAAACTTGAGTGAAGGCCAAATTAGTTCCCATGGAAACAACTAAGTTGGTCCATGTCAAGTTGTTTAACATTTTAACCTCCTTACAGTTTTATTTCAGCTATGGGTAGGGGTATTTTGGCAACCCTTAATTCGGAAGAGGTTTTACACTGTTCCTCTCCCACTCAGTCTCTGTTTTATTTTCTTACTCTTAATTCTCCGCCACGTTTCCCAGCTTGCTTCTTCTCAACTTCTTTAGTTTATTATTATAATTTACAACTTCACATATATACCCATTTCTTCAAAGATTTGAGGAAGCAAAACATCCCAACTATCACTGAACTGAAATTTTGAATCAGGCAGAGCTTCAGAATAATCTGAAGAAAGCGGACTTTCTCCATTTATTCATCCATCCAATATTTGCCCAGATGTTGGCAACTCAATATGAAACACCTCAAATTCAGATAGCAACGAGTTTAACGAATGTCCTCAAATTTGAACAGGTTTCATGTAGAAATAGCCTATTGTCTTTAGTCCAATGTTGGAAATAACGATAACGTAACGCTTACCTCTTGTTAAGGGTTATGGAAAAACGAAAAACGTAATGCATAACGTAGGTTATATTGTTTATTAATTATTTAGATATTTTATAAATATGAACAATTCACAATGACTTTAATAATTAGAATAATCCAAATTTTCAAACAGAACATCACAAATATATAAAAGCTTGTTACCTCACTATACCGGCCAAGTCGCTGGAGAAAGTCTTCAGCGAGAGGTAGAGATGGAGAGAGCCAAGGAGGAGATTTGATTGCTGAGATGTGTAAAGTTGCCAAGCCTTTAATCGCTGAGATTTCCCTAAAGACGCTAGGACATTGCTTAGATGGAGAAGAGGAGTGGATCTCGATAGAGATGGGAGACGAGGAGGGGAAGAGATGGAGATGAAGGAGTTAGAGCTTCATCGCTGAGATGGGGACGAGAAGTGGATCTCGATGGAGATGGAGACGAGGAGGGAAGAGATGTAGATGGAGGAGCTAGGGTTTTGTCGCTGATACCTCGTTGTTGAAGGTTTCCGTAGTCGAAGTTCTCGTCATCACTGAGAGAAGTTGAGAGATATTTTGGGGCGCTAGGATTTAGGATCGGGCTTTTCACAGTGATAAAGGGTTGGGGGTTATTAGATTCGGACGGTGGAGTGTGATCCACGTGTTCAAATCTGGTAATCAATATAACCTAAAAAAACCTTATGTTATATAAACCTAACAAAACGCTCGTAAAACACATTTTTTTGAGTTTTTTTTGTCGTTAAGTGCCCTGTGCGTTTTCTGCTTGTGTTATGTAACATTTTCGTCACGCTAGATAACGAAATGAGTTATAACGAGTTATAAAACGTGTTTTTAAAACATTGCTCTAGTCTGCATCACCAAGCCTATTGTCTCTAGTTTCTTCTCAACTTAGAAGAGTGGGTGTGGGGGTTGCGCTCTCAACCAACAATAACTCCAGTTAGTCAAATAATTTAATTTGTCATAACAGAGCTGGTATGTAAGCATTGCACCTGCTCATGTTTAGCAAACTTCAACTGACAAGATTAATTCAACTTCACTAAACTACTACTCTAAAGATAAGAGCAAAAACTAACTAGACCAAAGTAATATGTGATTAAATTTCACCGAAAACTAAAAACACAAATAGCAATAAACTAAATGGTAAACCACTAAATCAACTAAGAAATAACAAATCATTGAAATCAGATCTTAACTAAAGGTGAGATAGTCTGCACCAACTCCAATTAAATCAACTCTCAGGAGCAAAGAAAAAGTGAAAGTAGTTCTTCATCGCAGACCTATGTGTTTTATAGCTTATAAATTCCCTCCAAGAATATAATATATTACTACAAAAACAAGTGATATAAAATATGGCTGTGCAATAGTTTCAAATATCATTATTAAGGAGTTGTATTACCTTTTCATGGTGCATCTTGATGTGACTTTTTAGTTTGCACTCCTGTGTGTATCTTTTGCCACAATCTGTGTAAGGGCATATATGATAGTGCTCTTGGGAATGAATTTTCATATGCGCCCTTAAGTTAAAATCCAAATTGAACGCCTGCATAACAGCATACGGGCAGAAAATCAATTATTTGCAAGAAGAAAAATTTCTAATCTAAACAGTACCATATTTGGTGGCAGCGATATCAGTACAAAAGAAATGAACATATATGCAGGAATACACATTTCAAAAAACAAGATAAGCAGATATATGAACTAGCAAAAGCAGAGAGTGAGCAAGTAAAAAGGGTTCACCATTCTTATTTAAAGGAAGAACAATTTAAGAATCATTTACCATTTTGAAAACACAAATGGCAAAGTTTACTAACAAGTGAAGACAGAAGCAATCTTGAGCTAAAGAGTAGTCTCCATTAAACAGAAACTTGGGGAGTGTTTGGCAAGCTGAAAGTTGATTGAAAGTGTGAAAGTCACCTTTTGTTACAAATGTGAAAGTGTGAAATTGCATTCAAGTCTGTGCAAGTGACATCAAATGTTGGTTTACAAAACAAATTATTGTTCCATGAATAGATTTAATACATGCCTGACACATATATACGAAAAAAGAAAAAAGAAGAAAGGGTCCATGAGAAAAAAAACATGCCTGACAAGATCTCATATTTCACTAGACCAGGGAAAGATATTCACCTTGCCACATCCTTCATGAGGACAAATAAAATTCTTTTCTCCAGTATGAACAACTTGATGCCTCTTCAACTTAGAACTATCTAAAAATTTCTGCAAAGCATCAGAAAAGGTTAGAGATCAATGGACGAAAAGGACAACCTCAAAGTAAAATTGAATGTAACATCAAACACCATTTGTATGGTAACCATTGGGAAATGCTCACCCTAATCCTAAGTGATAACAAGTAATTATTAAATGACAAAATAAGTGAGGAAATGTTTCATGGGAAACTATATTATTTGCCAAATTCCAAACTCAAGCAATTACCTCGTCCATCAGGTTAGGTTATAGAAAGTCTTACACAGGATACATGCAAGATCATGTGTAGGGAGGGGTTGCAAATGAAGAAGAAAGCAAGCATGCAGACCCATGTCCAAAGACCTAGCCGAATGCCACCCTACTCACACACTCATTCACACTGACAAGAAAACACATAATAGTGGGGGGAAATGACAGAGAAAAGACAAAAGGTACAAAAAGAATGTACAGTGAAAAGTAAATTATACATTTTATTTCTTTATAAATTTCTGAGCAGGAATATACTTTAGTTGCAAATTGATATATAGACCCATTTTCTCATTTAGCAAAAACATAAGATGGACCTTCTCCTCTAGCAATAATAAAAGAGTAAAAAAGAATTAGTGTACACGTCTGTAACACAATCCAGAGGTTTCAGACTAAAATTATGTTAAACAGAAAGCCTAATATGTTAAGCTGCATCTCCTATTATCCCTTTTGCTCGTTTGTTCAAACTGACTTGACTCTCAAGTAGATGTTAGGATTAAAAGCAATGGTAGCCATAATTATGCATGAATTACCTTTCCACAGCCAGGAAAAGAGCAAGCATATTGCCTCTCGCCATGGATATGAGCATGTTTCCTGTATTGACTTTCGTTAGGGAAAGCTTTGTTGCAACCTTCATAGCTGCAGAGGAAGAGAATCTCAGTAGTTGGTTCAGGTTTTGGCTCCTCTGGTTCAGGCTCCTTAAACTTCTCTTTCAGAACTTTTAACATATCCTCTATACACAACACATTGGAGTTTGCATTATTTGGTATTAGTACAAATGGCATAAGATAACTTGAAAAAAAATAATGAGTAACTCTTACGAGAACTAACATAACAAACTTGAAAGCAATTACAAAAGCAAAAGGGAATATGAAACAAAAAATCTCTTTCTAAACTTAGTTTCTTTTAAACTCCAAGATTTCAAAGTTGTTGGGAAAAGGTATGCAGTAAAGTTAAGTTTCTCCGAACATTACTTTAAAATAGCACATTTTGGACATAAAATTTCCTGTTTTAAGTTAAAGAAATCTAAATTTTCAAGCCTAGCAAGTTAAAAGGAATGAAACTTTCTGAATAGGGATTTCCATAATAATCTTGACAGCACTTTGATTCAAAAGAATTCATATAATAATTAGGGAACAATATTTATCTCCCCTAAATAATATAGGAAAAAGCTTGATGTAACTTCATCTTTTACTTATCGAGAGAAACAATGAACACTAGTTGATACTCTAGTTCTTTTCCTTCCTCATCAACTACTTTCCCCAGCTACATTGAATTTGTTCATAGTAAAATGTTCCACAAATTAACCCTTAACTATTATATTTACAAAAAAAAAATGCAACTTATTAAAGAAGGTCAATCAAAGCATCAAATTCTACCAAATGATAGTAAACACAGTTCAAGATGAAAACTTCAACTAAACCTCAATGAGAAAATAATCACCTCTAACCCACTTCAAAAGAAAAACCCTCTTTCCAGTCCCTGCAACCTCCTGCGGAATCCTAAAACCAAGAAAAATCCAAAAAAAAAAATCACGAACCCCCCACAAAATCAACCAATCCAAATAAAAACCCAAAGAACCGCAAGCTCACCAATCCCTAACCCATCGAACCGCCGGATTCCGCTGCCGAACGAACGATCGCCGCACGAACAACCCGTGGTTCGAGTGATAATCCATCAAAGATTCCAACTTTTTGACCTAGGTTCTTTCAAATTAGGGTTTTTTTTCCTTTTTTTTCCTCCTCCGCTCAAGAAGATGAAGGAGAGGAGGTTGTTAGGGTTGGGCAGAGGTTAAATAGTGATAAGGGTTGAGATGGACACGTGATGGGGATCTGATGAGCGTGTGATAATGGCGAGGGGATAAAATTAGGGAGAGTGCATATAAAGAAGGAAAGGTCGCCATGGTCGAATCCTGTTGCCCTCTGCTGCTTTGAGGTTTGCAATGGTTTTGTTGGGATTAATTTCACAAGACCCCCTGAACTTTGGGGATTTCTTAGGACCCCGCTAAACTTTCAAATATTCCCACATGACTCCGTAAAGGTGTTAGTAAAAATCAATGAGCTGCACAATCAAAACGAGGAGAAATTTTCTAAACAAACCCGTTTATAACTTTATTCACCAAAATCGACCTATTTCAAACATATTCACAAAAATCGACCCGGTTTTAACTAGGTCAAAAGATTTCTTTCTAATAAGTCGGGGTTAATTAGTAACATGGTTAATTAACCATCTAAATAGTCGGGGTTGGCAACCGTGACTATTTTGAACTGCAGTTTCAGCCCTCACTACTAACTCGTGTAATTAAACTAGCGTCTAATTTATTGGGGTTGGCAACCCCGACTAATTAAAAAGAAGTGTTTTTTTTAAAAATCGACCCAGTTTCAGCCCGCACTTCTGACGTGAGCGAAACTAGAACGATTTTTGTAACTAAAGTTGAAATGAGTCGATTTTGGAGAATAAAATTATAAATGGATCTACTTTGAAAATTTACAGGGATCATCAGAATATTGTCATATGACATAAATTGATCATGTAGAATCCTATTATTAGCCAAACCAGTCCGCACGAGAATTGTCTTCCCTATAAATGTATTGTAGATGCACAATCCAATTTTGCTCAAAGATTCAATGAATAGACAGCAAAAGCAAATCTATTGTCTTTAGGGGTCCTATCTGCATTGAGTTTCACCCATCGATGACGAGGATAGTTCCGCCCAAATAGTTGCTCCACTCGCTAGGCACGAGTAGTTGTTCTAGGCTCCACCGTAGACCCTTACATAGTTCGAAATAATTAGAATCGGGTCATGCGGAGCTACAAAGTTTTGCTCAAAGTTCTGTTGATTTCTCCAACGTCATAAGAACCAACATGTTACTCCAAAAATAATTCTGCAATCGTAATGAAAAACAATTTGTGAATGGTCAGCTAGATTACCTTTAACCAAACTGTAACACTGCAAGGACAAAAAAGAGGCCGAGCGTAAGTAAAATTCATATATGTAGATGTATGATGTTAATAATATTTGGAATCAATTAGAAAAAGATAATATTTGGAAAGATAATCTTCATAACCAGATAGCTATTAATTATGATCCAAAGTCTAAAAATTTTGGATTTAAAGTTGAAAACATTGGATCTGAGAGGCAAGCATAGAGGGGAGGTGAATAGGATTACCACCGTTTTTCGTCAAGACTCAAAATATGCTGTGGAAAATATCAAATAAAAGCGATAAACAAAATAACAATCACCAAAAGCAATCAACCAAGAACACACGAGATTTTATAGTGGTTCGGATAAACAATCCTACGTCTATTCTTCCTTCTTGCGAAAGGGGCTTCTCATTGTGACAATAGTTCACCTAAATCACAAACCCAATTCAGTATGCATACAAGACCGCACCATGGTATCTACCCGAAACCAGTCGTCTAATCTAACTCCCACAATGAGGAACTTCTAGCCCTAGCTAGTCCCAACCCTTAATTTTTTTTGGTAGGGTACGAGGCCAAGGCCTTGAAAAAGAAAATTACAACAAAATAAGACGGGGCATGGAGACCCCTACAACATCTCCTAACAACAGAGAACCCAATCCATTAGGAATCGAACTTAGAACATGCGCCCCATACGGCATCGAAACCGCTCTTCTGGCGAGCCAGTCCGCACACGAGTTGCCCTCCCTAAACACGTGCCGGACCTGCACTTCCCAGTCACGTCTCAAGTAGTTCTGAATGTCATCGAGAAGAGGCCTCATGAGCATGGAGTGATGCGAGTTCCCTTCCACCATGTCCTTCACCACCAATGAATCTACCTCCAGTATAACCCGTCGGAACCCCGAATCCCACGCCAACTTCAATCCAATAATCAGCCCCCATAACTCGGCAACCATGGTCGATGCAAACCCCAAGCCATGCATAAAACCAACTATCCAATTACCCCCTTCATCCCGGATCAAACCACCCGAGCCAGCCGGGCCGGGCTGCCTTGCGAAGCGCCGTCCGTGTTCACTTTGACGTATCCAGCTAGAGGCTTCGTCCAACGTATATCCTTCCACACTCGATGTCTAATGTCGGTGGCTGCTCGGCCAGCCTCCCAACTGCTCGTAAATCCCGAAGCTACAGAAGTAGCAACCCTCCATGGATCAGAGGGTCTCGTAAAGTTCGGCTGGAAGATACTTTTGTTTCGCCAAGACCACAATAACCAACAACTTGTTCCAAACAGAACAGGCCAGAAAGCCGGAGAGCGTAAGGATAAGTTGTGCCCCATCCAAGATCGTAAATCAGCGGCAAAAAAACTAGAGATTCGATCCCTCGGCAAAATCCGTAACCACAGCTCCCGAGCTAATGGACAATCACGCACGACATGGAGCACTGTTTCCGCTTCAAGAGAGCACAGTGGGCACAGCATGGAGTCCGACAAGCGTCGTCGCACTCTCTCCACATTCGTTAAGAGTTTGTCGTGTCCAATGAGCCATAGGAAGCTACGGATCCGCTGTGGACCTTCCCAACCCCACACCATCTTCCACAACCTGTCCGTAGGGGTCAGGCTCGGCTCCATTAGGAGTTTATAGGCTGATGCTACCGAATACTCACCCTAGGACGCGAGCAGCCAGCACGGTGAATCTGGTGAGCTTGACATCTCAGTCGGAGGGAAGTTCAAAGTAAAACCAAACATAAAGCAATTAAGCTCAGAATAAAAGAATAATCTTACAGCCCTTTCGATAAAACAAATCGTCCCTTGAAGAATATAAGCGAAGTTTGATGAAGAACGTTGAAGAAGATCAATCCAAGAGTAACTCTCCTCCCTGAAATGATTTGAAGATGTTGTGCATGTTGAGTAAGAGCTTGATGAGGCTCCGGGAAATCAAAGCTTTCAACTTGATCTCTCAAAATTAAACCCTAGAACTCCTCCTCTTTTCTCTCTCTTTTTCAATGTTATACTTTACAATTAGGCCAAGAAAGAGGTATCCTAAATGTGGTAAAGGTTGGAGATATTCCGAACGATGAACAGCTGCGATTAAATATAAAAATCTGCAGTCAGCCGACTTTACCATCGATGGTGCCTCTCGATCATCGATAGTGTCGAGAGACTATAGATGGTTGAGAAGCTCATTGATGATATTCATGTATCTGGACTTTTGCACCATTGATGTGTCATAGTACCATCGATGGTCAATGACCTACTATCGATGGTAGTTGTGCTGAAATCAGCTTTTGAGCTGATTTTCACATTGCTTCGCCTCGTATGTATTTACATGTACTATAACATCTCAAACCAATATTAGTATCAAATGAGAGTTTGTTATTACTCAAACAAGAGATATTGTACGGACTACATCCTAATAGAAAAAGACCTAGTGTTTCATCAATTTTAGGGTAATTAACTCTTCTCGTTCAACTAATTAAAAATATCACTTATGCTTATCACCATTCAGCTTGTTTATTACCACTTGTCACCCACAATTAGTGAAAGAGGGATTATCTTCAATTTGTCCTCAACATGCCAACACAAAGGGGTTATTTGGTTTGTTGGAAAAATAAATTGTAGCAAATGTTGCATGAAGTATTTGTTCTAGGAAATCAACTTCAGATCCCTTATTTGAATACCTAGAAGTTTATCATTGGAAACACATTTCCCTTGTGGGTTTTTCGATATTTGTCTCTTAAACCTATAGTATCTTGATATTAGTCCCCCCAAATCATTAAAATTTGATATTAGTCCCCCAAATCTCATTACTATGTTGATATTAGTCACATGGGTAATTACAGAAATACCCTCCCCTTCTAGTTAATTCCCCCCAAAAACATTACTATCCTCCTCCTCCAAACTCCCCAACTACATTTCACCATCGCCGATATCTCCATCCGGAACCTCCCCAAAATTGACCTCCCTACCGCCCGCCCACCGGCTACTGATTCATGTACCTCAACGACGCCACTATCACCGGCTCCCTCCCCGATCTCTTACTCTCCTCCTCCTTCGCCCCCACAAAGCTCGCCACCGCACATTTCGATGTCAACAGCGACGAAGCCCTAGATCCCGACTTTGATTTTGTAATTGAACCGGGTTTTGAGGTTTTAATCGGGTATAAATCTAGTGGATATTGGATCTCGATTTGTTACCAAAGAGGTATAAAAGTTAGTTCACCCCCTTAACTAGAGGGACTAATATCAAATTTCAATAATTTGGGGGACTAATATCAAAATACTATAAGATTTAAGGGACTGATATCGAAGAACCCCTTTCCATTGCGAGTTCACTGTGGAAAGGTCATTTTTAGTTAGGTGGAATAATTTTCTATTTTTTATTTTCCTTTTCTAGAGGCAGCAATTTTTGCTCCCACCAAATTGAATGCACCATTTGACGTATTTGCTTTTACGAATCGCAAATTCATTTATCTTCATAATTACAATGTTGGAAATCAACCAATTTAAATATAAATTCATTTGCAGTGTTTACTGCTAAACCTCTGTTTGCATACAAAACAGTCCCGTAGAGGCATAACTAAACCCGGTCAAGCAGTGTAATGGGTCCAGTTTATCAAGCACCTTTGGGCCCATTAGCCCATTAGGCCGGGGTACGTCACCTTCTCCCCTGAAAAAAAAATCTCTCTTGAAATGAAGACATGCAATCAAGAGCTGTATTGCGTATCAAGCTTCTACTATAAATGGTTGCAAATGTGAAGAAAAGCTTGAAAGATTTTGAAGGCATTGCTGGAAGATGATAGCTCTTTCTTTCACAAGGACAAATGAAGCAGCATTCTGATAGAATTTTCATATATGATACAAAATGTACACTTGATGCTTCTTCTCCGCTAAAACCATTAACATTAGCAACCTACAACCAAAATTAAACAGCTCCATTGACGGCGCAATCTAGCGAACCGCACACCTTGAAGTTAGTAGCAAAATTTTCATCAATTTGAAGTGAGAAATGAGACTACTTCTTGAACATATAATCCTTGAATAAATTATTGACAGAACCTTGCTTCAGTTTGCTTGCTGTTTTTGGCCACTGAGGCAAAACTCTGCCGGATTCTTGCTGCTTCGTTCTTGAAGCAGACTCCTCAATCTCCTCTTCATATCCATCCAAATCAACATCTATACAACGTTCATAGTTTGTTGATATATTATTAGACCCCAACTTTGGTCCTCGTTTCTTGGATTGAGCAGTAGTGGGCGCAAAATCGTCATCGAGGGCATTGGAGTTGGACCCTTTTGATTCTCTCCTTCTCTTTGTTGCATCTGCACTGTCATTGCTGCTACCGCTGCTACCGTTCTTCACTGTCTTCTGATACTCCCTGATTGTAGATTCTATGGTATCTAAAACTCGGTCACCATACTTGTTTATCTTTGCCCTGAAATAATAAATTGATTTAAGCATCTTTATTTGCTCAATTCTTGATTATACCTTCAGTCATTGTTGAAATAAAAGAAAGTAAGAAGAGGTTTTCTATTCTCATTGATTATAAAGGTGTAATGTCCCATACTTAATACACCTTGTAGAATACCTACGCACATAGGAGAACTTTAACAAAAAAAGAAACATATAATAGAGTCCTAAGAGCATGTTTGGGAACTTTGGATTATAATCCATTTGTGGATTATAATCTAGAGTGTTTGGTAAATCTAGTGGATTTTTAAATAGTAAGATACTATTAAAGGCAATGAATCATAGGATGTCTTCCAATATTCATCTACTGCAGTAGCATTATGGTTAAAAGGCCAATTTATCTAAAGTGGACACATTGTAGTAGATCTATAGGAAAAAAAGAAACTTGACACGAGTCCTGGCTGTCACACTCTTATATCAATGATATATGTTTTGTGTATGGTCAACAGTAAAGAAAGAAGATCTTACTTTCCGATGCCATTTATTTCAAGAAGTTCTTCTTTGTTTTTTGGAATTCTCTTGCTAATCTGCTGCAATGTGGCGTTTCTGAAGTAGAGCGGAAGAATCATCAGGAGCCAGGGGTCAAAATTTGTATACAGAACATAAGCTTAATAAATGACACAAGGAAAAAACTTACCCAAAAATGTGGTAGGCCATGACCCCTTCACCCGCTTCTTTTACAAGTATAGTTCGAAGCATACGCAAAGAAGCATAAAGCTTCGCTGATAAATTCTGAAACAAAAAGAAAAGAACCAATATTTAGAAAACATGAATAAAAAATCAGAGGCTGTGGGTTTGTTTCCCCTTTGTGTCATCTTCCCGTCTTGGGAATTTCTTTCTCAAAATAGTATACTAAAAATTAACAATATTAAAGATCTATTCTAGGGAAAGAGTGCAATACCAAGTCTACTTCATTTTGTACTTGAGCATTTATTTCATTCTGTTGAAGACTTCTTTCTGGAAGCAGTGATCCCTTTGCTGGTGTCACCTTAGATGGCTTTACAGGAGCAGGAAACCTAAATTTTTAGGCTTTTCATATATCAGTATTGAATGGCTAGCAACAGTAACCTTAAACATGAATGAGCCAAGCTAACATATTTTTAATCATATGATACCTTTCATCATAATGAGCCAAAGATGGTAGAGAGAGAAGAAAGTGCACGGCAAGAGAAAATGACATTGAAGAATCTATTTACTAAATCAAACTGTTAAAGCAGATGATTTCAGAAAGTACATTATAAACACAGAGCATAAACATGAAGGGAGACATAAAAACTTAAACCCCTGACATCCACAAATTCCAGTTCATATACACTAGATTTTGTGGCGATATTTGAAACTTAACACATTGAAAGGGAGCTTGAACAGCCAGCCTATAGGATAGGAACGCATGAGGGTGCATTACCCAGACATCATTTAAGGAAAATCAAATTGCTAGACTGCTATTGAATATGGCACTCATGCAAAGTATAATGATCATCTTTCTCAAGTGTAACTGTCAGATGATGTGAAACCAAATATGATTAATCTGCCTCTGAAACATGTGAACCGGGGAGAGGAAAAAGGATTGGAGTTTCTGGACTGCTTAAGTCATGATTATAAATTTATAATCTTTTTTGTAGTGGAAAACCAAGAACCCACTTGACCTGGACCATTTGGTAAATAGAAAGGCCAATGTGTCAGAATATCTGGCTCAGACGAATGCTGAAAATTAGGGAAGGGTCCAATCCAAGCCACAGATTCTAGCAGATGCTTTTAACCAAAGCCAGCCATACCCAATAACAGGCCTAATCAAGAACATATATTCTCTACTCTCAAGCACCATCAAGTCAAATGTGATAGAAGAGAGTAGCTAAGTACTATAATTTTCATGCATAAAAGCATGGAAATGTCAGTGAGATCCACCATGTTTATTATGCCTTAAATGAAGAATTTGAATTCTTTCACTAATCCTCTGCTCCTTAAAAGAGAGAATTTTCTGTTGGAGGATAAAGCAATACGCACGCAAACATATAAACGTATACATAAAGAAAGATCTTGATCAAGTAAGTGAACAAAGTGTATAAAGGCAAGCCAGAAGACTACCTCAGAACAATAGTCTGATTGCCAGAGAAAATACTATATGCTTTAGACTCATTTATCTGCAGATAAAATCAAGAGCATTACAGAACACCCGTACAGGATAAAAATGGCTGACAAATACCATGCTGAAACAAATTATAACAAGCGGAAAGTGCAAAATCTTCAGATTTCATACCTTCAAGATAGATGATACAGATCCATAAAGGTCACTTTTCTTGACATCTTCCACAAGAATGTCCTCAACAACTAAATGGCGCATTATTCTGGAAGCATCACCTTTGGCTAAATGTTTACCAGCTCCATGCAGGCTGAGTGTCTCATGTTTGTACTTCTTTATCTACATGGTAGACTAATCTGAATAAGTGGCCAATCAACTTAGTGGAGAATTTAAAAAAATGTCGCTAAATTAGCAACATACATTTTGGCTCAAAGAACCCCTGAATACTTCCAGAATGTGTGCTGAGGAGTGTTTCTGTCCTGTTGACTTCACAAGTTCAATCTGCATAAAGGCGGACATTCGTATCAAACTTATGGAGGCATCTAATTAGCAAGTAATAACAAAATTTCTAAACATAGAGTGCATTAAACTGCAAGAGGGGCAAGGGCAAAGAAATGGAATTATATTATATGTCTAACCAGTTGCTTAGCAATATCTGTGACGTCTTTCTCGATCCAATGCAACATTTTCAAACAATTATCACAAGTCTTTTTGCAGTTTTCTGGACTAAAATTTTCGCCAAAATGTATAAGCTGCAATAACCGTCGGCAATCTACATCATTTTCACAATAGCTAACCTGTAAGAGTTATTGTACCAAATATATTATATTCTGCAAATGTCCTCCTGGAGAGAGAAAAAATAGCAGAACTAAATTAAGATACCATCCGCAAAAGGTTCTCAATATTTGTCTCCAGTACTCTATCATTGTTTGTAAGAGCACCCCGTCTTGAACCATATGCTAAGGGAGTTTGCTCAATGACTCCCTGAGTGAGCATATGTTTGACTCGGATCTACATCAAAAGGAGAACAATAACATCCAGAACTAAGTTTCAAGTGTGCAAAAATACATGTAGAAGAGGCAAAAGAAAGATGCATCGAGTCTTTGACTTACGTAATCACCGTAAGAGTAATATAATACACAAGATGAACGAAGACCATCTCTACCAGCACGTCCACACTCCTTATAAATGAGGGGGAAATGGTTTATATAAATAAATATCCTCCCATCACCATTTTTCCTGTAACTCTTCGAAAATGAGATGAGCAAAATGTGTGAATATGGTCGGATGTTACCTGATGGTAGCCTTCTATGGATTTTGGAAGGGAATGATGAATGACGAAACGGACATCAGGTTTGTTGATACCTGAAACAATGTTTTAGTATCCTGTGCCTAATAGCTGCTAAGCAAATCTTGAGAGAAAAAGAATCAATAAATACCCATCCCGAATGCCACTGTCGCGCATATTATATTAATTTCATCTTTGCTCCACTGGTTTTGCACATAAGCTCGCTGAGGGGGATCCATGCTACCATGGTAAAATGCTGCTTTGTGTCCATATTCCTAAAACAATGAGCATATCCTCAACGAAAACTGAAAGCAAACAATATGATTCAAAAGGAATAAACATAGACCCATAAATAGACCAGAGGTATTGATTTTGATAATTTCAATTATCAAAAACACACAAACAGTACATGTTACAGACAACATACTTAATGTGTGCCTTAGCTGGATACGAAAACAACTGCTACAATCTGTGTGTTGCCTATATCGATTGGCCAGGGTTGAATCAATCAAAGTGACTGTTATAAGTAGTTTGAGAAAGATCATAACGCACTTGACAGGCAGGGCAATATGCAATTACGAGTTCTTGTCAACTCCTGAGATTTGGATGAAACGATGTTTAAGAACTACTCCTCTAGACAATTTTGATAAGCTCAAGAGTGTGCATTTTTGACATTAAGAATGATAGTTGTTGACAAGATAAGTGTAAGAGAGTGGAAAGGATGAAGGCAAATGCAGGTTTAACAAGATAGAGCAAGGAAATAAAAAAAGGTTTTGGTTCAGATACTGACCATATCAATCAAAGACCCAGATGTAGTGTGGTACCTCTGCCACTGCTCAAGGGTGTCTACAATGGCCTGGTTTTCAAAATCTTCAAATCTAACACAAGAGGGCCTTTTATTTTATAATTTATAAGCTTGGGTGTGGATAGAGAGCAAATATACCAATGAAGTTTACAATATCTAGATGGTATGACTAGCAGTTTTGGAGTTTAAGGGTTCCTCTTTGACCTTGGTACCTGAGAGAAAAACATCTACGAATTTTCTCCTGCTTGGAAGAAGACTACTGACCTCCACTGAAATCCATCAATTAACTCACTCATACCACAGCGACAATCCCAAAGCTGGTTCAATGCACAATGACTGTGAGAGGATGATTCAACTCCTAGAAAGGAGGTAGTCATCTCAAAATGATACAAAAATAGACTGAACTAGGTTGATAGAGTATCATGTCAAAGATGTATATATGGGACAAAATGATTAAGCATGATGCACAAATAGAAAGAGAGAAGAAAACATATAAGAGTTTATTTCCAACAATATTTCATAAACTAAGACGAACTTCTATGTCTAGCTACCGTTATACTTAAGAAAGGGTAGAACCTGCAATTTTTCAGCCACTTTCTCACAGTCCATTCTTGAAAGGCAATAAATGATGCCACATTCGTCAAAGTGATTTTCTTTGATAAATTTATCCATGTCCTCCAAGCACTTCTTTGTCTTGGGCATGATAGAATACCTGCAAAATTTATCCTAATAATTTGCTGAAAACTAACACTTTAAATTATTTTGCATCACACTCACGATAAGTTTGGGCGGTTGAAACTTTGTTTAAAAATGACGCAATTCTCAAGGCCAAGAGCTTGAACAACATCTTCCTTGACACTAGCGGTTGCTGTAGCGGTTAGGGCAAGCACAGGAGTATTGGGAAACTTCTGTTTCAAAATGCCAAGGCCCTGACGTAGTATAAAATACAAGCAATGAAATAATAAATTCCAAAATGTATAAATGATAAACTGCGTAAAGAGCTCTGATTGTTCTTACCTGATAATCCGGTCTAAAATCATGTCCCCATTGGCTTACACAATGAGCTTCATCAATGACAATTCTAGCAAGTAATTCACGAGAATATAAACTGTCCAAGTGCCTCAACAAAACATCGCTTCTGTGATGGCATAAATATGTATAAACAGATAAGCTTGTATTAAATTGGGGAACACTGTAACGGTGGAGCAAGAATAATTTCAGAATTTCTATGTGAAAAATGCACGACCCAAGTGCAAAGTGTACAAATAGGCCATAGAAATTTGAAATCCATCCCATTAAACATGACATAGAACATACAAATATTTTGCATATACAATCAGTCTTATAAATTTACTTTCTCTTCACTGTTCATATGTGCTTCTTTATTGGAAAGGTAGTAGTGAGCAAGGTAAAAACTTTGCGGATCATTGGAGTAGGGTATCCATAATAACTCGGAGCTTTAGTTGAACAGCAGTGAAACACTCTAAGAAGACCCCAAAAAAAAAAACTCAAGGTGCGAATCATGATGGTTTTTTAAATTTCACCTTCTACAATAACAACAGAGCTCATTATCCCATATTTTGGGATCAGCTAGACTAATTCCTCTTTTCTCCATTAGCTCTCCATCAAGGACTATCTCCTGGGTTAAATTAACTTCCATCCTTTTGGATTTTTATGTTCTTTATCAGCTATCTTTGATCATCCAAATACTTGCAATGTTTGGTTTGTATTCACTAGCATTCACAGTTGATGAATATGTGATTTTTGAGCTATCTTTGATCATCCAAATCTTGATACTGGACGGGAACCACATTCCTAGAGATCATTTTCACTAAAATCCGAGTAGCCGCTATTCGTCATGCTCCATAACTATGCTCAGTCATTGCACCACCAAAAATGAAAAGACAGGATAAGACAAAGCAAAACTTCCCTTAAAGATTGCATGGCAATTGTAAACCTTAAAGAAAGGTTTTTCAACAACGCAGGCTGAAGAGAGGGTATCAAAGGTATCTATTAAATAGTATGTTGAAAGTTTTAAAAGCATACATAAGTTGAACAGGACAAACGTGCAAATGCAATTAGCATATGAATGGTGAAGTAGCATTCTGGATCCAGGGACCAGGTCCAAGTTGACATTGATAGAGCAACAATAGGAGGTACAGGTACGAGTAAGGATTGGTTAAATAGTGCTCTATGCATGGCTGGTTAATCAAGGACACTTGAACATTGATTGACTCATTACAAAAGGAAATGGTTTCAGGAGCATTAACTTTTCAGCAGAAACTGATATTGAATTATACACTCATAGAGACGCCCGGTTATGTGTGGGATACGCCACTTTCATTAATTAATTTACCTTTTTTATATGGTAAATACTATCAGATACTCATAGATTTCATTGTGTCCAATTATTTTTATCATATATTCTCTTCTTTCCGAAGAAATAGTTAAAACGGTTAGTGATAATTGATTTCTTCTAATTGTAATATAAACCTTTGAGGCACATATTATAAGGTAAAGTTAACCCTTTGAACGAATATCACCTTTCAAATGGCTTCCTTTGGGAAGCTAGTTACAAAAGATTTATTAAAGTAACCATACTTAGGGGGTCTAGCCACCCTTACAGAGGCTTCAAAAGTGACAGTCCGGTGGTATTATTTTTTACCAAACATGCAAACCAGCATTGAGCATCTAAAATAGGTACAAAACTTACTTTGCAACTTTTTCTGGAGTAACATACAACAACTTGTATGTACAGACACTGGACATTAGTTCTCTAAAGATTTCCTGTTGTTCGGTCCACTCCATATTGGCACTCAGATAGGCAGCAGGAATGTTTGCCTGTTTGGAATACAAGATTGAATCACAATATTATTGTTATATCTAAAAAATCAACAGAATGCAATATGCTCTACCTGTTTCAAATGCATTATTTGGTCCTGGATAAGTGAAACAAGCGGAGAAACTACCAATGTAACTCCTGGACAAATTAGAGCAGGAAGCTGCAAAGCATTTTAACTTCAGATTATAATAGAAGATAACAATTATTAACACAAGAGGTGAACATTTATAGCCACCAGCAAATAAAGATAGAAACAACGTTAGCATTCAAGATGAAAAAAAAAATTCTGTAGCTAATATAAATATAAATGTACAATTTTCCCAGTGAATATGGCAAAGAAGATCATTAATCTATTAAACGTGGGCAGCTCAACTATCAAATAACCTAACCAGTGTCGACAATCCACATCCGTCGTAATAACCTAAAAGAGTGATAAACATTTGGTTTGTGCAGGCCCTATTCAGTAAGAATTAGCTGGAGTTTTTCCAACCAAACAGCCCAAGAGTCCAGGTGATACTGGCTTCCAGAGTTATCTCGAAACCCCCAGACATTCTAGCTGTTTCCTTGGGTTATAGCAACAGCACAACACTAGAAGGCAATCATAACTCATTAACAATCATAACTCGTTAACCAACTATGTTTCAAACAACTAAATCCGTAACTCTCAGACTAAAAACTAATAAATCCTACATCTAGACTCCTTTTACGAAATAAGGCCATAAAACAAAGAATAAGCACATATACACCAATTCAGATACGAACGTAATACGGCAAAACGATGCAAATTCTAAGTAAAACGTATAAAATTACAATGACACTGTAAGAAGTGTACATATACGACACATACAAGGTCTCACAATAGATGCACCCATGCTACGTATTACAAAGACAAAAAAGAAAGGAAAAGAATTAGAAGTGCACAAAACTTAACCATAGATTAACAAAAGAGTAAACCGCTGTAATATCAGGAAATTACTATGAGATTTAATGAAGCCCGTGTCCATAGTGATTAGCTTACCTGGTATGTTAGGCTCTTTCCCCCACCAGTTGGCATTAAAACAAAAACATCACAGCCACTCATTGTCGCATTGATCACCTCTCTTTGACTAGGCCGGAAGGAATGATTTCCAAACACTTTCTTGTTGTTGGCCTGGTATGAGAGTGAAATGCAGTAAGCATAAACAGAAAAGAGAGATAGGAAATTTTCCTCTTTTTTTTTAAAGGAAGAAAACCTCAAGTTTCTTAGTCCATGGAAAGTCCACACACTTCCACTTCGGATCAACAGAACCTTCAGTATAATTAATGTCCAGAAGCTTTGGAGTAAATATTTCTCTTTCCGCTGGTGGTAGTGGAGAATTTAGCCTATCCATAGAAGAAAACTGCATTGGAGTACTCCAACCTCCGTAGCTTCCTGCTTCATTTCTTATATGAACTTGAGAAAAGGAGCTCAATGAATCTACTCCTGATGTCATTACTGGAGTTCCAGGTTGGGAATTCTTGGCAGCAATTGTCGAGGTCATAGGATGTGATATGTGCTTTTCATCATCTTGGTTTGAGCGGAAGGCATATTTTTCAAGTTGCTGAATCTGTTTGTTCAAATGCAACCTGAAAAGAAGCAAATCTAGGAGCATAAAGAAATGTATTGATTCTTCTACGCACCGACCAAATGAACTCTGAAAAATGTTGTTGAGTAACATGAAACATAGGGACACACCGCTCACGGCGAAGATCTTCAATCTGCGTTGGAGTAAGCTCAACGTTGTCTAGAAGATCGTTTGATATAGCAATTAGTCTGTCCTTCATCTCCCTTATATGAGTTGTTGCTTCTGGGCAAAGCCCGAGCTGGATAATGAGATATAAAGCACATTAATAATAGTGGGAGAAATTTCAGAAGCAGAAAGGTGAAACCAAAATAGAGAGACATACTTTGAATCCATGACAACAGTTTTCACGTAGTTCCAAGGGAATGGTTTCTTCACAGGGGCCTGTAACATTACTTGTAAGCCCCATTGGAGTAAAACTCGCATATTTAGATGTGGATCCTTCAGGTGTGCCATTGCTTTGGTAGTGTTCCATAACTATCTGGTCTACATCAATATTCTGAGAAAAAATAAAACAAGATAAATACATGGAGCATCTATATGATCATTAAATAACTATCAAGTAATAAGCTTCAAAAGAGCTAGCAGTAAGTAAAACAAAATACAAACAAAATACCTCCAAAATATCATCATTCATAACATCTTCACAGTTTTCTTCAACATATTTATCCCCATATTTAGTCGAAGCATTGTGAGGGGTTCCCAAACCTTCATTAGAGGAACCACAGGGAACCTGCATTTTTCTCATACCCGGTTGCACCACGTTTGGAGCTGCATCAACATTATTATTGCAGATACCACCATTCATGAAAGAATTCCTTGAACAATTTAGAGAAGTGGTAACCCCATTGTTCATTCCATATGGTGAATCAGATTCATAACTATGTGTATACAAATTTTCATGAGCTGAGGCTCCAGATTTTTGGAAGTTAGCTGCTTTTTGTATAGTATTGCATGAATCTGACGCCTGGGAGGGGAACTGATTTGCATGATTAGGAACTGGAGCCGTTATTCCGGGTCTTAAATAATTCCTGCATGTCACGTGGTTTCTGGAAAGAACATTCCATGCCTGTCATAATGTTTGGATCCAATGGGATTAGGACCACATGGGACCAATTTGATCATCAGGCATGACGAAAATCTCTCTCAAAAGAAAATAAGCAATAAAACTGGTAAACATCAAAAAATGAGAAATGATTTCAAATTTCTCATTTGTCAAAATTTTGAAACATTCAAATATAAGAGGATGGATAAATCATTTAAGAATACCTTCTCGACCACGGAACTTTGTAGCCTTCCATTTCTTTGAATATTACAGGTTATAGGCCTGAAGTGCATTAAGAATCAAATGGGAAAAAATCATGAACATGCAAGTAAGAATAAGTTAAAATCCAACAGAATGGATGGAAAAAGAAAGCAACCAGTAATTGGTAGCATAAGTAAATGTATTTCTCAATATCTCATGTATCAAAACGAGTTATAACTATCAGAGTCTAATGACGAAAAAGAAGAAAAAGTAAAATTAATCTCAGTCAAATTGTGCACAATCTCTTCTAGAAAATATTATAAATTAAGGCCATAGAAACATCACATAGAAGTAGAAACATCACACAGAAATAGAAAATATTATAAATTAAGGCCATAGAAACATCACACAGAAATGGAATTTTCACAAAAGAAGAATGGCTGGGTAACAGACAAGTTACTAAATGATTGTCATCATTGCCAAAGCTCTTTCTCAAGTGGGGTCCGTAAACAGGACAATTTAGGACAACATGACATGCAGATATCAACCGTTACGATGATGATAATTTCAGACTACAAAAAATTTAAGGCAAGAGGGACTTGCCAGAAAACAGTAGGACCAAAACCTAACAGGCAGATAGTCAAATAGTCAAATCTCATGGTAACGAAGTTTCAAGCTCATGACTCCTGTCCAAAGTATCTGATTCTGCTAGGCTAAGAGAGACAATATAACAAAGATAAATTGATACACAGAGTTGCATTTGCCTCTTAGGTACAACATAAGCCAAGGAACGAGTTTGAATTTTGAAACATCAGCCAAACCAAATGCGTTGATGTCTGGAAACACTATAGATCCATATTGAGGTTAGATATATCAACGTATACAAAAACCAATGATTTGATGTCTCGAAACACTGCAGATCATTATTGAGGTTAGGTATATAAATGTATTCCAAAACGAAATGATTTGATGTCTAGAGACATAGTAGATCCTTGTTAAGGTTAGGTAAATCAATGTAAACAATAACCAGTTAGGTTAAACATAAGACTACTAATAAAACGAAAAGCTGTATTTGATGCATTTGAAATGTGTCTAATTTTGTACTATAAGTCTATAACTAAATTGTTTTGCCAATATAAAAATGTTGTTCAAAAAATTTATATTGAATAATTCAAATTGCCTATAGGTAAATTGCAGTGAATATAATCTAATTCTAGACTGCAAGGCCTTGTTTGGTTCGAATGATTATGGTCTAGGAGTTGGCACTTTGAGAAAAGAATAGGATGGAATCTTATGTTCCATCAGAGTTAGACATTGAATTATAACTCAAGGATCCTCTTAAAGACAGTGGTATTTGTACAAGTATTTTCAAATATGTAGTTAGGTTATACACACTAACTCTCATAGATTTCATGTCTTTCATAAGAGTTAGTTCGACTTCATTTGAACTCTAGGCTAACTCTTATAATGAAACAAAACCTAAGTTCTCTATAGCTATATTTCCAACTGCATTATCATAAAAAATAACAAACACAATGCATCATCAGGCGGGTTAAATGTGCAAATGTATATGTCAAAAGACCAGTGCAGGAGAAATTTGAATATGGGAGAGAGAACGACAAGAGGACGAGAAGGAAACAGTGAGGTACTGAAGTTGGATCCCAACACTTACATTTGGTACGGATATTATTCCTGACAAATTGTGATCAGTGTGTGGTAACTATGACTAAGAAACTGTCTGGTTGGGGAACCTTCAGTCTTAAGGAGAAAGAGAGCCAGACAGCATACTTAGCTATGTTAACATCGGGACATTTGGTAGGTTGTCACCAAGTAACAAAATCAGTAGTTGGGAATCCCAAATCATTGAGTGGATTCTCGCACCTGCTTGAGTCCATTGCAAAATATTAAGCCAAACATTTTTCCAATAAAATAGGGATTCTTATCCTTTTAGATCCATTAGCACATATACAAGTGACATAGGTCAGCTGAACATTTGCACATAACATGGCTTGCAACATATCTTAAACCAAATAAGAGATAGTACATATAAAAAAAATTGAAATTCCTGTGATATTGTGCGTTGAGACTCTGAAAAAGAATTCACAAGTGCAAAACATGGTATACCTTGGACACAACATTCCTTCGGGTTGAGGTTTTTGTGATTCCAAGGAGTAGAGGAAACCAGAGCTCAAGTACTTATCTTGACATGTGAAGTTCTCAAAAGCTGCTGCATGCTGCTGCCAATTGACCTTGGGAAGTTTCTCCCCGCAATCAAATGCTTTATCTAACTTGCTTCTACTGCACATAGAGCATGGAGTATAAATATATCATATAAAAAATCAAAGGAAGTCCACAAAACAATCTTCACTGCTAATCATGCCTTGATAACGCTCCTCTAGTCATCTAATCATCAGATAGCATTAACACATTGCTCCTAATAGCACTGCATTCTTGCCGATACCAAATCCTGCAAAGGGGGGAAATTTTTTACTAGCATGCTACATTTCAACTAAACAGTAAGGGAAATTAACAATAAACATAAACATAATAATCCGTAAAATTATTCATTTTGACATTTAACCATACGATTTGCCCTCAATCAGGAAAGGCACAAACAGTAATCTTGAACAAGATAGAACCCTAGAACATCCAAAAGATTGCATTTTTCTTACAGAAGTCGACGGATCGGTTGATCGAATACTAAATATGAGAGATTTAGAGGCGTTACCCGCGATCGCTAACGGGGGGACGAACCCTAGAAATTTAGAATAGGGTTGAAATTGGAGGAGATGAAACAGGAATCGAGCATAATTAGGAAAGAGTAGGGTTTTGATCGAAGGCGATAGAGGGGATTGGGGAGATTTTTTTTTGGGTTTTGTTTAGGTTTGCTTTTAAAATGTTTCGCTCTCGCTCGCTTTAAAATTTGGGCGGGATTGATATTGGTTTTCATGGACGGTGAAGACCGGAAGTGAGGAAGGAGTGTTAATTGTTCGGGTAAATTTCAGAAAACCCCCTAAATTTTGGGGTGATTTGCATAACAGAAACTTTAAAAATGGGAAAGGCTACTAAGCTTGGGGGGAGTTTCTCATAACCTTATCGAACTTCCGAATTGTTTCACCTACTTAATATCATTTTTTAATTAGTTCTCGCTTAGTAAAACCATAAACAAAAATTATACCTAATTCTTTTCGTTTTCCTCTATTCTCTCTTCAATAGCAAATTTGGAACGGAATTTGCTCTGAATTTAGGTGGAAACTTTTTGCATGTTAGAGAAGTTGTGTGAAACTCCCCAAAGTTTGAATAGGGGCTTATCAGAACCATCTCTATAGGAGTGGGGTGGTTTGCATTATAAACAAAATAATTAAATTTCTCAAATAACCCTCTAATCATTCATGAATGGTGTAGATCACCCTGTTCTATGGGGATGTTATGATAGAATCTCCGCTCCACAGTTTATGAGTTTTCTATAATTTTTAAAGTTCATAGCGTTTTTGTGCGAATCATTTCAAAGCCCACGGGCTCGTCTAACATTTATCCTAATTGTTTCGATTTAGCGAAATTTGATCTGGACCGTCTGGCCATTGTTGTCTGCATTTACCATTGGCCCATGGGCCATAGCTTCCGATGGTCTGTTCATAACCTCGGGCAGGGGTCCGTTTAGGCCTTTTGACCATTTTGAGGTCCTATTAGAATGGACATCCAACTAAAGGTTCCCATTGTTCATTACACCCATAATAACAAGGTCCTTTCGCTCGGAACAAATAACAAGTGGCATTGGGTAGTAGAATTTCGGAGAGAAGTCCCTCCGATTATCGAGATAGTGAACATTAGCTAGTAATTGAGAAGGGACAGAAGTGATGTTTAAAAATGTCATTTATATCCTCACATTATTCTTTGGACAACCTATACTTCTAAATAAAAAAGGTATTATAGTATTTTAACTAACTCTTCACTTTACTCTCCTCTCCATCCCTCAACCAAACAAAAAAAATACCATGTCACTTCATTCACTCCGTCTCCAACTAAGCAAGAAGCTCAAAATAAAAATAAAAATAAAAATCCCCTCTACCTCATAGCACTCTGTTTCCCATTCCATTCTCTTATCAATCTCACTACTAAACGAAACCTAGTAATAACAATCAATATATACCTCATTATCATCATGTCTTTTGGTAACTCGTCATCAAAACAAATAGTCATCTCATGCCCTTTTCCTATACATGCTCGGGGTAGTTTAGTCGTATTTGAAAATTATGAACGTTAAAAGAAATATTAAATATTTGTAATAGAGAAATCAAGAGGTAACTTAGACGCTACACTGTAAATTGGAGGAAAGATTAACAAATATAAAGACGTGTAACATTGGGTGGGATTATTATTATTGTTGTTGTTGTTATTTAAAAAAGGGGTAGGTTAGTAAAAACACCTACGTTACAGATTATACATGTTATGGATTCAGATCTTATCCACTATAAAAAAATAGTAAAGGATCCACTCTTTTATCACAGTCATTGATTATCTAAAGAATGATTATGATTTTTTTTCTTTAAATGTAAATTATAAATGAGTGCAATTCATGAGGATATGGTGAGCGTTGGATTTGAAAGGAATCACAATTACCCACTGATAATCCATAATTGTGATTGAAAGTAGTAGTCTCTCCACTATGAGAGAATGTGATTATCTATTGTTTCGTTTTTATCAAGTAGTTCCTTTTTTCTCCCCTTACCATAGAATGATGTGTTCCATTGTAAAAAAAAACTTGTTAAATATATGATCATATTGAAAGAAAATACTATTTTCTACGCTAGGTACTGAAAAAAAATGAAATATTAGAATTATTTAGGTTTATTTTGTATACATAAAAGATAGGGTAAGTGTCACGAAACCCTTCAGCATTTTTGTGTGTTCCCTCAAAACCCAAATAGTTTGTAACGTCGCGAAACCCTTTACTATTTTTGTGTGTTTCCTCAAAACCCAAATGGCTTGTTTTTCCTCTCAAACACAAAAAAAAACTCTTTTAAACCTTAAAACTCTAAAATATATATTAGATAATCACTAATCCTTTTAAAAATTTGCACCCAACCCTCCCCAACACACACAAAACACAAAAATAAAGAAAAAGCAAGAAAAGGAGGGTTCCTGGAGAACCAAGGAAAGAACAATTTTGGGCAAATAATAAGGTGTTTCAATTGCAAGAAACACTTTCTAGGAGGTTTGGTGGAAGTTGAAAGGTTTGAGGGTTATTTGAGAATATTTGAAGTTTTCGAGGTTAAGTGGATTTTTCTTTTTCTTTTTTTCAGTGGGAACAACAAAACATTCAGGGGTTTTGAAGTAACTGGACCACAAATTTGGGGCTTTGCGAAATTTATCTAAAAGAAATTACGAGGCATACTAGTGAATCTAGTGATGTAGAAAAGTCAAAACATTTCCTGCCCCATAAATAGAACGGGCCACACGTGGGTCCAGCCCTTAATAGGAGGAGTGCTTGTGAGCCTCTGTCTTCACCTGTCAACAGCTCAGCTAGATTTTGAGGCAAAATCTGTCATAAGGTTAGCCTCAAATTTCTCTCCCGTCCCTATCAAAGCATGACTCAAAATCTTTCTTTTTGCGCTTTTACTTTTTACAGTTGTACTGGGTAAGGGTCTATTTGGTTTTTGGTGTTTATGAAGTTTTCATTGAAATTGGTTTTTGGTGTTTGGTTCACACTTAAAACATGATGAAAAAATAATTTACACGCTTTTCTCTTGTTTGGTTGGTATATAACACATGAGAAAATAATTGGTTGATAAGATTTCTCCTCAATTTTTCGTATTTGGTTGGTTTTTTTTAGGGCTAAACATAAAAATTTTATTGATTTAAACCAATTACATCGTTGTGCGTGAACTCTGCCATAGCAGGCGAAACTTCCTCCATCCATGGTAAAATTTAAACATCACAACAACCCGTATGAATGAAAATTTATACGAAACATGTAAATATCATGAATCATACGAAACTTGTAAATATAGTCTTAAAAATTTTGTAAAAGAACTCCATTTGGAGAGGAATGTTACTCTTAATAGAGAAGAACTTCTAAAAATTATAAACTTTTTATTTGTAATAAATAAAAAAATTCCTTCTTTGAATTTTTTGTCTTCTTCTTTGATGTTGAAGATAAAGATTTGCCTTCAAGGGGGTTTTTTTCCTTTTTATTTTCTTATTTTAGAATTACATGTTTTAGAATTTTATTTTGGTAGATTGATTTATTTTCATGCTTGTAGTGTAATTTTTCTTCATGCTTTGCGAGTATATTTATTTCCTTGCTCTTTTATTCTTTGATTTTCTATTTCTTGCTTTTAGTGCTTGTAGTTTAGATTTACTTCTTATTCTTTGATTTTCTATTTCTTGCTTTTAGTGCTTGTAGTTTAGATTTACTTCTTATTCTTTTATGCTTATTAGTATAGATTTTATAAACTTGTAAATATCACGAATCATCATAACAACCATATGAATGATAATTTATATGAAACATGTCCGTATGAATGAAAATGCATCTGAAACACGTAAATAACATCAATCATCATTACAACTTGTTTTAGCATAAAATTCATACAAAACACGTAAATAACACTAATCATCATAACAACCCGTATGAATGAAAATTCATAAGAAGCCTATAAATAACATGAATCATCGTTAAAACTCAGATAAATTATGCACTGATTTAATGAAATTTTATCTGAAACACGTAAATAACACTAATTATCAGAATAACCTCAGTATGAATAAAAATTCATACGAAACTTGTAAATATAGTCTTAAAAATTTTGTAAAAGAACTCCATTTGAGAGGAATGTTACTCTTAATAGAGAAGAACTTCTAAAATTATAAACTTTTTATTTGTAATAAATAAAAAAATTCCTTCTTTGAATTTTTTGTCTTCTTCTTTGATGTTGAAGATAAAGATTTGCCTTCAAGGGGGTTTTTTTCCTTTTTATTTTCTTATTTTAGAATTACATGTTTTAGAATTTTATTTTGGTAGATTGATTTATTTTCATGCTTGTAGTGTAATTTTTCTTCATGCTTTGCGAGTATATTTATTTCCTTGCTCTTTTATTCTTTGATTTTCTATTTCTTGCTTTTAGTGCTTGTAGTTTAGATTTACTTCTTATTGATTTTCTATTTCTTGCTTTTAGTGCTTGTAGTTTAGATTTACTTCTTATTCTTTTATGCTTATTAGTATAGATTTTATAAACTTGTAAATATCACGAATCATCATAACAACCATATGAATGATAATTTATCTGAAACATGTCCAGTATGAATGAAAATGCATACTAAAACCCGTAAATAACATCAATCATCATTACAACTTGTTTTAGCATAAAATTCATACAAAACTCGTAAATAACACTAATCATCATAACAACCCGTATGAATGAAAATTCATAAGAAGCCTATAAATAACATGAATCATCGTTAAAACTGTATAAATTATGCACCGATGAATAAATTTTATCTGAAACACGTAAATAACACAATTATCGTAACAACTGTATGAATAAAAATTCATCTGAAACTTGTAAATAATATGCATACACATCCAAAATAAATATACTGTAACAAGAGGGAAAATTTCATTGAACCAAATTCTCGAGTGATAAATAGATATTACAGAATTATAAAATGGAGGAATAAACCTTATTTACCGATCATTTTAATATTAGAAAAGATCAATTCCCACATAGATAATCTTCTATTGAAATTTCATACACCCATATATGTTCAGTAATTACAGAGAATATCGAAGCTGATCATCAAGAACCAACATTAGCACTTTAATCAGAGCACAAGCAAGTATAAAATAAACTCAAAATCTACTTCAAATTTATTAGTAAGAAAAATTATTGTCAAATATGCACCAACAAGTACCAATAAAAAGTATAGATAAAAATTAAAAGTGGAGACAACCAAGAACAAATCTTATCAGTGTACTTTATAGTGCAGATGGGATATAACCCCTCAACATGATTAGTCAATATGTCTTATTATTGATATAATGAGGCAAGCATTTGATATATGTTATCAAAAGTTGGAGGAGACTGACTGCATTACTTGTCCTCCTAAGCCAGAGGGTCCCATGTTTGTAATGGTGATGCTCTGAAAAATCTAAATTCTAAGTCCTTTTCTAGAATGTTCTTGATAGTACTCCGCTAACATAAGTCTAATAAATCTTATACAGAGAATGATCCACTATGTGGGATACTAATCCTAAATCCTAATATAATTTATAACCTTTAATATTACATGCAACAATACAAATAGCTAAAAATTCACACAAAAAAAAAGCAAAATATATACCTTAAATTGCCGAAATTACAGTAATCAATAGTGATTCCCCAAGAAAGGCGATGCCTTTTTTAAGTTCCAGCAAAGATCACAAAAACCCTAAAACAATCAGAGATTCATATTAGCAGCCCAACAAAAGATCTGAGGCAACATGAAGGGGGAAACACCGTAGTCATTAGAGAGGAACTGAGGTGCGAAGAAGAGGGGAAAATAGGGGAAAAGAAGGAAAAAATGGCAATAACCCTAGCCATCAGAGAGTTTTCCCCAAGCAATAGTAGATCTGACAAGGGGGTGATTTTTAATAGTCAAAACTCACAGTTTCCACCAATTTCCTCTCGTTTTGGATGAAAATGAGGGAAAGCAAATCTGCAAAGGTGAAGGGGTGTTCCGCCCTCTCTAGCCCTAAGAGCAAACACGAACCAAAACCAGACAAAGAAAAAGAAGAGAACGGGTTTATCCTATATGGCCACTATGTCAGAAGGAGGAAATTGGTTTCATCGATATTTTTAAGCGAACTAAATAGGGCCTAATCGAGAGCCATAAAAAAGTAATTAAAAAGACAACTCTATGTGGATCCTCTCCACTATTAAAAGTTATTGGAGAGACCATTACTTTTAGTCACAATTATAAACTATCTACTAGGCGATTATGATTCATTCAAATTCTAACACTCGTCATATCCCCGTGAATTGCACTTATTGCTAATTTACACTCATAGCAAAAATCATAACCTTACACTTATTATCCGCACACTTATTAAGTAAAATAAGCTATTAACATACAAAGTTGAAAGTTTTACCTTGTTCCAACACAACAATGTTACCAATCGACATACCTTAACATTGGACTCTCTCTCTCTCTCCCCTCGCCAAATCTCTCTCTCTCTATATATATATATATATATAATATATATATATATATATATATATATATATATATATATATATATATATATATATATATATATATATATATATGACCAAAACCCCATAACTGTTGAAATAACCCCTCCCCCTCCCCCCAAGATAGGACAAAAATAACCATGTGTGTCTGCATGCATAATTTTATCCACCTATATGAAAATATGGTTAACACTGTTAAGAAGGTTTTCTGATAAAATTAAAGTTATATGGGGTTTCTGATAATCCCTAACTTGAGGTGGATATTTGGATATTTTGAAAGTCATGGAGGGTTACCTGATAATCGTCTTAAGTTAATGGGTTTTGCCTGAAATTTATGGCCCTGCAAAAAATGGAGGTTGGATACAGGTGTTTCAAGTAATTTTCTCTCTCATTACACCCTTTAATAAAAATATTAACCACTAATTTATACAAGCTGTAACTTGTAAGTTCTTAAACAAATATTACCAATCCCCGTCCTTTTCCCTCTCTTTCTCTCCAACCCTTTTGCAAACCCCCAAAAACCCTACCTCCCCAAATTCCCGCCGTCCAAGCTCCCCCTCCAAAACCCTAACCCTAAATCTCTCTCTCTCTGCACCCCCTCCCCTCCTCATATTGATGACCACCATCACCATCGGCTATGCAAAAGCTCTTTCGCGCCACCGTCGCAACTACAGGCCCCGGCCCCGTTCTCTCAACCTCCTCGTGGCTTAAAACCACCAAAAAACGAAACCCTAACCCTAATTTCTCGTTCTCCATGCCCGTTTCCTTCCATCTGAGCCCCCCAAACCCTTACCCTCATCTTGTCACCTGTCACTGTGGGTCCGCCCCTCTGAATCGGTCGTGGGCCCCGCCGATCCGGCCATTTTCCAGTTGGAGGGGGTTCAGGGCGACTAAGGGGTTGAGGAGCCAGGATAAAGGTGGAGTCTTTGATGGAGTTAGTTATGAAGTGAAGAAGGGGAATGGGGATGGGGAGAGTGAAACTGAGGAGGAGAATGATGAGGGTCTGAATGAGAATAAGCCGGAGTTGGCAGAGAATAGTAGTAGTAGGGTTATTCATAGAAGGCAAAAGGCCATGGTGGCCGCAAATGCGGATCTTTTGACGATTCCGGGTGTTGGACCGAGGAATCTGAGGAAGTTGGTGGACAAGGGTTTTGCTGAGGTTGCTCAGCTCAAGCAGCTGTATAGAGATAAGGTATATGGTTTTTCTGCTTAATAGATTTTTAGATTATGGATAGCTTTGTGGTCATTCATGTGAAATAAAGTAGTTACCTTTAGCTTGTGCTGAATGAGATGGGGGAAAAAAAGACTAAAACAGTCATATATTGCAGTATGAATTTTGTGGGGGCTCATCCAAATGAGTTGGAAATTTGAGAATTTGTTAAATTTTACAGTACAATTACTTACGGACTTGAGTCACTTTGCTGGGTTTTTGTTAATTTCAAATGATTATTTGGTATCAGAGAAAAATGTATTTACATGCTTCTTATGGGGTCTGTTGGACTAGTTAATTTTTAGAATATGTGGTCATAACTTGTATAGAAAGTCAAATAATTATACATGGACTTGTTCGGGTGTGTTGAGAAGAGAAAAGTGATGTATCAGGATAAATTCATTTATTTGCTTCAGTTGCATAACTTGGAGTTTCCATATTAGGTTTCTCTGTAAAGATTTTTTATTTGGTGTGTTAAGAATATGATAGTCTGTCTTGTTTGGAATTGTAGTCTAATTTACTGCCTCTGAGAAATGCATGAATTTTGCTTGGACTTTTGGGAGTCTGATGTAAGCCTGTTAACTGTATTAGTGAATAGTTTTATCAAATTTTGGGCTATCTCATTTGACCAGATGCTGTTCTGTTTTCCTCAGATTTTTTTTATAAAGTTCTTTTGCTTGTGTTAGGAAATAAGTCTTACTGCTTATAGCTCGCATGTAATACCGGAAAAATTAAATTCATTTGCTCTTCCAATGTAAAGGCCCACACTGATGCTAGGTTGTTCTTCTAATAAAGACTGCTAAACTCGCAGATACTTTTAAATAACATGAGTAATTTGCAGCTCAGTAAGAGTTAACTCTATCTATGAAGTTATGTTAAGTGAGATAGGCCTATGGCCTTTATTATTTTCTGGAATTTTAGACAAAGTTGCATAGTAGAATTTTGTTCACCTATTAAGGTTTCATATTATTCTAATGCTAATAGTTGGCGGTAAAGATATTTTTTATACTGTAGGTAGCCTGAGTTATATATTTCTTCCTGTACTTCTTATATTTTTGTGTTAATTCGAAGCTTGCTGCTTTATATCTGAAATAAAATTCTTTCTGGTTGATTGGAGAGTCTGTGAAGCAATTTGAGAACAGTGGTTTGTTGCTGTTTGTATTTTTTTAATGATGAGATGGGCCTAGTATGATGCTAATATATATTTTTGTTTTCTGTCCGCCACTCAGTTTTTTGGAAAGTCAAGTCAGAAGATGGTTGAATTCTTAAAGAGTTCAGTAGGAATCCTCCATAAAAACCATGCTGAGAGTATCACCTCTTTCATAAAAGAAAGTGTGGATGAAGAGTTAAAAGAAGACAGCAGCTCTGAGATGAGACCTGTTCCAAAGAAAAGGCTGACATTTTGTGTCGAAGGAAATATTAGTGTTGGAAAGACTACTTTCCTGCAACGAATTGCTAATGAAACACTTGAGTTGCGTGATCTTGTAGAAATAGTGCCTGAGCCTATCAACAAATGGCAAGATATAGGTCCTGATCACTTCAACATACTAGATGCTTTCTATGCTGAGCCACAAAGGTATGCCTACACCTTCCAGAATTACGTGTTTGTCACCAGGGTCATGCAAGAACGAGAATCTGCTGCTGGAATCAAACCCCTCCGGTTGATGGAGAGAAGTGTTTTCAGTGATAGAATGGTAGGCATTAGCAATATTTTTTAACTTCTAACTAAACATGGTTTCTCATACTACCTTAGTTTGGTATTCTCAAATTTTGAAAGCTGAAATTTTCATTTTAGGTCTTCGTGCGAGCAGTTCATGAAGCTAAATGGATGAATGAGATGGAAATTAGCATCTATGATTCATGGTTTGACCCTGTTGTGTCAACCTTGCCAGGACTTATACCTGATGGTTTCATTTACCTAAGAGCTAGCCCAGACACTTGTCATAAGAGAATGATGATGCGCAAAAGGGCTGAGGAAGGCGGTGTGAGCCTTGAGTATTTGAAAGGTTTGCATGAAAAACATGAGAGCTGGCTTCTCCCATTTCAAAGTGGAAATCATGGGGTATTGTCATTTAGTCAGTTGCCCATGCATATGGATGACACCTTACATCCTGGTATAAGAGACCGTGTATTTTACCTACAAGGAAATCATTTACATTCAAGTATCCAAAAGGTAATTTTCCCAATTTTCCTTTCTATCACAACCTTTGTACTATTGCATGACATCATGCTCAAGTTAGTATTTTTATGATCAGGTTCCTGCTTTGGTGTTGGATTGCGAACCCAATATTGATTTCAGCAAAGATATTGAAGCCAAGAGGGAGTAAGCTCCAATAAACCCGAAACATTTTTCATTTATAGCTTAAAAAGTTGGGGTTATCTGTAGCCTCATGCGGTTTTGCTGTGATATGCTAAGTACTGTTCTCCGCCCTGCTGCTATATTATCAGTTTTTTTTTTGCCGCAGATTTGGATGGTAATCTTCCTGTTTCTGTTTTATGAAGCATTCTTAATAACTATAGTAGCATTAAATTTGTAGCTTTACCACTCTGCACAATGTTTTTACTTAACTAGCTAATTGTAGTGTTCTATGAAATGAACCTGGTACCAAGGTTTTAAAAATCGGTTATCGGAAATAAATGGGACGGTCAAAATTCATATCGTATCCCGGTTATCGGGGATATATTGGGGATAAGTAGTAAAAATCGGAGTGTCATATCGGATATATAATATAATGTCCTAAAATGTAATCTAAGATTCAAAGCACATTTAATGAAGTATAAACATACTAAAATGTAAATAACTCATGTTTAGATCACTAACCAATTGTTGAAACTTAGTTCTCGTTTGTGATTTTAGGGTTTTGGGTGAACGCTGAAGTGATTGGGAGGATTTAGATGTTTTAAGTTGCGGGTCGGGTCTGAAAAATATGGGTTATATGACCCGAAACCCAATTAAGCAGTTGGTTCCCCCCCAAAAAATCGGCCTATATATCGGCCAAAATCGGCCTATATATCGGCCTATATATATCGGATTTTGACCGATATATCGGCCAAAATCGGGTGAAAACGATAACCGATTTTTTTCCCCAAAAAATCGTATCGGAAGGGGTCAAAACCCGATATATCGCCGATATTTCGATAATATTGGCCGATTTTTAAATCATTGCCTGGTACAACCATTTTCAGTATTTTTTTCTTTTTAATCTACCAGTTTTGTAACACTATGCTTGTGCCTTGCAACTGGTTGGTGCTTCATGTATTGTTGTTTTCTTTCTCAACCATCATACAATGATTCTTTACTAATCAATAGTGTGTAGTAGGTTCTGACTCGACACAATAAGGATGAGATTGATATGTGCAAAATCTAGATCGTTGGGGTAAATTTGGAGTTAGATGACCTAGGAATATAGTGAGCAAGGGTTTCAGGTTCCTGAAATGATGTAATTTTATAAAATTTTCCTCTACTGGGAAACTGTCAGGTACGGTGGAATATGCCTAAGCTTGTATCAAAAGGGTCAGGTATTAAGGTTACGAACTGATGAAGATTGTACTCTATGCTAGCGATGAGGGATTCCTAGTATCTGATAAACTTGTAATTTAAGTTGCTAAAGTTGATTCCCACATTTAATGGGAAGTAGATTTGGCATTTCATTAATTCAATTAATGAAAAATGCAATAACATGTTATGTTGACCAACATTACGAGTCCCTGTTTTACTGTTCTAGTTGTCATTAACTTGTAAATTCAACAGATTGCATTACAAATAAAGAGAACATTCAATTTGAACAATATCATGGACCTACCATATACACTGCAAGGATTTCTTTTTAGTCATGCTCAGACAAGTTCTTAGTTAATTGTTTTTTTGCTGATTGTCCCCACATCTATTTACTGATTGTCCTCGCATTTAACTCAACACTTATTTAAGATTGCCTTATCTGTCACTTCCTTTGAAGCATGCAACTTAACTGTTTAATTTTTAATTTCTCTTCTTACTCTAAATTGTTACATGCTTATTAAAGTGTGTGGAACTAGCGCAACTTTGATATGTTTCCATATTTAGAAAGTCTTGCAGCCGGATCATTAATAATTATTATGTGGGGTCTTTTCATCTAACTTCTGTTGGTGTATTCATATAGTAAATTGGAGACATGATTCAATTGGTGATACTTGCCACACGGTCATAGCTGTCGGCTTTTATTCTTTTCTAATGCTTCTTAATCATACTTTGTTCAGGTATGCGCAGCAAGTTGCAGAGTTCTTTGAGTTTGTTAAAAGAAGGAAAGAGGACACACCTCCAAAGACCAACAGCGATGAGAACGAAGCGAGTCAAAAAATATTGCTTCCTCGTGAAGGTGGTTTCTGGGTTCCGGAAGGAACTCAGTTTCCTCAATCAGCTTTGGAATCCCTCGACTTACGCAAAGCCATGTCATTCTCATCTAGATAGTTCCTTTTTCGCAAAAGATCATGAATGGCAATCCTTACCGAGTTGCAACTGTTTGTATGTGCTTTGTTTCCAGTGAGCATATACATACTGCAACTGTTTGTACATTAATACATTAGTAGTAACCTGTGATTCTGTGAAAGTCTAGTTTTAGTTTCAAGCTCTTGCTGGGCCTTGTGATTGTTTTTTGTCGGGCATGCTAGCGGGAGTTTTGAAACTATTGCTGTCAGTAGTCTACGTAATGTATCCTAGTTTCTGAATCTGGCGAACTGAAATGTGAGGGCAAGTGAAATATATCTCCATGACTTCACTGCAGTTATTTCATTTTGCCGGAGGTTGTTGCTCGTGTTAAATGTCATACCCTGCAATTAACACAGTTGTTTTGTGCTAGTGATTTTCAATCGGTGATCTCACTGCTGCAGAATTACTTCAGTTACCCCGGCTGCAACTTTGGATTTGTTCTTTGCATTTGCATCGGTGTAAGATGTTTACTAAAATAAAAGGTGGAATAATGTAATCAGCAGCTGAATACATGACAGAAAATTAAGTCACCGTGCTGACTCGGGGTGAGTATTCTGTTGATCGGTTCGGTTTTAAACGAAATTGGGCAAACCGAACTGAGCATTCTGTCGATTGGTTCGGTTTTAAACGAAATTGGGCAAACCGAAACCAACCGACTTGAGTTTTGAAACCGCACCGAACTGCAGCTGTTCGGTGCGGCCGGTTCGGGTTGGTTTGGTCGGGTTTGGACTCGTCTTTGGTTCCATTCACACACTGTGACAACTACGACAACTTGTAGTTTTGTTTGTAATGTTTGTTTTGTTCCCTGCAGCTTGATTAAATAATAGATGAGAGCTTAATGGAGAGAAAAAACAAGCCGAGCTTTGTTTATCAAATACCTTCCACCCGCTGATGCTATTCAATATGCATAACTAATAAACTTTTATCTATTGATATTACTTTTATCTATTGATATTTCTCCCAACACTTTTAATGGCAAACAACTAAAATCAATTAATATGCATAATGTAGTTACGTAGTCCAAGACTTAAAATATATAAATAATAAACATGTCTCAAATTCAAACCATGTCAAAAGTGATAGGGTTCTATAACAAAGATTGATTTTTATGACATGATTCGGGTAAAGAATGATATTTTGAAATTGTAATTGTATTCTCCGAGTAATGCTTCTATGAAGAATGATTTTTTAACATTTTATTGAACGAAGGCAATGCAGTTAATTTCTATATATATATTTTTTCCGGATGACATTCACTTTATAACTGCCTTTAGTATGGCTCTATATTTTTTTCTCCAAGAAAACATAAAGAGACACTTTTCAACCCTTAACCGATCTAAATTTGAATTCAAACCATACCGAACTGCCAAAGTTCGGACGGTTCAGTCGGGTAATTCGGTGTGAGCTGAAATGTGCTCACCCAAGTGACACTTTTTAACAGAAATATTATATGTCTAATCGATGCAAATCATGGAAGCGGGGATTTAATAGCCTTATATAAAATTAATGAAAGGTTTTAATTCTCCTTCTAAAAATAATATGTTTTAATTCTATTAAATGTTTGAGGAATTTTTTTTTGTATAATAATTTCATTCTTTGAGAATTTAATTTCAGTTAAACAATATCATTCTTAGAGTTCACAACATGAAGAGATATTGTTGGTGTCGAGCTAAAATAAAATACTCTTAATGCAATCAAGGATGTAGAGGGTCAGCTTGCTCTTAGGACTAGTCTGACGTGGGGCTTGGAACAACCCGGGTCCCTGTTATTGGACAAAATTTGGACTCACAAATGTTGATTAATAAATCCTAAGATTAAAATTCTGGTACTGTCATTATTATTTATTCCACTTTAATATTGACTATTCCCCTTTTTTCAGTGTTCTATGCACTTTGACATCATAACCCAATAATGTCTCCTTAGCTCCTCGTAGGCATCTTCCAATGACAGAACGCCAGCGTGAGCGTACAGCCAAAGCCACCACTCCATTAGCGTCCTTCACAAGCTAAATCCTCTCCCGATTTTGTCAACGATTTCAGCTTCCTCTCTCTCTCTCTTCGAATCAGCGACGGGAAACTCCGCATCGAGACGAAGGTCAGCATCGATGGCGGCCGCCTCGTCGGGATCCTCGTCGTCATCGCTGCCTTCGTCTTCGGCTTTCAATCTCTTCGATCTTTGCTCCGCTGACCCGCCGCCGCCTCCTCGGCTCTCCAGCGCCCAGATCAAGTCCTGCTCCGAAGCCCTAGCGGTCTTCAAGCAGAAGCTCCGCTCGCGGGCAACGATCGTGCAGGAGTTCGATCGCCTTCAGGTTCCTTCTCTTTGATTTTACGGTGATTTCTAGGGCTTGAAATTGGTAAAATTTCAATATGAAAGATTAGAACTTAACGCCAAAATTCCCGTCTTCTAGGCATTTTCACGAACAGCTTTTGTGCTAAATCCATGAGGGGACATAACGTTTATGCCAAAATTTGATTTTTATTTTTTGTCAATTTGATTAGTAGCTTTTATGCTAAATTTATGGATGAAAGATTGGTAGCGCGTGGACAAATGTTTGGCTGTTTTGTCCGCTAAATACTATTTTCATTACGTCATTTTAGAGTTTATCATTGATGGGAGAGATATGTGTTGAGAGTTTCTGAAGCTTTCATGGCAATATTCTGCTAGTTTTCGGCAATCGGTAAAGTGAAATGCAAGCAACATCCGGCTACAGTGGACAGAAGCAGTCATCCATTTTAATGTGAGAGAAGAGTTGGACTTGATTGGGGATTACATTGATTCTTAGATTGATGAGTAGTGGCTTTCCCATTGGCCCTTTTCAATTGGTAATCTATGGAGACTTGCTTATATCCCATGATAAATGGAAGAGCGTAGGCTTTATTGTAGTGTGTAACTTATCTACATGTCGATCAATAAATTTATAGTATATGTTTACCATAGATCCTACCTGGCTAGATAGCTAAAGCAACACAAAGCACACTTCTGTAAATGGTGAGATAGCAGTACTAACATGGACTGAAGGAATAGTGGGTGTCACGGATAATAGATAAGCTGGACATTTTCTTCATCCAAGAATATAAGGACCATCATTTACTCTTACAGTACACACAATCTTAAGGTCCTACAAGTTAATGAAATAGAGGTTTGATTTTCAGCTTTTACACATTTGCACAAGCGAAAACTTGGTTACTTCTATAAATCCTTAACGATATAAATTAGTAGGATATTTAATAGGAGCATGGACAAGTCGTTAGTAAGTGTGGCTCTAAACTGACAATTAAAACAGAGGCATAATTTATATATCTGCACCTCTTTCGAGGGGGTTGGTGGGTAGGTGGGGGCATGTGCCTGATGAGTTGTCCGGGTATTGAACTCCCCGCATGACGAATATTCTGTCACTGTTCAGAAATTGGTAAATAAACGCCAAGAAGATTAGATCCGGCTAGCGCAGCATACATCCATTCAGTGCAAAAAGCTGTCGGCGTGTAATTGTGAGTGGTATGATGTTGAGCTTGATTGATAACATTTTCCCCATTGATTTCCAACTGTGAAGCTATTGAAGGCTTGAAGCTTGCTTCTTTCTCATGCTAAATCAAAGAATTTAGGATGTGTTTTTACAATAGACTGTACGTCGATTTATCTGTAGGCCTGAGAAAATTTGATCAGTATACTAAAATCAGCATGGACATCATCCTCCAAAATGGTGAAATCAACACCATTAACGTGGGCCTGGAGAACAGTGAGGTTAATATTGTGGAAATAATAGGTAAGATGAGCATTTTGAGCCCTAGAATAGAGGACAGTATCACTAATTCAAATAGGGGAAGACTTTGTGTCTTGCAAATCCATGATACCAAAACTTTCTCCCTACCTTTATAAAGTTAACACGAAATCCTTTCCAAAAAGCAAAAGACTAGGACATGCAACAAAAATGGAGCATGGACAGAATGTTGTTAGTAAGCAAAATATCCATTCCCTCTGATAACTTAAGAGAATTTTGCAATTGCTATTGTTGATTGAAACATTTTAGAGAAGTTTTCCAAACTTAGGATAAAGTTGGACTTAGGTGAGAGGTATAAGTAACTAAAATTGGACTTTGCCCCCTTTACATTTGAGAGGTGCTGCATGAACGCCTCTCCTCCCTGTTTTCTCTCTTGTCTCCTTTCCCCCATGTCTGTGGCAATAGGCTAGTAGACTAGCATCAAAGGAGAGAAAGGTAGTACTCTCAGAAAGCCTTCACAACGAAGGAAAGAGCTATCCATAAAGGAGGCAAGGGGGCGCCTATATAGGGGATGACTTGTGCACTGTAAACCTTCATGCATCAGAAACAAAGCCGCTGTGTAATGAGCCTGAAAAGCTTTCCTTGCCACTCTTTTTGTCAAAGCATGTCCTCTATTATTACACATGAGAAGATTTTTAACTGGTGATTGACATTTGAAGTTACGATCTTTAGTGGGAGCTCGAAGACGAGGGAGCTTGAAGCTCGGCTCAAGCTTGGCTAAGTGAACTGTCCAACCTCGTTTAGTAGGCCAAATGAATCAACTTCGAAGAAATTTCGAGCTTGCTAAAATAAATTAACAAGCTTGGGCATAAGAAGGTTCGGAATGATTGAGCTCAATTTTTTAACCAATCGTATAGGCTCAACTTTCCTCGAATTTGAGTTTAGCTTAAACTTCAGCTAGTTTGGACTTTGGATCACACTTGACTCTCAGATTCAAATTGATTTAGTTGATTTTCCAATTGATATTTAGTCTAATGTTTCACTTTGCACATAAATCTAATAGAATATTGGCCCTTCCAATACTAACAAAATTTTACAAGTCTAGCATTTCAATCATGAATTATTTAGTATGTTTGACCGAGAAATTAGCAATACGGACGCTGCATCAATAAAACAACAAATTACTACAATTAAGGCTAAAAGAATTTTCTTATTGTGACGCAAGAATAATAATATAGTTTGAGCATGTGTAGGGTTGGTTACAGAAGACCCCTGGTTTAAGACTGAACGAGCATATACTAAAGTTTATTGTTTAATGCTATCCCATGTCCTGAGATTTTCATTGCTCAATTCATGAAAGCTATAATACTTATATTATTTCTGCATTCACAAAAGCTATTAGTTCTCTAGATTTGAAAATGGGCTCTGATAAGGTGACACTTTGCGAAAACTTAAGCTTGTTGGATAATTGAACGAACACAAACAACAACAACCAAAAGCTAAGCTCACACGGCTAAATTAGCAGTCCTAGTTGAAGTGAAGGAGTTGTATTGCTTGGTCTCTGCTCATTTGGTAATGTTTTCTTCTTTATTTTGTTTGTTGATCTTATTTATATTTGTTCATTTTCAATTGGCTGCACAAACTGATAAGTGAATGGAAAATAGTAATCTTTATTATAGTTCCGATATAATGTTGAGTGATCATATACTTAGCCTAAGCCATACTTGTGTACTGTCATTTGACTAAAAAATTGTAAGTGTTTCTCAAATGTTCTGATAAACATTTGTGTTGACTTGATGTCCTTTATTGTGTGTAAATGACTTGTCAGTGCCAACAATGTGGAGCAAGTAGTGAACTAGGTCATGTGATACCAAATGGAAGGGAACCCAAGGATTTGGGAACATGAAAAAGGACGTTAGCATTATATATGTTTTTAGCGTGTGGTGAGTTTAGGGTAGACACATGCATGTTCTGGTCCTAGGACATCGACATGCATGTTCTTGCAAAGTCATAATTCTAAAGGTGTTGACTCTCTATATATGGGTATTTGAAAATACTAAACATTTCCTACTTTTGCATTTTGTAATACAATCACATGGTCTATAGTATAAAATACCATATTTGAATTGTTTTATCTCTTGATGTACATAGGTGTCATGTAGATGCAGCCAACCAAGTGGCCAGTTCTAGGAATTTCAGACTTTTCAGTTGATGATCAAAAGAAGAGCTAACTTTGTCGTACACAATTTCTGTGTTTTAAGGTCGTTTTAAGGTCTAGGAGACATAGGTTTGGAGAAGATAGAGCTGGTGGTGATAGTGCTTGAATCTTTCAGTGTAGGTTACACACGTTATTCTTTAACATACACAGATATAAAGCATGAAATCCGCAGCAAGTGCAGTCCTACATTCCAAATGCATTCATTACCAAGAAAAGTAAAATATAGGGAACTTGTGACAAGAGCGGCTTTAGAAAACAAGCTTGATTAATAACTTCTATGCAAATTCGTTGCAACTTCGCGAACAGTGGCTCAATGGCCTATAATGCTTTCTCTTAACAACCCTGAGAACAAATGTTATCTAAATTCAGACACAAGATCAAGCAACTTGTTTGCTGCTTTACTTCATTTAATGGCCTTCATTGATGAATTGTCTAAAGCTTACAATTATTCCTTGTGAATAAGGTTTTTGGCTTCCTGTATGTCTTATCCATCAACACCTTTACTCTTTCTCCCCCATATAACCTTACAGATTACTCATATTATTGTATTAACACAATCTATCACCAGGATATCAGATTGACAAAAGATGAGATGATACGGAAATGCAGAGCGGCTCTTCAAGGTGTCAACTTGGATAAAAATCGCTATGTCGATGTCCTTCCATGTATGTTTCATCACATTTTATTTCTTGATTGATAAGCGATCAAACAACTGAGAAATCAATTGTCATTATTTAGAGTACATATGGAGTTTTTAAAAATATCATTTGACCTATAATCAACTTAATCCCCGTTTTCCCTCTTCTTTCAGTTGACAATACGAGGGTTGTTCTCAATTCAAGTAAGGGCAACAAGAATATGCAAAATGAATATATCAATGCAAGCTTTATTACAGTAAGTCTTTTAGTTTTGTCAATATAAACAATTTGCTGTAGTTGTGCTATTTTTGAAGTGCATGGTGTGATGAATAACTATAGTTCATTTGGCAACACTTTACAAATGGTTTTGTTGTAGACTGCTTCCAGTGGAAATGTTTCTCGGTTTATTGCTACCCAAGGCCCACTTCCGGAGACCTTTGAGGATTTCTGGATGATGGTAATCGAGTCTCATTGTCCTGTTATCGTGATGCTTACTGTCGTGGACAAGCCCAAGGTACTCATGTATTTTCCTTTCCAAAAAGAATTTTTTCATGTAGCACTATCTTTATTCATGTGATGTGATATAAATGATGGACTGTTCAGTTGCTCAATACTAAACTTCTTTCTTAAGTCAATGATAGTGAACTCTGCTGATTAGTTATAGATTTCCATAAAATAGTGCTCAGTGTTTAATTACTTTTATCATTTTAATATTTAAGTCACAATTTTTGGATAGCTATAGATGTATGGATTTTCCATGCAAAAAGAATTATTTTATGCAGTACGTCAGGGTGCTTGGTTTGCCCTAGCTTTAGTCTCCAGATCTCGATATAAAAGCATAAACTGGACTTGCAAATTTGAGATATGAATCACCCTTAGGTCCAGTCATTGTGTGTGTGCACGCATGCAAGCATTTTTGCGGCCGGGCGTGTGGTTGGGTTGGGGGGGGGGGGGGGAATCTCATTTAACAAAATGAGCTACCAATAGATAAAGTCCTCATTTAATGAGGCGGTAAACCCTAATAATGAACTTTTCACATTATCTTGCATTCATCTACTGATTTTTATATCTGATAACTAATGCCTGGCATCCTTCTTAGAGCTATGTTTCTTCATTTATGGAAAGCTTTTGTGTTGTTTTCCTCTAAAAAAATGTAACTCTATTCTTAGGCTTTTTCATCTTTTCTACAGAAGATATCGCTTTATGATGCATTGGAAGAGTTGAACAAGAAATTCCAATTAGATACTTTTGATTTTTGTGGTAACTCTATTATTGAGGAATCATTTTGTGCGCTTTATCTATGTTTTTAAGTTAGATTAGTATGCATTATCGCCCTGCAACCTAACTACTAACATTTTGGGTAAAGTGGTTTCCTGACACCTTATAAGGGTAGAATCCTTCAAATTGACATTTTGGTGTTTCCCATTTTCTGTCATGTTATACATTAAAATAATGACACTTACACACTCCGCCTAAGTTTTGATTGATTATATTCATCACCATGCCTGTTAATATTCTGTAATTCTGCTGAAAATTTCTGTTTCAACACTGCTTCTGTCATTAATGGTATAATATTGTCTTAATGTACACTGCAGATGATGAAGAAATGTGCCGATTATTTTCAAGGAGAAAATGGATATAGGGAATTTGGAAATATAAGCGTCTCTACCAAGTGCACAAAAATCAGTGGCTCTTCATTAGTGCAACGTTTCTTGGAGGTCAAGAACAAAGAGGTATTATTGACTTTCATATAGAATTTCGATTGTCATAATGCGTGCTCATGCATGCAAGTAACCATATTCTGAAAGAAGGTTTTATATGTTTTCTGTGAAAGAATATTGTATTTCACCAGGGTGTTCTTTCTTATTTGAAGTCCGATTTGGCATGTGTTTTTTCTTTGAACACTTTGGTCAGCTTTGGAGTCTGTCATAAAAAAAACACGAAACTTTTGGTATCTTTGAAATGAAAGTATGTCATTATCAGTATAAACACTGACATTTTGGTACTCTGGAATTTATCATACGTATCTTGCCACTTAAATTTGACATTCATTGATGTCTTGGTAGTCAGGGGACCCTCCTTTACCTGTTCTGCATATTCAGTACCCTGAATGGCCTGATCATGGAGTTCCTGAAGACACAGTAGCTGTCAGGGAAATTCTGAAAAAGTTGTATCCTGTCCCACCTGATCTTGGCCCTATAGTAGTTCACTGCAGGTTTTTAAGAATAACAACTTAAGTTGATTTAACTATACCTTCTTATTATGGTCCACAACATCTGAAGTATCTATGTTCTCTTTCTCAGTGCAGGCATTGGAAGAACCGGCACATATTGTGCAATCCATAATACAGTACAGAGGATACTTGCTGGTGACATGTCGTCTTTAGATCTTCCTAAAACAATTGCTGATTTTAGATCTCAAAGAATGGGAATGGTTCAGACAGTGGTATTCATCTTGTTGCTTTTAGATGTTTACTACACCCTTTTGATCCTTGTTTTGGTTCAGCTTCCGCTGTAATTATTAACACTTGTTTATATTTTGAATTCTTGAGCAGCTTGTTGCATATGCATCATGTTGAATGTTAACTAGTTTAACTGTGGCTGTTGTGGTTTTCAGGAGCAATTCATCTTTTGTTATGCTGCAATTGTGGATGAACTGGAAGACCTCATCTCAAAGTCCAAATACTAAGATGAGCTATAACAGGTATCTGTTAGTCATATACACAAATGAAAATAAATTGCAACAGTGAATGAAATGATACTCCCGCCCATGAAATGAGTATTTTGTGCCTAGAGAGCATAAAGGGGGGAATATATTGTCTGTAGAAACCCACAACCTTGATTGTTTATATGCTTGTAGTCGTTTCGATTATGCTTTGTGGTTGTTCTCAATGTCAGTTTGTTCTCTACTGACTATTTTCCCTTCGACTTTTTGATTGAAGCTGTGAAGCCTGGAAGTTGGTCGCTCATTGGCAGATGCTTGTTCGATATTGTGGATTTCAGAATTTAATTATGCATTTTTTCTGGCCTTCACAAAGTTTTCAGAGACCAAGTGGCTTAAGGAGTTTAAAATTTCCATAACCTAGGGGCGCGCGAGAAGCTTAGCCTCCTTTTGGTATCAGAGAAATTTGTTTCACTAATTTTCCCCCATTCTCAAGTCCATTTATGTTGAAAAGTTAAAAATTGATGGCCCGGCATATTTTGATTTTTTGACTTGTGTACCATTTTAACCATCATCTATTTTTCTGATGTAATAGGATGTAAAGTATTATTTAGGCATAAAGGATTGCTGTTGCCAACAGTACTTTTTATCCCACCATTTATTTTATGCACTCTCAGACATTGTAATCTCTTTATGATGTTGGAGATTATTGCTTTATTGTTGCCCACAGGATTTGATAGTCTATGTTTTGCTGAAATTTTAGATGCATGATGAAATTGTGTTGGGTTTTGTCCGAATTGTTTGTTCTTGTTGCTGATGGCTTTTGTGGATATTTTTTTTAAGGAGAAATTTTTGAAAACAACCCTTTTTAGGATAATATTAGCAAAATCGATCTAATTTGAACAAAATGAGCAAAAACTACCGTTTGCAACCCAGCTCCGATGAAAACGGTCGATTTTGCAGCAAGAAAATTTTTTAACTACACGACAGTCCCGTGTAATTAGTAGCTGTTAATCATTTGATTAACAGAGTCCCGTGAAATTCCTGATAGTAAGTCCAATCTAGAACTAGGCCCCCAAACGAATTATGACCATATATGACCAGTGGCCATTTAGATTTGAGAGCATCCCTGTGTATATCTGTGGGCTTTACAATATTGCCCCAAGTCGGCTGTTTCCATGGGCTACTAAACTTACTGAGCATCTATGTGGAGATCACTAGGCCCATTTAGATTGGCATGAACTCAGCAACCGGATTACAAATTAGAATGACTTTGACATGATCCAGGAATTACACGGGACTTTCACGGGACTATTAGTCCCGTGTAATTCCTGGCAACTGTTAATCAGATGATTAGCAGCCACTAATTACATGGGACTAGTAGTCTCGTGTAATTAAAAAAAATTTCTGCTGCAAAATCGAGTGTTTTCATCGGAGCTGGGCTACAAACGGTCATTTTTGCTCATTTTGTTCAAATTAGGTTGATTTTGCCAATATTATCCTAAAAAGAGTTGTTTTCAAAAATTTCTCCTTTTTTTAATTAATTAATTAATTAATTAATTTAATTTTGGATAATCTTTTTAATTTATTTTTTGTTGTTGTTGTTGTTGTTGGTGGTGTATATTCTTGTATACTCTAAAGTCTATGGTGGCAGTCATTCTTTTCAACATGTGTTTAAATATGAGAAGTTATTTATTATTGCCAACTTTAGCTTTATTGGCTGGATGCTCTAGAAAGATATTGCCGTCATAAATCATGTGGGGAGAATTTCCTTTTCATGACTCTTTTAATTTGTGTTTGTCCTGGTAAACATAGTCTCTTCCTTTGACTTCTAATTAGTTCTTGTGGGGTATGGGAAAGGAAACCTCAACCGCTGCAACTTTAAGACTCCCTTGAACTTACTATTTCAACCAAGATCCATTTTTTTTGTGCTTGTGTGAGAAATTTAAGTTCATGAGTGTTTTTTCACCAATTTACAGAGTATGTTGATTCTGTGGTCTGTGAACTTTTTACAGTTTTTCCTTTCTTTAGAAATTGTCATTTGGGTTTTGGATAAGTAGAAAGTTCTGCGAATGCTTTCAATATTTAAGTCCAGTTCAACTTATTATTATTATTATTATTATTATTATTTTCAAAATGAAGGCGTAGATCTTTATAACCTATTGATAATTAGTCTTGTGTTCAAGTGAATGAAAAGGGTAAGAGTTTTACTTTATTTTGTTTTGAGATTGATGTTAGAGATTACGAGGTCCATTTTATCATTCTAATTGTAGTATAAATTAATATCAATTTTATTCAATAATATAAGTGTGATTAGCAACCTGTTAAAACTGGATCAGATTTGAACCCCGTAGTTTTCGTGTGGTTTGTTGATTGACAAAAACTGGATCGGAAATATTGACGTTTGTTTTAGTTTATTTTTGGGCATTTAAACTGATTTAGAGGGTGTTTGGGAAGGCTTATGTTTTTAAGCTTTTAAGTTATGCTAGCTTTTAGTGGCTTTTAATTTTTTTTGATAAAAATGCTATAAAAATTGTTTGAGTAGAATAGTAATTTGTTTGGTCAAACCTAGCTTTTTGAACATAAATTTAGTTTTTCAAAAAGGGGTATCTAGAATTTTTAAAATGAGACTTATAAGCTAACTTATTAGACATTTTACCAAACAGATAGAAATGAAAAAGCTAGCTTAAAAGTTAGTTTGACTAAAAAATAAACCTCCCCAAACATCAGTTTAAAGATCAAGTTTAACTCGTTCTTAATGAGTTGCCTAACACAATCAGCTTTTTTATTCTGCTGAAAGATATATAGAACAAAAGGTGCTTGACCAATATTTTGTTTGATTTTGAAGGAGATGTCTAATCCAAAGTTGACAACTAATATTTTGTTTGATTTTGGTGGAGATGTAACTAGCAACAAGCATTTTGTTTGATTTTGACGGAGATGTCTAATCCAAAGTTGACAACTAATATTTTGTTTGATTTTGAAGGAGATGTCTAATCCAAAGTTGACAACTAATATTTTGTTTGATTTTGAAGGAGATGTCTAATCCAAAGTTGACAACTAATATTTTGTTTGATTTTGAAGGAGATGTCTAATCCAAAGTTGACAACTAATATTTTGTTTGATTTTGGTGGAGATGTAACTAGCAACAAGCATTTTGTTTGATTTTGAAGGAGATGTCTAATCCAAAGTTGACAACTAATATTTTGTTTGATTTTGAAGGAGATGTCTAATCCAAAGTTGACAACTAATATTTTGTTTGATTTTGGTGGAGATGTAACTAGCAACAAGCATTTTGTTTGATTTTGAAGGAGATGTCTAATCCAAAGTTGACAACTAATATTTTGTTTGATTTTGAAGGAGATGTCTAATCCAAAGTTGACAACTAATATTTTGTTTGATTTTGAAGGAGATGTCTAATCCAAAGTTGACAACTAATATTTTGTTTGATTTTGAAGGAGATGTCTAATCCAAAGTTGACAACTAATATTTTGTTTGATTTTGGTGGAGATGTAACTAGCAACAAGCATTTTGTTTGATTTTGAAGGAGATGTCTAATCCAAAGTTGACAACTAATATTTTGTTTGATTTTGAAGGAGATGTCTAATCCAAAGTTGACAACTAATATTTTGTTTGATTTTGAAGGAGATGTCTAATCCAAAGTTGACAACTAATATTTTGTTTGATTTTGACGGAGATGTGCAATACAAAACTACAGCTGACATTTATGAAAATTGAGCTGGCAAGCCGTCTTTTTGGAACTTAATACTCAATATTTTGGCTTAGTTTATTGCCAAATATACTTTATTATAAGTAATCATCTGTTTGGTTTTGACCTTCATATGTGTCATCAATTTCCAGTTATTCTATTTTGACAGTTTCTACTAACAAATACTTGTACTTTTTTTGGTAACCAAGTATTAATGTTGACTTGATCAAAACCATGTTCTTGATAGTTTATATTTTTAGTTCTTTTAGACACAAATACATGCATGCATCTTAGAAATAAAAAGTAGGAAACTATTATATTAAAATTGATCTAACATTGCTAAGGGAAAAAGAATCAAGTAGATCATGTCAGATTATATTCTGATTCCCGTGTGGATAGGATAGGTATGGAGTAATGCTTACAGTAGTCAAAAATTTACCAAGTAGTGCCAAACACTATACTTGAAATGCAATTTTCCAAAATATAGTTTTCTTTTACAACCATACATGATCTAAGCATTATATATATATATATATATATATATATATATATATATATATATATATATATATATATATATATATATATATATATATATATATATATATATATATATATGATTAGGCTTTTAATGTCTAGTCTTTGTGAGGATTCATGTCTAGGGTACTGTTGATAAGATTGCTCAATTTCTCAAGTTATCACATGATAATGATGTTTTAGTGTATTTAAATTTAGTTCTTGCTTGCAAAATTTTTCAAATTAAGAATTCACAGAACCTACATGGAGTTGTGTATGCTAATTTATGCTCTGATACCAATAAAACCTTGTCACGCCCTTGTTCCCAAAATTATAATTATATTGGCGTGACTCGGTCGACTATGCAATCGTGAAATTGGGAACATGACTCTACGCAAGAATGCAACCATTCGCCACATTCACTCTAGATTATCCTCAGATACATATTCAAAGCCAAACTACACCACAAAGCATGTAACTAAGATAATAAAAGAAACATATAGATAAAGAAAATCTCCACAACAGACGGAGTTCGACTACAAGTTCACAAGCAATCCACAATGGAAAAGAGTAAGAAAAATAACTCCATAGTCTAAGAAGGCCACAAGTGGCTCAACGGAAAGTCCAGAACAAACACTACCTAAACAATTAAAACTGAGAAACCGATATGATAGAAAGGTGATCACTGATGCTGAGTCTGCTTCTCAAAATAACCTCGATCCTGCAAAGAAAGAACAGTTCCCGAATCTGGGGCGCACAAACCCCAGGGGAGTCAGAAAACTCCCAACAAGCATGTAAAAAAAATAGAGAAATGATGAAAAATGAATTAAAGGCGATAAAGAAAATGCGAATTGTGAAGTTCAAGATAAAACCCATCACAAGGCAGTGAACGCATTATTATTATTTTAGATGTTATTTGAATTAGAGGAGAATATTTCGATGTATATAAGTCGGTTTCCCGTAAACCGTCCTGGGAACACTGCTTCAAGTCAAGTATTGGCCCTTGGCCATTGTATATATATATATATAACTCAGGATATCCGGAGTGCGCATAAGCCCGCTTATATACACTTAATATTCTCCGTCCAATCCCCCTTTATTAAACCCCATATTTATCCGTTTAATTTTAGTGACTGTGCATGAAATGTTGTGCACTAACCACCGTACTACTGTGGAACGGCTTCCGCAAAACTATAAAAAATAACCGTGATTCAGAACATGTCCAGTCAAGATGGGTGCGTCGTCTAGTCGACGCTATAATATATAATAATAGTCAAAGAAACCTCACACCGGGATATCGGTATCGAGGGTATAGCCATGCTATGACAACACGCTTATAAATCATATTTTTGACGGAAGTCGTCTTCATGCACAGTCAACCCTATTAAATGTCACTAGGTGATCAAACAAATTCTAGGATCAAAACATATAGATCAAAATGAACGGAGTAGATCAAGTAAATTGATTGCATATAATGTAATTTTAAAGGTGCATCCTTAGATGTAACCTAAGGAGCCTCCTTAGGTACATATTTCTCATATATGAAAATATGTACCTAAGGAGCCATCTTAGATTGAATCTAAGGATGCGCCTCTCGATGCATGGATTGAGCTATTCCAATGGACGATCCACTCCATTCATCATGATCTAAATATCTTAAAACATCTATAAAATAAAAATCATGATGTTTCAATACTTCTAACACATATTTTTCATTGTCACTTTAGTTGTATTGTCGTAAAATCGTTAATTTTACAATCACTTGATGCATGAGTAACTGTAACCCAATATACCTAATTTTTTATTTATACACCATCCAAAACATATAGATCAAAATGAACGGAGTGGATCAAGTAAATTGATTGCATATAATATAATTTTGAAGGTGCATCCTTAGATGCAACCTAAGGAGCCTCCTTAGGTACATATTTCCCATATATGAAAATATGTACCTAAGGAGCCATCTTAGATTGAATTTAAGGATGCGCCTCTCGATGCATGGATTGAGCTATTCCAATGGACGATCCACTCCATTCATCATGATCTAAATATCTTAAAACATCTATAAAATAAAAATCATGATGTTTCAATACTTCTAACACATATTTTTCATTGTCACTTTAGTTGTATTGTCGTAAAACCGTTAATTTTACAATCACTTGATGCATGAGTAACTATAACCCAATATATCTAATTTTTTATTTATACACCATCCAAAACATATAGATCAAAATGAACGGAGTGGATCAAGTAAATTGATTGCATATAATGTAATTTTGAAGGTGCATCCTTAGATGCAACCTAAGGAGCCTCCTTAGGTACATATTTCCCATATATGAAAATATGTACCTAAGGAGCCATCTTAGATTGAATTTAAGGATGCGCCTCTCGATGCATGGATTGAGCTATTCCAATGGACGATCCACTCCATTCATCATGATCTAAATATCTTAAAACATCTATAAAATAAAAATCATGATGTTTCAATACTTCTAACACATATTTTCATTGTCACTTTAGTTGTATTGTCGTAAAACCGTTAATTTTACAATCACTTGATGCATGAGTAACTATAACCCAATATATCTAATTTTTATTTATACACCATCCAAAACATATAGATCAAAATGAACGAGTGGATCAAGTAAATTGATTGCATATAATATATTTTGAAGGTGCATCCTTAGATGTAACCTAAGGAGCCTCCTTAGGTACATATTTCTCATATATGAAAATATGTACCTAAGGAGCCATCTTAGATTGAATTTAAGGATGCCTCTCGATGCATGGATTGAGCTATTCCAATGGACGATCCACTCCATTCATCATGATCTAAATATCTTAAAACATCTATAAAATAAAAATCATGATGTTTCAATACTTCTAACACATATTTTCATTGTCACTTTAGTTGTATTGTCGTAAAACCGTTAATTTTACAATCACTTGATGCATGAGTAATCAGAACCCAATATACCTAATTTTTATTTATACACCATCCAAAACATATAGATCAAAATGAACGGAGTAGATCAAGTAAATTGATTGCATATAATATATTTTGAAGGTGCATCCTTAGATGTAACCTAAGGAGCCTCCTTAGGTACATATTTCCCATATATGAAAATATGTACCTAAGGAGCCATCTTAGATTGAATCTAAGGATGCTCTCGATGCATGGATTGAGCTATTCCAATGGACGATCCACTCCATTCATCATGATCTAAATATCTTAAAACATCTATAAAATAAAAATCATGATGTTTCAATACTTCTAACACATATTTTCATTGTCACTTTAGTTGTATTGTCGTAAAACCGTTAATTTTACAATCACTTGATGCATGAGTAATCAGAACCCAATATACCTAATTTTTATTTATACACCATCCAAAACATATAGATCAAAATGAACGAGTGGATCAAGTAAATTGATTGCATATAATGTAATTTTAAAGGTGCATCCTTAGATGCAACCTAAGGAGCCTCCTTAGGTACATATTTCCCATATATGAAAATATGTACCTAAGGAGCCATCTTAGATTGAATCTAAGGATGCTCTCGATGCATGGATTGAGCTATTCCAATGGACGATCCACTCCATTCATCATGATCTAAATATCTTAAAACATCTATAAAATAAAAATCATGATGTTTCAATACTTCTAACACATATTTTCATTGTCACTTTAGTTGTATTGTCGTAAAACCGTTAATTTTACAATCACTTGATGCATGAGTAATCAGAACCCAATATACCTAATTTTTATTTATACACCATCCAAAACATATAGATCAAAATGAACGAGTGGATCAAGTAAATTGATTGCATATAATATATTTTGAAGGTGCATCCTTAGATGCAACCTAAGGAGCCTCCTTAGGTACATATTTTCCATATATATATATATATATATATATATATATATATATATATATATATATATATATATATATATATATATATGGGATTAAGGAATATGAGCTAGCACCTTATTTAGTAAAGTGAGCTATCACTCACTTACACAATACCCCACACTCAATGGATGTGACAACTTGGGGCCTAAAGACTATACCCATTAGTGGGTAGCTCATTTTACTAAATGAGCCATCTCATATTCCTTTTCTCATATATATATATATATATATATATATATATATATATATATATATATATATATATATATATATATATATATATATATATATATATATATATATATATATATATATATATATATATATAGTCATGATATGTTGACATGCTCTAAGTAATTATTTTGATAGGCTTGAATTAGAATAACTACATCCCATCGAATATCAATAACCACGATGTACTAAAAATAGAGACTAATCCCGATAGAAGGTGTAACTGAGACAGTTAAGCTAAAAAAATTTGAATTGCAAGAGTAATCGAATGGGATGTAGAAGTGCACTTAAACAAAGACAAAATGTGATACTCATTAAAAAAAATTTAAAGACATGAACATATCTCTAATTACTTAAAATAGTCAAAGTTAACTATAAAGCAATTTTATGTCTCAAAAACAACAAGTCACTCTACTCGAAAAGATACATACTAGCATGAAATATATCAATTAGTCATTTCATAGCTTATTAACTTTAATAGTCCAGAACATCAACAAATTTAAGAGAAATATATTATCTTGAAAAACTTTGCTTATTAGGATCCATGGTTATTAGCTCTTTCTTTAGAGTCTATTAGCCTCATGGGGCTTCACATTAAAGGAGAAATTATTAGATTATTAAATTGTATAGGGTATAAAAATTAGGATATGATCCTGTGAATTTGTACATATTAGAAGATGACAACATAGGATTGCAATGAGAATCAAATTATTTGCATAAAATTTATAGTTTTTCATAAAAGGATTTTGACCTTCATGTACTATTTGTTGTAAATTATACTTAATGTGAATTGACCATGTAATTTTGACTTTGGTCATGGTAATTTTAATACTTTTGATTAACAATATAAGTATGTAGGGAATAAATTATTTTACTTTTTCATAGGAAATTGAAAGAAATATTTCACAATAAGGAAATAGACTAAAAGAAATAATCATGATATTTAACCATGTGCAAAGCACGTGCATCCAACCTAGTGTATTCAAAAGAATAAGCAGTCTTGAATTGAGTTTCCTTCCTACATCTCCATAATTGAAAGTACAAATGAATTACAACTTTTCCATAAAAAAAAAGAATTACAACTTTTACATTCACCAATAACTTTTTTCCTTAAATCTATCCCTATAATTTTTTTGCATTGTAATTAACCTTGGCCTCATTATAGCAAGGGTGCTTTTGTCATTTATCATAATCAGCACATTACACAGAATCAACCTTTAGAAATGGGGAGAGAAAAAGTAAAGTTTAGGATAAAAGAACGGCTAAATTGCGAAAAAATACCCAATTGTTTCATTAACATTGCTAAAAGTGACCTCTATTTTAAAATCGAGCAAATAAATGCCCCAAAATATTTAAATGTTGCATATGTGTGCCAAGTTAAAAATCCAAAAGGTGTTAGTATCCAAGAATATCACATAACACAAGATACTAAAGTGCAACTTTTAGAAACTTTAGGGTATTAAAGTGAAATTATTTACAAAATGAGGGTATTTATATGCAACATTGTGTAAACAATAGGGCACCACCATGCAATATTAATTAAACAAGAGGGCACCAAAGTGTGACATTTTGAAATTTTGAGGCATTTATCTACAATATTTAAATACTTTGGGGCATTTATTTGCTCGGTTTTAAAATAGAGGTCACTTTTTTGCAATGTTAGTGAAACATTAGGGCATTTTTTTGCAATTTACCCTAAAAGAACCAAAGCGCAGCACTTATGTAATTTTTACATGTAGACCTCTGAATCAAATTTTTTCTACTCTTTTAGTCTTATGAAGTCTGTTGTCAAAAGACAATTTTCCCTTTTTTTTGACCGTAAAAAAGTTCACTCAAGAGATCTATCTATTTTTTGATTTCCCACGAGGTATCCCCACACCTTATTATGGATGAGTCTAATTCCCGCTCGCGCTTCGTAGCTAGCGCTGATCAGAAGGTTTTTTTTCTTGCTGGGGTATTCGAACACGAGAATAGCCAGTTATAGAACGTGTCCCAACAGGAGCACAGCGAGGCCTTACACCGCTGTGCCAATCCTGCGGGTTAGAGATCTATCTATAAACATACCATTGAATAGTTAATTAAAAAAAATGCAATATTAAAGGGATCTATCGACGATTAACCAAAAAATCAAGGAAGCAGTTGGTAGGTGCATGTAGTTAACCCTATTAATAGTAACAACTCATAAATTTAGATTGGGTTTTTTTTCGATGTTAGCCCCCATATCTTATATATTTTGTAATTAGTCCCCTAAATCTTGATATTTTGAAATAATTGTCCCAAATCTTAACTGTTATGTGATTCGTCCCAAAATCTTCATATTTAAAATTAGTACCCAAGTATTTAAGTATTTTGAAATTAGTCCCCTAAATCTTTTAATCAGCTGTTGACTAGAATGACTAATTTCAAGACATTTAAAATATTTGGGGACTAATTTCAAAATATGAAAGGCTTCGGAGACTGATTTTAAAACACAAATATTTGGAAGACTAATTTCAAAACAGCAAGATTTGGAGGAGTATTTCAAAATATGAAATGGGGGACTAATATTGAAAAAAACCCATTAAGATTTTCTCAAAAAACAAACTAAAGAAGTTTAGGAGAGAGTAAAAGAGGTAGGAGACGACTTGGATGAGTTTGGATTTGACTAGCTCTTCTTCAGTACGTAAGCTTGCCCCTTCCTTCTATCAGTAATATTATTATATTTATTTATATTATCACCATTATTCATTATTTTTCTCAGTTGTCGCATGTTGAATCCAAATCGACCCATCTCTTTTCTCGCTTCCATAATCTCTCTTAATCCTTGCCGTCGCCATTGGAAGCAAAAAGATCAGTTCTTGATAGATCCATCTGTGTATTGATCCCCTAATCTCTCCATTTGCCCTCCAAAGGTGAGATTTTTCTAATTCTTTCTTAGCTACTCAATTTCTGATCTGGGTTTTCTTTATTTTTAATTATTATTTGATTTTGCTGATCGGGGTATGTCCTATATGCTGATGATTTTGGTTCTAGTTGTTTGCAGGGTTTGTTTATGGATTGGAGTTGTTTGTTGTAATTCCCACAGAGTTCTTCTTCTGCTATTAACAAGCAAGTAGCTGATATAGTTCAATAGGGTCAGATTAGTAACATGGGGGGAATTTGCTCAAGAGCAGTAGCTGTAGATAAATCCCCTAGTGATATTACTCTTAACATCAATGGTGTCAGAGGTCGTGATCTCATGGAGCCACCAGCTGAAGAAACAATGGTGGAGTTTAGAGATGCTGGTGCCTTCGCATTTTCGGACCCGGGTGTTCCGAAGCTGAAGAAACCTCAATTGTCAAGGGTTCATTCGGAGAGATCAACTAAAACTAAGCAAACCACCAAGGCAAGTGTTGATGTTTTTTGTTTTATTATTGGTATGCAGGAGAATTTTATCAGAATGACATGGAATACAATGAGTTCTCATGCTTGTTTGGCATCTGGTTATGAAGCTATTGACTGATGATTCTTATTATGTGTTTTGTTTCGAAGTTTAAACAAAAACATATATGTAAGTTCCATTAAGAAGATTTACTTAGTTACATATAAATGCTCTAGAAGTGGAATCATCATCATCAATGATCATAAAGCAGATGTTTAAGTCGTGAAAAATTTGAGAAGAGACCTTTCTAATTTAGTTCAATGTGTATGTAAGATATGCCCTTCATTAGTTTTGTAGTTTGACCTTATTCAAATTTGCTGCAAAGTTGCATGGCATGTTTCTGTTGCAGCTTGGAACTATGAACCCCAGCGTGCTTGATTGATCACGTCAATTTTGTATCTTAAAGCTTACTCATGATTCATAGCAGTAGTGGCTAGGGATGATGTCTAGTTGACGGATAATGAACAATGAAAGCAGAGGTAGAAGAGGTTATGGATACATGTAAATTGCAATATATGTAGCCTCAATTATACATGAATTCCCAAGCCGTCCCAGAGGTTATGGATACATGTAAAAGCTTATATCATTTAGCGCTCTATTGTTTCCAAATACAGCCTACAGTTAAGCATGCTGATACGTGTATATCTGTGATACGGACTACTTGTGCTTTTAATTTAAGATATCCCATGGTGCTTATAAATGTAATCAAGGCCTTAAAGTGAGTGAAATGTACTGCCTTTGTTGAGATTCTTTGGTCAAATTTACTTAGCAGCTTTCTTTTGGACGCAGGTTTCAGAAGTGAGTTCTCTTTTGGGAAGGGCTGGCACTGTTGGCTTCGGCAAAGCAGTAGATGTGTTAGATACCCTTGGTAGTAGCATGACTGGGTTAAACATCAATAGTAGTTTTGTATCAGGGACAGCCATAAAAGGAAACAAAATATCCATTCTGGCTTATGAGGTTGCCAACACGATAGTTAAAGGTGCCAATCTCATGCAATCACTTTCTAAAGAAAGCATGAAACATTTGAAAGCAGTGGTCATTCCTTCGGAGGGTGTGCGGCTTTTAATATCTAAAGATATGGATGAATTATTGAGGATAGCTGCAAATGACAAAAGGTGCAAATAGACTTGATTTGTTTTGGACCTTTGTGCTGCTTTAGTATGTGAAATCTTATAATTCTATCTTTCATCGTTAGAAAAGCTTATTGGCTTCTGATGTAATTCAACAGGGAAGAGTTGAAAATATTTTCAGGAGAGGTAGTTAGATTTGGTAATCGTTGCAAGGATCCTCAGTGGCATAACCTAGACCGCTACTTTGCCCGGTAAGTAATCAATTACGTAATTAATGTATTACTACTTGATTCACTATTCATCATTTGATGTGCAATATTTTCTTTTCCACCTCATTGCTACTAGACTAGAATCAGAAGTTACACCTCAAAAGCATCTGAAAGAAGAGGCAACTGAAATGATGCAACAAATGATGACATTGGTTAAGAATACAGCTGTAAGTATTTTGTTCTTATTGTCAGATGTAAGTCAGGAGGCTGTTTGGAATTCTGGTATTGAATGTTTGAGGACATACTATAATTGTGCTTGCTACTTAGCATACAAGTTAGCGGACTTTCCACATCCAAATTGATATTGTATATTCATTCTTCATCTGTTTGAAATATAAACAGTTCTACATTTTCGGTACACATGCTCTGTTCGATTCTTGCACACAATGAGTAAATGATCCAATAATCGTTTAGATCCTTTGTTCGAAGAAGAATCAGAGTTAAGTGTATTTTCACATCCCATCCATATTTTATTGTTCAGAGAATTAACATGATGATATTCGTTGAGACTGCATCTTGCTATTGTATGTCTGAGAATTTGCAAACTTTATCCTTGACATAATGTCCATTTTGTCTTTCTTGTGCTTTCAAATCTTTAATCAACCCAATTATCATGTATTTTCTCTGCATACTTTTTCTTGGATTTGTGCTCCTCTTTCTCTTCTAGTAATACATGGCCACATGTTTCTCGTGCACCAAGGTAAAAAAATCCTTTCCCTAGGCTGTATAAGGAAAGATTCTGCTTTCATTTAGCCATTGGAACTCTGATGTGAAAAGTTTCATTGTTCCCTACATGGGAGAACTCTTTCACCTACATTTTGGTCCCTTCTACCTTTAACCAATACAAGACGGCTTCTTGTTGGCGTGAAAACTCATTGCATGAATGGAGCTTCCTTGAATTATGATTGTGAGGAGCCTAAGAGAATTATCACATCACACTAGATAACTGTTACAAAAATGGCACATGCTAGAAATCAAGACACTGAAGTGGTTTTTCTTTACAGTATAAGCTCACGGTTTGATTACAAGTTTACAGGTTGATCATCACCAACGGTTATATAAGTTTCTTAACTGGATAGATTAAGGTTTTGTTGCTTCTTAATAGCTTCTAATTAACAAAATAATCAGTATTCACTTATGTTCTTTTACTTTTAGGAGCTGTATCATGAATCACATGCCCTAGATAGATTTGAACAAGATTATCGGCGGAAACTCCAAGAAGAAGAGAATTCGAATGCAGTACAGAAAGGTTTGTAACTCTTTTATTTCACTCTTATAAACTTGTCTGGTAGTTTGCCATTTTGGTGTCTAATCATATCCTTATTATATCTTTTTATTGTGTGATGGTACTATCATTTTAAGCGTTGCTCTCACCCATGGTTAATTATGCTTGAGAACTGTGCTTGTACTCCATGAAAAGGGTTTTGAGTTGCTGGATTGTACATTAGGATTGTTTGAAGCCTAGATCCAAGGGTTTCTAATGGAATCTTGTAGTGCTCTTTCCAGTGTTTTAAAAGCAAAAGATGAGGTCAAGGCAATAAGGTCCATTGTTGCCTAAGGCGAGGGGCATCAAAAAAGGCGATCGCCTGAGTGAACCAAGGCGATAAATATTCAAAACATTCATAAACATTATAAATAATATGCGAATATCAATAAATAGCAACAAGACAAATTAATTAGTGCCAAAATTTCAAAGTTCGCACTTCACAAATCTAATAACTTATAAACCATCTAAATGAAGTAGTAAACAACAAATACTAAATAGTAATATTAACTAGTACTGCTAACATAGATTATTAAGCAGCAAACTTTGAACTTTAAGGCTCAACTTGTGGCATGTCGGCCAAATGATATAGGTAATAAAGTACATTACAACAAACAAGGCAAAAAATCGACCAAGAAAAAAGAAACAGAAATTCAATAACAAAAACTTTACTTTATCGGACACCTTTCACACCCTCAAAATTTTAAAATAGAGACAAACATCATGCGTCTTGCATCACAAGCCCTAGGCAAGTGCCGCGCCTGAGGCGCTAAGGCAAGGTCATGAGGTGCTAAGGCGAGCTCCTGAGGCGACAAAAAGCGCTTGCTTTCGTAACCTTCATCGCCTGGTAATACGCAAGGCGCTAAGTTAGAAGATTGCTTTGCCTGAGCGCCTGAGCTGCTAAGGCGCATCGCCTTTAAAACATTGGCTCTTTCCCTCCTCCCTCTGTATCATAAGTAAACAAGCACGATATAGTTAAAGTTAAACCAATTTCACACTACATATCATAAAATTGAGTTTGCTATGAGCATCCAAATGAAGCTTGCTGGCACATATTTGGTGAAAATCTTTGCAATTTAATCTGACGTATAGTATATTATTTGAGTTCTAATATAAAAATGAATACATTGTTGTAGCACACTTGTTTGGTTTCAGGTAGTGTACATTATTCTAAAGTTCCTCCATCCCACACACACGCACACAAAGAGCTCAAAGCTATCTCCTAATTTCCCTTTCTCCAATCCTCTTCCTTCTCCATTCTTCTCCTTGTACTCTTCCCCTGCGATCTTTTCCTCCATCAATTCGCCATTTCCCACATCCAGGCCCTCCCTTGTTTTCTCATGGCAATCCTGTTCCCTAGCTTTCTCTAATCTAAATATCATTACCTTAGAGTTAAATTAGAGTGAAATTTAGGTTAGAACTAATCGTTTAGTTGTTAGGCTACTTAAATTATAAAATAGTTGAATGATAAAGAAACTAGTTATTAGAGGTATTAAGAGTTACAATTTTTTCTATAGTTGTTAAGTACAGTGAATTCTACAAATACAATGATATTTTAAATATAGTTAACTTTTATTGAATTATTCCTTAGAAAATATTATTTATTTATTTATAGTTAAACAATTAATTAATTGGGAAGTAATTTCTAATTTTGTAATGAATTCAAAAATATTATTTTATTATTACTAGTCAAGTAGTATGCATAACAACTTTGTGATCAAATTTTTGACTAGAAGTTAAATTATAAATGAACATATAATTTTGACCGCTTCCTTACAATATTTTTTGTCCATTGACTAGAAGTAACTTATTTATATATTAAATATATTTTCAAGTTTAAAGTGATTTATCTTTGTATTTTCTAATAGAAAGGACTTGTTTTATAATCTTTTATATGTTTAATTTTTCAACATTAACACTAAGTAGAGGATTAGTTATTCAACATGATTTTTGATGGAGGGGTCGTAGTGTTTTTATAAAGTAGCATGTAAGGTTACCATGGTTTCACTAGAGAGAGAGAGAGTGTATATATATACACACACATATAGATATAGTAAAGCTCCTATAAACTTAAATGGATAGAGCATTTGTCCACTAAACTTTTATCCCTTCATTATGTTTTGAGATTTGTGCTACACATCAATCCTATCTTTGAGATTTGTGCTACACATCAATCCTATTTTTGAGATTTGTGCTACACATCAATCCTATTTTTGAGATTTGTGCCTTTATTTGTATCACATGATAGCACAAATTTCAATGCAAAATCAATGGATAAAAAGTTAGTGGACAAAGAGCTTCTATCAACTTAAGTTTATTCTAGCTTTACTCTCTCTCTCTCTCTATATATATATATATATATATATATATATATATATATATATATATATATATATATATATATATATATATATATATATATATATATATATATATATATATATATATATATATATATACACACACACACACAAAGAGCTCAAAGCTATCTCCTAATTTCCTTTCTCCAATCCTCTTCCTTCTCCATTCTTCTCCTTGTACTCTTCCCCTGCGATCTTTTCCTCCATCAATTCGCCATTTCCCACATCCAGGCCCTCCCTTGTTTTCTCATGGCAATCCTGTTCCTAGCTTTCTCTAATCTAAATATCATTACCTTAGAGTTAAATTAGAGTGAAATTTAGGTTAGAACTAATCGCTTAGTTGTTAGGCTACTTAAATTATAAAATAGTTGAATGATAAAGAAACTAGTTATTAGAGGTATTAAGAGTTACAATTTTTTCTATAGTTGTTAAGTACAGTGAATTCTACAAATACAATGATATTTTAAATATAGTTAACTTTTATTGAATTATTCCTTAGAAAATATTATTTATTTATTTATAGTTAAACAATTAATTAATTGGGAAGTAATTTCTAATTTTGTAATGAATTCAAAAATATTATTTTATTATTACTAGTCAAGTAGTATGCATAACAACTTTGTGATCAAATTTTTGACTAGAAGTTAAATTATAAATGAACATATAATTTTGACCGCTTCCTTACAATATTTTTTGTCCATTGACTAGAAGTAACTTATTTATATATTAAATATATTTTCAAGTTTAAAGTGATTTATCTTTGTATTTTCTAATAGAAAGGACTTGTTTTATAATCTTTTATATGTTTAATTTTTCAACATCAACACTAAGTAGAGGATTAGTTATTCAACATGATTTTTGATGGAGGGGTCGTAGTGTTTTTTATAAAGTAGCATGTAAGGTTACCATGGTTTCACTAGAGAGAGAGAGAGAGTGTGTATATATAGAGGGAGGGAGGGAGGGAGGTAGAAGCACCTTCCCCACCAACTTTTTTATCGATTAATTTTTCTTTGAGATTCACGCTAGCATGTGATACACATCAAGACACAAATCTCAAAGATAGCCATCATGTGTACCACAAAATTTCAAAGCAAAATCAAGGGGTAGAAAAGTTGGTAGATAAGAGCTTCTATCAACTTAAGTTTATTCTAGCTTTACTCTCTCTCTCTCTCTATATATATATATATATATATATATATATATATATATATATATATATATATATATATATATATATATATATATATATATATATATATATATATATATATATATATATATATATATATGTACACACACATACACATACATACCTATACACATACACACATGTATACACACACACATACATATACATATACATATGCATACACACACACACATATACACACATACATATATAATTCACACACACACATATAGATAGAAAGCTCCTATAAACTTAAATGGATAGGAGCATTTGTCCACTAAACTTTTATCCCTTCATTATGTTTTGAGATTTGTGCTACACATCAATCCTATTTTTGAGATTTGTGCCTTTATTTGTATCACATGATAGCACAAATTTCAATGCAAAATCAATGGATAAAAAGTTAGTGGACAAAGAGCTTCTATCCACTTAAGTTTATAGGAGCTTTACTATATATATATATATATATATATATATATATATATATATATATATATATATGAATGATGTATATGAGGTGGTAGCTCATTTTGCTAAATGAGCTACCAAGAGATAGAGTGGTGAGGTCCACACCTTTTGATGTGACTAACAAGGTGGGCTTCACCACATGACTATCTCTTGGTAGCTCATTTAGCAAAATGAGCCACCTCATATACATTATTTCCATATATATATATATATATATATATATATATATATATATATATATATATAAAAGAAAAATGGGTATGATGTGGCAGCTCATTTAGCTAAATGAGTTTACTAAAATATAGCCATGTGGTGAGGCCCACCTTGTTTGTCACATCAAAAGGTGTGGACCTCACCACTTGTATCTCTTGGTAGCTCATTTTGTTAAATGAGCCGCCACCTCATAATCATCAAATCCGTATATATATATATATACTGAAACTGAAAGCTATGACATTTTCTATTTTGATTGTTAGCACTATATTTATGAATTATGATCATACTGTTTTCTAATACTTCCAAACAAATTGGATCAAGCATGTATTTGTGTGTTTAAGCATGCGATTTTGTATAAAGTAAAGTTTATTGGAATGAATTATATGTTGATTTTAATTTTCCTTCGACCATATATTTCTCCATTGATTTATAGGTGATAATCTTCAAATTCTAAGGCAAGAGTTGAAGAGCCAACGGAAACACGTAAAGAGCTTAAAGAAAAAATCACTGTGGTCAAAGAGCTTAGAAGAGGTAAGTCTGGTACTAAGTTACATGTGATTATTCAAGCCTTCATAATCATGTTTGCCTTTTCCTACATTATAATTTGATTATGGATCGTGACTCCAACTTTAAAAGGTTGTAGGGAAGGTTGACCTAGCTCGATTACTGTCTCTGATAATTATAGAGCTTTTGGGAGAAATGGGATAATTCTCTTCATTGTATTCAGGGTAATTGTGCTAGTCTCCTAAACAATGTGGCACTAAAGGAAAAGATCAGAAATGTACAATCAACTATGTTTAAAAGTCTCAACTTACTGGGTTAATGCTATATAGCTAGCCACAAAAGAATAACATTAGGAACATACGCCTTTGTACGTTAGTTAGCTGCGCTATGAGTCATGTCACATCAGTCACTAAGTTAAGCTCACTAAGGGACACAACTTACAAGCTAATTCTTATTTTATCAGTTAAATCTTTTATTAACCTCGATATAAAATTTTTAAATTACACCTTTAAGCGCCACCTGTTCTTCCTTCGCATGTAATTTTTCTTATTCAACATTTTCTATGACATAGAGGTTGAGTCTTGGCCCAACGATAAGGTTGCTGCCTTGTGACTTGGAGGTCATAGGTTCCAATCTCGGAAACAGTCTCTTCGCATGAGGGGGTAAGGCTGCATACATCCGACCCTCCCCAAGCCCACTGTGTTGGGAGCCTTGTGCACTGGGCCAAAAAAAAAAAAAAAAAAAAAACTATGACATCTAATGTCTTGCTCAAGATGTCAACACACATTTATACCAATTTCAAATTCTAGTTGTTTCAAATGATAACTTTTATAACAAACTATAATACACCTTCATTGCAGGTTATAGAGAAGCTTGTAGACATTGTTCACTTCTTACATTTGGAAATTCATGATGCCTTCGGAACTGCAGGTATGTTTTTACATTGTGTTTTTCCTTAAATACGCCATTTCCTAGGTCATGCTTAAACTTGACAAAGTTGCTATTTATCCTTCTTGTCCTTTCTTTTGTAAATATAACAGTCTGAATTTCAAATTTCCATTTAGTATAAGTGCTGTTGCTGTCAAAGAATTTCTGACTTATAAAATGATCTCTGACCAGTTACAAACTATGTTCATTTAGTATATACGTTGTTGTGGAGTGGCTAGTCAAACACATTTGGCAAGGGATAAATCTAGTTTTAAGGGAGAAAAGCCAACATTAGCATTAAATAAGCATCTAGGGTTCTAGTTGAAAGATAAATTTGCTTGCGACAACACTCATATTTTGTTTTGCAGCTAGTTAGGCCTAATAAAGGCAGGTAGGTGATTCAAAGTCAAAGATTTTGTTGTCGTCTTGTTAGGTGAAATAGCAGGGCATGTTTTTGAAGGTTGAACAACTTTGAACAACTACTAGGGAGATTGTTGCAGTTGTCTTTTTTGTGAAACTTTTTTACCAATTGTCTTGGTAGCCTCTATTGATGCATTCAAGTAAGTGTTTCAGTATCATTTTTCAAGTGGTCAAGCACCTGTTTTTTTATAATTATTTTATTGTTATTATTATTATTTTTGTTTGTTTTTATTTTTATACTTTTTCAGAAAGGGAAGGGAACAACAACCTTGGGCAAGATATTTGGCTCTTTTCTAAAACCATGCATACATGTTGTCTCTTCTTATATCTTATATTCTTCATGTTGATTATAAAGTTAATCTAACAGATCTGGAAAGAGAATCTGACATTGAATCAGAGCATCACATTTCAAGAGGTCTTTAGTTCATAATAAAATCTCATCATTGGCAATTTATATAATATGTTTATGTACATCACATTTATTTCCTTTCCAAGTGAACCGAGTTTGCATTGGAGTCCCTTGCCATACATTACATTTGCAAGTTGGTTGAACGCCCTTTCTTTTTGGTCTGACATTTAAAGCTCATGAATTAGGGAGCTTTAAGATTCTCCTACACTTTGGAGGTCTCGACAGGGTGGCACTATTTGAAGTTCTGTTGTAGTGATTTGTTTTCATTCCTAAGGCACAAAATAGACAAAACTCCGTGTTGGGTCTCTCCAATGAAAATAAACTTGGAAACCTATCTAAGAAAGTTGAAGTAAAGTTGTTGACAAGCACATGCAACTTTGAGCTGAGACAGCCACTGGTCAGACAACAGAGGTATCTGTCTTTATGCTTGGGGATGCAACATGCAACTGAAGTAAAACCTTGTGTTGTCATCATATATATCATGAATATGTGAAAATATTTCAACAATTTTGTAGAGCTAGATCTTTTTTCATTGCATCGTTAGTAATGCTTTTCCTATTAATAAGGATCCATTAAAGATGTGAGAGAATTTTGTGAGAGAATTTTTAGGATCAAAAGTTCCACAGCTTCAACCCTTCAAACCGGTGTCCGATTCCTGGCCAAGGTGACTGCAGACACAGATTGCTATGAAACCATAAAGTCAGTCAGCGTAATGAAACGGACATTATACTTTAAGACACAACAAAGCCCAAGAGTGAAACAGATCACTTTACCCTAAATTTCTGATAATAATATCGATAGAATTGGATGCATAAGGTTTGCCCAGATAATTGATTTGACAGTTATGATTTGAAGACTCACTGAGGTAAATTTTTAGTCTTTTAACAGTACCCATTTTCTTTTTTTCCTTGCCCGTTTGTCACATAATGCATTTTCTTTATTTAATAATTAATTTGGAGTAAATTGTAGATGGAGATCAACCTGTGAGAAAATCCGTCAACAGTCACCAAAGATTAGGTTCAGCTGGCCTTGCATTGCACTATGCAAATATTATTAGTCAAATTGATACTCTTGTAAGTTCCTTCCTCTGTTCTCACATTTATAACATTCCATCTCTATTTTAGTTTTCACCGCTCTTGTTTTCTTTGGTTCAGTCTTTTGCCTCGTGATGTTACGTCTTAAGATCTACTACCTTCAAACTTTTTAAAAATGAGCATATGTTGTCTGCAATGTTGAAGCTAGTTGGATCATCATAGTTCTACCTCCTGTACTGAGTTATTCTCTTGTGCTGTAGTTTCTATGTTTGGATTTCGATTCCAACTTTGAGCAACACGTAGTTGAAACTCTGCTGTTTGTTACTACTTTGAGCAGAAGTATAAATATTTAATATTTTCATCTGAAATTTATTTGATTGAGTTTGGTTCATTGGCTTTCATCTGAAGGCAAAGGCTGTAAACTACAATAACCTTTTCTCTTCACCCATACAACTTCCATTCATTTGTTTTGCCCTTCTTTATTATAGTAAGTTTCTTAGAGAAGTTGTAAGATATTTGTTTATGTATATAATGTATGCTGTTGACAATTGGTTCATTATATGTAGGTATCTCGATCGAATTCTGTGCCATCAAACACGAGGGACTCATTATATCAAGGGCTGCCCCCAAGAGTAAAATCTGCTTTGCGATCTAAACTGCAATCATTTGAGGTCAAGGAAGAGGTATATAGCTTTATACCCTGTTTTGCTCCAGGAATAATCAAGAATGAAAACTAATCCGATGAGACTGCCTTCATATACTGGGCATTTTAATACCGGACTTGTATATTTTCTCTTCTTTGTGCATGTGTAGCTCACCGTCCCTCAAATCAAAGCTGAAATGGAGAAAACATTGAAATGGCTAGTTCCTATTGCCAATAACACGACCAAGTATTCCATCTACACTAGTGAAATGTTCATATCATTTAGAATCTTTGATTCTTATGTTTAATCTATTCTTAATTCTTTGTCAGGGCACATCATGGCTTTGGCTGGGTTGGAGAATGGGCTAACACAGGGTAAGTTCTTCTCTAGAACAAAACTATCATTCATTTTGTTCTTGTTGTCTTCTGAAAGTTTTTCCAGCCCCTAGAATGACCTAGTTTCTTTAATTCTCATATGATTTGCATTCTCTGAGGTCCTAGTTCCTAATCTTAAGTCTCCATTACTAATGGGTGTATGCAAGCCTTTATATCTGTTTGATGTACAAATCAATTTCTTTCTATATCTCACAAATAATTTAACATTGCACTGTTTGCTGAAACATGCATTGTTGTTGATTGGGCAAGCCTTAATAATGTGTAACATTGATATTCATTAGGACAACAGTTTTACAGGTATATTTACAAAACTACTATGGACTTTGGATGTTTTGCACGAAACTACCATAAATTTTCAAAATTGCAGCAATAATAACACAAACTATTGGAATTGTTGCTAATGGCTTTAACAACTTGGATACTAAGTCTAAACTACCCTTAATAGGAGATGATAATATAGAAGATATATAAATTAAATTGTCAGAAACATGTCAGGTATGAAGCACATGGCAACTTACCTTAACTGTCGCCAGATATGATAGTCTAGTGAAAAAAATGTTCGTGGTAGTTTCTCTAATAAAAAAATTTATGTTAGTTTTGTGCAAAACCCCTCAGAGTTCATGTAGTTTTGTGAAATCTCCTAAGTTTCATTTTTGCTTGTGAAATCTACCTTGTTGCAACTTCTTATTTTGTGTTTTTTTCTTACTTTCAGGACTGACTTAAACCAAAGCCCAGGTGGACAATCCAACTTAATTCGTATAGAGACACTATACCACGCTGACAAGGATAAAACCGAGAATTACATACTAGACCTAGTAATTTGGCTTCATCACCTCATTACTCAGTCTAGATCCGGCAATGGAATTATCAGGTCACCCATAAAATCTCCAATGCGATCCCCCACAGAAAAAAACACTAACATCTCTTCAACTACAAACAAATCAAGAACTCAATTACCGCTGCTTTCTCAAGAAGACCAAGAGATGTTAAAATATGTAAGTAATTGGAAGAATACTCCAGGGATAAGCAAGAGTCAGGAGTTTGCCACGGGCAATACACGGGCGAGGAAGGATATTAAGCTGAGTAAAAGTAGTAGTCATTCTCCGATGAGTGAGAGTATGGTTAAAGAGTTGCCATTGATGAGGAGGCCTGCTTTTGTTCCCTTTGTTGATTTTGATATTGATAGGATTAAAGATTTGGATGTTGTTGACAGAGTGGAGACACTGAGAAACCTTTGAGTTCTATGTGAAATCGATACTGGCACAGAATGCACGTGCATGGATTCGAGGGAGCAAGAAAGGGATTTGGGGAGAATTTTTTTGGGGGCAACTCTTTGGTGATAAGGATGTAAGGATTGAGCCGTAGGACAATAGATAATTCTTTGCTTTTCCCCCTTCTTTTTTTGTTGTTGTATATGTACTGATATGGGAGATAATATCGGTATAGATTGTATTATATGTGGTTAATTCTTCATTTATATACATAAGCTCAATTGAAGTGAGGATGGGGCAGCATTGCAGAATTAGGTCGTATGTAATAACTATGATATGAATTTTGTTCTTAAAAGGTTCCAATCCTTAGTCGTCCCCTAAACTATTATATTTGACACTTCTTACCTTTTGAACTATTTTTCGTATCTATATATCTCCTAATTTATTGAATTTATTTTCTATTTACCCATTGAACTAATTTTGGGTCCCACATTGCCATCTAAACTTCAATTTTTTCTCCTAAGTTTCATGAAAACACCCGAAATGTAATAAATCAGAGGTGATAACTAGTACTAAAGTTTATAGTTCAAGAAGTAAACATGGATGAATTCATTAGTTTAGGGGCAAAGTGAGACCAAATATAGTTTAAGGGGCACGCAGAGAGCGAATTGAGCAGTTTAGGAGGCATGTGAACACTAATAGTTTAAGGAGCAATAATGGAGAAACTTATAGGATCAGAGCCCATTTAAAAAAGAGAGAGTTGGAATCAAATTCTTGTCCTCGCACCATTTTCAGAGCTGTTTTCGATCCTATAGTCTGTAAGGATGTTGTCCGTACAATAACTGTTGTTTGTGCAATAACAAACATTCATTTGAGTCTAATCTATGTTTGAGATGATCTAGTACAGGAAATGTACAGGTATGGAACAAGAACGAGGCAACAAGAATTGAAAATCAGCTCAAAAGCTGATTTCAGCACGTGGACCATTGATGTTCCACATTGATCATCGATGGTGACCATGAGACCATTGATGGTGCTATAGATCATTGATCATGCAAATGTCTAGAGAGGTTCAGATCATCGATGGGGTCATCAACCATCGATGGTCACTTCGACACCATCGATGGTCGAGATAAACCATCGATGGTTAAACGGTAAATTTCTAGATTTTAGGTTTTAATCTCAGCCTTTCGTCGTGTATCAACTTCTAATATTCTCTTATGTTATAGGGTGTCTTTCCTGACCTAATCTAGAGAGAGAGAGAGAGAGAGAGAGAGAAGCCCTAGGGTTTGGGAGCCTCGTTGATCACTTACTCACTGCGCATAACATCATCCGATCAGTTCACAGTAAGGAGAGCCGTATTTGAAGTTCATCATGATCCCCATTCTTCATCAAGCTTCACTTCAATCATTTGAAGAACGATTTGCTAAACAAAAGGGCTGTAAGATCATTTTTGTTTTGAACTTAATTGATATTTGTTTTTCCTTTGCATTGAACTTCTTTTACGGCGTACTCAAGCCGGTTGAATTGAGGGTTGGGAACTAACTGGGGCTAGGAGTTTCTCATTGTGAAGAATTATGTTAGACGACTAGTTTTGGGATAAACTAGGGTGCAGTCTTCTACGCCTACTGAATCGGGTTTGTGATTCAGGTGAACTCTTTCAAAGTGAGGAAGCCTCTTCAGGAGAAGAAAGAGATGGATGTAAGATTGTTTTATTTGAACCACTATAAAAATCTCGTATGTCTCTGGTTGGTTGTTTCTGTGTTTGGTATTATTGCTTATTGGCTATTTATCGATGTATTTTGAATTTTCTGCTGCATAATTTGTGTTTACACAAAACACTATAGGCAATCCTATTCACCCCTGGTAGGCTTGCATCTCAGATCCAACAAGTAGTATCAGAGCCTAGTTACTCATTTTTAGGATTCACAACCTAGAGTAGATATGTCGAGTTTGACCGCCGCAATGATTTTTTTCTAAGGGACATGCAGTTAACCGACCCCGGCTTTTCAAGGGTCAAATTACACCTATTGAAAAGCGCGCATGAGAGTCTTTCTTCTGTCCACTGACTATAACGTCTGGAGTATTGTTGAGACTGCCAGTAGTGAACCAACTACCGTCATTGGTGAGACCACCGTAGTCACACCTAGAGAAAAGTGGACTCTGAATGACCAAAAACTTTACTCCTTAAATGCAAAGGCTATGAATGCTCTTTATTACTCATTAAATACAAGGAATTTAATCGTGTGTCAACTTGTTTTACTGCAAGAAATCTGGAGTAATTTAGAAGTTGCACAGGAAGGGACATTACAGGTAACAGAGGTTTAAACTTGCCATGCTTGTCAGCAAGTACGAAAATTTCAGGATGAAGTCTTCAGAGAGCATTCAAGGCATGTTCACTCAATTCAGGACATTGTGAACAAATCAAATGTCTTGGGGAAAGACTACAAAACAAAGAGCTTGTGAGAAAGGTCCTTCATTCCCTTTCCAAAAACTGGGAACCAAAGGTAACGACCATTGAGGAATTATAAAATTTTTTTGAATTAACTTTTGAGAACCTTATAGGAAACCTTCTCACCTATGAAGTAAGACTGAAGGAGAGAGAGGAGGATTCTGAAGGTAGCTCAAATAAGAACTCAATGATTCTTCAGGCTAAGAAGAGTAAGGCGAAGAAGGAGGCAAGCTTAGACTTGGAGGATGAAGGTATAGGCAAAATGGGCTAGTGGTCAAAGGTTTCAAATTGTTCCTGAGATCGAAGGATGAATAAAAGTTTATATGCAATAGACAACCAAAGCTTCTCGAAGGAAAAAAATATGAAAATTCAGATGCTGAACTGGTTTGCCATTGTTGCAGGAAACCCGATCATTTAAAAAATGAATATCCTCTTATGAACAACGATCATAAAGGGAAGAACAAGAGCTTCAAGGCAACATCATGGGATTTTTGAGTGATGATGATAAGTCAGAAGTGAGCTCAAGTGAGGATGAGAGAAGTAATTGTCTCATGGCCGAGGATGACACCTTAAACGATTTAGATAAGTTAGTTTAAAAAATTTGCTGATAAATATAACTCCTTGAAAAGAATACATTCGAACCTAAAGAACTTGCAAAAGAATTTAGAAACTTCTACTTTAGAATTGAGTGTATCTAATATAATAAACTTAAACATCTAATCATTGCAATGAATGTTCTTCTCATATTACATAAATTAGTGCGTTGACTCAAGAGTTGAATAATTTGAAAAATGAAAATGATAAAGTCAATGATCAGTTAACTACATTATCACAAGAACTTTCTCTTAAGCTATCAGGCCCCATGTCCTAGCTGGATATGGGCACACGACTCGCCAGCGGTATGTACATGAGAACTGAGTCAAATGGGTCCTCATGCATATACTGAAGCTTCATTTGTCTAAACTGCTATTGAAAAAGGATAAAATAGTTATTAAGCAGTTGAGGTGAGCAAAATTGATAAAAGTCAACATCTGATCAAACTATACTAAATCGGGCAAAACAACTAAAACTACATAGCATGATGGGACTCTGAACTGGCAAACTATACATAAGGGCAAAACCATAAAAATAACCACTTACCAACTTCTAAGAGGGTAAAACTATTCAGCTGCACAATCTGGTCCAAAACTGATTGCTTCCACCACCTCGAGGAGAAGGGAGAAAATAAATCGGGGTTGTCTGGAAAGCGACGCACAACAATCATCAAGCGAGAAAAGAAACAAAGACAAAGACAAGATAGAGAATATCCCGAAGGATACACTCATGAAGAACCAACATGGAGAAAAGATAAGATAAGATAGACCAAACAGAGAGATGTGTGCATGTGTCCAAGATGCTGAAACGTCTGAGAACAACTGTAAAAGGCAACACAAATCGAAACCAGAATAAATAGAAGCTAAACAACCAAATATGCATGCCTACTGGTCATTAGTATTTGAAGCTACTCATGCACAACAACTCATCAGAGTCTCAACTGGATAGATTCCATGTCACGTACCACTTTCTCGATCTAATCAAGATTTAAAAATTAATATTTTATTTGGAAAGATCTTCGCTGAGGATGTGTGTACAGGCCACATGAGATCGATGGTTTCTGGTACCGCCCAAACCCTCCCATACTGACCATCCGATCTCACAAGTACTATCACGACCCCACATATCTTCGAAGATTCAGTCCCCCGAAATTAAATCATTAGATTACTTTTTCTTAGTTTGCTGTACATGAAATATTATATATCAGTCTCAAGAATCTCAGCTCATAGAAAACATACTATCATGACACTTGATACCCGTCTAGATGGTAATGACCAGATGTTCAATCAGAGTGCCCTCTATGTTTGAAAGCTCAAAGAAAATGAAATCCCGAATCATGAATCCAAACACATTATTTGTTCTCATGAATCGTGTAAATGGGAAAATCAAAACGAAATCTAGTACTCGCAAAGAGGTACCACAGATATATCACAAAGCCAAACAAATCGATAATCAAGCAAAATTAAATAGAAAAATTCCCCAAATGAGTATACTAACTAGTAATATTTTATCCGAGCAACATGGCAACAGAAAGTGGGTCTTAACTCACGCAAGAGAGAGCCCAAAAGTCATGGTCCAATATAATCTGCTCAAAATCCATAATAAACGAGTTTCATCCTTCATGTGCAATAAGATAAAAAACAACAACCTAAAATCATCCATGTCTATGATGGAAACTATATCAACACATTTCTAGCATCACAAAAAACATGCCAAAATTCACAAAACATGGTTTGAACATACGGAAAGTAAATACACATATTTTTTTTGAGAAACTAGCTTTTAGAGGACTCTGGAAAATTATAAAACTTTCTAAGAGATCAAACTACGTGCAAATAACCCTTGTCATGGGTAATCCTTCACTTTAAGGAAGCTAACAAAGAAAACAAAAGTGAAATTGAAAGTCAGAAACTCAAAATATGCGCGTAATTAGGATTCACCAAATTGCAGGTTGAGCACATGCACTTGGTATCTGGATGCGTGCGCTTGGTGACATGCCACATCAGATAAGCGGTGCATCCCCTTTTTGAACCGAAGTCTCGCCGATTGGGCATGTCGCCGCCAGAGTGAGCGATGCATTCTGACCGGCATATTACGCTTTTCAAAGAATCTATCAAATTCTACTATCACATACTCTAAATAATCCACATTCCAAAAATTACTCATTTTTGAGATTCATTGTAAGAATCTTTTGCAATTAGTTTGAGCTTATTTCATCAAGAATTCAAAGAGAAATCTCAACATTTTGGTATTATCCAAAAACATATTTTTATAAGAAAACTAGCTAGATCTGAGCAAACCCATGAATCCAAACACATTATTTGTTCTCATGAATCGTAAATGGGAAAATCAAAACGAAATCTAGTACTCGCAAAGAGGTACCACAGATATATCACAAAGCCAAACAAATCGATAATCAAGCAAAATTAAATAGAAAAATTCCCCAAATGAGTATACTAACTAGTAATATTTTATCCGAGCAACATGGCAACAGAAAGTGGGTCTTAACTCACGCAAGAGAGAGCCCAAAAGTCATGGTCCAATATAATCTGCTCAAAATCCATAATAAACGAGTTTCATCCTTCATGTGCAATAAGATAAAAAACAACAACCTAAAATCATCCATGTCTATGATGGAAACTATATCAACACATTTCTAGCATCACAAAAAACATGCCAAAATTCACAAAACATGGTTTGAACATACGGAAAGTAAATACACATATTTTTTTTGAGAAACTAGCTTTTAGAGGACTCTGGAAAATTATAAAACTTTCTAAGAGATCAAACTACGTGCAAATAACCCTTGTCATGGGTAATCCTTCACTTTAAGGAAGCTAACAAAGAAAACAAAAGTGAAATTGAAAGTCAGAAACTCAAAATATGCGCGTAATTAGGATTCACCAAATTGCAGGTTGAGCACATGCACTTGGTATCTGGATGCGTGCGCTTGGTGACATGCCACATCAGATAAGCGGTGCATCCCCTTTTTGAACCGAGTCTCTGCTCGATTGGGCATGTGCGCTCGCCAGAGTGAGCGCATGCATTCGGACTGGCATATTACAGTTTTTCAGCAATCTATCAAATTCTACTATCACATACTCTAAATAATCCACATTCCAAAAATTACTCATTTTTGAGATTCATTGTAAGAATCTTTTGCAATTAGTTTGAGCTTATTTCATCAAGAATTCAAAGAGAAATCTCAACATTTTGGTATTATCCAAAAAAACATATTTTTATAAGAAAACTAGCTAGATCTGAGCAAACCCATGAATCAAAACATGCAATTGTTAAACAAACATAATCAAAACAGATGCCCTAGGATAAGGATCTAACAAGAGGAGGTAGAGATGATTTCCTTGAGAGATGTTGGATGCAAAACCTAAGTTTTCTCCGTCGCTCGAGCAAAACTCGTGTCATTACCTAGCACAAGTGATTCTAGATGAGAACTTGAATATGAGATTCAAAAAAAGAGATTGATCATTAAAAAGAAACTTATCTTAGCTTGGATCTATGGCTTGGATGGGTGATGAATTCTCTCCCTTCCCTTACTCTTTATCTCATTCACCAAAGGGTCTTCTCTTCCTCAAAATTCATTCTTTTCTCTCAATCTCACTCTCACTCTGTGGAGGCAGTCCTAAAACTAGGCTAGGATTTTTAGATCTTTCTATTTATAGTCTAACACTCTCATCCTAACTTTCTAATATTTACGATAATGCCACTCATGGGTAAACTTGTACTAATACTTTAATCTAGCCTCTCTAAACTCTTGGGTTGACCCTCATGTCGTCCTAACTCAAGTCTAAAATCATAAGATGGTTTGGTCTAGCTGAGATGCAAGGTAATTTGTCTCAAGATTTTCGATCAATTCAGTCAAAGGTATCAGTATTCGTATAAATACAGGATACGATTTTGGTGGGCGTTACATGAACAAAAGAAGCTTGAAACTCATTACACTACCATTGTGTTTGAGAATGAAATGCTTAAGTCCAAAAATATTGACTTGGAAAAAGCCATTAAATTTTTTTATTGGATTCAATAGGTCTGAATATGGTTCTTTCTAATCAAAGATTTGGTAAGACTAAAACTGGGCTTGAATATTCATACTCAATCAAACACAAAAATTTTAAACCTTCTTTTGTTAAGGGAAATAATCTCATTTTATCAACCCGTTCAGAATGCATCATCTACAACCTATTATATGTATGGTAGAATAGAACAACTTTCAATGTCATGTAGGATCAAATACAAGACAAAAATTATAAAATAGATTTGGGTACCAAAAGAAACTATTTCTAACTAGAGTCGAGCTTTTTGGATACCCAGGTCACACATTGCTTCCTTCATATATGTACAATGGAGAGCTAAGGAGCAAGACAGCATATGGTATTTGCATTTGGGCTATTCGCGACATATGACAGGAAAGAAAGAACTACTCCTTAGCCTCAACAAAAAGAAATGTGGAAATATGAATTTTGGGATCAACGACAGAGGTAAAATTGTAGGAGTTAACGATATAGTTATTGATTCTTTTAAACTTCTAAAAGTATTACTCATTGATGGTTTAAAGCATAATCTTATTTCCATTAGTCAACTATGTGATAGGGGTATGTCTATTCTTTCCGAATTTAATGTATGCAAAATTATCGGCTCAAAAATAGGTTCGATTTTTTTTACTGGAAATAGACATGATAATGTTACACTCTGAACTTTAATGACATTAAGCTTGACAGTGTAAAATGCCTTGTTGCAGGAGGAGAGGATGATGAGTTTGGCACACGAGACTGAGACATGCAAGCATGAGAATACTGTAAAAACTCTCAAAGAAAGAGCTAGTGAGCGGTTTGCCTATCTCCACTTATGTGAGGCTTGCATGAAAGGTACATTTGTTAAATCCTTCAAATTGAAGAACCAGGTAAGTACTACTAAACCTCTGTAATTATTTCACTTAGATTTATTTGGTCCTGTGTCCATGCAGAGTTTAGGAGGTAATAGTTATTGTTTGGTGGTGGTTGATGATAACTCTAGATTTATATAGGTCATATTTCTAACTAAGAAGATTGCTTTAAATTTTTTATTTTTTTTAAAAGAGTTAAAAATGGGAAAGATCTTCCCATTCGTAACGTTGGGTTAGATCATGGAGGAGATTTAAAAACAATTTTTTTTGAAGATTTTTGTGCTAATAATGAATCACACAAGAATATTCTCCCCCCCGAACACTTCAACAAAATGGGATAGTCAAGAGAAAGAATTAGACTTTACAAGAGATGGCTAGAACCATGTTAAATGAGTATAAACCGCCAAAGCACTTCTGGGCCGAGGCAGTTAATACGGAATGCTATGTAAGAGCTTATTTAAGACCACTACTAAATAAAACCTCTTTTGAGCTTTCCTATAAAAAAATCCCTAAGCACATCTCCGTTTTTTTGGTTGCAAATACTATCTTTTAAATATGAAAGAATAATTAGGAAAATTTGATTTTAAAGTTGGTGAGTGTGTGTTTTTGGGATACTCTTCATGTAGCAAAGCATATAGAGTCTATAGCAAAAGAATGAAAATTCTTGAACAGTCGATACATATTAAATTTGATGAAACTCATACTTCCATTGGTTCTATTAATAATGCAGATGACCTTCTTGTGATTAACCCCCATGATAAGGTTGAACAAGAAAAAATGTCGATGGAGGGTGAGAGAAAGACTCAGGAGGAAATTAAGGACAAGAAAGATAAATCAACTCCGGAAGATTCAAACTCTTCTCAAGATCCATTAGATTCAAACAATCAACAAGAAGTGTCAACTAGAGATCATCCCAAAAGAAATTATCATCCACATAGCCACTTGAATGATTACTATGCTCCATGTGGACATTGAGTGTAAGTGAATACAAAAATTTTCATTCCTTTCTTGGAGAGTTTTTGTGCAAATGTTAACTTCATTTCTAAAATAGAACCTAAGAATGTGAATGAAGCTATAAATAACAAAAATTGGGCAATTGCTATGCAAGAAGAACTTAATCAATTCACAAGAAATAATATTTGGAAATTTGTTCCGAAACCTAATGATCACCCAATAGTAGGAACTAAATGGGTCTCTAAAAATAAATTGGATGAAAATGGTAATTTCATGAGAAATAAGGCTAGACTTATTGCTAAATATTATAACCAAATAGAAGGAATCGATTTCAATGAAACTTTTACTCCGGTTTCTAGACTTAAAGCCATCGATTTTACTTGCATTTTCTTATTATAAAGGTCTTTAGCTCTATCAAATGGATGTAAAAAGTATCTTTCTAATTGGGTACCTAAAGAAAGAAATCTATGTCGAACAACCCCAAGGTTTTGTTGATCATGTTTTTCAAGATTATGTGTATAAGTTAGATATAGCCTTATATGGTCTTAAACAAGCACCTCGAGCTTGGTACGATCATCTAAGCACTTATCTACTAAAACATAATTTTAAAAAGGGGTTTGCAAACAATACCTTATTTGTTCAATTTATTGGTAAAGATATTATTATTGTTACAAGTCTATATTGATGATATCATTTTTAGAGCTACAATAAAGATCTTTGGCCTAACTTTAAGAAGTTGATGCAGGATGAGTTCGAAATGACACTACAAGAAAGTGGGTCTTTAACGAAGGGATTTTCCTTCATTAAAGACTCAAAAACCATCATTATTGTATGTCAACAATGGGAAAAAATCCTTTCGTGGCCTGTTGTAGAAGCCTCCATCACTAAAGTGTCACGAACATTTCAGTTCCTATCGTGATATCATCTTCAACGATGGAACACATTACCGTTGTTCACATCTATGACGTTAGTTAATGTTTGGTGTAAAAAAATCTCCTCTCGGATTTGTATTGGTCGTATTGTCTGTTACAAATCAAGAATTGCTTTTTACAACATAAGCGAAGGGAAGGCCCTTCTTATTTAACGTGGGTTCGTCGTGTGGTGGGGCCTCCCTCGATGCTCGAAGTCGAAGTTCGCCTCGACGATCCGATCGGCGTTGCGGTCGAGCTTCGATCTTGATGAGAAGCTCCGGCGTAATTAAGTTCGGTTCTACCCGAGCTTGCTTGGATAGGGCTGCGATGCAAGAGTTTGCAAAGAGCTCGAGGGCCTCCAAATCTGAGGGTTCAGATGGAGTCTACTTCAACAATCCAAGCCCTCTCTCTTTTCAGCCAGCCTCCTTTCAGCCTTCAACCCCTCCAGCCCCTTTTCTTGTTGCCAAGGAGGCTTATAAATAGGCCAAGGGGTGGGATAGGCCACCCCTTTGACTTGCGGGATGTGACCACTGATAGATAAGGGGCACCATGCCCTCCTCTAGCTGTGGGATGTGATCACTAATGAGGTAATGAGAACCATGCCTTATCACGACCCAGGATGTGCAAAGTGGGTGAGCAGGCGAGCCTTTTGAATGCTCAGGCGAGCTTGCAGGCGAGTTTTTTGAATGCTCAGGCGAGCTTGCAGGCGAGTTTGCCAAACGAGGTCAACTGGCGGGCCTCTTGCGGGCGTGCTCGATTCGTAGCGAGCGAAGCGTGCATGCGCGGTTGAACTTGTATAGGCGAGTTCTCCTAACGGGCGGGCTTTGCCAAGCAAGTGGCCACCCCCTTGACTTGTGGGATGTGACCACTAATAGGTGAGGGGCGCCATGCCCTCTAGCTGCAAGACGTGACCGCTATAGGGGTAATGAGAGCCGTGTCTCATCATTACCCATGACGTGGAAAGTGGGTGGGCCCACTTCCCCAAGCCGCCATTGGCACCGTTCAGACAGGCGAGCGGGCGAGCTTGAGAGTTGTTCTAAATGTTCAGACGAGTTTGCCGGACGGGCGGGGCTAACTAGCGAGCCCCCTCAATGTATGAGCAGGTGTCCGTTGTGCAGGCGAGCCCTTTGCAGGCACGCTTGGTGCACATGCGAGGTTGACTGGTGAGCGATGTTGGACTCGTGGGCGAGCTCAGCGCGTGGGACGACCTCGTGCGGGCGGGCTTGTTAAACAAGCGGCACTTGAGCTCTTACAGGGAGCTCAACGAGAGCAACGGCCTCGTGCGGGTGAGCTCGTTTAGACAGGCGGCCCTTGAGCTCTTGCGGGCGAGCTTTGCCCAATAAGCTGTGTTGCGTTCTTGTGGGCGAGTTCATCCCCTCGTCTGGCGGGGTTGTCGATTTTTCCCGCCTACAAGACCCCCTTCAAAGTTTTCAGACCTAAATCAAGTCGAATGTGGTCTGGAACACTTTGAATTGAGGAGAATTATTGGGCTGGGTACGTCTAACCATCCTCGTAGTTTTGAGCCCCTTTGGGTGGCTCCGGTCGAGGTTTGGGCGAACTCGTGCTTCGAGCGAGCTCTAATGATCGACAGGCGACATAAGCCACACATTTGTTCGCTAGCTAAGGCGGTGCGCACGCGTCAGCTCGCTTTGAATGTGGTCTGACGAGTGATGCCTCGTCTTCATGCACGCGATCTGAGCCGTTGATTTAGCGGCGCTCTGATCTCGTCCGTTGTCTGGGTGAGAGATCGTGCTTTGAACCGCCAAATCTTGGCCGTTCGCGTGGAATGCTAACCGTCCCGCCTCATTTGTGGCCGTTCGATTTGAACTTGTCGAATCGGGTCGTTACGAGCGATCTGATCGAGTGAGCTGCTGAATCTCAGCCGTTGAGATCGCTCTATAAGAGCTGATGTCCTCTTTCGTCAAGAGGCTATTGCACTCGCTTCTCTCTATTCGAGCTTCGTAAAGAAAACCAGAGCTCTCGCCCTCATATCCGCCATGGCCTTCAAGAAGACTGTGTCAAGAGGAAGGAGGACCGCTCCCTCTTCCCCCCGTGATGCCGCATAACGCCGCCGCCACTGGCCGCCGCGTCCGAACTCCGCCTCGTAAGTTTCGAGATGAGAAGAATGTTCTTCATTCATTCGGGCGGGCTGGCCCACTCGCGAAGTCTCGATTCTCAGCGAAGTTTCGCTTACTCAGCGGGTCTCTTTTCAGCGAAGCCGCTTGTCAGCGAAGTTCGTCTCGCTCGGCGATCTTTGCGATTAGGGCGAAGCTTTATTAGCTCGCCTGTGTGGCAAGGCTCATCTGCAACTGATGGCGACGCCTCTCCTTTTCTGGGTCGACGTTACTAATACTCTTCTCGTATTTGCGCAGCTCGAGAGGAGGTTCTTCTTGGTAGGTCTCATAATTTGAGATCTTCCGGGAAGAGGCCTCTAACTGCGGAGGAAGTGGACCATTTTGAGGTATGGGCGCGCAAGAGAGGCTCTCCCCGGGCTAGGCCTTCAGACCCCGAACCTATCGTGCTTTCTGATGATGAGGGGGAAGAGCGAGCTGAACCCACACCTGCTTGGTCATACACCCCCCAACCACAGTGCAGGCCTGGCTTTCCTGATCCGGCTAGCATTAGAGGTCACGGATGGAAGCCGCCTGTTGACCATGACGGGCCCCTCCCTCGGATTCAACCTCTCGTCGCAATTGTTCCGGGCCAGGGGTCTGCTGATCCTGACCCCCGTACCATGGGGGTTGTCCTCCAGCAGTTGGAGAACACTTTAAAATAGGTGGTCACTGCCATCGGTGTCGGATGGGAAACCCTTACTGCCTTCCACCCTCCCTTGGTAAGCTGCTTAGGGGAGGTTCAACGTGTCGGTGGTGACTTTCTGGCCATACGCTGTGACCAAGCTTGCCCAGTGGGAGGGCTTTGCGCATCGCTTGGAGAGGCTGGTCTTCGAGGATCCGCGCAATGATATATGGCGCCTCATAGGGGAAACTCGAGTCAGAATAATGCGGGAACGCGAAGCTCGAGCGAAACGCATAGCGGAGCAAGAGGCGATTGTCGCGGGCCTTCGCGAGCGACAACGCAATTTGCAGCGCGAGACGGGGGCTTACCCCTCGGAAGACCTTCAACGTGAGAGCGTTAGCGTCCATCGCGCTTTTACAAAGGCGTTGCAAGTCCTCCACGCATTGCATCGCGAAGAGGAGGCTTCCGTCGCTACACTCTCTGAGGAGAAGCTTGAGAAGGACGCGGAGGCTCAGGTTCGGGCAGATCGGGCGAAGGAGTTAGCTGAGCTCAAGGCTAAACTAGCCTCATTCACAGTGTTAGACTGCGCTGACTAGGCCTGGAGCTCTTCCTTGATTTTGGGACATTTTTGCTTCTTTGAACGTGTTGTCATAACTTTGTTCAAATGTATTGTCTCAAAATCACTTGATGAATGCGGTTTTGTGTTTGTTTATCTCTTTATTGTCTCGAGCATCTTTGATTGCAGTGATTGGGCTAAGTCTTATGAGGGGGTTTGATGAAGTTCGGGCCCTCTTCACTATCAGGTGAGCTCAACCTCTGGCGAAGCTCAAACTATTTGGCGGGCGAGCTCAATCTTGGCGAGCTCAAACTATTTGGCGGGCGAGCTCAATCTTGGGCGAAGCTCAAACAGCTAAGTGCAAGCTTGGATTTCGAGGAGGCTCGGTTCGCCTCTTGATTCGTGCCTTCTGTTGAGGCTTTGACCGGATTTTGAGGCTAGGATGTAGCCTCTTTGTCAGGTCCCATCACCAACTTGGAAGGGGCTATAAATGGTGGATCATCTTACCCACATTTTTGCCACCTCTTCATCTTCTTCTTTTCCCTCGGCAAACCCATGGCTGCACCGATGTTGCGGGCGGCCTCTCGAAGTCTTTGAGATCACAAGACTTCGCCGAGCCGCCCAAACTCAAGGTCATCCCGCGGAGGAGCTCCGCATACTCCGCCGCTTGACCGAACTACTATTGACTGAGAAGGAAATGCTTGAGGGCATTGTCCGCAGTCAATCGATGGCTCAGCGGGAACTGGACCGTGATAGGGATGCGTGGAGCCTCGAATGTCGTGCTCTTCACAAGACCGTTCGGCGTTTGAAGTGGCGCTTGAAGAAGGACCCCTGGGTTTCTACGAGCGAAGATTCTGATAGCGACTAGGTGTCATGTAAGTGAATCTAGGTGGCCGCGTGCCGGTTAGGTCTTTGACGTTGTTTAGGTTTCGAGACGTTTCTGTTACGACTTCTGTTTGCATGTGTCGTCATAACTTTGTTCGAATGTATTGTCTCTAGCCCTTGATGAATGCGATGAAGTTTCATGTTGCGTCTCGAGGAGCTTATGTAAAAGATCACCAAACGAGTTCAACTCTGGGGGAGCTCAAATCATTTGGTATGCGAGCCCCATCTCGGGCTAGCTCAAACCTTTTGACAGGCGAGTCCAATTCTTGGGCGAGCTCAAACTATTTGGCGGGCGAGCTCAATCTTGGGCGAGCTCAAACTATTTGGCGGGCGAGCTCCATCTCGGGCGAACTCGAACCATTTGGCGGGCGAGCTCCATCTCGGGCGAGCTCAAACCACTTGGCGGGCTGTAGGCTGTCAAAAAATTCTACTACTAATAAGCTATAACCCACTAAATACTGTCGAACGGAGTTACAATTTGAAGGCTTCTAAGGAAACAGAATAGAGTTACAAACACAAGGATTACAACTTGACAAATCCTTATGAGGTTCAACCAACCAAAAGGTTTAGCACCGCGTCCAAGCTCAAAACGCGGAGCTCTCAGCTGCGTTTAAAAGCAAAACGCGAAGCCTTCAGCCGCGTTCAAAGCTCAAAACGCAGAGCTCTCAGCCGCGTCTAAGCTCAAAACACGGAGCTCTCAGCTGCGTTTGTAGGCGTTGAAAAATACTTACAAGATCTCCGAAACCAACTCGTGACGGGGAGTCGGCGAATGACAACCCATCGAATGATGCAGACGTCGGATCGTTAAGACGCGAACTCGACGGCGAACCCACAACGTCACAAGCACGGTTTAAACCGGACTTGAATGGACGATCGGATTTCGAGACCGCTGAACCGAACGAACCAAGAATTAGTCCCTAATCAAATACGCACGGAATCTAAGTCCGGAGAAAGCCAAGAGTCGAAAACGACTAAACGGCGAAAACAAGCGAAGCGGCCTCTACCAACTTGGCCGAAGTTACCTCGCCAACTTGTCGAGGTACCCTACCAACTTGGTCGAGGTGGCTCTACCAAGTGGTCGAGGTGGCTCGGCCACCATGGTCGAGCCACCTCGCCAACTTGTCGAGGTACCCTACCAACTTGGTCGAGGTGGCTCGGCCACCATGGTCGAGCCACCTCGCCAACTTGGTCGAGGTGGCTCTACCAAGTGGTCGAGTCGGCCACCCCCTATGCTATAAATAGGGGGTTCTCCTCACTCAAGGGGACGGGATTTTGGAGCCGGCTTCCATTGGATTTTGGGATCTTTCAAAGGCTCGACTTCAAGAGTTCTTGCGAGATCTACGAGTAATCGGCGCACTGCCTCGAAAGCAACGGCGAGCACAAGTCCACCAACGCCGATCTTCAATCAAAAGGTAACCGAATTCGGTCGAACTACAGATACCCTCTAGATTAAGCTTCGCCTTAATCTCGTGGATAGCGCCAGGATTTCTCCTAGTAGATCTCACCCGGCCCGCGATCCTCTCCTTCGTGAGTGTGATCCCCTCGGTAACCGTTTCCTTCGTGAAACGAGCCCCTTTACATCTCAGTAGTTCCGTAACCCTGCCCTACTCGATCGGATTGCGCGGTGGTCCACGGACACAATAAGTCCCCAAGACAGTAAAGAACCCACGCAAGCGAGGATCCGATATAACAGATCCTCGCTTGTTCAAAAGGATAAAAGTTGTAATCTTTTTGATTTTCATTGTAAGCCTTAAAATAAAAGGCGATATTTCTCTTTGAATTTGTTTCAGCGACCAAGTTTGTAAGCAAGTTCAAATCAATGACAATCATCCCAACTTTTCCGCATGAACCAGTAGCCATGGTAGCTGGCTCAGCCGGCCATGGTATGCAGCCTTGCCGGTATGCGCCATGGATCCGCCCTTGCCAGCCAGAGTTCTGAGCCCTTCTTCTTCCCTGCACACGCTGAAATAGCAAAACAAAAAAAGAGGGAGAAGAAAAGAAGAAGAAAAAGAGAAAGAAGAAAGAAAAATTTACAAAACCCTCGACACATAACTCGATCGTATGGATTGCATCGACGCCGATCAACGCGTCGCCTAATCCTACCCAACTAGGATTACGAGTATAAACCGCTTCCCAATTTATCGAGAAGTTCTAAGAATATTTTCACAAAAATATTCTTAGGGATAACTCGATCGCGGATTGCATCGACGCCGATCAACGCGTCGCCTAATCCTACTCCAACTAGGATTACGAGTATAAACCGCTTCCCAATTTATCGAGAAGTTCTAAGAATATTTTCACAAAAATATTCTTAGGATAACTCGATCGCGCGGATTGCATCGACGCCGATCAACGCGTCGCCTAATCCTACCCAACTAGGATTACAGTATAAACCGCTTCCCAATTTATCGAGAAGTTCTAAGAATATTTTCACAAAAATATTCTTAGGATAACTCGATCGTATGGATTGCATCGACGCCGATCAACGCGTCGCCTAATCCTACTCCAACTAGGATTACAGTATAAACCGCTTCCCAATTTATCGAGAAGTTCTAAGAATATTTTCACAAAAATATTCTTAGGGATAACTCGATCGTATGATTGCATCGACGCCGATCAACGCGTCGCCTAATCCTACTCCAACTAGGATTACGAGTATAAACCGCTTCCCAATTTATCGAGAAGTTCCGGAAGAATATTTTCACAAAAATATTCTTAGGATAACTCGATCGCGGATTGCATCGACGCCGATCAACGCGTCGCCTAATCCTACCCAACTAGGATTACAGTATAAACCGCTTCCCAATTTATCGAGAAGTTCTAAGAATATTTTCACAAAAATATTCTTAGGATAACTCGATCGTATGATTGCATCGACGCCGATCAACGCTCGCCTAATCCTACCCAACTAGGATTACGAGTATAAACTGTTTCCCAATTTATCGAGAAGTTCTAAGAATATTTTCACAAAAATATTCTTAGGGATAACTCGATCGTATGATTGCATCGACGCCGATCAACGCGTCGCCTAATCCTACTCCAACTAGGATTACAGTATAAACCGCTTCCCAATTTATCGAGAAGTTCCGGAAGAATATTTTCACAAAAATATTCTTAGGATAACTCGATCGCGCGGATTGCATCGACGCCATCAACGCCGCCTAATCCTACTCCAACTAGGATTACAGTATAAACCGCTTCCCAATTTATCGAGAAGTTCTAAGAATATTTTCACAAAAATATTCTTAGGATAACTCGATCGCGCGGATTGCATCGACGCCGATCAACGCGTCGCCTAATCCTACCCAACTAGGATTACGAGTATAAACCGCTTCCCAATTTATCGAGAAGTTCTAAGAATATTTTCACAAAAATATTCTTAGGGATAACTCGATCGTATGGATTGCATCGACGCCGATCAACGCGTCGCCTAATCCTACCCAACTAGGATTACGAGTATAAACCGCTTCCCAATTTATCGAGAAGTTCTAAGAATATTTTCACAAAAATATTCTTAGGGATAACTCGATCGTATGGATTGCATCGACGCCGATCAACGCTCGCCTAATCCTACCCAACTAGGATTACAGTATAAACCGCTTCCCAATTTATCGAGAAGTTCTAAGAATATTTTCACAAAAATATTCTTAGGATAACTCGATCGTATGATTGCATCGACGCCGATCAACGCGTCGCCTAATCCTACCCAACTAGGATTACGAGTATAAACCGCTTCCCAATTTATCGAGAAGTTCTAAGAATATTTTCACAAAAATATTCTTAGGGATAACTCGATCGTATGATTGCATCGACGCCGATCAACGCGTCGCCTAATCCTACTCCAACTAGGATTACAGTATAAACCGCTTCCCAATTTATCGAGAAGTTCTAAGAATATTTTCACAAAAATATTCTTAGGATAACTCGATCGTATGATTGCATCGACGCCGATCAACGCGTCGCCTAATCCTACTCCAACTAGGATTACGAGTATAAACTGTTTCCCAATTTATCGAGAAGTTCTAAGAATATTTTCACAAAAATATTCTTAGGATAACTCGATCGCGGATTGCATCGACGCCGATCAACGCTCGCCTAATCCTACTCCAACTAGGATTACGAGTATAAACCGCTTCCCAATTTATCGAGAAGTTCTAAGAATATTTTCACAAAAATATTCTTAGGGATAACTCGATCGTATGGATTGCATCGACGCCGATCAACGCGTCGCCTAATCCTACTCCAACTAGGATTACAGTATAAACCGCTTCCCAATTTATCGAAGTTCCTAAGAATATTTTCACAAAAATATTCTTAGGGATAACTCGATCGCGCGGATTGCATCGACGCCATCAACGCCGCCTAATCCTACTCCAACTAGGATTACAGTATAAACCGCTTCCCAATTTATCGAAGTTCCTAAGAATATTTTCACAAAAATATTCTTAGGGATAACTCGATCGTATGATTGCATCGACGCCGATCAACGCGTCGCCTAATCCTACCCAACTAGGATTACGAGTATAAACTGTTTCCCAATTTATCGAGAAGTTCCCGGAAGAATATTTTCACAAAAAATATTCTTAGGGATAACTCGATCGTGCGGATTGCATCGACGCCGATCAACGCGTCGCCTAATCCTACTCAACTAGGATTACGGTATAAAGCTGTTTCCCAATTTATCGAGAAGTTCGGGAAGAATATTTTCACAAAAATATTCTTAGGGATAACTTCGATCGTCGCGGATTGCATCGACGCCGATCAACGTCGCCTAATCCTACTCAACTAGGATTACGAGTATAAACTGTTTCCTAATTTATCGAGAAGTTCGGGAAGAATATTTTCACAAAAATATTCTTAGGGATAACTTCGATCGTCGCGGATTGCATCGACGCCGATCAACGCGTCGCCTAATCCTACTCAACTAGGATTACGGTATAAAGCTGTTTCCTAATTTATCGAGAAGTTCGGAAGAATATTTTCACAAAAATATTCTTAGGGATAACTTCGATCGTCGCGGATTGCATCGACGCCGATCAACGCGTCGCCTAATCCTACTCAACTAGGATTACAGTATAAACTGTTTCCCAATTTGTCGAGAAGTTCCGGAAGAATATTTTCACAAAAATATTCTTAGGGATAACTCGATCGTCGGATTGCATCGACGCCGATCAACGCGTCGCCTAATCCTACTCCAACTAGGATTACGGTATAAAGCTGTTTCCCAATTTATCGAGAAGTTCGGAAGAATATTTTCACAAAAATATTCTTAGGGATAACTTCGATCGTGCGGATTGCATCGGCCGATCAGCGTCGCCTAATCCTACTCAACTAGGATTACGGTATAAAGCTGTTTCCCAATTTATCGAGAAGTTCCGGAAGAATATTTTCACAAAAATATTCTTAGGGATAACTTCGATCGTCGCGGATTGCATCGGCGCCGATCAGCGTCGCCTAATCCTACTCAACTAGGATTACAGTATAAAGCTGTTTCCCAATTTATCGAGAAGTTCCGGAAGAATATTTTCACAAAAATATTCTTAGGGATAACTTCGATCGTGCGGATTGCATCGGCGCCGATCAGCGTCGCCTAATCCTACTCAACTAGGATTACAGTATAAACTGTTTCCCAATTTATCGAGAAGTTCCGGAAGAATATTTTCACAAAAATATTCTTAGGGATAACTTCGATCGTCGGATTGCATCGACGCCGATCAACGCGTCGCCTAATCCTACTCAACTAGGATTACGGTATAAACTGTTTCCCAATTTATCGAGAAGTTCGGAAGAATATTTTCACAAAAATATTCTTAGGGATAACTTCGATCGTGCGGATTGCATCGACGCCGATCAACGCGTCGCCTAATCCTACTCAACTAGGATTACGGTATAAACTGTTTCCCAATTTATCGAGAAGTTCGGGAAGAATATTTTCACAAAAATATTCTTAGGGATAACTTCGATCGTCGCGGATTGCATCGACGCCGATCAACGCGTCGCCTAATCCTACTCAACTAGGATTACGAGTATAAACTGTTTCCCAATTTATCGAGAAGTTCCTAAGAATATTTTCACAAAAATATTCTTAGGATAACTCGATCGTATGGATTGCATCGACGATCAACGCGTCGCCTAATCCTACCCAACTAGGATTACGAGTATAAACCGCTTCCAATTTATCGAAGTTCCCGTAAGAATATTTTCACAAAAATATTCTTAGGATAACTCGATCGTGCGGATTGCATCGACGCCGATCAACGCTACGCCTAATCCTACTCCAACTAGGATTACGAGTATAAACCGCTTCCAATTTATCGAGAAGTTCTCAAGAATATTTTCACAAAAATATTCTTAGGATAACTCGATCGTATGATTGCATCGACATCAACGCCTAATCCTACTCCAACTAGGATTACGGTATAAACCGCTTCCCAATTTATCGAAGTTCCTAAGAATATTTTCACAAAAATATTCTTAGGATAACTCGATCGTATGATTGCATCGACGCATCAACGCCTAATCCTACTCCAACTAGGATTACGAGTATAAACCGCTTCCCAATTTATCGAGAAGTTCCCAAGAATATTTTCACAAAAATATTCTTAGGGATAACTTCGATCGTCGCGGATTGCATCGACGCATCAACGCTACGCCTAATCCTACTCCAACTAGGATTACGAGTATAAACCGCTTCCCAATTTATCGAGAAGTTCCCAAGAATATTTTCACAAAAATATTCTTAGGGATAACTTCGATCGTCGCGGATTGCATCGACATCAACGCTACGCCTAATCCTACCCAACTAGGATTACGAGTATAAACCGTTTCCCAATTTATCGAGTTCCTAAGAATATTTTCACAAAAATATTCTTAGGATAACTCGATCGCGGATTGCATCGACGATCAACGCTGCCGCCTAATCCTACTCCAACTAGGATTACGAGTATAAACCGCTTCCCAATTTATCGAGAGCCCTAAGAATATTTTCACAAAAATATTCTTAGGATAACTCGATCGCAGTAGATTGCATCGACGCCATCAACGCGCCTAATCCTACTCCAACTAGGATTACGAGTATAAACCGCTTCCTAATTTATCGAAGTTCCTAAGAACATTTTCACAAAAATATTCTTAGGGATAACTTCGATCGTGCGGATTGCATCGACGCCGATCAACGCGTCGCCTAATCCTACTCAACTAGGATTACGGTATAAACCGTTTCCCAATTTATCGAGAAGTTCTCAAGAATATTTTCACAAAAATATTCTTAGGATAACTCGATCGCAGTAGATTGCATCGACGCCGATCAACGCTCGCCTAATCCTACTCCAACTAGGATTACGAGTATAAACCGTTTCCCAATTTATCGAGAAGTTCCTAAGAATATTTTCACAAAAATATTCTTAGGATAACTCGATCGCAGTAGATTGCATCGACGCCGATCAACGCTCGCCTAATCCTACTCCAACTAGGATTACGAGTATAAACCGTTTCCCAATTTATCGAAGTTCCTAAGAATATTTTCACAAAAATATTCTTAGGATAACTCGATCGCAGTAGATTGCATCGACGATCAACGCCTAATCCTACTCCAACTAGGATTACGAGTATAAACCGCTTCCCAATTTATCGAGAAGTTCGGAAGAATATTTTCACAAAAATATTCTTAGGATAACTCGATCGCAGTAGATTGCATCGACATCAACGCTGCCTAATCCTACTCCAACTAGGATTACGAGTATAAACCGCTTCCTAATTTATCGAGAAGTTCCTAAGAACATTTTCACAAAAATATTCTTAGGATAACTCGATCATCGAATTGCATCGACGATCAACGCTCGCCTAATCCTACTCCAACTAGGATTACGAGTATAAACTATTTCCAAAATTTCAACGAGGAGTTCCTGGAGAATAAATCCATATTCTTAAGGATAACTCGGTAACCCTTAATGTCCTCCCACCATAATCTCCAAGAGAGGGATAATCTGATGAAGAGTGAAAGTCATGTTGACACCGATAATCATATCCTCCCACAGAAGTTAAACCAACAACACACGGATGATGAAGGAATTAACCGAGTAAGGGTTATGAAATTCCATGTACTCGACACAGCCAATGTGTCGCCAACAAAGGAGTTCGCCGACATATGGAGAAGTCCAAAAGTCTGATGGTTAGTCAAACAACGACCAACCGACACGAGTTACAAATAAAACTCACCCACCAGCTTCGAATCAAGATAACAAGCGGTCAGACAATAAATGCAAAGACCGCGGATCTTATCAGAATCCTACAAAGAACCGATGATCCGAAAGAATCAAAGACTTGAAGCTATCTTTGGGACCCTCACCGATCAAGGCCGGAACTATCATGTCCAAAGCATCCCGCACTCATTAAGAATTGAGACCAGACGCTTTGGAGGGGTATCCAGAGGCGCTGAAAAATACTTACAAGATCTCCAAACCAACTCGCGGACGGGAGTCGGCGAATGACAACCCATCGAATGATGCACGCCGGATCGTTAAGACGCCAACTCGACGGCGAACCCACAACGCCACAAGCACGGCTTAAACCGACTTGAATGGACGATCGGATTTCGAGACCGCTGAACCGAACGAACCAAGAATTAGTCCCTAATCAAATACGATGGAATCTAAGTCCCGAGAAAGCCAAGAGTCGAAAACGACTAAACGGCGAAAAACAAGCTGGCGGCGCCTCACCAACTTGGTCGAAGTTACCTACCAAGTGGTCGGTGGCTCTACCAATAATGGCCGAGCCACCCTACCAACTTGTCGAGGTACCTCGCCAAGTGGTCGGTGGCTCGCCACCATGGTCGAGCCACCCTACCAACTTGTCGAGGTGCTCTACCAAGTGGTCGGTGGCTCGCCACCATGGTCGAGCCACCCTACCAACTTGTCGAGGTACCTCGCCAAGTGGTCGAGCCGGCCACCCCCTATGCTATAAATAGGGGGTTCTCCTCACTCAAGGGGACGGGATTTTGGAGCGGGCTTCCGATTGATTTTGGGATCTTTCAAAGGCTCTGACTTCAAGAGTTCTTGCGAGATCTACGAGTAATCGGCGCACGTTCTCGAGCAACGGCGAGCACAAGTCCACCAACGCCGATCTTCAATCAAAAGGTAACCGAATTCGGTCGAACTACAGATACCCTCTAGATTAAGCTTCGCCTTAATCTCGTGGATAGCGCCGGATTTCTCCTAGTAGATCTCACCCGCCCGCGATCCTCTCCTTCGTAGTGTGATCCTCAGCGCTTCGCTTCTTCGCGGAAACGAGCCCCTTTACATCTCAGAAGTTCCGTAACCCTGCCCTACCGATCGGATTGCGCTGTGGTCCACGGAAACAATAAGTCCCCAAGACAGTAAAGAACCCACGCAAGCGGGATCCGATATAACAGATCCTCGCTTGTTCAAAAGGATAAAAGTTGTAATCTTTTTGATTTTCATTGTAAGCCTTAAAATAAAAGGCTTATATTTCTTTGAATTTGTTTCAGCGATCAAGTTTGTAAGCAAGTTCAAATCAATGACAATCATCCCAACTTTTCTGCGGCGTTTAAGAGCAAAACGCTGAGCTCTCACCAAGGCCCAAGCTCAAAACGCTGAGCTCTCACCAAGGCCCAAGCTCAAAACGCTGAGCTCTCACCGCCCAAACTCCAAACGCTGGCTCTCACCAAGGCCCAAGCTCAAAACGCTGAGCTCTCACCAAGGCCCAAACTCCAAACGCTGGCTCTCACCAAGGCCCAAGCTCAAAACGCGGAGCTCTCAGCCGCGTCCAAACTCCAAACGCAGAGCTCTCAGCCGCGTCCAAGTTCAAAATGCGGAGCGTCATGGCCATGTTCGAGGCTGAAAACGCGGATCTCAACCCTCGCGTCCTAGTCCTAAGCCAGAGGCGCGAGGGTCATTAAAAAACGCAGGTCTTTCGCATTTTTGCTCTTTAAACACGACTTAAACGGCTCCAAAACCGTTTTCCACGATTTGATGGCCACGAATCCTCATTCTAAGGGGTCAGTTACACCCCTAAAATACCTATAAAAGGCAGAGAAAAGATTTTTCAGAGGGAGGATTGAATTCGATTGGAGATCTAAGTGTGGGAAAAAGATTGGAGAGTTGAGCACTTGAGGAGTGAATCGACTTGAGAGAGAGCTTGAGCTGTTTTAACACCGGCTCTTCTTCAATTTGGCTTGGTTTCCAAACTCGTGCAGAGTTACAAAACTCGTTCTTCGGGTTATCAAACTCGTTAGAGTTAGAAATTTGCTTTGCGAGTTCTTAAACTTGCCTTGCAAGTCCTTTTCGACGTGATTTCACGATCAAGACGGTCGGATCGTCCACGGGATACAAGGCTCAAGCTCCTATCGCCACCGTGAAGAACCCAGTTTTAAACAAAAGGAATGATCTTCGTTGACCCTTCCTTCTTTTGTAAATCGGGCAACCGATCAAGGAATTTGTAATTTCTTTTAGAGAGAGAGAGATTGCATTAGAGAGAGTTGTATTTATTCTTTCTTTAAAGTCAATTAGAAGGGATAACATTTATTTTACAGCTTTAATTTTCCTCGCGAACACGGGCGAGCTCCATCTCAGGCGAACTCGAACCATTTGGTGGGCGAGCTCCATCTTGGGCGAGCTCAAACCACTTGGCGGGCGAGCTCCATCTTGGGCGAGCTCATGCTATTTGGCAGGCGAACTCGTGTTTTGGAATGACAGGCCACATGTCTTCTCCCCAGATGGGGCAACGTGGGCGTGTCAGATTGCATTAAATGTGATCGGGCCGAGCGCTTCTTCCGCTCGATCCGAGGCTGCGGGTTTGGTGGCGCCGATCCAGTGCGTTTGCTTGGCGGGAGATCGTGCCGAAATCCGTGCTAACTGGCAAATCTCAGCCGTCGAGACCTGTTTAAGCTGGCGAATCTCGGCCGTAGAGACTCGCCTATATAAAGCGCTCCTCTCCTCCGTTAGGAAGCCACTGTGCTTTCAAAATCCTCGCTGGGATTCTTCTTCCTTCTGCCGCGCGCTTGTGGATTGGGGGAAGCTGGGGCGGGACCAGTTCTGATGCGTCTTCGGTGACCTTCGTCAGAGAGTCGGTCATCTTCGGCGAGCTTGCTCGACAAGCGGACTTTTGCCTTCGTTTCGGTGAGTTTGGTTGTCCAGCGAGGTTCGTCAGGATAAAAGTGTCTTGCTTTCAGGTGAGGCTTTGCTTTTTGTCGGGCGAGCTCGATTGCTTCGCCTGTGAAGGGGCTCGCCTGTTCCAAAGAGACTTGCATTGCCGAGTCAGGTCTTCTAACACGCCTTCATTTCGTTTTGCAGCTGCCTTTTCTGACGAAGTCCTTCCGAAGAGTACGGCGATTGGCCTTGCCGGTAGTATGGGTTTCTCGACTCCTCCCAGGTTTCCTCTCCTCGACCCAGTGCCAGTCTTTCATGCCAACCGAACTATGGAATTGCGGCGACGCGTATCCGAGGGACATTATCTGACGCTGCGGGAGCTGACTACTGATGCGACGATGCTAAGCGACCAGCATAGTGAAATGGTGAAGCCTGACTTCATGTTTGGTGATGCCATAGTTGATCCCTCGGTCATGCTCCTAGGCGAGAGCAAATGGCTGCGTGAGGTTGGCGGGGCCCGATACTTTCTTCCTAACATGATGCGGGGATTTTCGCTGGTGGAGCTACGCCCACTCTCGCCTCCGAAGATAAACCGACTTGACTCGGCCAGATGGGTCACTTATGAACCTTCACGGGTTCCAAAGCTAGATATGGGGTCGACAGTTCCCATCGAGGCATGACCGCCCTTCACCCCTACTTCTACAAAATGAGTTCCCATGGGCTTAAACACCAACAAGGGCGAGACCTTCCGCCACCGCTTTTCAAGCGGGGACAATTTCCTCAGAAGGACAAAGTGCAGGTTGGGTTCACTTTCGTCTGCCGACCCTTGGTGGCATAGAATTACCGAAGTTTATTCTCGCAGAGAACTCGATCTTCGTGGATCTGAATTGTTCAGGCCATCGTGGCCACTCAAGATGGCATTAAGATCCACGCTTCGCCAGAGGCCCCGAGCTCTATTGTCCGGATAGCGGTACCTTCTACACGCCAACGGGAGTTAGGGTTGGCGCTTCACGAGATGCCGCAGTGTCGGGCACGCGATGGGGAGTTCCCATATGAAGAGTATGTCTCGGCCAAATGGAGCTCGACCATCTTTCCACCCACTTCCCTCAAGCGGTGGAGACTCTATGGGAGCTTCTCTTCCATTACCATATTTGTTTGGACACTCTTGGGTCTGTGGACCACAAGGGCAGCAAGAAGAGGAACGCCGGGATCAGCCACAAGAATTGGGCGGACTACTTGTTCCCCCACAATGATGATAAGAAGAGGCCCATTCTTCCGCTGATCGTGTGTGACGCGGAGGCGATAAGTACCCGGATGTCCGAGAGCGGTGAGTCGGAAACTATCGATCATGACGAAGGGGGATTCCCGGTGGGGACTTCTTTTGCATCCTACCACCACCAGGCGGGGACTCCGATTTCATCCAAGGCCTTGCTGGCTGGTTACTTGATGTTGTGGTTGAAGAGGTGCGTGGTCCCCACGCACTCGTTAGAGGAGATCCCAGTGGATGTTGTCTATCCGGCCGTCCGCCTGGCCTACGGGCGGTCATATGCATTGGTGTCGGCAATGACACCGCGATACGAGCGTCTTCAAAGTTGTCGGCGCAATTGCCGCTGCCTCATTTGTCGGCGGACGGAGGAGAGGAGGTTGCCAAGACTCCCAACCCTCGGATCAGCTTTCCATACACGTACCTGATGGCATGGTTTGTGTTGCACTGCGAATGATTGATGAGTGCACCAGCAAAGACGCCAGAAGGCGGACCGCCCCATTCGCTCACCGCTCGAGACTTGTTCTTGAAGTTCCGGACGCTGTGGAAATGAGGAAGGCGCTGTCTTCTTTGGCAACTACGACTTCTTTCGGTATTTCCCCTACTTCTCAGGCGGGGGCTATGGCGAATCTCTCCGGGATGGTTCCACTACGGACCAAAGATACCCTCTTAACCCTTGGTGGCTTCGTGTAGTCGGTCAATATCCGACCGGCCACCATCTCCTTCAGACGGGTCACCATGCCTCTTGAACCCTACCTTCCTAGCCGCTTTCACGCCTGGATAATGCACCAGCTCTACATTGGGAATATCAACCCCCAGCTGAAATTCAAAGGAGGTTTGGTAGATGGAGCACGGGGGTGGTTTTGGACCTGCAGCCAGTATGCAGGTGCTGCGTTTGGTGCCTTTGAGGGATCGCTCTTCACCACTGCTCACCCATCGCAAGTGGTATCGGGGCATGAGTACTTCCCCGGAGGGGTTTGATCTTTATACGTCTTGCTTGACCGAGTGCACACGTCGATCGAGAGGTCACTCCCGCACACCTCAGCGGGGGGAACATCACCATGCTGAGGAGACTGACGTATTTCAGAGGGAGGAGGTTAGAGTGACTCCGGCTGAGGGGTCTGAAGCACTTCCTACTGAGGAGTCCTCCAGGGCGAGCTGGGACATGGGCTTTCATGGGAGTTTGGGTGGTGACCTGATGTTGGCCTTCCACACTCCCTATGACCCAACTCGTCCATGGTTCAGTGACGAGAGAGAGGCCCCTCAAGAACTGGTTAGGGCTGGAGAGCATTTGGAGGGAGCTCGGGATGTTATCGCCGGTCGAATGCAGATGCCAATTTCCACCTCCACTCCTTCACCTTCGCCGAAACGTCCGAGGGAGGAGGGTGCAAGTTCAGCTGGTGAGAGGGCGGCCAAGAGGGCTCGCCATGAAGAGGTCTTTCCCAACATTGGGCTTGCCGTGACCTCATCGGGGGTTTTGGTGGCGATGTGCGAGCAACAGGTGTTGACTTGGCCCGACGCGCCGCTTGCTTCGGAAGGTATGCGCTCTTAGGTCCCTCTCGTCGCTTGATAGGCCGTCTTATGATTAACTCAGGCGCCCTCTTTTTTTTTTAGGTATGACCGGCGCCGCCGTTCAGGTCTCTTCGGGGGATGAAGAGGGGCATGCTTCAGATCACGAAGCGGTCCCATCCTCCGAGGGGGTGGAGATTGGAGGAGAGGCGCTAACGTTGCTTGAGGAGGAACCGGTCCAAGCCGAAGTGCTTCCTTCCGAAGAGGGGGCGCTTGCTCAAGATGAGACTGAAATTGCCCTAGAGGGGGGTGAATAGGGCAATATGCTAATCTAATCCGAATTAATGCCAATTAAAACTAATTAATAAATTATATCCTAGCAAGAATGATACTCAATAAGATTATATGCAAGGATATGTAAGCAATACTAAATAAAATAGTGGATGAAATGATCAATAAAAATTGGCTAAATAGGCAATAAGCACAAATAGAAATGAACGCCAAGCAAATACAAACAAACGATATGATCACGGAGTTCGTCCCCACGACCTACGCCTCCGCCTCGCCGAGGAGATCTCCACTATCACAACCGGTTTTCACGCCACCAATAACGCATAACATCTACACATTCGATTCTCTAGCTCACCGAAAATATTACAATCTCTCACAATTGCAATCACACAACTCACTCTCTAAGTGTCGGTCTCAAGCCCGTGTTTCCCTCAAGTGCTCGGATTTACTACCTCTCCCTAGGCTTTACTACCGACGCCACTCCTCTTGGGACAACCCCATCTCTCACCGCACACTTCTCTGTCCTTGTGTATTATAATGTGAGTCCTCACAATAAGCTCAAGAATACAAATTTTGTTCTCTACAATGGATGAGAACTCAATGTAGCTCACTCTCTAAGTCACACTACCCACAACTCAAATTATACAATGTATGCAAATACTATAAGCTCAATGGTTGTGTGTGTAGACAAAGAGAAATAATCAAAACTAAACTCAAATAAATTCTAGCTTATGGAAATGAAAATCAAACATATAAATCGCTAGATATGAGTTTAGAAAACTTCTCTAGATGACAAGAGAGAAGGAGAAGAGTTGAATGCTCAAACACCAAAGGATGATCTCCTCAAGCTCTTGTGAAAGTTTCTTCACAAACTAAACTTCCAAACAAACTAAACAAACACTTAAACTCTTCAAAAACGGTTTAAAACCTTCTTTGCCACTGCATCGGGTGCGCCGAGCTGCCTTTGAGGGATCGCGTTCTTCACCACTCGTTCACCTACTGCAAGTGGTATCGGGGCATGAGTACTTCCCCGGAGGGGTTTGATCTTTATACGTCTTGCTTGACCGAGTGCACACGTCGATCGAGAGGTCACTCCCGCACACCTCGGGGAACATCACCATGCCGAGGAGACCGACGATTTCGAGGGAGGAGGTTAGAGTGACTCTACCGAGGGGTCTCAAGCACTTCCCATCGAGGAGTCCTCCGTGGCTAGCCGACATGGGCTTTCATGGGAGTTTGGGTGGTGACCTGATGTTGGCCTTCCACACTCCCTATGACCCAACTCGTCCATGGTTCAGTGACGAGAGAGGGGCCCCTCAAGAACTGGTTAGGGCTGGAGAGCATTTGGAGGGAGCTCGGGATGTTATCGCCGAATGCGATGCCAATTTCCACCTCCACTCCTTCACCTTCGCCGAAACGTCCGAGGGAGGAGGGTGCAAGTTCAGCTGGTGAGAGGGCGGCCAAGAGGGCTCGCCATGAAGAGGTCTTTCCCAACATTGGGCTTGCCGTGACCTCATCGGGGTTTTGGTGGCGCGCAGCAAATGTGTTGACTTGGCCCGACGCCGCTTGCTTCGAAGGTATGCGCCTAGGTCCCTCTCGCCGCTTGATAGGCCGCCTTATGATTAACTCAGCGCCTCTTTTTAGGTATGACCGGCCGCCGCTCGTGTCTCTTCTGGGATGAAGAGGGGCATGCTTCAGATCAAGCGTCCCATCCTCCGAGGGGGTGGAGATTGGAGGAGAGGCGCTAACGTTGCTTGAGGAGGAACCGGTCCAAGCCGGAGTGCTTCCTTCCGAAGAGGGGGCGCTTGCTCAAGATGAGACTGAAATTGCCCTAGAGGGGGGGTGAATAGGGCAATATGCTAATCTAATCCGAATTAATGCCAATTAAAACTAATTAATAAATTATATCCTAGCAAGAATGATACTCAATAAGATTATATGCAAGGATATGTAAGCAATACTAAATAAAATAGTGGATGAAATGATCAATAAAAATTGGCTAAATAGGCAATAAGCACAAATAGAAATGAACGCCAAGCAAATACAAACAAACGATATGATCACGGAGTTCGTCCCCACGACCTACGCCTCCGCCTCGCCGAGGAGATCTCCACTATCACAACCGGTTTTCACGCCACCAATAACGCTTACAACATCTACACATTCGATTCTCTAGCTCACCGAAAATATTACAATCTCACACTGCAATCACACAACTCACCCTCTAAGTGTCGGTCTCAAGCCCGTGTTTCCCCAAGTGCTCGGATTTACTACCTCTCCCTAGGCTTTACTACCGACGCCACTCCTCTTGGGACAACCCCATCTCTCACCGCACACTTCTCTCTGTCCTTGTGTATTATAATGTGAGTCCTCACAATAAGCTCAAGAATACAAATTTTGTTCTCTACAATGGATGAGAACTCAATGTAGCTCACTCTCTAAGTCACACTACCCACAACTCAAATTATACAATGTATGCAAATACTATAAGCTCAATGGTTGTGTGTGTAGACAAAGAGAATAATCAAAACTAAACTCAAATAAATTCTAGCTTATGGAAATGAAAATCAAACATATAAATCGCTAGATATGAGTTTAGAAAACTTCTCTAGATGACAAGAGAGAAGGAGAAGAGTTGAATGCTCAAACACCAAAGGATGATCTCCTCAAGCTCTTGTGAAAGTTTCTTCACAAACTAAACTTCCAAACAAACTAAACAAACACTTAAACTCTTCAAAAACGTGTTTAAAACCTTCTTTATTATTACTAAAATAAATGAGGGCATGGGGTATATATAGGATGAAGATACAAAGCTTAAAACCCAAGAAAATCCCAGCAAAAACGCTCAAAAATAAAAACTAGCCGTTACTAGCCGTTATAGGCTGAAAAGACCAAAATACCCCAAAATCCAAAGATTCTGGAAATTTGTATATCTGGTTTTGTAAAATCAATTGAAAATAGTAAATCAACTCCACAAATCATGAAATTTTGAGAGAAGTTTCTAAACATGTATATGAACATGTTAGAGAAAGAATTTCTAAAATATCACTTCCCATTTGTGATAAATAATTATTTTAGGACAGATATTTCAGATTCTAAAAAATTGCTAAAATGCTTGACATTGTAAAATCAATTTGATATAGTAAATCAACTCCACAAATCATGAAATTTTGAGAGAAGTTTCTAAACATGTATATGAACATGTTAGAGAAAGAATTTCTAAAATATCACTTTCCATTTGTGAGAAATAATTATTTGAACATAAATAAATAGTTTCTAAAAACTGCTGAAAACTTCTTTTGTAAACTCAATTGAAAATAACAAAACAACTCCAAAATTAGTAAAATTGGGAAAATGTTTGTATATATAAAGATAAACATATAAACAAATAAAATTTTTAAATTGCATTTTCCAATTGTTAAAACTCAATTGTTTTGCAAAAACATGAAAAATAATGATATGTGAAAAGCATGATTTTGAACATGAACAAGTATTGAGATCTTGTGATTTGGTTTATAGACTTTATACAAGATATAAATTAATGTGATAAAATCAATGAACCATGAATACAATAAATTCTCAATTTTAACTTGTTTTGTAATAGAAATAAAAAGTGTGTATGCTGCATGTTCGTGCATGTTTGAAAAGATATAAACTTGAGATTTTTGATTTTTTAAAACACGCTTTGAAACACTTTCCAATAGATTTATAAACTTGAGAAAAGTTATAAAATCATGTCGTTAAGTCTATAATCCAAACGGTGATAAATCAAAATAAATGTGTGTGTGTGTGTGTGAATCTTGAGCTCTAAGTATAAACACACAAGTATAAACCTAAACTAATATACCCAAGCTTGAGATTTACAATAAGCTTGTCTTGGCTACGGATGAAGCTTGATCTTGAATCTTGACTTGAATTCCATTGCTTCACTCCACTATTCCTCCCATCCTCCAATGGATATGATCGTGCAGGCGCAAGTCCATCCATCCTCCAACACATTGTTTGCCTAGAATAAACATGAAAACACAAACACTAGACAAACAAGATTAGTTATAAATTGTTTGTTAGAACATCATCAAAACCAAGGAACTAACAGAGACGCCTGCTCAAAGAGAGGCGTCTGTTAGTGAAGAGGGGTCTGCTCATGTAGAGGAGGCCTTGAGTCAAGGAGAAGTGTCGACTCACATGGTCATCACGGCCGGCACCCTGGTCCCAGCTCCGCCTACAGAGGATACTCCTCTCTCTCCCCCTGCCCGTCTCAAAAGGAAGCTCGTGGAAACCACGATTAAGGATTTTCAGGCCCTTCTTCGTGATAGCGTCCGAGTGGTGTTGGACGGAGGTTGCTCTTTTGGTGAGCTCAAACCCATGCTACAGATGTACCTGGATAACCTAAGTACTTTGATGGGTGCAGATGCGGCTTCGCCATTTCAACGGCGTTTGGCATCGGCGGAAAGAGATGCCAAAGAATTGATTGCTCTTCGCTTTAAGAATCTCTTGGACTTGGCCTCTGAACGTGCGCAGTCTATTTTAAAGGAACAGAGGTAGTTTTTAGACTAGACTATAGCCACAGAAGCTGAGCTGGCTACAGAAGTGGAGCGGATTTCTGCCGATGGCAAAAAGATGGAGGAGGAGTGCTAAAAGGCCATCGTTTTCTTGGCAGACATGGCCAAATCCATATCAGAAGCGAAGCAGACCATTGTCGAATTGCAGGCTTTCCTATCCGCCAAAGAACCAGCTCGCGAGCAGGCTTTGAAGGAGCTGGAGGAGCTTGAGGGTCAACAACAATTGGTTATCACCGATTTCGAGGAGAAGAGCAGGGCCCTAGAGAAGACAGGAAGTGAGCTTCACAATGCCGTCTCGCTCACCGAAGAGAACATCTGCAAGAAGGTCCTCACCACCCTGGAGGAGGAGCACAAGAGGGCGATTCGGGACGCCGAGTCGTGACTTAAAAGATTCTAACTTCCAGCTTGGGCGTTTCCCACTCTTATGTATCCTGTCAACTTTTCTTTATTATGAATGAGAATCGGACTCCTTTTGTTTTGTGTCATTCGATTGTTTCATCTCGAATGACTCGTACACATGGTCCTTATCCTCTGGTCTGGCCGACCCTTAGGATTTTTAGCAAACCCTCAGCTATTAACGGATTTGATTTGCCTTTACCGATTACCGTTTGAATTGGGCTAGCCATACTATTCCCCTCAGTATGATGAGTTGTCGAGAAGTTTCTTTTAGACTTAACGCTAAAATTTCTTCTCTACCCTTAACCGCATGGGGTGTCGGGTTAAGGTAATCACAACTGTTAGGCGGTAATTAGGTTAGGCCGTGTTGTTGATCGTAACATCTCTACCGGGCTCACGTGTCACTTGGGAGTGGCCGAGTGTCGAATGGGCACTTTGTCTGGTGGGCCGTCATCGACGAATAACACCTCTGACAGTGTTAGGATAATCAAATCGTTCAGGGACGTATGAGTGTGACGATTGATTGATATAGTAGCTCATCGCATGGTAGGCTACTACTCATCGATCATTCTAACAGAATCAGAATGCGCGGGAAAGGATCAGGCCGTTCAGTGACGTGTGAGTGTGACGACTGATCTAACTATCCGAGGTGATCGTTAACATGATAGTTTTGTAGACCCACCATCCTATTGACAGGGATTGGAGGGAGGATTTGTCAGAGGTTTAGTGTGAACTTGACAGAAGTTAGTTGCGATCGGAGCAACTTTGAGGACCCATCATCCTATTGACGAGGATTGGAGGGGGAAAGTTTGGGAGGAGTAGTTTATACTCGTGTACTTATCGGAGTTTGGTAGTTGCAGGAAGACTATGGGTAGTACTTCTTCAGGAACTTCCCATTGATGGGCATCATGATCTTATCGCCGTCTAGCTTGACGAGGTGATAAGCTCCATTTGAATAGACTGTTTCTATCACAAATGGACCTTCCCACTTGGGCTGAAATTTTCCTTTCTTCTTGGAGTTGAGGATCATTGGCCGTCGGACGGCTAAGACCAGCTCCCCTTTCTGGAAAGACCGGTGTCTGACCTTCTTGCCGAAGGCCTTAGAGATCCGGGCTTGGTAAAACTCGATGTGTTGTTGAGCCTTAAGCCACTCGCCTAACGCCTCTTTCTCGCAGACACCGGGCGATGATTCTCCTCATTGGACATCCCGGCCAAGCGACGTAAGGATGGGATCTGAACCTCAAGCGTAGTACGGCTTCACAACCATACACTAACGAGTATGGTGTGGTACCGGTGGGGGTGCGGATCGTAGTGCGATACGCCCACAAGCTTTCGCCGAGCTTTTCATCCCAATCGCGCTTACTGTGGGATGTTAGCTTGGTTAGGATCTTGATGATCATCTTGTTGAAGGCTTCAGCTAACCCGTTGGCTAATGGGTTAAGTCGCGGGACGACAAGTTCTCAGATTCAACTTGTCACAAAATCGGGTGAATGCGAGACTAACAAATTGCGGTCCGCTGTCATGGATTATGCACTGGGACGCAGAGCATAGATATGGTGTCCGATGAACCTTATCACGCCATCGTTTTGACTTCTCGCAAGGGGACTGCTTCAGCCCACTTGGAAAAGTAGTCGGTTATCGCTAGGATGAAGCGATGCCTCTTTGCTGATGGCGGCGATATTGGTCCGACAACATCCATGCCCCATGTTTCGAATGGCCATGAGGTTGCCGCTTGATGCGTGTTCTAGCGTCCGATGTAATTAGCGCGGATCCGCACGCTGGCGCCGCTGGCATAGGCAATGTCCGCTGATCATTTTGGGCCAATAATAGCCCATTCTTCGTAGGGCGCATCCCAAAGCTTGGGTCCCGTTGTGGGCGCCGCAGTACCATCATGGGCTTCCTCGTAGGGCCTCCCGTGATCCATCGCGCGCAGGCATCGGAGGAGCATGCCGCCATATGACCTTCGATATAACATCTTTGTCATTGAATCAAGTAAAATCTTGAGCTACCGCATGTAATCCCGCTCCTTAACGCCCTCGTAGTATACCGTGATAGACATAATCAATGATTGGGAAGCACTCAGCCTTCTACCCAGCTGGCTTGCACCCGGTGAGCCGCGGTTCATCTCTCGGGGCGCAGCTCAAGAGTCGCCGCTCGCAATGGTGACATGCTGGCTCGTTCCTGGTGGTTGAGCCAAGTTAGCTGCCAACGAAGCTAAAGCATATGCATGCGTGTTCTTGGAACGGAGCACATGTTTGATGCAGAAGCTGTCGAATGATTTGGCTAGTTCGATAGCCGCTCGGTGGCATGGAACTAGATCGTTATTTCTAACCTCATACTCTCCCGTCATCTGTCTGACGATAAGCTGAGAATCGCCATAAGCCTCGAGGTGCTTCACCCCTAGATCTTTGGCCAGGTTGAGTCCAATGAGCATTGCGTTGTACTCAGCCACGTTGTTGGAGCATGGCTCTGTTCGGAAAAGGCCTGGGGTAATACGTGGTTTTGTGGGGAGACCAAGACTACCCCCACTCCTGCAACGATAGACCCACCGGGTCCCTACCCAGACGCCGGGCACAGCCAATTTTTTTCCTGTGAGGTTGTGTTGACCTCATAGGTTTCATCTGGCATGTCTTTGAACAATTCCGTGTTTGACCCGAGCGGGTGGCTGGCCATGAGATCGCAGATGGCTTGCCCTTTGACGGATTTCTGCGGCATAAAATGGATGTCGTACTGAGACAACAAGAGTGCCCACCTCGCTAGGCGCCAATTCAGGGATCCGGGTTGTGTCATAAAGACTCGGATAGGGTTCATCTTTGAGATGACGTGAATGGTCTGATCGACGAGATAGTGCCGCATTTTCTGAATTGCAAATACCAAGGCTAGGCACTCCTTTTCGATCATGGGGTACCTTCGTTCGGCTCCTTACAAAGTCCTACTCGTGTAGTACACCCTCGCCGCGGACCGCATCATCATTTTGTTCCAAGAGGGTGGCCAGGGAGTGTTCCGTCGCTCGTACGTATATGAGGAAAGGCTTGCCCGAGACCGGAGATGCCAGTACAGGGGGGTTCAAAAGATAATCCTTAATCTCCTCGAACGCGCGTTGACAAGATTCATCCCATGTAAACGACACCCCTTTCTTCATCAGTTTGGAGAAGGGTTGGCATTTGCCTGAAAGATTTGCGATGAATCTTCGGATATATGCCAAGCGTCCTTGTAGTCCTCTCAATTCCTTGAGATTCCTGGGTGGTTGGAGTTCTTGGATGGCTCGGACCTTGTCGGGGTCGACGTAAACCCCCTTCGTCGTAACGACGAAACCAAGAAATTTGCCACTGGACATCCCTAAGAATGATTTTGTAGGGTTCATTTTCAGTTGGTGCTTGCGCATGATGTCGAACACCGTTCTCAGGTCGCAAAGGTGGTCGTCTTTGTTACGGCTCTTCACGACCAAGTCGTCCACGTAGTATTCGACTGTCTTTCTTAGATGGTCTTGGAAGATGGTGCTCATGGCGCGCTGATAGGTCGCGCCCGCGTTCTTGAGGCCGAATGGCATAACCGTGTAATAGTATATCCCCATCGGAGTTCTGAACGAAGTATGTTTCTCATCTTCAGGGTGCATTTTGATTTGGTTGTATCCTGAAAAACCGTCCATGAATGACATCCTTTCGAAGCCGCATGTGTTGTCAATGATGACATCCGTGATGGGCAACGGAAACTCGTCTTTAGGGCAAGAGGCATTGAGGTCCCTATAGTCGACGCAGGTTCTAATTGTGCTATTTTTCTTTAGAACTGGGACGATGTTGGACACCCAATCTGGATGCTGTTCCTCCCTGATGAAGCCCGCCTTCACAAGCCTTTTCACTTCCGCCACAATCGCTTCCATAATCTGCGGGCGAAACCGTCTCTGCTGCTGCTTGAAGGGTTTGGCATCCGGATTGATGTCAAGGCGATGCACGGCGATCCGAGGATCAAGGCCGGGTATGTCTTCATAATTCCAGGCGAAGACGTCAATATATTCCCTGACAAGAGATATGAGCTCTTCCCTCTCTTGGGGAGGTAAGCTAGCGCTGATAAATATGGGTTTGGGGTTGGCCTCATCTCCCATATCTACCCGGAGGATTTTATCCTCGGTGGGCGGCTCTCGCTGCTCGAAACGTTTGCTCCATTGGGCGTTGATGTGGCGGTCCCAAGCTTCGTCATGAAGCAGGATTTGCTCGTCTACTTGGATCTCAACGGTATCAACCGTAGTCATGTTGACTGTGAGGTTCGTGAACCAGTCTCTGATACTGACGTCCGAATCCCAAGCTGAGGAGGCCGATGATTGATCTTCCGAGTGAACCTCGCTGGATATTTTATCAAAGTGGCAGTACAATTCTGAGGAGGAGGAGACATAACCCAGCCCTCTTCGAGTCCTACCGTAGTAATCGTCGGGCTTTCCTCTTGGCACACAGACGGGCTGGACTGGAGTCCTCCTGCCTTTGCCGTAGTTCAAGCCTTTCTTTTGGACGAAGTTGTAACCCATGCCTTCCATCATGCGCTTCACGACCTGGCTATAGTACGTGAATTGCGGGGCAGGTTCATCATCCTCCGAGTCATCCCACATCGTATGCGTGGGTACGTCAACCCTTCCAAAGACGATCTCTTGTCGATAATCTCCTTGGGCGGGTATGACAAAGACGGCTCGCGATGACTCGATCATTTTTCTCGCCGCCGACATACACCGCATAATAATGCAAGTGCAGTGGAAGCATTATTGGTCACCCGAACCGGCCACCGAATCACGATAGTTAGCTTCTAAACTAGACGAGGAGTAAGCGAATTCAGGATTTCCATTGAGAGCGAGCTTGTTTGGCTCATCCGAGTTGGTAACAACAAGGCCTCCGTAGCCGATTACAATGGGTTCAATGTCATTAAGGACAAGACCCTCGTTGTCCTCGACTCACCGGCCTCATTACCGCTTATCCTGTCTTCAACCGTGCCTTATGGCCCCATTCGTAGTCTTGGTATAGCAAGGAGTCGCTGAAGTAATTCTCCACCCCTTTGAAAGGTCGCTATCGGCGAATCACCGCCTTCACCGACCATTATCAGACACGCATTTTAGGAATTGGTGCAAAATGGATGGACGATGCGCTTGCCGGGATCTATGGTCGCCCAATAGCATATTATAAGATGGCTCAAGGCCGATGACGAAAGGTGTCACTTCCGCCTTCATATTGCCTAGCCGCACTTGAGGCGATCTTCCTGCTGCCGCTGCCCCCGCGGGCGCTGAAGCCAAAATAGTGGTGGTCGCCAGACAACCGCTTCGAGGTATCCCTGTGGACTTGATGAGTGTCAAGGGGACAATGCTCAAAGCCGATCCCGGTCCACCCGATTCTATCCACTTTGAGGAGCCGACATACCCCGTGAAGTAACGAGGTTCGCCGTGAGACGCGGCTATTGATGAGCATGTCTTCGTGGGTAAAGGTGATACAGGGATCTGGTTGCCCGATGCCCGACAAAGACCGTGGACAACTTCTCTCGCTTCTTCATCGTGGACGGTAGAAAAGTGTGCTGTAAAGCTGAAGCTGGCTGTGAGCTCTCGCAGAGCCTCCCGTGGACTTTGATAGACGCAGAGCTCATACAAGGTGATCTTGGCCGGATGTTTGCTAGCTGCGAGAGCACATTAAATCGGAAGGACGGGTTGCTTGAGCTTGGTTTGTCGGCATTCGCCTGAGGTGCTGGTGATGCTCCTGCCGATGGCTTTGCTCGTGGGTCGGGATAATTCTTAGCTAAATCCTTCCCCGCCTTGTGATGAGTACCGCTGCATCCTCATTAGAGCTCTGCGGAGGGTTGTTACCCTTGTTCCACTCGTCCGAATTGCCGAGATGACATTGCAGTAGTTTATCTTCGTCAGCCTCTTCTTCTCGGATCGCTTGGAAGTCCATTGCTCGTCTTTGAGGAGGTCAGGGTGAACCCACATGATTTGTCCTGATGATAAAGTTTGTGGTACCAAACTTTTTTCCTGCTGATTGTGAGGATCTGTTAATGATCCTCACCGCCTTTGGGAATAGGTATGATACCCGCCGCCAAGCATGGACTTCGTGGAGGCCCGCTCCGGTTTTAAGGTGACCATGTTCATGGTCACATTCTTTTGGACTTTCTCTTTTTTCAACACCCCCTCCTCAAAGAGAGCCCGAGTTTGTCCTGAGGATGTAACACTTGGCCGCCGGGTGACCAACAAATCGGTGGAACGCGCAATAGTTTGGGTCATCCGCTTTGCCCACTTCTTCTTCAGTCTTACGCCTCGAAGCTTGATCCTATTGCTCAAGGAGTGTGTCAAAGGTAGGCACCACCCAATCTTCTTTGAAATCAGATTGCCTTTGAGGGCTGCCCAAGTGGCTTGGATTTCGGTGTTGTATGCCTTGGGGCCGGATTAGAATCGATACCATGGTTTCCTTTCCTTCAATCGAGGATGGTTTCGTAAAAGTCAGCTTTAGAAGTTCCCTTTTGTGCCGAGGTTCTTCACCTGTGCTCTTGATCATGTTCTCCACTTGTTCACCTTGGCGGACCAATTCTTTCCACGTCCGGTTTCCACAAAGACCGAAGTCCGACAAGATGCCAATTGAAAGGTTATTATGCACATTTCGACAAAGGTCAACAACCTGGTCCCGAATGTAATGACCGATTCTCAATCTTTTCACAAATTCATTGACCGATTCCATTTTCTTTTGCTTCTAAGAATTAGGGTCGCCATTGAAACTTCGCTGTCATCGCCGAAGAAGCGGCCAAGAACAATTTCCAAGTCGCCCATGATTTGATAGAGCCGCTCGAAGCTATGGAACTATTCAAAGGCCACCTTTCGTGGTGCCAATAAACAACCGCGTAAGAATGGGATCATTCCCAAGAAGAAACCCCGTCGGGACAGAAGTAGTAAATATGCCGCGGAGGGAGATCCTTTACCACAAACCGGTCAACCCCATAGGCTTGAATTTTGCCGATAGGGATCGTGGTCCCACTGCTGGATACGGCCGACCACCCCCAGCTCGCTCATGTTCTTCCGAGTTTCGTGGCCAAGTTGATTCTCAAACTCGCCAAACCTTTTGTCCCGAGGTATGCCGCCAGATTGCAGGCCTTTCCTCGAAGATCCGAGGAGTAGCCTAAGGTGACTTGTGCTCCTCCTCATCGCCCGTCCGCGGAGGAGTGAGGTCCCATTCTTGATTCTTCCGGACTTCTGACGCATTTCGCTAAGGCTTTTTCTTCTTTTGTAGCAGCTTGTCCCATTATCTCTTTCATGGAGTCGATGGTGGCTCTCATTGCTCGAGATTACGCCTTGTCGTTCTCGATAGTGCGGCTTGTCGCCTCAAACCTTTTGGTCCACTCGCCGGAACCTCCGGTCATGTGCACGCCAGATGCCTACCGTAGCCGAAGCTTGATGTCCGACGCCGCTTTGCCGAAAGCAAACTTCTTCCTCATTGTCACGGATGGAGTTCAACCGCCAGAATCAAACGGGATGGTCTGACCGTTTGAGACGTGTGTTGGTAGACACCTTCACGCCTCGGGTGGAGGCTCGCCAAAGCAAACTCGGGTCCAAGAATCCAGTATTTGGCTTTATCCCTTCCTCGCCATGTTGACGAGGGCCTCGTAATTCGACCATTAGTAGCCCGCTAAGATTGTTTCGGCGAGGGAGGCTCTCCTGCGGCCGAGAAAGCCTTTCCCATACCGATGATTTCTGCAGGCACCGACAAATGAAAATCACCAATAAGCTTTTCATAATGGCACTGAGGATTCGCCTCTTGAATTGCGCGCTTGTGAGTTAGATGGTCTCTGAGGTCTCCTGTGGGCTGGAGATGACAACCCGCAGTGTCAGAAGGGTCATTGGTGCACTAGGGTGCGGTGAGTTCAAAGGAGCTCGGGCGAGAACGCTTTGGAACTTCATGTGTTGAATTCAGGCGGTCTTGACTTGTCAGGCGAGATAGCGCATTCTGGCGAGCCTCAACCCCCTGACGGGCTGGCTGTCCATCCGGGCGCCGCCCACTTGTCTTTTGCCCTTTTGGTGAAGGCTTGATGAGCCGGCTCGCCTCGATTTGGCTTCGCCTCGTCCCCGCCTCGGCTCCGCCTAATGAGGAACCATGCTGCTGGAATGAAGTTCACCAAGTCCACCATTTTTAGGGGTCTTGCCGCCAGAGCGAAGCTTGTCTTCATAGGGGGGCTCGCCTGATTTAGGGAGCCCGCCAGGACTGTGGACTATGCGTCCCGGCTTGATTTTCCTTTGGTCTGAATAGTAACTCATACCGTCCAGGGAGGTGGAAGGCCGCTTCCCCTGCGGCTACGGCTTGTCGCTCGCCGCCTCGACCCTCTTGGAGAGGGGAAAGTCCGCATCGACGGTGAAGGCGTGATCCGCGCTGAGGCGAACCGTCCTCTCTTCCACACGGGGCTGGGCGGACTGCTTGGCAACCCAACAAGCGGTTGTTTGGCTTGCACTCTTGGCCATTGGTTCGGCCTTGGCTAGTTTGGGGGAGACGGAACCCCCTGCTGAAATTAGGGTAGAACACTTGGGCATGGCTACCTCGGCCACTCGGGGCTGGGTTGCATGCACAACTCCACGGTAACGACGGGAGGTCTTACCGCCAGAGGAGGAAGAAGATAAGTACTCTTCATACCTAGCTTGATCGAACTCGATCACAAGGGACTCAACTGTTGTCCCCTCCGCAATGTCGTCGAATTGCGCCACCACCATATCGGTTGAGGAAATGGTTTCTCCCACTGTGGTCGCCATCTTCTGTTTGGTGTAAAAAAATCTCCTCTCAGATTTGTATTGGTCGTATTGTCTGTTACAAATCAAGAATTGCTTTTTACAATAGAAGTGAAGGGAAGGACCTTCTTGTTTAACGGGTTCATCTGATGTAGACTTCCCTCGATGCTCGAAGTCGAAGTTCGCCTCCTTGACGATCCGGATCGACGCTATGTCAAGATTCAAGACGCAAGAGAAGCTCCGCTGAATTGAGTTCGGTTCTACCCGAGCTTGCTTGATAGGGTCAGCGATGCAAGAGTTTGCAAGAGCTCGAGGGCCTCCAAATCTAAGGGTTCGATGGAGTCTACTTCAACAATCCAAGCCCCTCTTTTCGCAACCTCCTTTCAAATCTTCAACCCTCCACTTTTCTTGTCGCCAAGGAGGCTTATAAATAGGCCAAGGGGTGGGATAGGTCACCCTTTGACTTATGGATGTGACCACCGATAGATAAGGCACCATGCCCTCCTCTAGGCTGTGGGATGTGACCACTAATGAGGTAATGAGAATCATGCCTTATCACCACCCGTGATGTGCAAAGTGGGTGAGCAGCGAGCCTTTGAATGCTCAGCGAGCTTGTAAGCCGAAGTTTTTGAATACTCAGCGAAGCTTGCGCGAAGTTTGCCGAACGAGGTCAACTGGCGGCCTCTTGTGGGCGTGCTCGATTCAGAGGCGAAAGCATGCAAGCCGCTGAACTTGTATAGCGAAGTTCTCCTAATCCGCTGGTTTTAGCTGCGGCCACCCCTTGACTTGTGGGATGTGACCACTAATAGGTGAGGGGCCATGCCCTCTAGCCGCAAGACGGATCGCTATAGGGTAATGAGAGCCGTGGTCTCATCATTACCCATGACGGAAAGTGGGTGGGCCCACTTCCCAAGCCGCCATCGGCACCGCTCGCACAGCGAAGGGCGAAGCTTGAGAGTTGTTCTAAATGTTCGACGAAGTTTGCCGGACGGGCGGGCTAACTAGCTGGCCCCTCAATGTATGAGTAGGTGTCCGCAGCAGCGAAGCCTTTGCGCGCGCTTGGTGCACAGCGCAGGTTGATCGGGTGAGCGATGTTGACTCGCGGGCGAAGCTCAACGGTGGGACGACCAGGCGGGCGGGCTTGTTAAACAAGCGCACTTGAGCTCTTGCAGCGAAGCTCAACGAGAGCAACGGGCTCAGGCGCGAAGCTCATTTAGACAGCGCCCTTGAGCTCTTGCGGGCGAAGCTTTGCCCAATAAGTCGTGGTTGCCTCTTGTGGGCGAAGTTCATCCCTCGTCTGGCGGGTTGTCGATTTTTCCCGCCTACGCTAACACCGTGTTATAACATCTCAAAATTATCCAAATCATAATTGGTGTTTAATAGCAGACAAGTATCCCGCATTAGAGGTACAATCTAGTTAATCTACTTTAAGAGGAATCAAACCAGCAGTTCGGAAGACTAAAATGGCCAACCTCTTGCAAGGCCGGCTCGAGAAGCGTTACATGTCGCCATGTCGGCACTCTCACTAGGTCAACTCGGCAAGTTGCCCGCTCAGCCATCTTCCATGCTGACATTTTGTGAGGCCGGCTCAAGAGGCGGTACCTGCCGTCATCTCGACATCCTCACCAAACCGACTCAACAAAATAACTCACTCGACCATATCTTTTGGTGACATATTGCGAGGCCGACTCGAGAGGCGGTACGAGTCTACCTCTTTGAATACAATGACTCCATGGACGACTCGCTTAACTGGCTGGTCGATGTCTTGCGAAGCCGACTCAAAAAACGGTACTACTCAACATGCCACCCAGGATAGGAAGACGACATCGTGCCTTGAGCCTCCCGCCAGCGATGAGTCACCGCCGCATTGAATACGAAATCAGAGCCATCAATTCTCTAAGCTCGTAGATCTTTAAGACACGTCGTACCACGTGCTCTCTATCACTTCACATTAAATGCCGACGCGACCTCGTCCACTAGGATAGCAACACTTGTAAAGGCGAATCTGACTCAACCGCCAACCCATGCCTGATCGAAGTGACCTCCATCCACTCGTCGGTCGACACCTGTAAAGTAGAAGCTGACTCAACCGCCAGCAGTCAGTCAGCCAAAGTTACCAAACTACCCCCTGATCATTGCTATAAATAGGGGAGCTATTTACAGATAGAGGTAAGCAATTTCTGCGCACTCTGGACCTATTTAAGAACACTCAGTTCAATTCCTATTTCCCCACTCAAGATTACCTACTAACTTGATCGTCGGAGGAACCACCGGGGATCCAACCCCAACCTCTCACGATTTGTGACATGTGCAGGACATCTCAGGGAATTTTCGGCTTGGACATCCAGAGGAGTTAGAGGACCCTAACCATTTGACAACTTAATTAATTGATTGTGTAATTCGTAGCATCAACAGTTTGGCACCCACCGTGGGGCCTTCTTCCTTCTCTAAGCAACGATGTCTGGCCGTGATCAGCACCGTGGGTCATCTGCCCACCACTCTCTAAATAGCCAACAAATTGGGTTTGTCACTCAAGCCCAGTTACAAGAATCTACCCGATAAATCCGTCAGTCTTTCCAACAACGCTCGCAAGAAGTATGCCAAGCGAGCTCTACAAGTCGATCGTGCCAGCAAGAAGCCCAGGACGGAAGAGTCCATCTCCTTCAGCGACTCTATTTTGGAGGGTGTGGAGACTCCTCATGAAGACCCCATCATCATCACGGCTGGGATCAACGGCTTCCAGGTGAAGAGGGTCATGGTCGACACAGACAGCTCAGCCGACATCCTCTATATCGATGCCTTCAACCAGATGGGTATCGACCGATCCGAGTTGCAGCCTTGTCTAGGCACAACTATTGGATTCACGAGGCATGCAATCACACCGGAAGGGATAATCACTCTCCGCCTGACGGTTGGTGAGCCTCCCCATCAATCCACGGTGCAGACTCAATTTATGGTGATGAACATCAAATCAGCCTATAATGTTATCTTAGGGAGAGCAGCCCTTAATAACTTGTGGGCAATACCCTCTATATACCATCAGATGATCAAGTTTCCGACTCCTATGGGGGTCAACATGGCCAGAAACAACCAGCGGGAGGCTCAGACTTGTTACATGCTCTCGATGAAGGGGAAAGACACCACTGAGACTCTACCCATTGAGAAGACGCTCAATAGATGGAGGATGTGTGTCGACTTCGCAAATCTTAACCAAGCCTGCCCAAAGGACAGCTACCCTCTCCCCCGGATCGACCAATTGGTGGACAACAGAGCGGGTCGCGCGCTGCTGAGATTCATGGACTCCTTTTCAGGTTACAATTAGATCCTTATGGCGGAGCATGATCAAGAAAAGACTTCCTTCATCACTGACCAAGGGACCTATTACTATAAGGTGATGCCCTTCGGTCTCAAGAATGCAGGGGCCACTTATCAGAGGCTGATCAACAAGATCTTCAAGCCCCAGCTCGGCCGCAATGTGGAGGCATATGTGGACGATATCTTAGTCAAGTCGAAGCAGGCGACATCCCATGTGGCGGATCTGGAAGAGACCTTCTCCGTACTTAGGCACTATCGCATGAAGCTCAATCCAGCCCAGTGCGCATTTGGGTTACAATCGGGAAAGTACTGGGGATTTATGATCACACAGAGAGGCATTGAGATCAATCCCGAGAAGATAGCGACCATAGAGCAGCTGCCCGAACCCCGCACTATGAGAGATGTGCAGAGACTGAATGGAAAGATAGCAGCGTTGGGCTGCTTCCTTTCTAAGTCGGCCGAGAGGAGTCTCCCATTCTTCAAGACCCTAAGAGGAAGCAAAGACTTAAAGAAGAGCATGAGCTGGACGACTGAGTGTAGTGAGGCCTTCAAAGACCTCAAAGCGTACTTGAGTACCAAGTCGTTGCTGAGCCAACCCATAGTAGGGGAAACCTCGTTCCTCTATATGGCCGTGTCTCCTGAAGCTGTTAGTTTCGTCTTGGTCTGAGAGGAGGATAATATTCAGAAGTCGGTGTATTATGTCAGCCGGATCTTAAAGGCGGGTGAGCTCAATTACCCCCTCATTGTGAAAGCTTCCTTCCTCCTCATTGTCACGGCTCGGAGACTCCGTCCGTACTTCCAAGCGCACTCCATCATTGTGCGGACAAACCTACCTTTAAAGAAGGCACTTGGTAGCCCAACCACTTCTAGGAGGATGATCACTTGGTCAGTCGAGCTCAGTGAATATGATGTACAGTTCGAACCAAGGAAGACCATCAAAGCCCAAGCTCTTGCCAACTTTCTCATTGAGTCAGCCATAGCTGAAGATGAACCATACTCTCCCTTGCCTCTCAGCCAATCTAAACCTCCGGCACCTCGAACAATCAGGGCGCCCGCTTCCCAGGCGCGTCCCAACCTTGAGCACAACTCGCCAGAATTTGAGTCCTGGTGGTTGTTAAAGGTGGATGGATCCTTGAGTGAAGCCGGCAGCGGGGCAGGAGTCGTCCTGCGTAGCCCTGAAGGGTCGACGTATGAACACTCCATTGCCTTTGATTTCTCGACCTCAACAATGGTAGAGTATGAAACTCTTTTATTGACCTTGAGCCGCCTTGGCTGATGAAATGGCCTCTACATTTTAGCCGACTCCTAACTTGTGGTCCACCAAGTGAATGGGGAGTATGCAGCTAAAGATCCAAGGATGGTCATATATCTGAAAGCCGTTAAGGAGCTACTGAGCAAATTCACAGAATCCCGAATCACCCAAGTCCCCCGTGCTCTCAATGCCCGAGCAGACATTTTATCCAAGCTCGGATCCACTAGCTCAAGAGATGATCTGAGATCCATCCACACCGACACTCTTAAGTGCCAAAGCATTACAAAGACATTGAAGTCAGTCATGCGGTCGAAACGTCCGCTGAACCTTGTTGGATGGATCCCATCATCTAGTATTTGACCAAGAGGACTTCACCAGAGCATGCCGACGAAACCAGAAGCTTGCGCAGGAATGCCCTCCGATACCTCATGCTTGATGATCAGCTCTACTGGATGTCATACTCCAGCAGTGGAGTGGAGCCTTATTTTCGGTGTCTTTGGTCGACTCAGGCCAGTTATGTCCTCAGAGAGATCCACGAAGGGACTTGTGGAAATCACCCAGGGGCCAGGACTCTTGCCGAGAAGATCATCCGCCGAGGGTATTACTAGCCCACCATCCTAGCTGAGTCCAGGCGACTCGTGTCCCGCTGCAGGAAATGCCATCTCTTCTTAAGCATTCCTCGAACCGCCGCCACGGAGCTAACCCCCATATTGAGCCCAATTCCATTCACCCAATGGGGGCTAGACTTGCTGGGGCCTCTCCCAATCGCGTCCAGGCAGTGAAGATTCTTGGTCGTGGCCATCGATTACTTCACCAAATGGATCGAAGCTGAGCCCTTAGCCAAAATTAGCGAGAGCAACATCACCAATTTTATATGGAGATCCATTATGTGACGATTCGGCATCCCCCTTGCCTTCATCACCGACAACAGCACTCAGTTCGATAGCAAAGGCTTCCGAAGCTTCTGTCAAGAGTGGAATATTCGGCTCAAATTTGCCTCGGTGGCCCATCCAAAGTGCAATGGACTTGCAGAAGCCGCCAATAAGTGTATCCTCCAAGCTCTCAAGAAGAAGGTGGACAAAGTAGCGGGAAGTTGGGCCGATGAACTGCCTAGAATCTTGTGGTCTTACCGCACCACCCATAAGAACTCAACAGGCGAAACCCCTTTCAAACTGACCTATGGAGCTGAAGCAGTCGCCCCAGTTGAAGTCGGCATGCCAACCATATGACTGAGGCATTTTGATGAAGACTTGAATGCTGAAGGACTTTGACTCGGACTCGACCTCATTGACGAAGTCCGAGAGAAAGCTCTTCGATCCCAGATCATCAACTAGCAGCGCATCGCTCGGCACTACAATAACAAGGTCCGACCCCGGAGATTCAATATAGGTGACCTCGTCCTTCGCAGAGCTGTCTTCGATAGAGACACCAAGCAAGACAAGCTAGCCGCTACTTGGGAAGGACCCTACACCATCCTGGAGGAGATGCGTCTTGGGACTTATCGCCGAAGGAGCTATGATGGAAGGATCCTTCACATCCTTGGAACATCGAGCATCTCCGAAAATTTTATCAGTAAAATGATGTACCATATTTCATTTCTATTCAACTAACAGCTATGAGTAATTCCCTTATCTAAGTGTTATTCAGATGACTCAAAAGCCCTTGGCACCTCTATGAGGGTAAAACCAAGGCGACTCAATCTTGCGGTCGGCACTGACTCAAAAGCCCTTGGCACCTCTATGAGGGTAAAACCAAGGCGACTCAATCTTTCGGTCGGCACCGACTCAAAATCCCTTGGCACCTCTAAGAGGGTAAAACCAAGGCAATTCAATCTTCGGCTCAAGACCGACTCAAAAGCCCTCGCACCTCTATGAGGGTAAAACCAAGGCACCGACTCAAAAGCCCTTGTCACCTCTATGAGGGTAAAACCAAGGCAATTCAATCTTCGGCTCAAGACCGACTCAAAAGCCCTTGGCACCTCTATGAGGGTAAAACCAAGGCGACTCAATCTTTCGGTCGGCACCGACTCAAAATCCCTTGGCACCTCTAAGAGGGTAAAACCAAGGCAATTCAATCTTTCGGTCGGCACCGACTCAAAAGCCCTTGGCACCTCTATGAGGGTAAAACCAAGGCGCACCGACTCAAAAGCCCTTGTCACCTCTATGAGGGTAAAACCAAGGCGACTCAATCTTTCGGTCGGCACTGACTCAAAAGCCCTCGCACCTCTATGAGGGTAAAACCAAGGCACCGACTCAAAATCCTTGGCACCTCTATGAGGTAAAACCAAGGCACCGACTCAAAAGCCCTTGGCACCTCTATGAGGATAAAACCAAGGTGACTCAATCTTCGGCTCAAGACCGACTCAAAAGCCCTTGGCACCTCTATGAGGGTAAAACCAAGGCACCGACTCAAAATCCTTGGCACCTCTAAGAGGTAAAACCAAGGCACCGACTCAAAATCCTTGGCACCTCTAAGAGGGTAAAACCAAGGCAATTCAATCTTCGGCTCAAGACCGACTCAAAAGCCCTCGCACCTCTATGAGGGTAAAACCAAGGCGACCGACTCAAAAGCCCTTGTCACCTCTATGAGGGTAAAACCAAGGCGACTCAATCTTCGGCTCAAGACCGACTCAAAAGCCCTCGCACCTCTATGAGGGTAAAACCAAGGCGACTCAATCTTTGGTCAAGATTGACTCAAAACCCCTTGGCACCTCTAAGAGGGTAAAACCAAGGCAATTCAATCTTCGGCTCAAGACCGACTCAAAAGCCCTTGGCACCTCTATGAGGGTAAAACCAAGGCACTCAATCTTCGGTTGGCACCGACTCAAAAGCCCTTGGCACCTCTATGAGGGTAATTGGTCGGCACCGATGCAAAAGCCCTTGGCACCTCTATGAGGGTAAAACCAAGGCGACTCAATCTTCGGTTGGCACCGACTCAAAAGCCCTCGCACCTCTATGAGGATAAAACCAAGGTGACTCAATCTTCGGCTCAAGACCGACTCAAAAGCCCTTGTCACCTCTATGAGGGTAAAACCAAGGCGACTCAATCTTTCGGTCGGCACTGACTCAAAAGCCATTGGCACCTCTATGAGGGTAAAACCAAGGCGACTCAATCTTTTGGTCAGCATTGACTCAAAACCCCTTGGCACCTCTAAGAGGGTAAAACCAAGGCAATTCAATCTTTCGGTCGGCACCGACTCAAAAGCCCTTGGCACCTCTATGAGGGTAAAACCAAGGCGACTCAATCTTTCGGTTGGCACCGACTCAAAAGCCCTTGGCACCTCTATGAGGGTAATTGGTCGGCACCGATGCAAAAGCCCTTGGCACCTCTATGAGGGTAAAACCAAGGCAACTCAATCTTTCAGTCGGCACCGACTCAAAAGCCCTTGGCACCTCTATGAGGATAAAACCAAGGTGACTCAATCTTTCGGTCGGCACAGACTCAAAAGCCCTTGGCACCTCTAAGAGGGTAAAACCAAGGCAATTCAATCTTTCGGTCGACGCTGACTCAAGACCTTGGCGCCCTCTTGGGACAAGACCAAGGCACGTCTGAACCTATCGACCGAACTCGATCCAGAAAGACCTTGGTATCAATTTCATGAATAAAACTAAGGCACCTCAACTATTCAACCAATCTCAAAAAATGGATGTCGTCCATGACCAAGTGCAAGTGTCAACCGGAGAGATAGGATGACTCATTCGACTCGTCTGAGACCGACTCACTCAGCTCGCCCAAGAACAATTCAAACTCATTAAGATCCAACTCATATTCAAGTGATCATCTCAGTTCAAATAAGTATTCATCAGCAGAACACTCAAAATTTGACCAACTGGTTAGATAGAAAATTGAAAACTTCATGACAACCTAAAGAAACGAACAAGTCCAAGCTTTCATTCATTAGCCGATAAATTTTACATCATAAGTCAAAAAAAAAAAAAAACATTTACAGACACAAAAAGAAAGATAAAAGTATCATGCTCATTGATCTGGAGCAGGAGTAGGACTGGGTAGGTCGACACTGGTGTCTAGAGCTGGGGCCTGTTGAGTTGTAGGGGGCGCGACAGGAGGGGCCTGTTCTGGCTCGTCCCCGACCTCGCCATCTCTTCCCTCGTCCACCTCCAGTGACACTCCTTCTCCTGCTATCTCAAGCACCTTTAAAAAGTCGAGACAAACAGAGACCCAAGGAGGATAGTCATTGTCCGTGAGAGGTCGAAACCCAGGAGGTAGAAGGGAGGCGAGGTGATCGAAGCCGGCCTTGCAAGCCAATGCCACTTCAACTTTGCCCAAGGGACTTTGGCGATATTCTTCAATCACCTCCGCCTTATGGGCCTGTGAGTCCAGCAGAGCAACTCGTTCTTCTAAAGATCGAGCTACAGCCTGAGTCACCTCATGGGCCATTCACTCCTCCTTGAGGTAAAGCCTGGCATGATCGGCCCCCAGGCGTTCCGACCTAGCCTCCTCCTGAGCCTCGAGCCTACAATGCTTCTCCATGTCGACCTCCTCGCTCAGGTACTTGATGCGGGCATCCCGCTCAGCGATCCTTATTTCGAGGTGGCCGATCTTATCCTTGAGCTCGACAATGACGGTAGATTGCTTGGAACGGTGTTGCTGAAGCCCCTTGATCTGGTCGTCTTTCATTTCCAACTCCCGCCGCCATTTGCCATCCCTTCGACTCATATCGGTCTCAAGCTCCCTGACCTTATTTTCGGCCACCTCCTTGGCTCATTTCACCTCAGCTATCTTCTGCTCAAACTCAGAGGGGAGTCAATGTGCGTAAGATAGCTGAGAGAATAATTCCTGCTCGATTATCGCCCTCCGAAGGCAGTAACCTTTGAGGGCTAAGTGCAGACTGATGGTCAGCATTTCCCTCAACAATTGTCGGTCCTTGGGAAGGAAAAATTGCTCCAAGACCCTGACCTGAGCCATGTTCGATAGCAGGATAGAGCTCTCCTTGTCAAGCGGCATGCGAGCGATGAATTAGGCACCCTCTGGAAGCTCATCCATATGGGAAGAGCTATCTCCTGTCTCCCCCATCACACCAGCTCAAAACTCATCCCACTTTCGCTGGTCGACTTTCGACATATGGTGAGGATAGGCCGCCAGAAACCACCCTCCCGAGCTGGGGTGACATCAACCCTTGGGTGCTCAGGTCGAGAGCGTCCTTTCCTCTCCAACAAAGACCGGCCATCCCGACGGTTCCTTACCCACTGTAACGGGTTCGAGCTGTTGAATGGAGGCAGGCGACTCTCTTGGTCGGTCAGCTTGGACGATGGCCCCAATCATTTGATCTCCCCTCGTCTGCTGAGGGGGAGAAGCTTCATCAAGCACGACAATCTAGGCCTGGGCTGGAGGAAGGCCTGCTGATTGACCCTCGGCAGCTTTAGCCAATGAGGACTCAGCAGATGTCCTCTTCCTCTTCTTCTCCACTGCTTCCTGCCTGACCCCCAAGCTCGGTCCTCCCAGTGCGGCCAAAATTTTTGCCTTTCTCAACCTCAAACCGGCCAAGTCCACAGGGACTACGGTCCCCCTCAGTCGTTTCTGGGGCTTATTAGTTGCGGCCGGCTCCACAGACACTGAGTCCTCTCCCTTCGAACCCGTCTAAAGGTCCTTATTCAGAGGGTCGAAGGGTCCTTATTTAGAGGGACGGCCAAGAGAGCCGCCCGTGCCTTGTCACTCTCTGAAGGAGGAAAAGACGAGATCCCAACCACACGAAGGGAAGAGGGGTCGAACAGATTGTGCATCTCCCTCGATCCAGCATAGTTATGGATCTTCTCTAGCTATCGGCCCTCTTTGGCCAATAAGATGCAAGGCCTCAACGCCTCCTTCTTGATTTCTGGCCAAGTAGGACATGCCAGAATCTGGTTGGCCTGGTCGGCACCCATCACCCACACAAACTGCTCCTTCCAGTCCCTGTTTGACTCGGGAGCGTTCGACACTATCTTGTGTCCTCCAAGATAGGGAAATAGTAATGTGCGTCCTTCTTTGTCGTCTTGATGCCGACGAGGTTACCAAGCAGACGCAAGCTCGGCTCGACTTTGACCCGGTGGCAAATCACCAGGAAGCCCACCAAGCTGGCGATGGCATTTGGGGTGAACTGAGAAGGGGACACCCCCAAGACGCCACACACCTCCTTGAGGAACGGGTGGAGTGACAGCCGGAGTCCAAACTCTAGGTGGTTGACATACAGAGGCAGTCGGTGGTGGTCGTGGTGATACACCGCCTCATCACCACTTGGCACGGTTAGGGTTAAAGATCTGGGAAGATCATACAGTTCATAGAGCCTTTCTGGTTCTTGGGTGGTGATCTTCATGCGGATGGTCCTCAGCAACCCAATCCTGGCCTCATTATGAGCGATGTTGGGAGCTTGAGCAGCCATGAAAGTTATCAGAAATAGGGATAAAGAGCTCTTGGACAAGAAGACTTATGAGCAGAAATTTAGGGCAGAAATTTGTGAAGAGAGACGCCCTTTGACCCCAAAGCGCTATATATAGACTTTGAGGATGGCACGTGGTGACATCAGGACAGTTGGTGCACCTGTGTACGAGCGGTTCTGATTTGCCTCGGTATCTGAACGGGCATCACGAAAATTGAAGCGCCGCCCCCTTTACTCCACAACCGCTTTTTCTCGAAATTCAAAATGACAACCCCGCATAACCCTCATGACATCATGTTGTCTTTTCAAACAGTGACCTGACGCCTTCCCCAAAGAAGAGCCTCATGATCTGCTTGACGACCAACTGTTCCAAGTCTAAGTCAACTCGACCTTCCAGATCAAACACAACTCAAGATGTCGACATCTTGCGTGGTCGACCGAAAACATGGTACAAGTCGGCCTTCGAGCAAGCGACTCGAATGAAAAGGCTTAAAAAGCTTTATCTCACATAAGAACAACTATCATATGTGAGGAGAGATAAAGTCTACCATCTATGCCTTAGTTATCTCACAAGAAGAAATTGCCATCTGGAACAACTCCAACCCAAGAACAAAAAGAAAACCTTAATACCTACATGAACTCAAGGCACATGCCAGACATCTAACCTTGAATACCTCGTAAGATAACTTAGCCGGCAGTCAAACGTACAAACAAGTCGACTCGTCCCATGCAACTCAGCAAAAAAAAATTAAGAAATTAGAACAGATTTGAATGAACCAAAATATATTCTTATTCATAACTCAAACTAGTTACAAAATAACTACAAGTTTACATTTACAAAAATATCTAAAAAATGCTCAGCTAAGTTAAGGAGAAGAAGAGAAGTCTATGCCCGCACCAGGGGTCAAACGAAGAGTGCTGGAAGTAGAAGGCGGAAGAGTCAAATGAGATCTCGGCTCAATCCCTTCACCCGTCTGCTCTGGAGAGCCCTCATCCCCCTCAGCCGTCCTATCGGCTGGGGCCTCATCCTTGGCATCATCTTCAGCCGTGATCTCACCCACGCCGAGATCTATCCCTCCGCCCTACTTTTCTAAATCCTCAAGGATCTCCAAGTAGCAGGCAACACTTAGGGGATAAACGAAACGGCAGGGTATGCCCCTCACATCGGCCGGAAGCTGTGCCTTCAAATAATCGTACCCAGCTTTGCAGGTGAGCGCTACTTCAGCCTTCCCAATCAAGCCTTGTCAGTACTCCTCAACGACTTCTGACTGATAGGCCTCGGACTCACAAAAGCTGAGCTGGCTCTGAGCTATAGCTAAAGACTCCTTGTGGCGAGCATTTTCCGCTTAAAGTTAGACCCTGGCCACATGCCCTTCCTCTGAGCAATCCTTCGCATGCTAGGCCGCCATTTTCTCAACCTCAACTTGCGCCAAGGCATGGTCTTTTTCTTGCATCGCCTCGCCCAGTCGGTGAGTTTTTTTATGAGCCTCAGCAAGCTCTCGCTTGAGTTTGGCGACCTCGGTGGACTTTTGGGCATCTGAAGTTTTCAGATCCTCTATCATCTTTTCCTTCACCTCCATCTCGAGACACCAGGTGGTCAACTCCTCCTCCTTGGCCGACAGCGCCTCGAGAGCCTTCTCGAGGTCGGCCGAGACTTCAGCTCTTGGGTTCCTTGCCGCCTCCTGGAGCTTAGCATGGACCTCGCGGACCTGCTCCGTTCGGCTGAACATCTCTTGGTCCACCAAAGCCCCGCGGATCAAATAGCTCCAAAGGATCAGATGGAGACCCACATCAAGGACCTCTCCCAAAATCTTCCTATCACGCTGCAGCCAAAACTGCTCGATCGCCTTTGATTGAGTGACGCGAGACTTCAAGACCAATGACCTCTTGTCGAGGTGTCGACCTGGCTCATGCCTGTTCTCTTGGCTCGGTTCCTTCTCGTGTCGAGGACTGGTCTTAGCGGTCCCTATCAACAGCACCCTTATCTTATCCTAGGTAGGCGTGTCTATCTCATCGACGTGATGGAGGAATGGCCAGCTCAAGTCCTCAGCACCTTGATCCCCCTCAGTGACCGGCTCCTTCCCAAAGCGGTGAGTCGGTTCGGCCTAAGTATCCGACCCCCCACACCACTGCTTGTCTCCATTGGGATGTCAGCATGAGTCTCAGCCCCAGCAATGGCCGTCTGGGTTGCAGCCTCCTCTTCCTGATCAAGCAGCCCCTCGTCTAAGTGTATGACGTCAGTCCCTGCGGCTTCAGAAGGCCCCCCAAGGTCCTCGGCTTCCCACCTTCTTCAGCCTCCTTCGCTTCTTAGCTAGGACAGTTGAGGATGACTGCCCCACTGGTTGGAGTGTGGCCACGGCCACATGAGGCTGGGCTCTTGTTGTGGGTGCTGGGGCTAGGTCTTGACGAACGCGCTTGGTCGGTCTCGTCGGCGCGCCCACTTGAGTGCCAATGGGAGGTGCATCCAACACTTCCTTGCCTTCGGTCAATTCAAGGATCATCTTTTGAGCAGCTATCTCCTGATCCTTGGCCGTAGGAGGCTCGACCGAGATGCCTGCTACCCTCAAGACAAAATTGTTGAATAGGCTCTCCAACTTTCGAGAGCCCTCGAATGATTTGATCTGATCTAGAGCATCTTGCTCTGTAGGCGACAACTCTCTCACCGCCATACCCTCCCTAATCACTTCAGGCCAATCTGAACATCCCAACTCCAAGCCCGTTCCCTCCACCCAGACAAACTTCTCCTTCCAGTCCTTATTGGAGTCAGGAAGGTCAGCAACTATCTTAAAGCGACCCACCATTTTGAAATGACCGTGGGCCACCATTTTGATATGACCGTGATGCTAACTACATGGCTCAGTACATTCAGAGATGTCGGCAGCCCTAACCAATAGCTTATGACAATATAACCCACTAAAGCCGCAATGGCATTCGGCTTCAATTACATGGGTGAGACCCCCAAAGCAGTGCAGACCTGATTTATAAATGGGTGCAACGGCAGTCGCAGACCATATTCCATGTGCTTGATATACAGAGGTTGTCGACCTCTGGTGTGATCATAGATCTCCTGAGATCTCGTCGGCGCAGCTAGCTTGTACTCTCGAGGAATGTCAAACCTGGTGTGCAGGGTTCTCAACTGCGCCATCGTCACCCTAGAAGAAATTTTCTTAAGAAGCTCCTGTCTGGCATTGAGAGCGCGGATGTTCGCCATTATTAATTAGGAAGTTGGCCGGAGAGGAAGGAATAGATCGGAATCTCTTCCAGAGAGGGAATTTTCAGAAGCAACAGTCTCTTCCATCCTCCCAGCAGCCCATTTATAGATACCCCTCACCTACAGCTGTCAAGATCGTAACGGTAGAGTCGGTTCAAAACAAGCGGTCCAGATTCATCCCAGAATTCGAAGCATCCTCACTAAGATTGAGACGAGGCATACCTACCTTATCTACCTGCACTCAGGCATGAAACGCGAAGCATCCGTAGCTAAAAAGTGGGTGATGACGTCAGCCACGTCGTGTCAAAAGGACCATTACCACGCCCTTCATTAATGCGCCCCATGCCAAACAAGCTACAGTTTTAGTTTCACTCGGACCCGGCCTAAGCCGACTCCAAGCGAAAGGGGCCTTCTGTTATAACATCTCAAAATTATCCAAATCATAATTGGTGTTTAATAGTGTAGGCATCGAAAATTACTGAGGAACCCCAAGTGTGATTTAATCATGAGAAGATTGAAGAACGACGTCATCAAAATCTAAGGAAGTCAACCACGGAGGCAAACTAACACATGCAAGACACATATTGTGTCTCGGCCATGTCCGAGACACACATTGTGTCTCGGCCATGTCCGAGACACTAATTATATCTCAGCCATTGCCGAGGCACCAAAAGTGTCTGAATTGTTCTCTCAGATATTTATTGCTATTTATGAGACCCATTTGACTTTTTCAAAATGTGGGGACGTTCAGCTACATTAATGGGCGGTTACACGTTGAAAATACGCCCACTAAGCACAAAAAGAGGGGCATTAAACATGCTTTGAAAGGGGGGAGAACGGTTATAACAGCTAGGACACGACCTCTTTGGCCGAGACAATCCAAACTATCTCGCCTATTGCCGAGACAGTTTTGGTGCGCGACACCAAAAAGTGTCACGCCTTGGCGAGACAGTTTTGGTGCGCGACACCAAAAGGTGTCGCGCCCACTGTGCAACTTTGACTGGTCATGACTCGCGTTCTTTTCAGCAGTTACACCCCCTAAAGACTATAAATAACTTCCTACATCCACAGAGACGGGAGACGGGGAATTTGAGTTAGAGATCTACAGAGAGAGAAGGAGATTTCAGACTTTAAAGCAGCAAAGAAGATTTCAAGAACATTTCCACGTGGAGATTCCTCGAGTTTAAGCTTTGCCTTAATACTTGGGAAGAGTATATATCTTACTTGACTAAGATATTTGCTTAAGTTCTTGTTTCCTTCGCGAGACATAAACTCAACTCCGTCAATTCGATAATCGTTGCTTGGTGGTCCACGGACAACGCGTCCCCGGCACAGGCAAAGAATCCATGCAAGCAGGAGATCGCTATATAGTGACTTCTGTTCATGTTCTGTAAGAGAGTGAGATCATTTTCTTTGTATTAGAGAGAATTATACGTGTAATCTTTCATTTGTTTTCATTTTTTTGAAACATTTCGGAAATGGAAACTGCGAAGAAACCCATTCTCGATGTAAACATGATGGCGACCACAGTGGGAGCCAATAGTCTCAACGTTGAGGCTATTGTGTTGTAGCCAAGTAATGATCAAGTCGACCTCATGGTCGATGGGTTGGATTATGTCTTCGATCAAGCCAAGTTCGAAGAGTATCTCTCCTCCTCTTCATCGAAATCCTCCTCGTCTCGCAAGCTGCGGAGGGTCTCGTCTCCAAGGAGGGAGGTCCAATCGTCGTAGTGCGTGATGAATCTCGCCCACTCGCGACGGAGGTTTCCCCTCGCAACAATACCCTGGCAAATGGCAAAACCGGGAGCTCTGCTCAAGGTGACTCTATTCCGAGGAAAGAGTCATCCTACAAAATCTCTACAACTCTGACGAAGAGGGCTCACAGAGACAACGTCAGAAGATGGCCCGCCAATTTGCGAAAGCCATGCAATCGACGGATGGAGTTCATTACTATTCAACTCGGCAATCGTGGGCCAATAAACCACAGCCCAATCTCGACCTTCAAAGACTCCCATCAAGGAGGAATGGATTCTCGCCAAGAGGACCCGCTTAACAAAGAAGGAGCGCACTAAAACGTCGCGGCATCGCATCGCCTGCGGCACGCCGCTATACGCAAGGCCCAAGAGTCGAAATCAACCAAGGGATCAACTCAAAGTCACAAAGTTTGGATCCCAAAGTCTGCACAAAAGTTAGCTCGAGGCTTTGCCTTTGGCCGAGACACCTCCAACCGCTCGCCAAAGAGTCGGCCGGTGACAGCCCAAACCGCTCCACCAAAGAGCCTTCGGCCGAGACAGTTCAAACTATCTCGGCCAGAGAGCCTTTGGCCGAGACACTTTCAACTGTCTCGGCCAAAGGGGTTCTCCTCCGCTCTGTCCATCCGCTTCTCCTGCTGTTGAAACAACGACAAAACCTGAGAAGCCGTCTAAGCTCACAACTTTGATGCTTAATCGCCTCGGTCCACAGCTTGAAAACCAAGGCAAAGCACCAGTGAAAGAACGTCTGGGTCACATGGTCCGTACACAACAATAGACTGGGGGTCGTGTCCAGACTTAGACTGGTCTTGAGCAAGCTAGGACGTCTCAGGCCTCAAGAATTCCTATCGCATCTTATTTGAGCATCCCGCAGGGGGTCCGTGAGTCTGCTGAAAGGAAGAATTTGAAGCGTGTTACTCGCAAAGTCACGAAAGATGACCAGACACTTGTGATTCATGCAAAGACGACTTCAGTTGATAAAACCGAATGATTAAAAGTGTCTCCCAGGTCGAATGGTCGACACCCCCAAAAGAAGACGTGTCTTCCAGTTAAAGACAACGTTACACTTGGGGGTGGAAGTGCAATCCACAATGAACCACACCAACAAATAGTATGGCGCACTGGTCATCATGCTCAGTCCGAGGGTGGCAATACACGAATGAGGACAATTGATGAAATAAATTATTCTTGCTTGTGTGCATAACTGATCAAGACACTACTATCAGGATGTGCTTGCTCTGAGTCGAAGGCTCGTCCACAAAGAGCTTCGGTATTCGAGAGGCTTTCCCTGCCAACAACGAAAGAATCGAAGCCAAGGCCAAGATGCTTCCGAAGAAGAAAACAAGCTGTCCAATGAGATGAATTCCCTGAAGTTACCATTAACATGGTAAACAAGGGAAAAGGAGAAGTCGCGACAGACACAAATCCTGATTTCACTTTTGAAGGGAAAGTTGGTGCCCAAATTTCCCAGAGGATGTCTCGGTTGCAATTGCGGGCTACAAAAAGGAGAGATTATAGAAGGATGCACGAAGGAGATTCATCTGAAGATGAGATCTCCGATGCCTGCTCAGCAATAGCCTGCTTAGCAATAACATCTGATGACACAATGTCAAGCGTAGGTCAGGTTAGAGAAGCTTATACTATCACTCCTGAAACACTAGCTCAGATGTTACAAGAAGCCTTAGCTAAACAGAGAGAAGAGCTTAAGGCCGAGATGAAAATAGAAATGGAGTTAGCCATGCAGCAGATGAGGGAGTTGTAAAATCAGAAAGCTGCACAACCTGAATCCAGTCAACAAGGCGGACCCAGTCACCGTGTCAGAGATAGCGATACAGAAGTGGATGAATACATCATTGCCGACCCACCTCCGAAGAAAATTACATCAGGCACTCAAAGTGGAGATGGCCCAACCCATTCTACTGGGAGTGATCTGCTTAATCATCAGAAGCAAGGTGAGGGTGATGGCGGGAAGATGAAAGAGCTTGAAGGCAAGATCAATGCTCTAATATCCGCTCAAGAAGTCAAGAAGACCAGCATTCCATGTCCATACCCAAGAAAGTGGGACTCAATTCCATACCCACCGAAGTTCAACTTGATTAACTTCACACCATTTGATGGAAGAGGCTCACCCACGCAATATTTGAACTACTTCAAATCTCATATGGGCGTGATCTCGAGAAATGAGCCTTTGATGGTTCGGTCATTCGTAGGAACCCTTCACGGGGCTGCCTTTGATTGGTATCGAAGACTCAAGGCTAGGAGTATCAACTGCTGGGATGATATGGAAAGCTTGTTCCTCAAGAACTTTTGACTACTAATAATCAAGTCTCGATTGGAACCCTTCTGGATGAAAAGCAAAGAAGTGGAGAGTCAATTGACTATTTCGTCAAACGCTTCCGCAATAAGGCCATAAATTGCAAAGATCCAATCACCGAGGAGTTTATATTGCAGACATGCCACAATAATTTCTCTATTGATCTGTTGGAAGTCATGGGGGTTGTCCCACCAACTACATGGAAAGATCTGAAAATACGAGGAGAACAAGTCGAAGGTTTTCTCAGAAGGAAGAAAGCTGAAAGAAGCAAAATGACGGTTGACCCCTCGGAAGTAAATTTTGCCTCTCGCAATAGAGGAAAGGCACCTGTGACTGCTGTTGACGTAAGTCAAACATCGCAACTATGACTGCGCCAACAACCTCGAGAGCAACAAAAAGCTTCTAAATCAGAATTCCACAGGACATACTCTTTTAGGGATGAAGAAGTTTCGATCATTTTCAAGCACCTCCTTGATAGCAACAAAATCAAGTTGTCACCCATTACAAATCAGGAGGAGGCTGACAAGATTTCGGACCCTAAATACTGTGCGTACCACAGGAGGATCCATCATCCTACTAAAAATTATTTTATCCTTAAAGACAGTATCCAGGCTCTAATTGACGTCGGGATCATAATGTCAAAATGACGAACTTGGTAAAGCTCTTCGGGCCTCTCGTACTATGGCCTGGACACTTACAAGAGCAACTCCATGGGTACGAGGCAGATCCCCCTTGCTCAAGGTGGTAGCAAGACGACGATGTCGATTAATAGGAAGTTCCTGAAGAGATACTGTCCTAAGTATATTCAAGATAACCTATAACCAGAGTTCCCACTGTGAAGCAAAAGATAAAAAAATACCTTCCTTCCTTCACCTTCTACCAACTCTTCCAAAATCCCCTACCAATCCTATTCAACAGGATGGTAGGTCCATAAAAAAGTTATCTCTGATAACTCCACTAAATTCTCCCACCAATCCTCTTCAATAGGATAGCAGGACCATAAAGAAAAGAATTATCATGTTAACTATTAGCTCTGATAGTTAATTCTTTCCCTCCCACTTAGTTTAATAAACTAAAACTCTCATTATGAAGTGAAATATGTTCTTTCCTTTAACATTTTTTTAGAAATCAAATCTTCTCCCATTGGGTCCAGTACGACCAAACCTTTGAACAGTTAGGGTCGTTATTTATTTTTTATTTCACCAAACCTTTGAACAGTTAGGTCATTTTAAATTTTCACTCCCATTGAGTCCAGTACGACCAAACCTTTGAACAGTTAGGGTTGTTAATTATTTTTTCACTTGGTCAAAACTTTGAATAGTTAGGGCCAAACCATGCAAATTGGATAATCAGATCTTCATGCAGTTAGGGTTATCTAAATTTCACCTTTTACTCACATGTGTTAAAAGGTATCTTTAGAGTCAATTCCATGTGGTACGACTCAAATTTGATTCCTAGAGTGGAGATCCCACTCTGAGTTTCCTTCCAGATTCTTCAATGCGCGTGCATTCAGAATCTTTCAACTCTAAGTTCACGTGAACGATGAGTTCTCAGTTGAAGCGGGAAAATACCTTCTTCCTCTTTAACACAACGGGTCCGTCTTTACTCCAAGAGAAGACAAAACTTCAAAAGTCTACACTTGTAGCCAGTCTCATTACTGACTTAATGATTTTTAAATCTACGCCTATTTATGCGTAGTAGGTGTTATTCCTGTCCTTAAATCAAGAATAAGTCAGCGTCTAACACACGCCGCCGGGTAGTCAAGTCCCGTGATAATTGACCAAGTCTACGTATTCAGTATCATAGCAAATAAAGTCTATGTATTTAATATATATCCAGTCTCATTACTGACATAATGATTTGTTAAATCTACGCCTATTTATGCGTAGTAGGTGTTATTCCTGTCCTTAAATTAGGAATAAGTCTGCATCTAACACATGCTGCCGGGTAGTCAATTCCCGTAAAGATGACAAAGCCTATGCATTCAATATCGTAGCATAGATGTCATTACCTAATGACACCTAAACTATGCCTTCATGCATAGGGATGTTATCTCTGTCCCTTACCAGAGATAAGTCTGCATCTAACACATGCTGCCGGTCGTCAATTCCCGTAAGGATGACAAAGCCTACGCATTCGATATCGCAGTATAGATGTCATTACTTAATGACACCTAAACTATGCCTTCACGCATAGGGATGTTATCTCTGTCCCTTACCCAGAGATAAGTCTGTATCTAACACATGCTGCCGGGTAGTCAATTCCCGTAAGAATGACAAAGCCTACGCATTCGATATCGTAGCATAGATGTCATTACTTAATGACACCTAAACTATGCCTTCACGCATAGGGATGTTATCTCTACCCCTTACCCAGAGATAAGTCTGCATCTAATACATGTTGCCGGGTAGTCAATTCCCGTAAAGATGACAAAGCCTATGTATTCAATATCGTAGCACAAAGTCTAAGAGAGTTCATTCTTTTAGCACAACGTAACATGTAGAACGGACTTAGACAAACTACATGCTAGCCCAACTCAAACGGTAGTTGGTAAAGGCTCATCAAATCCGTTGATGGCTGAGGGTTTGCCAAAAATTCTATATCTATCGTACAAGCAATAACTTGTGACAACGGGTTCGCTCCTCCAGCCGGGGTTTAGCACTATCTCCCACTATGATGAGATAACATAGCTCTTCATACTCCTGAGAACTCAACTACAATCCAAGTGGTAACTTTCAAAATGAAGATGATCAGTTCAAAATCACTTCGTCATTTCAATCGGTTAGAATCTGATCTGCTTGACTATTGATCCCGAGAATATGGTCGGAGTCGTGTAGCCAGGGTTCAAAAGCTGAAGCAAGATATAGGTCTCTTCTACAAAGTTCAACGTTGGACAGAAGCAAGGCATATCTTATCCAAAGTATTCCAGACTCCTCGACAAAATACAGCGGAGTCAGAAAACTTTGGAGGGGGTATCTGTAGGCATCGAAAATTACTGAGGAACCCCGAGTGTGATTTAATCATGAGAAGATTGAAGAACGACATCATCAAAATCTAAGGAAGTCAACCACGGAGGCAAACTGACACATGCAAGACACATATTGTGTCTCGGCCATGTCCGAGACACTAATTGTGTCTCGGCCATTGCCGAGGCACCAAAAGTGTCTGAATTGTTCTCTCAGATATTTATTGCTATTTATGGGACCCATTTTACTTTTTCAAAATGTGGGGACGTTCAGCTACATTAATGGGCGGTTACACGCTGAAAATACGCCCACTAAGCACAAAAAGAGGGGCATTAAACGTGCATTGAAAGGGGGGAGAACGGTTATAACAGCCAGGATATGACCTCTTTGGCCGAGACAGTCCAAACTGTCTCGCCTATTGCCGAGACAATTTTGGTGCGTGACACCAAAAAGTGTCGCACCTTGGCGAGACAGTTTTGGTGCGCGACACCAAAATGTGTCGCGCCCACTGTGCAACTTCGGCTGGTCATGACTCGCGTTCTTTTTAGCAGTTACACCCCCTGAAGGCTATAAATAGCTTCCTATATTCCGCGATAGATGGGGAGGCGAGTGGAATTTTGAGTTAGAGATCTGCAGAGAGAGAAGGATATTTCAGACTTTAAAGTAGCAAAGAAGATTTCAAGAATATTTTCACGTGGAGATTCCTCAAGTTTAAGCTTTGCCTTAATACTTGTGAAGAGTAGATATCTTACTTGGCTAAGATATTTGCTTAAGTTCTTGTTTCCTTCGCGAGACATAAACTCAACTCCGTCAATTCGACGATCGTTGCTTGGTGGTCCACGGACGACGTGTCCCCGGCACAGGCAAAGAACCCACACAAACAGGAGATCGCTACATAGTGACTTCTGTTCGTGTTCTGTAAGAGAGTGAGATCATTTTCTTTGTATTAGAGAGAATTACACGTGTAATATTTCATTTGTTTTCATTTTTTGAAACGTTTCGGAAATGGAAACTGCGAAGAAACCCATTCTCGGCGTAAACAAATAGCAGACAAGTAATCAAACCAGCAGTTCAGATGACTCAAGTGGCCGACCTCTTGCAAGGCCGGTTCGAGAGGCGTTACATGTCACCATGTCGCCACTCTCACTAGGTCGACTCGACAAGTTACCCGCTCGGCCATCTTCCATGCCGACATTTTGTGAGGCCAGCTCAAGAGGCGGTACCTGCCGTCATCTCGACGTCCTCACCAAACTGACTCAACAAAATAACTCACTCGACTGTATCTTTTGGTGACATATTGCGAGGCCGACTCGAGAGGCGGTACGAGTCGACCTCTTCGAATACAACGACTCCATGGATGACCCGCTTAACTAGCTGGTCGACGTCTTGCGAAGCCGACTCAAAAGGCGGTACTACTCGACATGCCACCCAGGATAGGAAGACGACATCGTGCCTCGAGCCTCCCGCCAGCGATGAGTCACCGCCGCATTGAATACGAAATCAGAGCCATCAATTCTCTAAGCTCGTAGATCTTTAAGACACGTCGTACCATGTGCTCCCTGTCACTTCACATTAAATACCGATGCGACCTCGTCCACTCGGATAGCAACACTTGTAAAGGCGAATCTAACTCAGCCGCCAACCCATGCCTGATCGAAGTGACCTCCATCCACTCACCGGTCGACACCTGTAAAGTAGAAGCTGACTCAGCCGCCAGCTATTAGTCGGCCAAAGTTACCAAACTATCCCCTGATCATTGCTATAAATAGGGGAGCTGTTTACAGATAGAGGTAAGCAATTTCTGCGCACTCTGAACCTATTTAAGAACACTCAGTTCAATTCCTATTTCCCCACTCAAGATTACCCACTAACTTGATTGTCGGAGGAACCACCGGGGATCCAACCCCAACCTCTCACGATTTGTGACATGTGCAGGACATCTCAGGAAATTTCTGGCTTGGACATCCAGAGGATTTAGAGGACCCTAACCATTTGACAACTTAAATAATTGACTGTGTGATCCGTAGCATCAACAACTGTCGCTAGCATCTATGATGGGGTCGTTTCCCGTAATTATTATGCGATGACGGTTTACCATTCCTGTTGTCATTGTGTAACAATAATTTTTCACTCCCGTTGTTGTTGTGTAACAACGGTTGATAATCTTATCGTTGAAGACTAACTAATGACGGTTGGATACCATCGTAAAATTCCTCATGGTTAGCAATTAGTAACCCATCAACGATGATGTCTTCCCTTTGTATTTTGAATTCAATGTAGTCATTGATCTATGCTGTATATAGAACCACTGCTTATATTCTCAAACAAATAATAAGATTCACAAGATAAATATATTAAAAGAACTAATAATAAAATAAAAGAGAAAATTAAATTTTCATTCACTAAAAGCATCAAGAAACAAAGTTCCGTCATCTTGAAATATTCAATACTAATAACAAGACTTAATGATTCAAGTGTTCAAAAAAAGTGAAGCTATCCAAATCAAAGTAAAATAGAATCTTGGAGACCTTTCCTATCATCTCTAAGCAATTTGAAAAAGTATTATGTGGTTTAAAACCACACACAATCCTCTCTTCAATCTTCAAAAATCTATAGCCTAAAAATAAAAAGGTCACATAATTAAGAAATATCAATTATGACCATTTGTAAATAGACTATTCCCAAATATTATCTTGTTAAGAAAAAACCATATTTTCACGAGTATAAGTAGTCAATCTCAAAAGTATATAAGACTTTGTAAGGAAATAATTACCTAGTATGTATTGAGAGCTATTTCTTTAGCTTGGAGATTTAGCTTCTTATATGTAACAACCATTTTATAGGCAATATAGGGACAGACTGAGGAGTTTTTTTAGAACTCCTCATCTTTTTAGAACTCCTCATCTTTTAAAAAAAAAAAAATCTTGTACATCTTGTTATAATTTACCACTTATTTTACCCTAAATGTTATATGTAGTTTATGATGTCATTCCATCTTTTTTTCTTCTGCTGGATCAATTTCAATTTCTTTTGTTGATACTGACACATAATAGCACTAAACACATAATAGCACTTACTTACTAGGCAAGGTAACTTGGTTTTTTTTGTTTTTATTTTATATTTTTTCCCCTTCCCACTTTTTTCGAGTGTCTCTTCTCTTGCAAGCATGAGTCATGATGAGTGCATGACCTAAGTAATCCTCTTCATTCTATTTTTTTTTTCTTATGTACATATGTTTTGATGATAACTTTGATATTGACTCCAATTCAGTTTCATATGTGCAAGTGTCAAAAAATAGTTTCATTACTGGGAACTTGCTTGGCTTTAGGTACTAGCCATCACAAGTAATCAACAAATAACATTCTTATTCACGTCCAAAAGTATTATGCATACAAATCCTATCAAACTACTTTCGTCACCTCATTCAACATGGAAGTGCTTTGATATCCAACATGAAAGTGTTTTGATGTCCATCTATTAGCAGTACATAAATCCTAATCGTTCACCTAATGTCCATCCATTTGCAGGACATAGATCCTAATTATTAACCTATACTTTTATTTAACAGTCCTGATCTCAACCCTCCAAATTTCACTCTAAAATCATGCATAAAGCCGATAAATACCGAATTTGTCTTTAATCCAGTTCAAAAAATTAGTAAATGCAAACATTTTTTGTTCCACATATTCTGATTCGTGCCGTGACAAGTGCTTTCATATTTTATCAATCTTCTAGGTTCAATGGACTGGCTATTCCCACTGATTGATCTAGTCAGATTCTCAGAATTGTTTTTTCAACTTTCACAGACTCACAATAAAGTACAACTTTTCCTGCCAACACAATTTAGATATATTTAACATGAAAAATAAACTGAAATAAGCAGAGTAATTTAAACAAAAAATTGTTGATACTACTTCTACGTAAAAGAATCCACTCCGAAATTGTTGATTACTACTGAACCTGAAATATAAGCAAACAAATAGAAGGTTGTTTTTCCTAATCTTACAAGCATAAAACATCATAAGAATTGAGATTTCATAAGTAGTATTCACCAATCGGCGAGATGGAAGATATTAGTTGTGATAGGCCAGATGTATCGGTGTTGGATATTGGGCAACTATTATAGTGATTTGGGTGGAGGAATAAAACTGATTTGGAAGTATATGGATAAATATATACAGCAACAGTAGATAGAGAGGTAGATAATGGAGGCGGCAGTAAGATGTTAGGGTTCCATTTCTTTAACTCACATCTCTTACAATTTATATGAAGTACAAGAGTGGAGTTAATAGTTGTACTCACATAATTAAACATTTAACTAAATTAAACACCGCTGGACATGATTATTTGATCCATCAGCACATTACATTAACATTCTCCCCCTTAATGTGATGCTCTTCAACTCCTAATTGCTTCCTGAAGTACTGAAACTTCTCTTTTGAAAGAGCCTTTGTAAATACATCAGCAACTTGGTCTTCAGACCTGCAAAAGTTGAGTTGCACTTCTCCTTCTTCAATTGCTTCTCGAATGAAATGATGCTTGATTGCAATATGTCGCGTGCGGCTGTGAAAAACTGGATTCTTTGCCATTGCTATAGCTGATTTGTTGTCACACAAAATTTTCGAAGCTTCTTGCTGTTTTTCCCCAATATCTTCCAGAATTCTCCTCAACCAAATTGCTTGAGATGTAGCCAAAGAAGCGGAAACATACTCGCCAATAAGACTCGAAAGAACCGATTGTTGCTTCTTTGATGCCCAAGAAAACACACCAGAGCCCAGAGAAAATGTGTACCCTGAAGTACTCTTCATATCATCGATGCAACCACCCCAATCACTATCACAATATCCTTTTAATTTTATAGCAACTCCTTTGTGATACCGGATCCCAAAATTGGTAGTACCACGAATGTATCTCAGAACTCTTCTTGCTGCTCAAAGATGAACCTGACTAGGACAATGCATGAACCTAGACAACAAACTCGCTGCAAACATGATATCTGGCCTTGTCGCAGTAAGATACAACAAGTTTCCAACCAAACTTCTATAGATCGTAGCATCTCCTTTCTCTCTTTGATCTTCTTTCATTAGTTTTTCATTCACAACAAGAGGCATAGTCATTGGTGTGCATTCTTTCATTCCAAATTTCTCCCAAATATTTTCAGCATACTTTCTTTGACAAAGAAATACACCACTATCCTCTTGATAAATCTCCATGCCAAGAAAATGATGTAATAGCCCCATGTCATTCATCTCATATTTTCTCATCATGTCCTTTTTAAATTCTTGAATCATTCTGTCATTGTTCCCAGCAAATAGCAAATCATCAACATATAAAGTGACAATGAGAATATTGGACTTGCCTTGATTTTTAACATACAAATTAGGCTCACTCTTGCTCTTATTGAATCCTTTTTCCATGAAATAAGAATCAATCTGGCTATACCAAGCTCGAGGAGCTTGCTTCAGCCCATACAATGCCTTTTTTAATTTATACACTTTTTCTTCTTCTCCTTTCATCACAAATCCCTGAGGTTGCTCAACATAGACCTCTTCTTCCAATTCTCCATTTAGAAACGCTAATTTCACATCAAGTTGATAAAGAAGCCAACCTTTTTGAGCTGCTAAGGCAATAAGAGCTCGAATGGTGTCAAGCCGAGCTACCGGTGCAAAGGTTTCATGGAAATCAACTCCGGGTTGCTGTGAGTAACCTTTTGCGACAAGTCTAGCCTTGTTTCTTTGAATTGAACCATCTGCTTTTAGCTTTACCTTGTAAACCCATTTCACACCAATGATCTCCTTGTCTTGAGGTCTATCAACCAACTCCCATGTATTGTTCTTTTCAATCACTTGAATTTCTTCTTCCATAGCTTTCTTCCAAGCTTTCTCACTAATTGCTTCTTCAAAATTTTCAGGTTCCATGATGCAGAAATTGCATCTTGCATAAACATCACTCAGACTCTTCATTTTCTTTGGAGTTGAACTTGGGGATGAGGAACTTGGTGCAAAACTTGAACCACTTGGAGATGATGACGAATCTGTTCTTGGAGAAGGAGGAGTTTCTTCTTCATTTTCTCCCTCTTGTCCTTGTCTTCTCTGAACCGCGTCAACTAAAATAGCCCTCTTCTCAATTTTTTCTTCTTTCCAATTCCAAGCAGATTTTTCATCAAACAAAACATCTCGGCTGATGATTACTTTGTTGTTCTTCAAACTATACAACTTGTATCCTTTTGAGTGTGAACTATAACCCATAAAAATACATCTCTCACTCGCTTCATCAAGTTTGCTCCTTTTCTCTTTTGGAATTTGAGCATAGCAAACACATCCAAAGACTTTTAAGTGTCTGATGGATGGTTTCCTACCACTCCAAGCTTCAAATGGTGTTTTATTTTCTAAAGCTTTTGTTAGGCACCTATTCATCAAGTACACTGCAGTGTAGACAGCTTCAGCCCAAAAAACATTAGGTAGTCCCTTCTCATGTAGCATTGATTTAGCCATCTCCATCACTGTTTGATTCTTTCTTTCGGATACACCATTTTGTTGAGGTGTGTACCCAACTGTGAGTTGTCTTTCTATGCCTTCATCTTCACAAAAATTCTGAAATTGATTTGAAGTATACTCCTTCCCCCTATCACTTCTCAACACTTTGATAAACTTGCCACTTTACTTCTCAACAACACTTTTAAATTTTTTAAGGGAAATTTGCTTGGAGGAACCAAAAAAACTTTGGCTATGCCTCCTCCTCCCCAGCCTAAAAACCAAAGCTTCCCAGCCCCTATACGTAGATATCAGTGCAACTAACCCCCAAATACTGTACAAACCCACTACCTAATATGGTCATTCCCAAATTACCCATCCATTTAAAACTAAAAAGCGCTCGTAATTCCCCATCGAGCGCGATTTTCGAAACCCTCCTCTGCAACCAAAATTTTCGAAGCCCTCTGAAGATCTAAGTCCTCCACCGCCTCCGACGACGCTCGCCACTCATCCGCTCGGCGTCTTTATTGCTCGCTGCTCGCTTTCCGCTTGCCGACGTGGCTCATTCCGCCCGTCCGCTGGCTTACTTCGTCCTCCGCTGCTTCGCTCGTTGACTGCCTTGCTCGTGCAAGTTCGGCGTCTGCGAAGTTTCGCCGCCGCCGACAAGGATCCGCCGACCGCAAGCTCGTTGGCGTGGCTCGACAATTGCTCTTCTTCACCAAACCCTCGTTTTGCGGAAAATACAAGATGACGAATTCATCATCTGAAAAATCTGAATCAGTAACAACAAAGGCCCATTTGTAAGTATAAACTGAATTCAATTGGCATGATGGTCATTCATTTTGTTTGTCATTGTGAATTTATCCACAGTAGAACCCTAAGTAGATGTAATTTTGGTTGTGTTGTGTTTTACAGTAAGGGTGATATCAGAATATGTTGTAATATTCGTGGATATTGTGAATTTATGAATAGAATTGTTCCACGAATGAGGGCCGATCATTGGAAGGCTTATGGATCATCGAATTTCTAAAACTATATTAGTTTTGGAGCAATTCCATCGGAGAAAGCCACAATCATGCTACTGATAGATCATCTAGATTTGGCCGCTGGAAAGTTTTTTTAAGGATAGCCAAACGGGGACAAAACAAGCCTATACATTTGATGTAAAATAGGTGCAAAAACATACGCGGTTCAAGGATGAAGGGGAGAAACCGGAAGGAAATTGCGATACCGAGAATAGGATATGGAGTACATACTTTAGCGAGAAGCAACAAGAAAAGTACAAGAGTGGCCGAGATTACCTTGAGGCCTTATTGGATAAACTGGTTGATAGCAAAAAGAAATCGGCTGTCTTTGATTTTGTTATGCTTCAAATCCTTTATCAACTGACAATGAAATGGACTCCAACCGCTAGAATGAATGCACCGCGGCATATGTTCAAGTATTTTACTCGGATAGATGTGGTTGATCAGTTTCCATGGGCGACGATCATCTTCAGTGAATTGTGGGACTCTTTCAAAGCTGCCAAGATAGCTAAAAAGGGGCAGACATATCTTAGCGGCTGCGCTCCCTTGCTATCGGTGAGTTATCTGTGTTATTTATCATTAATATGTTGCATTTTCACCTTATCTATGATCATTGACATTTACATGTGATATATCACACTAATATGTGACATTTGAGCTCCATATATGATATTTGTCCCTGCTATGCATTGTTTAATTGTGATACTTGTAGTTAATATGTGATGTTTTCCCCTTATATATGTGATTATTGTCTTTGATATGTGATATATGAAACTCATATGTGACGTTTTTTTCCCATATGTGACATTTGACCCTTATATGTATTTCTTAATTATGATATTTGTAGATAACATGTGACATTTGTATCTAACTTATGACCTCTATCTTTTACATGTGACACTTGTATCTATCTTGTGATACTTCATTGATTGAATGTTGCTTTTTTGAAGCTATGGTATTATGAGATTACGAACATCAAGGAGCCAGCTAGAGTCAATGATTCGAAGCCACCTAGAGTCAATGATTCGAAGCCACCAATGACAAACTGGGCATTGGAAGGCAAGAAAGTGGGTTCGTTGCGGACTGCAACGATTATGAAGAAAGCAGAGGCTACAATCCACATATTACCGGAGCAAGATATGCTGCGGTATGTCCATGAGGAGATCAAGCCAGAGCGTAGAAAGATGAAGGCAAAAAGAGAGGAGGAAGTTGACTCTGAAAAATCCTTAAGAAAGAAAAGAGTTAAAAAAGAGGAAAGGAGTCAATCGACTATTGCATTGGTGAGATAAGTTTAATTCTCTCGTGATTATTATTTACATTTTGACAGCGGTAATAATCTTTTATGTGATTATTATTTATTCCATGTGACTGTTATATGTTGTCTGTGATAAAAAGTATAATTGTGTGACTTTTATTTATTATATGTGACATTTGCATGTAGACTGTGATACATTATTATCAGTGTGCCAATTGGTTAGTCCTATGATATTTGCGTGTTTATTATGGTATATGCAGTGTTTATGTGAACTTAATGTGTGAAACGTGCATATGTGACATTTGCTCACTAAAACTTAGTTGTTAATGTAGAATGAAGCTTACGACAAACTATCAATGTTGAACAAGCTTATGAGCAAGCACTTGTTGCTCATGGCGTTAATGCGATAACCATTAAGGCGAAATTGAGAAAAGATTCTTTGAAAAGAAACAAGGGAGAGAAAAAAAGATGAGAAGGTAATAAATTATTTCTTGTTTCATGTGCTCGCTCGTCACTGTAAAAGTTTCTTTTATTTTTTGACATTTATGCGCCTCTACTGTGAAGAGGGGGCGAGAAAAAAGATGATCAAGGCAACGAAAGGGAGGAAGTTGAAGATGATAGAGCGACATGGGGATTGAAGTTGAGGTGGTAACACTTACGTATATCATGTGATAATTACTTCTTTGTCGTGATGCTTATATATTACCCGTGACATTTAGTAATTTCGTGATAATGCATATTTCCGTGATATTTGATTATTATTTATTCCATGTGACTGTTATATGTTGTCCGTGATAAAAGTATAATTGTGTGACTTTTATTTATTATATGTGACATTTGCATGTAGACCGTGATACATTATTATCGGTGTGCCAATTGGTTAGTCCTATGATATTTGCGTGTTTATTATGGTATATGCGGTGTTTATGTGAACTTAATGTGTGAAACGTGCATATGTGACATTTGCATGTAGACCGTGATACATTATTATCGGTGTGCCAATTGGTTAGTCCTATGATATTTGCGTGTTTATTATGGTATATGCAAGGTTTATGTGAACTTAATGTGTGAAACGTGCATATGTGACATTTGCTCACTAAAACTTAGTTGTTAATGTAGAATGAAGCTTACGACAAACTATCAATGTTGAACAAGCTTATGAGCAAGCACTTGTTGCTCATGGCGTTAATGCGATAACCATTAAGGCGAAATTGAGAAAAGATTCTTTGAAAAGAAACAAGGGAGAGAAAAAAAGATGATCAAGGCAACGAAAGGGAGGAAGTTGAAGATGATAGAGCGACATGGGGATTGAAGTTGAGGTGGTAACACTTACGATATCATGTGATAATTACTTCTTTCTTTGTGATGCTTATATATTACTGTGACATTTAGTAATTTCACGTGATCGTGCATATTTCCTATGATATTTGCGTGTTTATTATGGTATATGCGGTGTTTATGTGAACTTAATGTGTGAAGCGTGCATATGTGACATTTGCATGTAGACCGTGATACATTATTATCGGTGTGCCAATTGGTTAGTCCTATGATATTTACATCTCCCATGTGATACTTCCTTATTTTTATGACATTCAATTCTTTATTGTGATATTTGTTCATCTCCGTGACTTTTACTTTATTCTTTGTGACTTAAACAATTTTCCGTGACATTTGGTCATTATTTGTGATCTATCACGACTTAATGTAAATATCACAAGAAACTACTTTCTTCGACATTTACATTTAGTCCGTCATAGTTCTTGTTTTCTGTGATTATTAGTGTTTTCTTGTGATACTTATCGTTGATTTTCTTTGTGCATATTATGCGAAAGAGGACTGTTTTAGAGGTTAACAACCTAATCATAAATAGATATGATATGCTTCAGCTGATACGCGGTGGAAGATTAAAGGATGAGGTTGGATTTTACTTTTTTAACTTATGCCGTTATTAAAGTTTTGATAATTACACAAATTATTGCATTTGCAATCGTTAGACCGTAGAAGCATTGGTTGCAAGGCCTAAAAAATGGCTCAAGTTGCCGGAAAATGCGGATCGGGAACGAAAATTCGCTATTGTGACATCTTATTTTAGCGTGAGTAATATCGAGCATAATGCTTTTACAAGCAATATTGTATTTATATGTTATTTGACTTTCTTCCTCATTTTTTTCTTTTTTTTTTGAAGATTTGGTTGCTAATTGCTTCAATCTTGGATGAGAAAAATGTATATAAGAAGTATATAAAGAAGCATATAGATGATGGGAAGGATGCTCTGTTAATTCCAATATGTCACGCTGATCACTGGCATGTCCTTGAGGTCAATTTGGGGCAAAAAAAATACCGACACTACAGCTCACGACCACAAGACATGTAATGAGACGGCTAAAAATCCAGCCTATTTTAGACAGATAGTTAGTGGATTCACTGTGGTCGACATTCGAGCATTCGAATATGAAGTAGTTCCTTGTCAACCGCAAAAAGGCTCGTAAGTTTCTCCAAACACCTTATTCCTTATCTGTTTTATGACACTTATACATTTTATGTGATATATAATCTTTGTTGGTGACATATACTCTTCGTATGTGACATTTACATGTTACATGTGACAAATTCTGCTGTTATGTGACCTTTAGACATCCTGTGTGACATTTGCTGCTTTTAAGTGACACTTATACATTCAGCGTGAATTTACCTCTTTTCTATTTAGGTACGACTGTGGCATCCACGCATATTTTTACCTCAAAGCAATCCTAGAGGGAGAGGAGGTAATGAATATTGAAGCCTTGCAAAGGGGGTCTGAAATGTTACGGGCAGGACTTGCTGGTAAAATTATATGTGAAGGCCGAGAATGGAAAAAACTGGATCGCAAGTTAGATGCAGATGATCCAGAATATCTTTTGTATTTTGGGAGTAATGGCGTACCATTGATTGAGTGGAAGTATTAGACAAACATGTATAGCGTTAGTTATTTGTTGGATGTTGATACATTCTTTATAAATTTTAACACTTGTGGTGACAATGATGAAATGTGCATCCGTGATTACTCCATGAACTTTTATTTGACATATTATGGAATCGAAAGTATAGATCTTACACTTATCATATCTATTACCAATAAGTCACACGAACAGTAAACTGTAACATTTAAAGTGTAAATGTCACAACAAAATGTCAAAAGTAACATATAACGCATAAAAGTCACAAAACGTTTGAATTCTACTAGGTAACGTTAGTCTTGGATAGGTTACGTGCATGTGGCTCGCTTATGTCCTTCAGCGTGACGCCTTGAGCATTTAATCAGACGCCTATTCTCGATCGGTTGTTGATACGCCTATTCTTGTTTCTTCCACGCTCTTTGTCGCCTTTGGGGAAGTATGCCAAGCTGTTTCATCCGTGACATCCGGCTTATCGTAAGTTGGAACAGAAAGAGAATCGGTTCGTAACTTTTCTTGAAAGCTTCATCGCCATGAACCAATCGCAATATTGGTACACATCTCTATGCATAAAGTGAATAGCAAAGACACGATGTTTACATGGTATTCGCAATATATCCCATGCACGACATGTGCATGTTTTGTGTTCCAAATCAACTTGTACGCATTTTTGAGATGATACCTCAAAGATTTCACCGTCGAATGTGAGACTTCAAGAGTGCTCCCCTTCATGCAATTTTCTTGCGAATTTTTCCGCCAGACATAGATAGCTATTCCATTTACTTGCCATCTCGCGGTGAGTATTCATCCTTTCCATTATTTGCACATCTAATGTGATCCATCATATCACAAATAGGAAGTGTTCTTGCAACACTAATCCAACTGTTGAATGATTCGCAACATTGAAAGTGATATGACCATATCGCAAATAAATATTATATGTGTCAAACTAAACTTTACTAACACAAAATACAAAGAACAAATACGTAACAGAGAAATATCACAAGTAAACGCTATGTCACAAGTTAAAAAGAAATGTCACGATTACTATAAACTATCACATAGAACATTTAAAGGTCACATGTAGCGTAAACAATCACATATAATAGGAATTATCACATATAATAGCTAAATGTCACATTAAGGTTTAAACTATCACATAATGAAGGGAAAAGTCACATATAACAACGAAGTATCACATATAAGCATCAAGCCACAAACAACACATAATTGTCACATATTACCGTAATATATCACATATAATAGGAATTATCACATATGACGGTGAAAAGTCACAATATTTGGCATACCTTATACCGGAAATCAAATTAGCCCAATTTTTGGACCATAGCTGAGAGCTACTTGGTAAGCTCTTTCATTTAACATCCTAATCTGATATAAGACAAAGATTACATTCTTTTTCCAGATATTTGTATGCAAAGAAACTCCAATAATTTTGAAATCCTTTGAGCAAAGACTTGAGGCAAAACCCATCTCTAAGCTTCAATTTGTAATTCTCAACAAGATGAAGTACACATCTAGAATGGTACGATCAGGAAATATATTTTTTAAAGATTGTTTTATTCCTTTGTCGGCATCTGACAAAATAACTAGAGGATGGGGTGGATTATATGGTTCTGTTCGATTGTACAAAATATACCGCAACCCTTGAATAAACCAACTCCAATTTGATTCATTCTCTTGGTCACAAACGTAAAAGGCGAGTGGAAATATGCCTTGATTACCATCATAAGCAGTCGCACCTAATAAGATCCCTTTATAACAATCTTTAAGAAAGGTCCTATCTAGAAAGAGCAATAGCCTACATCCCTTTAGAAACCCCTGTATGTATGCACTATAGGCCACAAATAAACGCTTGAATCGCCTTTCTTCTTCTTCAATGATGACGACACTGCCTGGGTTTGTTTCCATCACCTTCATTTGGTACCTTAAAGAAAGGATTAAAGGAACAAATAACTTGTTAATTGATGATTAAGTATCACATGTAAGACCACAAATGTCACATATGAGGACTAAGTATCACATGTAAGACCAAAATATCACATATGAGGTCTAAGAATCACATGTAGGACCACAATGTCACACATAAGATCGAGGGGTCACAGTTAAGGTCGAACATTCACATTATGATCTAAAGTGTCAACTATGTCTATGAAGTATCACATGATATGCTTGTAGGTCACATAGCGTTCTGAAATGTCACATATAAGATTAACAAATCACATATAAGTTCTAAAGGACACACGAAAAAATTAATGGACTAACCAGGATAGTAAATCATATGAATGCCTTGCGCAACCAAATGTTTGCTCTTTTGCTGTCTCCTTAGCATGCCAAGCTTTAGAATAATTGTAGAATAATTGACGTTTATACCATATTGGGAGTGTAATTCTTTTCTAATGTCAGTTGGGGTGATATATGGACGCCTCTTCATAACTGATTGTAGCATACTTGCAATCCACCTTCTCGATGCTCTGGAATGACTAGCTGTGCTGTTATGTTGCCCACAAGTATGTTGAGGAACAAATTTTTTTATAGCAAAGGTCGACACATGGCTCAATCGTGAAGCATAAAGCAATCACGGGCATTGTGTTTCTTTTTTGAACATGCAACAAGCCCGAACGCGTTTTGGCTCATTGTGAACATATTTAAAAGCAAACTTCTTAGCTATAGAATAGTATATAAGAGCCATTCTAACTTCTTTTATACTTTCAAATTGCTGCCCTATTCCGTTGATTGCCTCGTGCCACCATCTTTGGGATTAGTGTCGAGTCATTTACTATTTCGTCCATCCCCACACATGCCGCCCTTGAGGATTGTCATTAGGGATCCTCTCCGATTCCTCGATGGGGATCCTCTCGATTCCTCAATATGCTCGATGATGTGAGCTTACAAGAGGAAGGCCGCAAGTTTAATCTAACATACATATCGTCATGTGAGACAATTACAAATAACTGTTAACTAGTATGTGTCACAAATAAAGTCTATATATCACGTAATGTCTACGTGTCACATATAAGGCGAAATATCACAGCTCCCATTATAACGTATCCAACCCGAAAATAATCTTTTCAATACTTACTTAAGCTCGTTTACGTTCCTATGACATGTGGATCCTTCACCTCTTTCACTAACAAATCATGGTTATCGTGATTCAACCCCATTGAACGATGAAAATCTATCATGTTGAGAATATCTTCATCTTTTAACACTCAAGTGAGACATTGGGAAACTTCTAGAGAGTAACTTATCAATAAACTTTCATACGGTACTCTTAAATTCTCTGAAGCTTGCATCTTCAATTCAACGATACTTGTTGCGAATTGACTTTAATGAGGGTTGCATTGGTGTTAAATGAAATCATACACATTAAAGGTTGTTCCATTTTGGTTGTTGGAGAAGTTAAGAGGAGAAGTTAAGATGAAAGAGTTAAGAATTTTGGGTTGTTGAAGGTTGTTGAGTAGAATAGAAAGAGGGAAAGAGATATTACATTGACATGGGGCTTTTTTTGGAGGGAACTTATATGTTTCCCTCCAATTTTCACTTTCCCTCCAAATTTCCCCTCTCAGCCATTAATGGCATTCTCCCCATCTCTCTTCTACCGAAGGAAGCATGTCACTTCGTACTGTTTAATGGAAGATGGATGCCCAATAAGATAAAATAATCTACATTCCACAAATGGGTACAAAAGGGTAAAGTGGGCAATACTTAGAAATACGGTATAAAGTACATATACAATGTTGGGCTAGGGGTTTTTAGCATAGAAAGTTGGGTCAAGGTGCTTACAAGGGGTTGACTTTATTTGGGGGAGGAGGAGGCATAGCCAAAGTTTTTTTGGTTCCTCCAAGCAAATTTCCCATTTTTTAAACACCATAAACACTTCAAATTTTTGCCTCATAAAATATACCCAAGTCATTCGAGTGTAATCATCAATGAATAGAAGAAAGTACCTATTTTGTGAATGAGAAGGTGTGCTCATTGGTCCACAAATGTTTGTATGAACCAACTCCAAAATCTGTTTGGCTCGCCAAGCTACTCCTTTTGGAAAAGGTTGACGATGATGTTTCCCTAAAGCACATCCTTCGCAAACCTCATTCTTGCTTTCAATAAGTGGCAGTCCCTGAACCATATTTTTTTGAGAAAGCAACTTGAGACTTTGAAAGTTCAAATGCCCAAGTCTACGATGCCATAACCAGAAATTATCTGAAATTATTGCACTAAATGCAACTTCTTTGGCATATTTCACCTCCAACGGGAAGCTTCTATTTCTCTTCATCTTAATTTTTGCCACAACTTGATCTCAATTCCTTGTCTCATAAATAGTGCAGCTGTTTTTAAAAAAATTAAGTGAGTATCCATGCTCCAAAAGTTGTCCAACACTCAATAAATTCTGCTCCAGATCTGGTACGAGTAAAACATCTCGTATATATCTTGTTCCTTTCTTCGTTTGAAGACCAACAGTTCCTTTTCCAATAGCTTCCACCATAGCACCATTGCCCATCTTCACTTGAGAGTTAACGATGGTGTCCATATCTAGAAAGATATTTTTATTTCTGTCATATGGTTGCTACACCCGCTGTCCAGAAACCAAATTTCCTCTTTTTGTTCAACAGCACTATGACAAGCATAGAACAAATTTGATTCAACTTCTTTCTCTTCAGTAAAATTTGCTTGTCGATTTTTTAAAATCGACATTCACTTTGTTTATGCCCAAATTTTTGGCAATTGAAACACTTTGGTTTACCTTTAAACCAACATTCACTCGAATGACTTCTTCCATTCTGATTCGGCAATTTGGAGCTTCTTCATCATTTCTTCTTTCACCATACATTAGTCTTCCTCTTCCTCCATAATTTCTTCCTCTGCCTCTGCCTCGCCTTGTCTTCCACCTTTGAAATTTTCTCTCTTGCTTGTCACCCCTTTTCAAAAATTTTGAACCCAAGTTGAGCTTCGGTGATAGGCACTCTTAATTGCTTTTTCGGGCGTCGATTCAGTTTTTGCTCAAAGGATTTTAGAGAACCCATCAACTCTTGAACACTCATTTCGAAATATCTTTTGTCTCTTCAACAACGACCACAATAGGATCAAATTTCTCGGAAGGCTAATTAAAATCTTTTCAACAACTCTCTTATCACTTAAATCTTCACCATAACACTTCATTTGATTCACCAAATTAGTAACTCTAGTTGAAAAATCATTCATTGTTTCATTGTCTTTCATTCTCAAAATTTCTAAATCTCTTCTAAGGTTTTAAAGTTTTCCAACTCTTACCTTTGCAACTCCTCGAAATTCTTTTGGGATATCCCATGCTTGCTTTGCTTTTGTTCTTTGCCATAATTCTTGGAAAGAGAACATCGAAACTCCTTGTTGAATCTTCCCAAGAGCTGTAGCATCTAATTTTGTTTCTCCTTCAATTCTTTTGAGTTTCGTCAAACCATCACGTAGATTCGGGCTCTATAAACCCTTTTTCAACAAACTCCCACAGATCTAGAGAGAGAAACATAGTTCTCATCTTTACGCACCAAAAATCATAATTTTCACCATGAAAAACTAGTACATAAACATGTTGGATGCTTCCACTTGAAGAGCTGGTGCTGGCCATGTATTTTCTTCAAAGATCCCCTTTTTCTTGAGCTTTATTTGCCCTTTAATCCTTTAGATCCGAGCTATCAACTTCAACCTAGGCTCTGATACCAATTTTGTTGGATATTGGGCAACTATTATAGTGATTTGGGTGGAGGAATAAAACTGATTTGGAAGTATATGGATAAATATATACAGCAACAGTAGATAGAGAGGTAGATAATGGAGGCGGCAGTAAGATGTTAGGGTTCCATTTCTTTAACTCACATCTCTTACAATTTATATGAAGTACAAGAGTGGAGTTAATAGTTGTACTCACCTAACCTCATAACCGAACATAATTAAACACTTAACTAAATTAAACACCATTTGGACATGATTATTTGATCCATCACATTACATTAACAATCGGGCCGGATGGAGGAATTACTACTAGCGGGATGGAGGGATTGATGATTAAGGAAGAGGAGGTGGAGGAGGTTCTCATTGTCAAGGCGGCAAGAGGGAGGAGAAGGAAGAGGCGACGAGATCCATTTGTTCCCATCGAGAAAGGAGGAAGAGGAGGCATCCTCGATGTTTTCTAGGGTTTATGCCTCGAGAATTGAGATAGAGGAAATATGTGAGATAGTGGGCTATGATATTTATTTATTATAAATTTTATTTATACTCTTATAGGATTATATTTCATCTCTAACGATAGTTATTGAGTCCTTTATCTTTCAAGGCTACCCATCAACGAAGGTAATGGGACCAAACAACGAAGGATCTCAATAACCATTGTCCAGCCATACTTCACTTATTGAATATTTATTTATAAAACTTGATGAAGGCATGAAAAGCCCGTTGTTATTGTATATACATTAACCATGGTTAATTAATCCTGTTGTTAACTTTGGTCGTCAAAGACCCAATTTCTTGTAGTGTGAGCATGATGGGAGAGCGAAAATATTTCCTAGGATTCTAGGTGAGCAGACGAAAGATGTCGTGTTTATCTCTTAAGAAAAATACATAAAAGAACTTCTGAAATGCTTCAAAATGGATAACTTAAAAGTAATGTCAACCCTGATGAGTCCATTGACAAAGCTTAAAAAAGATAAAATGGGAGTGTCAATTGACAAAAAAAGGCATAGAGGTATGGTCGGTAGTCTCTTATATCTTACTACTTCTCATCCGAATATTATGTTTTCTATGTGTTTGTGTGCGAGATTCCAAGTGAATCCTAAGCAATCGCATTTGAAAGCTGTAAAACGAATTTTTTTTGATATCTTGTTGTAATGCAAAAATTTAGTTTATGGTTTTTCAGTCTGCAATTCTTTTGATTTAGTTGGTTATTCAGATAGTGATTATGCTGGGAGTCACATAGATAGGAAAAGCACTAGTTGATCATGATATTTTATTGCACTTTTATACCATCATTATCTATCTTATTTTAAATAAAATATCCGCTAATAAGTATTTTTATTTTAATTTATAGGAAATAAAAAATTAAAGAATAAGAGCCCAAAAAGAACTCAAATCTCTTTCTTTCAATCCTTGTTGGAGCCCAAGATCAAGATAAAGAAGCCTATGAAAGCCCATACAAGAGAGCCCAAGACTAGTAGTACGGCACACCTTCTAGGACATTCTGTTATGTCTTGGTGAAGTAGGAAATAAAACTGTGCGTCCTTGTCAACTACTGAGGCTAAGTACATTGCACTAGATAGTTATTGTGCACAAGCTCTTTGGATATATTTGATACTACAAGACTTTGGCATTAGCTTTAAGAAATTTCCTCTTAGGTGTGTCAATAAGAGTGCTATTGACTTGAGTGATAAGCCTGTATACAATTCCCAGACAAAATACATAGACGTTAGGTATCACTTCATAATGGACCACATTGCTAAGGAGAATGTACAAATTGAGTTTGTCCCCATCGATTAATAGCTTGCAGATATTTTTACCAAGCCTTTGCTCGAAGATTATTTCACTAGATTGAGATAAGATTTAGGCATTTTATCCCTTAATATCTAGCTTGTCGATTTTTTCACATATTTTGTTTTGTTTTTGTTGATTTTTCTTTTTATTTTTTTATTTTTATTTTTCTTTTCTTTTTTTCTTTCTTGTCTTTGCTTTCTTTTTATTAAATTTTCTTTGACATGCCTATGCATCTACTTTTGCCAAATATTTTCGGATGATATTGTTTATTGGTATTGAGGTATGAATATGACATGCACAATTCACATTATATATATATATATATATATATATATATATATATATATATATATATATATATATATATATATATATATATATATATATATATATATATATATATATATATATATATATATATATATATATAGTGGAAAGCTCCTATAAACTTAAGTGGATAAGAAATAGTCATCCACCAACTTTTTATCCATTGATGTTGCCTTGGGATCCATGAAAGATCTGAAATTATTGCACTAAATGCAACTTCTTTGGCATATTTCACCTCCAACGGGAAGCTTCTATTTCTCTTCATCTTAATTTTTGCCACAACTTGATCTCAATTCCTTGTCTCATAAATAGTGCAGCTGTTTTTAAAAAAATTAAGTGAGTATCCATGCTCCAAAAGTTGTCCAACACTCAATAAATTCTGCTCCAGATCTGGTACGAGTAAAACATCTCGTATATATCTTGTTCCTTTCTTCGTTTGAAGACCAACAGTTCCTTTTCCAATAGCTTCCACCATAGCACCATTGCCCATCTTCACTTGAGAGTTAACAGTGGTGTCCATATCTAGAAAGATATTTTTATTTCCTGTCATATGGTTGCTACACCCGCTGTCCAGAAACCAAATTTCCTCTTTTTGTTCAACAGCACTATGACAAGCATAGAACAAATTTGATTCAACTTCTTTCTCTTCAGTAAAATTTGCTTGCTGATTTTTTTAAAATCGACATTCACTTTGTTTATGCCCAAATTTTTGGCAATTGAAACACTTTGGTTTACCTTTAAACCAACATTCACTCTCAGAATGACTTCTTCCATTACAGATTCGGCAATTTGGAGCTTCTTCATCATTTCTTCTTTCACCATACATTAGTCTTCCTCTTCCTCCATAATTTCTTCCTCTGCCTCTGCCTCTGCCTTGTCTTCCACCTTTGAAATTTTCTCTCTTGCTTGCTGACCCCTTTTCAAAAAAATTTTGAACCCAAGTTGAGCTTCGACTGATAGGCACTCTTAATTGCTTTTTCAGAGCGTCGATTCAGTTTTTGCTCAAAGGATTTTAGAGAACCCATCAACTCTTGAACACTCATTTCAGAAATATCTTTTGTCTCTTCAACAACAGCCACAATAGGATCAAATTTCTCAGGAAGGCTAATTAAAATCTTTTCAACAACTCTCTTATCACTTAAATCTTCACCATAACACTTCATTTGATTCACCAAATTAGTAACTCTAGTTGAAAAATCATTCATTGTTTCATTGTCTTTCATTCTCAAAATTTCTAAATCTCTTCTAAGGTTTTAAAGTTTTCCAGCTCTTACCTTTGCAACTCCTCGAAATTCTTTTTGCAGGATATCCCATGCTTGCTTTGCTTTTGTTGCTGCCATAATTCTTGGAAAGAGAACATCAGAAACTCCTTGTTGAATCTTCCCAAGAGTCGTAGCATCTAATTTTGTTTCTCCTTCAATTCTTTTTCGAGTTTCAGTCAAACCATCGTAGATTCGGGCTCTATAAACCCTTTTTCAACAAACTCCCACAGATCTAGAGAGAAACATAGTTCTCATCTTTACGCACCAAAAATCATAATTTTCACCATGAAAAACTAGTACATAAACATGTTGGATGCTTCCACTTGAAGAGTAGTCTTGGCCATGTATTTTCTTCAAAGATCCCCTTTTCTTGAGCTTTATTTGCCCTTTAATCCTTTAGATCCGAGCTATCAACTTCAACCTAGGCTCTGATACCAATTTTGTTGGATATTGGGCAACTATTATAGTGATTTGGGTGGAGGAATAAAACTGATTTGGAAGTATATGGATAAATATATACAGCAACAGTAGATAGAGAGGTAGATAATGGAGGCGGCAGTAAGATGTTAGGGTTCCATTTCTTTAACTCACATCTCTTACAATTTATATGAAGTACAAGAGTGGAGTTAATAGTTGTACTCACCTAACCTCATAACTGAACATAATTAAACACTTAACTAAATTAAACACCGCTGGACATGATTATTTGATCCATCAGCACATTACATTAACAATCGGCAGCCAGATGGAGGAATTACGGCTAGCGGGATGGAGGGATTGATGATTAAGGAAGAGGAGGTGGAGGAGGTTCTGTCATTGTCAAGGCTGGCAAGAGGGAGGAGAAGGAAGAGGCGCACGAGATCCATTTGTTCCCATCGAGAAAGGAGGAAGAGGAGGCATCCTCGATGTTTTTCTAGGGTTTATGCCTCAGAGAATTGAGATAGAGGAAATATGTGAGATAGTGGGCTATGATATTTATTTATTATAAATTTTATTTATACTCTTATAGGATTATATTTCATCTCTAACGATAGTTATTGAGTCCTTTATCTTTCAAGGCTACCCATCAACGAAGGTAATGGGACCAAACAACGAAGGATCTCAATAACCATTGTCCACCATACTTCACTTATTGAATATTTATTTATAAAACTTGATGAAGGCATGAAAAGCCCGTTGTTATTGTATATACATTAACCATGGTTAATTAATCCTTGTTAACTTTGGTCGCCAAAGACCCAATTTCTTGTAGTGTGAGCATGATGGGAGAGCGAAAATATTTCCTAGGATTCTAGGTGGCAGGGCGAAAGATGTCGTGTTTATCTCTTAAGAAAAATACATAAAAGAACTTCAAATGCTTCAAAATGGATAACTTAAAAGTAATGTCAACGATGAGTCCATTGACAAAGCTTAAAAAGATAAAATGGGAGTGTCAATTGACAAAAAGGCATAGAGGTATGGTCGGTAGTCTCTTATATCTTACTACTTCTCATCGAATATTATGTTTTCTATGTGTTTGTGTCGAGATTCCAAGTGAATCCTAAGCAATCGCATTTGAAAGTCAAAAGCAATTTTTTGATATCTTGTTGTAATGCAAAAATTTAGTTTATGGTTTTCATCGCAATTCTTTTGATTTAGTTGGTTATTCGGATAGTGATTATCTTTGAGTCACATAGATAGGAAAAGCACTAGTTGATCATGATATTTTATTGCACTTTTATACCATCATTATCTATCTTATTTTAAATAAAATATCGCTAATAAGTATTTTTATTTTAATTTATAGGAAATAAAAATTAAAGAATAAGAGCCCAAAAGAACTCAAATCTCTTTCTTTCAATCCTTGTTGGAGCCCAAGATCAAGATAAAGAAGCCTATGAAAGCCCATACAAGAGAGCCCAAGACTAGTAGTACGGCACACCTTCTAGGACATTCTTATGTCTTGGTGAAGTAGGAAATAAAGCGTAGTCCTTGTCAACTCGAGGCTAAGTACATTGCACTAGATAGTTATTGTGCACAAGCTCTTTGGATATATTTGATACTACAAGACTTTGGCATTAGCTTTAAGAAATTTCCTCTTAGGTGTGTCAATAAGAGTGCTATTGACTTGAGTGATAAGCACATTATACAATTCCCATACACAATCATTGCCACCATTCCACTTCGGTATCCTTCATTACATTCTTTATTTTCCATTTTGCCATTATTTCATTTATTTTATTGATTTTCTTTATTTATTTCTTTTCTTTTTCTTTTCTTTTCTTTTCTTTTATTCTTTTATTTTTTTATTTTTTTTTCTTTCTTTTATTTATTATTGCTTTCTTTTTATTTTAATTTTCTTTTTATATATATATATATATATATATATATATATATATATATATATATATATATATATATATATATATATATATATATATATATATATATATATATATATATATATATATATATATATATATATATATATATATATATATATATATATATATATATATATATATATAGTGGAAAGCTCTATAAACTTAAGTGGATAAGAAATAGTCATCCACCAACTTTTTTATCCATTGATGTTTGGGATCCATGAAAGATATGAAGAGTCTTTTGAGATTTGTGCATCTCTTGATGACACAAATCTAAACACAAGATGAGTGGATAAAAGTTTGGTGGACATGAGCTCCTATCAACTTATATATATATATATATATATATATATATATATATATATATATATATATATATATATATATATATATATATATATATATATATATATATATATATATATATATATATATATATATATATGATAGGAAAATAAATATGAACAAAAGTTGAAGTATACAACCATCAAGTTATAGTATAAAGTTATCGATCCAGAGGAAGGTGTTTGTAGGATAAATCAAATTGGTTCTTATGTGTGTGACAATTAGAATTAAAGAAAGTGAAAGTGGTTGTGAAAGATAAAGTGGTTGTGATTTAATAAAAAAAATAAAGAAAAAGGAAAGAATGGAAAAGATTAGAATGAAATTAAAGGTAAATGAAAATTAGAAAGTAAAGTGAATATGAAAGAAAGAAAAATGAAAGAAAGTAAAAGTGGATTGATTTAGATAAAGGGAGTCTAAAATCCTTCCGTAAATATCAATCGTGAGTGAGATAAAGCTAGTTTCAAAATCTCTAGAGATCCAATTATGATCTCCATGAACAAAAGAAAAGAAAAAAAAAGACAAATAAAGAAGGTAAAATGTGGAGGATGATTAAAGATGGTGGAATCTAGAGTAGATTCACTTAGCAAATCTCAATCTCACAAGAATGAGTTGGATATAATGCTAGTTTCAAACAATCTCCAGGGATCCAAATAATAGCTCCATATTTAGAAAATGAGTGATTCCCAAGAGATCTTAAACCTCAAGGCTAATTAAAGAAAAGAAAAGAGAAATCAAAATTAATTATAAGAATTGAAGAGCAAGAATTAAAGACATTGCATGAAAGTAAATTTCATGAAATTAAATTGCATGAAAGTAAATCTATTCTACAAAGCAATAAAATAACAAGAAAGGAAAAGAAATAAATGGCAAACCCTCATTTTATATCTTCATCTTCATCCTCCTTTTGGTCCTTGGACAAAGTGAAGAAACAAATATGAAGGGGTGAACACTCATTTCAGAAATATCTTTTGTCTCTTCAACAACAGCCACAATAGGATCAAATTTCTCAGGAAGGCTAATTAAAATCTTTTCAACAACTCTCTTATCACTTAAATCTTCACCATAACACTTCATTTGATTCACCAAATTAGTAACTCTAGTTGAAAAATCATTCATTGTTTCATTGTCTTTCATTCTCAAAATTTCTAAATCTCTTCTAAGGTTTTAAAGTTTTCCAGCTCTTACCTTTGCAACTCCTCGAAATTCTTTTTGCAGGATATCCCATGCTTGCTTTGCTTTTGTTGCTGCCATAATTCTTGGAAAGAGAACATCAGAAACTCCTTGTTGAATCTTCCCAAGAGCTGTAGCATCTAATTTTTGTTTCTCCTTCAATTCTTTTTTCTGAGTTTCCGTCAAACCATCTGTAGATTCAGGCTCTATAAACCCTTTTTCAACAAACTCCCACAGATCTAGAGAGAGAAACATAGTTCTCATCTTTACGCACCAAAAATCATAATTTTCACCATGAAAAACTAGTACATAAACATGTTGGATGCTTCCACTTGAAGAGCTGGTGCTGGCCATGTATTTTCTTCAAAGATCCCCTTTTTCTTGAGCTTTATTTGCCCTTTAATCCTTTAGATCCGAGCTATCAACTTCAACCTAGGCTCTGATACCAATTTTGTTGGATATTGGGCAACTATTATAGTGATTTGGGTGGAGGAATAAAACTGATTTGGAAGTATATGGATAAATATATACGTTAAATGAGATAGAGAGGTAGATAATGGAGGCAGTAAGATGTTAGGGTTCCATTTCTTTAACTCACATCTCTTACAATTTATATGAAGTACAAGAGTGGAGTTAATAGTTGTACTCACCTAACCTCATAACTGAACATAATTAAACACTTAACTAAATTAAACACCGCTGGACATGATTATTTGATCCATCAGCACATTACATTAACAATCGGCAGCCAGATGGAGGAATTACGGCTAGCGGGATGGAGGGATTGATGATTAAGGAAGAGGAGGTGGAGGAGGTTCTGTCATTGTCAAGGCTGGCAAGAGGGAGGAGAAGGAAGAGGCGCACGAGATCCATTTGTTCCCATCGAGAAAGGAGGAAGAGGAGGCATCCTCGATGTTTTTCTAGGGTTTATGCCTCAGAGAATTGAGATAGAGGAAATATGTGAGATAGTGGGCTATGATATTTATTTATTATAAATTTTATTTATACTCTTATAGGATTATATTTCATCTCTAACGATAGTTATTGAGTCCTTTATCTTTCAAGGCTACCCATCAACGAAGGTAATGGGACCAAACAACGAAGGATCTCAATAACCATTGTCCAGCCATACTTCACTTATTGAATATTTATTTATAAAACTTGATGAAGGCATGAAAAGCCCGTTGTTATTGTATATACATTAACCATGGTTAATTAATCCTGTTGTTAACTTTGGTCGTCAAAGACCCAATTTCTTGTAGTGTGAGCATGATGGGAGAGCGAAAATATTTCCTAGGATTCTAGGTGAGCGCATCGAAAGATGTCGTGTTTATCTCTTAAGAAAAATACATAAAAGAACTTCAAATGCTTCAAAATGGATAACTTAAAAGTAATGTCAACCCCGATGAGTCCATTGACAAAGCTTAAAAAGATAAAATGGGAGTGTCAATTGACAAAAAGGCATAGAGGTATGGTCGGTAGTCTCTTATATCTTACTACTTCTCATCCGAATATTATGTTTTCTATGTGTTTGTGTGCGAGATTCCAAGTGAATCCTAAGCAATCGATTTGAAAGTCAGAAACGAATTTTTTGATATCTTGTTGTAATGCAAAAATTTAGTTTATGGTTTTTCACCGCAATTCTTTTGATTTAGTTGGTTATTCAGATAGTGATTATGCTGGGAGTCACATAGATAGGAAAAGCACTAGTTGATCATGATATTTTATTGCACTTTTATACCATCATTATCTATCTTATTTTAAATAAAATATCCGCTAATAAGTATTTTTATTTTAATTTATAGGAAATAAAAATTAAAGAATAAGAGCCCCAAACAACCCTCATAACCACGTGATCTCTCAAAATAATCTAGACTATTGATTCAATACTTGAGAGATGGGCTTTGTGAGCTTTATTTCTTCTGTATTTAATTCATTTAAGACTCTTGGGCTTCTCTTAAATGCTCTTGGGCTTCTTGGAATTTAACTTGGCCTTCAAATAATTGAATATATATCACTAAAATTTAGATTTCTATCATAACCCGCTGCTGTTAATGAAATTTTTATAATCTGGTAATTTGGATGGCTCCGTCTCATCGAGATAGGTGATTTTTATATATAATTTATTAAATTGCTCCTGGATTGGAAGATATCACTTTTCTTTGCGTTGACCATCCGAGCACGATTTTGACTTTATGTTTTCATATTTGATTTGATTTTTAATTACAAGCCAAGTTATTAATAATTCGACCAAGAAAGTGATGAGTATTAAGATTTTGCTTCTAAACTTAGTCGTAAGCTTTGGATTTAGGCATCTGGGCTTTATTAGTGATCTTTTGGGCTTGAAATAATCTTCATTTGAGCTCTTATTTAATAATTCTATATTACCTGCAAATTAAGATAAAAATAATTATTAGCAGATATATTTATTTAAATAAATAGATAATGAGGGTATAAAAGTGTAATAAAATGTGATGATCAATATATATATATATATATATATATATATATATATATATATATATATATATATATATAGAGAGAGAGAGAGAGAGAGAGAGAGAGAGAGAGAGAGAGAGAGTAGAAAGCTCCTATAAACTTAAGTGGATAGGAAATAGTCATCCACCAACTTTTTATCCATTGATGTTGCCTTGGGATCCATGAAAGATATGAAGAGTCTTTTGAGATTTGTGCATCTCTTGATGACATAAATCTAAACACAAGATGAGTGGATAAAAGTTTGGTGGACATGAGCTCCTATCAACTTATATATATATATATATATATATATATATATATATATATATATATATATATATATATATATATATATAATATATATATATGAATATATATAATATAGCTATAAGAGATATTGCATATCCGGTAAGGACCTCACCATTCTATTCTGAGGTAGCTCATTTAGCAAAATGAGTCACCATCTCATACTCATCAACATATATATATATATATATATATATATATATATATATATATATATATATATATATATATATATATATATATATATATATATATATATATATATATATATATATATATATATATATATATATATATATATATATATATATATATATATATATAGTGGAAAGCTCCTATAAACTTAAGTGGATAAGAAATAGTCATCCACCAACTTTTTTATCCATTGATGTTGCCTTGGGATCCATGAAAGATATGAAGAGTCTTTTGAGATTTGTGCATCTCTTGATGACACAAATCTAAACACAAGATGAGTGGATAAAAAGTTTGGTGGACATGAGCTCCTATCAACTATATATATATATATATATATGATAGGAAAATAAATATGAACCTAAAGTTGCAAGTATACAACCATCAAGTTATAGTATAAAAAGTTATCGATCCCACGAGGAAGGTGTTTGTAGGATATTAATCAAATTTGGTTCTTAATATGTGCGCGACAATTAGAATTAAAGCAAAGTGAAAGTGGTTGTGAAAGATAAGAGAGTGGTTGTGATTTAATATGAAAAAAATACAAATGAGAAAGGAAGTGAGTGTGGAAAGATTTAGAATGTGGAAGTGAAATAAGTGCAAGTAAAAGAAAATGTGATTGAGAGTGAAGTGAGAGTGAATATGTGCAAATAAAAGAAAAGCAAGAGGGAAGTAAAGTGAGTATGAAAATTAGAAGAAAAAGAAAGAAAAGAAACAACTAAATGAAGAGCAAGAAAGTAAAAGATGGAGGGTTGATTTAGATAGGGGGAGTCTAGGGTAAATTCACTTAGGTAATCTCAATCGTGAGTAGGATATGAAGCTAGTTTCAAACAATCTCTAGAGATCCCTAATTATGATCTCCATGAACAAAAGAAAAGAGAAAACAAAGCGACAAATAAAGAAGGTAAAATGTGGAGGATGATTAAAGATGGTGGAATCTAGAGTAGATTCACTTAGCAAATCTCAATCTCACAAGAATGAGTTGGATATAATGCTAGTTTCAAACAATCTCCAGGGATCCAAATAATAGCTCCATATTTAGAAAATGAGTGATTCCCAAGAGATCTTAAACCTCAAGGCGAATTAAAGAAAAGAAAAGAGAAATCAAAATTAATTATAAGAATTGAAGAGCAAGAATTAAAGACATTGCATGAAAGTAAATTTCATGAAATTAAATTGCATGAAAGTAAATCTATTCTACAAAGCAATAAAATAACAAGAAAGGAAAAGAAATAAATGGCAAACCCTCATTTTTATATCTTCATCTTCATCCTCCTTTTGGTCCTTGGACAAAGTGAAGAAACAAATATGAAGGGGTGAAAAATTCTTTTATTAATTTGCAACAAAGTTATAAATTTTGGAGGTATTCTCAATTAAGAGCAACCCTTCCTCTCCAAAAGGAGTTCACAAAATATTTCACACTTCAAGCCCTCACTCTACCCCTCTATTTATAGATAACAAGAATCTCTCACAACCTTTGGATTTATCTTGGCCCCCAAGTAACCCTCATAACCATAGGATTTGACTTAGGCCCCAAACAACCCTCATAACCACAGGATCTCTCAAAATAATCTAGACTATTGATTCAATACTTGAGAGATGGGCTTTGTGAGCTTTATTTCTTCTGTATTTAATTCATTTAAGACTCTTGGGCTTCTCTTAAATGCTCTTGGGCTTCTTGGAATTTAACTTGGCCTTCAAATAATTGAATATATATCACTAAAATTTAGATTTCTATCATAACCCGCTGCTGTTAATGAAATTTTTATAATCTGGTAATTTGGATGGCTCCGTCTCATCGAGATAGGTGATTTTTATATATAATTTATTGAATTCTGCTTTCCGGATTGGAAGATATCGCCTTTTCTTTGCGGTTGACCATCCTGAGCACGATTTTGACTTTATGTTTTTCATATTTGATTTGATTTTTAATTACAAGCCAAGTTATTAATAATTCTGACCAAGAAAGTGATGAGTATTAAGATTTTGCTTCTAAACTTAGTCGTAAGCTTTGGATTTAGGCATCCTGGGCTTTATTAGTGATCTTTTGGGCTTGAAATAATCTTCATTTGAGCTCTTATTTAATAATTCTATATTACACGCAAATTAAGATAAAAATAATTATTAGCAGATATATTTATTTAAATAAATAGATAATGAGGGTATAAAAGTGTAATAAAATGTGATGATCAATATATATATATATATATATATATATATATATATATATATATATATATATATAGAGAGAGAGAGAGAGAGAGAGAGAGAGAGAGAGAGAGAGAGAGTAGAGCTCCTATAAACTTAAGTGGATAGGAAATAGTCATCCACCAACTTTTTATCCATTGATGTTGCCTTGGGATCCATGAAAGATATGAAGAGTCTTTTGAGATTTGTGCATCTCTTGATGACATAAATCTAAACACAAGATGAGTGGATAAAAAGTTTGGTGGACATGAGCTCCTATCAACTTATATATATATATATATATATATATATATATATATATATATATATATATATATATATATATATATATAAATATATAATAGTATGAGGTATATATTATATTTTGCTAAATAATTTCTGGAGATAAATATGTGTGGTGAGGTCCAAGTGTGGACCTCACCATTCTATCTCTAGGTAGCTCATTTGCAAATAATACCATATCCCATATATATATATATATATATATATATATATATATATATATATATATATATATATATATATATATATATATATATATATATATATATATATATATATATATATATATATATATATATATATATATATAATGTTGATTGCATTATATCATGGTTCATGAGACATTTCACATGCCATTTACACACTTTTATCATATTTATCTTGTATACTATTGTGGAATGGTTGGGGTATAGTCTTATACTCACTTCAGTAGGTATATCGGTTTATATAATGTGTTTTGAGCTTATTTAGACTTGACTAGTGCACAAATTTACATTTCATGTACTTATGTGCATCTGTCAAAGACCCACACTCATAGATTGTTTGTGCGTTTTCAATGGGTAACCATCATATACTGAATATAAAATATATTTAGAGATGGTGTAAATCACCCATGACAATATCATTCTTCCTTGTAAGTCCTATAAGGCTAAGGTGATAGAGCGACACTTTAGTCTTTAGTTTTAAAGATTGAGTTAGCTCGCTCATTTATCATATTTTTATAATTGAATATTTCTTGTGAATGTGTATAATACTTCAGTCTTTGTTACATGCATTTATAATGATTTTTAAACTTTTGTGTGTGCATATAGCAGTGTTTTCTTGTGTTCATATGTTTTGTGTTTTGACTTTGATCATTTGTGTTACTTTTTCAATACAAAATATATGTGAACTTGTGTGCATATATCTCCGTTATACTTTTTGGACGGTTTTCTATGATTTTATTTTGCATCATGTATGTCCATAGGTGTGTTTTACTTTTAATAATAACAAAGGGGAGAATTGAGTGAAATTGTGATTATGCATGCATGAGGTTTTGGTTTTGCAAATATTTTTGAAAAACTTGATGCATTGTTGTAGGGAGAGTTCCATAACACCTTTTTATCACACTTTTTATGTATGCATGAATGTAGGGGAGTATTGCATATCATTTCCTATTTTATGAAAGTGGATGTGTGTTTATTTGCTTCTTATATATCTCAAGCAATTAATTATTATGATATTTCAAATTTCAAGTTTGTTATCATCAAAAGAGGGAGATTGTTATGATGTTGTCTGTAAAATATCTCTTATTTAAGTAATAAAAAATATTCATGAGTCTAATCTATGTTTGCGATGATCTACTATAGGAATATACATGTATGGAAAAAGTACAAGACGAAAAGATTTGAAAATCAGCTCAAAAGCTGATTTCAGCACGTGGATCATCGATGGTTCCACATTGACCATCGATGGTGACCATGAGACCATAGATGATGTTGTAGATCATCAATCATGCAAACGTTCAGAGAGGTTCAGATCGTCGATGGGGTCATCGACCATCGATGGTGATGGTCACTTCGACACCATCGATGGTCAAGATCAACTATTGATGGTTAAACAATAGATTTTTAGATTTTAGATTTTAATCTCAGCCGTTCTTCACGTATCAACTTCTAATCTTCTCTTACATTTTGATGGTATCTTTCCGACCTAATCTAAAAAGAAAAAGAGAGAGACCTACGGTTTGAGAGAGTTGATTAAGGAGAACCTTTTGATCCCCGAGCCTCATTGATTGCTTACTCACCACGCACAATATTATCTGATCAGTTCACAGTGAGGAGAGTCACCCTTGGAGTTCATCACTATTATGGTGTGACTCAAATCCGATGTTGAACCCGGTGTTTACTTCTGGTGCAGTTGGATTTGACCGAAAGCATCAACACCTTAGATGGAATTCTTTTAGGTTGATGATTACTTAGGATAATTCAATACAACTCCTAATATTATTTGGCTTTCCTAAGTTACTTGAGGTTAATAAGAGTCCAATATCAGATGGACTCCAGTGGCAAAAAGAATAGAAGTCATTATGGGCTTGGACTCTTATTTGGCTTTAGAACATCTGAAATTTTATTTACACTAGAACTCCTATTCTGTAGGCAACAAGATATTAGATCCTTGGGTCATTATATATGTGCATAGAAGTCACAGAAATCATTATCCATCAACCTACAGTTAACACCAATTAAGGACAGAGAACAAGAGGTTCTATTATGAAGCCTATTAGTTATATTTTGGCTCTCTTTTGTTTCTTTATTTGACATAGTTGTATTATACTTTGGGGTGTGTTAAGAATTGAGTGATTGAGAGACCTCCATATTGTATTTCTCATAATTTAGTAAAGCTATTCTCCTCCTTCACTGTGGATGTAGGCTAGAAGTTTGAACCATTATATTCGTGTGTTTTGTCTTCTTGATAATTTTCTGCACCTTCATGCGATTGATATTAGTTTATTCCGGGAATTTGTCATAACAATCATCATTCTAGTTCTTCATTAAGATTTTCTTCAGTCATTTGAAGAAGGGTTCGCTAAACAAAAGGGCTGTAAGATTATTTTTGTTTTGAGCTTAACCATTATTTATTTTTCCTTTGTATTGAACTTCTTTTACAGTGTAATTAAGTCGGTTGAATTGAGGGTTCAGAACTAGCTAGGGCTAAGAGTTACTCATTATGGAGAGTTATGTTAGATGAATAGTTTTGGGATAAACTAGGCTGATCTTGTCGCCTCTTGAATCGGGTTTGTAATTCATGTGAACTCTTTCATAGTGAGGCGCCTTTGCAAGAAGGAGGAATGGATGTAGGATTGTTTATCGAACTACTATAAAAATCTCATGTGTCTCTGGTTGGCTATTTTGTATTTGGTATTATTGCTTATTGGCTGTATATTGTTGTATTTTGTCTTTTCACATAATTTGTTTTGATGTGAGAATCTATAGGCAATCTTATTCACCCCTCTAGGCTTGCATCTCGAGATCCAACATAGTCTTGGTTAGGGTAAGTCTAATGTCAAGAAGTCATCATTGGAGAAATAATTCTGACCAAGAAAGTGATGAGTATTAAGATTTTGCTTCTAAACTTAGTCGTAAGCTTTGGATTTAGGCATCCCGGGCTTTATTAGTGATCTTTTGGGCTTGAAATAATCTTCATTTGAGCTCTTATTTAATAATTCTATATTACTCGCAAATTAAGATAAAAATAATTATTAGCAGATATATTTATTTAAATAAATAGATAATGAGGGTATAAAAGTGTAATAAAATGTGATGATCATATATATATATATATATATATATATATATATATATATATATATATATATATATATAGAGAGAGAGAGAGAGAGAGAGAGAGAGAGAGAGAGAGAGAGAGAGTAGAGCTCCTATAAACTTAAGTGGATAGGAAATAGTCATCCACCAACTTTTTATCCATTGATGTTGCCTGGGATCCATGAAAGATATGAAGAGTCTTTTGAGATTTGTGCATCTCTTGATGACATAAATCTAAACACAAGATGAGTGGATAAAAAGTTTGGTGGACATGAGCTCCTATCAACTTATATATATATATATATATATATATATATATATATATATATATATATATATATATATATATATAAATATATATATATATATATAATGAGCTATAAGAGATAGCTATGTGTGAGAATCCAAGGTGTGGACCTCACCATTCTATTCTCTGTAGCTCATTTAGCAAAATGAGCCACCTCATACTCATCATTCCCATCATATATATATATATATATATATATATATATATATATATATATATATATATATATATATATATATATATATATATATATATATATATATATATATATATATATATATATATATATATATATATATATAATGTTGATTGCATTATATCATGGTTCATGAGACATTTCACATGCCATTTACACACTTTTATCGATATTTATCTTGTATACTATTGTGGAATGGTTGGGGTATAGTCTTATACTCACTTCAGAGGTATATCGGTTTATATAATGTGTTTTGAGCTTATTTAGACTTGACTAGTGCACAAATTTACATTTCATGTACTTATGTGCATCTGCGTCAAAGACCCACACTCATAGATTATTGTTTGTGCGTTTTTCAATGGGTAACCATCATGTACTGAATATAAAATATATTTAGAGATGGTGTAAATCACCACGACAATATCATTCTTCCTTGTAAGTCCTATAAGGCTAAGGTGATAGAGCGACACTTTAGTCTTTAGTTTTAAAGATTGAGTTAGCTCGCTCATTTATCATATTTTTATAATTGAATATTTCTTGTGAATGTGTATAATACTTCAGTCTTTGTTACATGCATTTATAATGATTTTTTAAAACTTTTGTGTGTGCATATAGCAGTGTTTTCTTGTGTTCATATGTTTTGTGTTTTGACTTTGATCATTTGTGTTACTTTTTCAATACAAAATATATGTGAACTTGTGTGCATATATCTCCCGTATACTTTTTTGGACGGTTTTTCTATGATTTTATTTTGCATCATGTATGTCCATAGGTGTGTTTTTTTACTTTTAATAATAACAAAAGGGGGAGAATTGAGTGAAATTGTGATTATGCATGCATGAGGTTTTGGTTTTGCAAATATTTTTGAAAAACTTGATGCATTGTTGTAGGGAGAGTTCCATAACACCTTTTTATCACACTTTTATGTATGCATGAATGTAGGGGAGTATTGCATATCATTTCCTATTTTATGAAAGTGGATGTGTGTTTATTTGCTTCTTATATATCTCAAGCAATTAATTATTATGATATTTCAAATTTCAAGTTTGTTATCATCAAAAGAGGGAGATTGTTATGATGTTGTCTAAAATATCTCTTATTTAAGTAATAAAAATATTCATGAGTCTAATCTATGTTTATGATGATCTACTATAGGAATATACATGTATGGAAAAAGTACAAGACGAAAAGATTTGAAAATCACTCAAAAGTCGATTTCAAAGACGGGATCATCGATGGTTCCACATTGACCATCGATGGTGACCATGAGACCATAGATGATGTTGTAGATCATCAATCATGCAAACGTTCGAGAGGTTCAGATCGTCGATGGGGTCATCGACCATCGATGGTGATGGTCACCGACACCATCGATGGTCAAGATCAACTATTGATGGTTAAACAATAGATTTTAGATTTTAGATTTTAATCTCCGTTTACGTATCAACTTCTAATCTTCTCTTACATTTTGATGGTATCTTTCCTGACCTAATCTAAAGAGAAAAATAGAGAGAGAGAGAGAGAGAGAGAGAGAGAGAGAGAGAGAGAGAGAGAGAGAGAGAGAGGACTACGGTTTGAGAGAGTTGATTAAGGAGAACCTTTTCGATCCCTGAGCCTCATTGATTGCTTACTCACCACGCACAATATTATCTGATCAGTTCACAGTGAGGAGAGTCACCCTTGGAGTTCATCACTATTATGGTGTGACTCAAATCCGATGTTGAACCCGGTGTTTACTCAGTGCGGTTGGATTTGACCGAAAGCATCAACACCTTAGATGGAATTCTTTTAGGTTGATGATTACTTAGGATAATTCAATACAACTCCTAATATTATTTGGCTTTCCTAAGTTACTTGAGGTTAATAAGAGTCCAATATCGATGGACTCCAGGGCAAAAGAATAGAAGTCATTATGGGCTTGGACTCTTATTTGGCTTTAGAACATCTGAAATTTTATTTACACTAGAACTCCTATTCTCAGAGGCAACAAGATATTAGATCCTTGGGTCATTATATATGTGCATAGAAGTCACAGAAATCATTATCCATCAACCTACAGTTAACACCAATTAAGGACAGAGAACAAGAGGTTCTATTATGAAGCCTATTAGTTATATTTTGGCTCTCTTTTGTTTCTTTATTTGACATAGTTGTATTATACTTTGGGGTGTGTTAAGAATTGAGTGATTGAGAGACCTCCATATTGTATTTCTCATAATTTAGTAAAGCTATTCTCCTCCTTCACTGTGGATGTAGGCTAGAAGTCAAACCACGATATTCGTGTGTTTTGTCTTCTTGATAATTTTCTCACACCTTCATGATTGATATTAGTTTATTCCTGAATTTGTCATAACAATCATCATTCTAGTTCTTCATTAAGATTTTCTTCAGTCATTTGAAGAAGGGTTAAGCTAAACAAAGGGTCAGTAAGATTTTTGTTTTGAGCTTAACCATTATTTATTTTTCCTTTGTATTGAACTTCTTTTACAGGTAATTAAGTCGGTTGAATTGAGGGTTCAGAACTAGCTAGGGCTAAGAGTTACTCATTATGGAGAGTTATGTTAGATGAATAGTTTTGGGATAAACTAGAGCGCAGTCTTGTACGCCTACTGAATCGGGTTTGTAATTCATGTGAACTCTTTCATAGTGAGGACGCCCCTTTGCAAGAAGGAGGAATGGATGTAGGATTGTTTATCCGAACTACTATAAAAATCTCATGTGTCTCTGGTTGGCTATTTTTGTATTTGGTATTATTGCTTATTGGCTGTATATTGTTGTATTTTGTCTTTTTCACGATAATTTGTTTTGATGTGAGAATCTATAGGCAATCTTATTCACCCCTCTAGGCTTGCATCTCGATCCAACATAGTCTTGGTTAGGGTAAGTCTAATGTCAAGAAGTCATCATTGGAGAAATATTTCTGATATTTACCCATGAATGTTGATGTGCAGTATTCTTGGCCACAACATACTTTGATTGGCTTGTGATCACAAATAGGTTCTTAATATTCTTAAAAACTAGAAAATTGTCTATATTTTTAGGGTAAATTTGCACATAGATTCCCTGTACTAGTGCATGCTACTCAAATAGTTTGATTTTGGCAAAGAAATTCTCTAGGTGATTATTTTTAATATTTTATTCTACATGAAATTTAGACAAATATTACCTTGGGTGAAATCTTTTGAGTCCATCTACGGGTCAAAAAGAGTTGAAAAATTTCACTTGAAGGATCAGTGAGAATCAAACATCAAGGATAATAGGTTCCAAAATGTGATACCACCGGGAATCTATGCGTAATTTTAAAGCCCAATTTGGCTTAATAAGTATTTTTGGAGAATCTGGCTGTCAAAATCAAACTGTAATAGAAATAAGTTCCAAAGTATATATATATATATATATATATATATATATATATATATATATATATAATGTTGATGCATTATATCATGGTTCATGAGACATTTCACATGCCATTTACACACTTTTATCGCATATTTATCTTGTATACTATTGTGGAATGGTTGGGGTATAGTCTTATACTCACTTCGTAGGTATATCGGTTTATATAATGTGTTTTTGAGCTTATTTAGACTTGACTAGTGCACAAATTTACATTTCATGTACTTATGTGCATCTGCGTCAAAGACCCACACTCATAGATTATTGTTTGTGCGTTTTTCAATGGGTAACCATCATGTACTGAATATAAAATATATTTAGAGATGGTGTAAATCACCCGCGACAATATCATTCTTCCTTGTAAGTCCTATAAGGCTAAGGTGATAGAGCGACACTTTAGTCTTTAGTTTTAAAGATTGAGTTAGCTCGCTCATTTATCATATTTTTATAATTGAATATTTCTTGTGAATGTGTATAATACTTCAGTCTTTGTTACATGCATTTATAATGATTTTTAAAACTTTTGTGTGTGCATATAGCAGTGTTTTCTTGTGTTCATATGTTTTGTGTTTTGACTTTGATCATTTGTGTTACTTTTTCAATACAAAATATATGTGAACTTGTGTGCATATATCTCCGTGATACTTTTTGGACGGTTTTCTATGATTTTATTTTGCATCATGTATGTCCATAGGTGTGTTTTTTACTTTTAATAATAACAAAAGGGGAGAATTGAGTGAAATTGTGATTATGCATGCATGAGGTTTTGGTTTTGCAAATATTTTTGAAAAACTTGATGCATTGTTGTAGGGAGAGTTCCATAACACCTTTTTATCACACTTTTATGTATGCATGAATGTAGGGGAGTATTGCATATCATTTCCTATTTTATGAAAGTGGATGTGTGTTTATTTGCTTCTTATATATCTCAAGCAATTAATTATTATGATATTTCAAATTTCAAGTTTGTTATCATCAAAAGAGGGAGATTGTTATGATGTTGTCGTAAAATATCTCTTATTTAAGTAATAAAAATATTCATGAGTCTAATCTATGTTTGCGATGATCTACTATAGGAATATACATGTATGGAAAAAGTACAAGACGAAAAGATTTGAAAATCACTCAAAAGGCGATTTCAAAGACGTGGATCATCGATGGTTCCACATTGACCATCGATGGTGACCATGAGACCATAGATGATGTTGTAGATCATCAATCATGCAAACGTTCAGAGAGGTTCAGATCGTCGATGGGGTCATCGACCATCGATGGTGATGGTCACTTCGACACCATCGATGGTCAAGATCAACTATTGATGGTTAAACAATAGATTTTTAGATTTTAGATTTTAATCTCAGCCGTTCTTCACGTATCAACTTCTAATCTTCTCTTACATTTTGATGGTATCTTTCCTGACCTAATCTAAAGAGAAAAATAGAGAGAGAGAGAGAGAGAGAGAGAGAGAGAGAGAGAGAGAGAGAGAGAGAGAGAGAGAGAGAGAGGACCTACGGTTTGAGAGAGTTGATTAAGGAGAACCTTTTCGATCCCCCGGAGCCTCATTGATTGCTTACTCACCACGCACAATATTATCTGATCAGTTCACAGTGAGGAGAGTCACCCTTGGAGTTCATCACTATTATGGTGTGACTCAAATCCGATGTTGAACCCGGTGTTTACTGCAGTGCGGTTGGATTTGACCAAAGCATCAACACCTTAGATGGAATTCTTTTAGGTTGATGATTACTTAGGATAATTCAATACAACTCCTAATATTATTTGGCTTTCCTAAGTTACTTGAGGTTAATAAGAGTCCAATATCAGATGGACTCCAGTGGCAAAAAGAATAGAAGTCATTATGGGCTTGGACTCTTATTTGGCTTTAGAACATCTGAAATTTTATTTACACTAGAACTCCTATTCTGTAGGCAACAAGATATTAGATCCTTGGGTCATTATATATGTGCATAGAAGTCACAGAAATCATTATCCATCAACCTACAGTTAACACCAATTAAGGACAGAGAACAAGAGGTTCTATTATGAAGCCTATTAGTTATATTTTGGCTCTCTTTTGTTTCTTTATTTGACATAGTTGTATTATACTTTGGGGTGTGTTAAGAATTGAGTGATTGAGAGACCTCCATATTGTATTTCTCATAATTTAGTAAAGCTATTCTCCTCCTTCACCTGTGGATGTAGGCTAGAAGCTGAACCACGTATATTCGTGTGTTTTTGTCTTCTTGATAATTTTCTGCACCTTCATGCGATTGATATTAGTTTATTCCCGGGGAATTTGTCATAACAATCATCATTCTAGTTCTTCATTAAGATTTTCTTCAGTCATTTGAAGAAGGGTTCGCTAAACAAAAGGGCTGTAAGATTATTTTTGTTTTGAGCTTAACCATTATTTATTTTTCCTTTGTATTGAACTTCTTTTACAGTGTAATTAAGTCGGTTGAATTGAGGGTTCAGAACTAGCTAGGGCTAAGAGTTACTCATTATGGAGAGTTATGTTAGATGAATAGTTTTGGGATAAACTAGAGCGCAGTCTTGTACGCCTACTGAATCGGGTTTGTAATTCATGTGAACTCTTTCATAGTGAGGACGCCCCTTTGCAAGAAGGAGGAATGGATGTAGGATTGTTTATCCGAACTACTATAAAAATCTCATGTGTCTCTGGTTGGCTATTTTTGTATTTGGTATTATTGCTTATTGGCTGTATATTGTTGTATTTTGTCTTTTCTGCTGCATAATTTGTTTTGATGTGAGAATCTATAGGCAATCTTATTCACCCCCTCTAGGCTTGCATCTCAGATCCAACATAGTCTTGGTTAGGGTAAGTCTAATGTCAAGAAGTCATCATTGGAGAAATATTTCTGATATTTACCCATGAATGTTGATGTGCAGTATTCTTGGCCACAACATACTTTGATTGGCTTGTGATCACAAATAGGTTCTTAATATTCTTAAAAACTAGAAAATTGTCTATATTTTTAGGGTAAATTTGCACATAGATTCCCTGTACTAGTGCATGCTACTCAAATAGTTTGATTTTGGCAAAGAAATTCTCTAGGTGATTATTTTTTAATATTTTATTCTACATGAAATTTAGACAAATATTACCTTGGGTGAAATCTTTTGAGTCCATCTACGGGTCAAAAAGAGTTGAAAAATTTCACTTGAAGGATCAGTGAGAATCAAACATCAAGGATAATAGGTTCCAAAATGTGATACCACCGGGAATCTATGCGTAATTTTAAAGCCCAATTTGGCTTAATAAGTATTTTTGGAGAATCTGGCTGTCAAAATCAAACTGTAATAGAAATAAGTTCCAAAGTACATTTATGTTTCCAAACAAAAATATAAATCTTCCAAATACAGACCATGGTTTGATTTTACCTAGGATAATATAACCATGAATTTACAAAAAAATGCAGTAGGGATATTATTTCTTATTTTATGACAGAGTTATTTACAGACTAGAGGCTTAATCAAATGAAATCAAAAGATATTACTTGGATACCTACAATTGTGGAATAATGTTAACTAAACTATACTTTCCCAAGTTACTTCCATACCATAAGAGAGAAGTGTGAGGTGTTAGAAAATTTCTTAATGCACAAATAAATATGACTCATTTAATTTTATAAACAAGCATCATGAGTTACGAACATAAAGAAGTTACACTAAATAGTGAGCTTCCTCCCGAACCGAATGAAGATTGGGAAACAAAGCCAAGACACACATATAAAATTTAACGTCAAGTCCAAGGAAGCCAGACGACATATAATTACGTTCTAAATCTAAACTTGTGAGACCTAATCACTTTCAGTGTCTTCACTTGTGGAACTCCATGGGTCCTTCTTCAAGTGCCATCTCAATCTCCGAATGGTTATACGTAGAGCATGACATTCAAAGCTCTATGCATCCCTATCATGATTCACTTTGCACTATGCTTTGACTTGTTCTCGAGAGTATGCTCGAGCTTAGCCTTGTCGGCCTGAAGCAAATCCACTAACTGGCAGAGAACATGGATTTCCTTAGTAGAGTTGCCCTTTCATTGGGCGAACTCCTATTGGAGCCGATTGATCTTAGCTCCTCTAACAAAGAACATCTCCGGCCGTATTGGAGAAAACTTAGGTACGGAGAAAATGAGTTAGGAGAAGATGATAATGGAAAGGGATATTTATAAGCTTTCCAAATTCAACTTCCCAAAATAACAATCACTTCTTACGAGAAGTGATTGGACCTAACAAAGAGGCTAAAAGATAGCCTAAATCTTAGGGTGTCCAGTAAATCTCGCCAAATATTTGACCCCCAAGAGAGATCTTAGCCACAAATCAAGGCTGAGATCTAAAGACAATAGTCTCGACCCTGCCATTAGCTTAACTTCACCCAAACATTTAAAACTAAGTAAACTCCACCAACCTCATGACTAAACGAACATCGCAATAGAAGCCGTTCCTTAAAGCTTTGTCTCAACTCAAGGATAAGTAAGTTTCATTCCAAACACAAAATTAGACGAATGTAAATGATATTGAGCATCCGACCAAGGTGAATCCATGATAAAGGAAGCTACATTCAATAGTACACCTCTGGCGACCAATTAGTCAAATGAAAATAAGTCTCAACCCAAGCAAGACGACTCAAGCTACGTTTAACAGTACACCTCTAGCTATTATCCAAAGTATTTCGATTTACATTTACAAGTCAAAATAGGATCTCGAAAGCTTGGGGAGGTTGTAGATGGTTAAGATGTACTCTCTCTTGGATCAATGCTCCGTCCAAGTCCAAGAAGTAGCGTCTATCGGCTAAACAATTTATATGGGCTCAAACACAAGTCCATGACGAAGCTCATCCGAACCATAGCGAAGCTTGCCCAAGTCTCACGTGAACTTTACTTAAAGATCCATGTGGGCCATGTCATCCATGCCCTAAAGGCGAGCAGTCGCCCATATTCGGAGAAGTTCGCTAGAACAAACCTCGCCTATATTTTTAGTGAGCTTAGCCCACGACCACTATTAGCAAACCTTGCCATTAACCGTTTCAAGAGGTATTTTTATGAAAATGGTTCTCCCCATTATCTTCTAAGTTAATGACTATTAAATTATATTTAATGGCCACCAACCCTCTCTTAGTCTATAAGAGGAGGGATTACTCATTTTAGGCACTCGGCAATTTGTGCAGCACACTTGGCAATTTAGCAATTTGGAACTCAACTTAAAGACTTCACCATCTTCGAAAGAACCTCGACAATCTTCAATCAGCAAAAAGCTAAATGCTTTAGTCGGACCGTCAAATGAGTACAAGATCAACGCTCCATCGGCACACGAAATAGAATCCTGTTTAAACAAAATTTTCTTGTTTCTTTCTTTTATAATCTTGAATTTGTAACCTGTGTCAGTTATAATTTAATGACCAGAAATAGTGGTTCATGCATGTAGATTCTTGTGAGTTAGTTTGTCCAAGAGGTGCTTTCTCATTTAAATATTTGTCATTGTTGGGAAAATATTCTTTAACCACCAAAATAACATTTGGGCGGTATTGATGAAGGAACACTTATGGGTAATTGAATACTTACCCTAACTTCCTTTATGTCAACACTTTATCGTTCGTCACTCCCACTAACTTCACCATTTTTAATGAATTTTGCATTCTTGGTTTTAACAATTCTCGGACTATGGCTTGAACAATAAAACTTATACCTTTTAGATTTCTCCGGGTAACCAATAAAGTAACTACTAATTGTTAGAGAATCTAAATTTTTTCATGTGGATTATAAATTCTTGCTTTCGGGCAACCCTAAACATGTAGGTGCCTTAAACTAGGTTTTCTTCAATCCATAGCTCAAAAGAAGTTTTGGAAAGCGCCTTACTAGGAACTCTGTTTAATAATATATGGCAGGTTTAAGTGCACACATCTACAATGATTCCAATTATGTCTTTTGCCACACCATTTTGTTGAGGTGTGCCTGGCATAGTGCATTGTGCACCGTGCACATATACCATATTTCTCGAGGAACTTTGCAAATGGTCCCAAATGCGTCTGATTCATTATATTTCCCTAGTATTCACCACCTTTGTCAAATCATATAAAATTTACCTTTTATCTAGTTATCTTTCAACCTCATTTATGTACACATCAAAGGCGTCAACTGCTTGAGATTTTTCATTAATCAAATAGACATAGCCATAACGTGAAAATTTATCGATAAAAGTGATAAAATAATTTTCTCCGCCAAAGATGGAGCATCAAAGGTCGCATACATCAATGTGTATAATTTTGAGAAGATGGGTAATCTTGTGGCTCCTTTCTTGTTACGTTTTTAATATTTTATTCTACATGAAATTTAGACAAATATTACCTTGGGTGAAATCTTTTGAGTCCATCTACGGGTCAAAAAGAGTTGAAAAATTTCACTTGAAGGATCAGTGAGAATCAAACATCAAGGATAATAGGTTCCAAAATGTGATACCACCGGGAATCTATGCGTAATTTTAAAGCCCAATTTGGCTTAATAAGTATTTTTGGAGAATCTGGCTGTCAAAATCAAACTGTAATAGAAATAAGTTCCAAAGTACATTTATGTTTCCAAACAAAAATATAAATCTTCCAAATACAGACCATGGTTTGATTTTACCTAGGATAATATAACCATGAATTTACAAAAAAATGCAGTAGGGATATTATTTCTTATTTTATGACAGAGTTATTTACAGACTAGAGGCTTAATCAAATGAAATCAAAAGATATTACTTGGATACCTACAATTGTGGAATAATGTTAACTAAACTATACTTTCCCAAGTTACTTCCATACCATAAGAGAGAAGTGTGAGGTGTTAGAAAATTTCTTAATGCACAAATAAATATGACTCATTTAATTTTATAAACAAGCATCATGAGTTACGAACATAAAGAAGTTACACTAAATAGTGAGCTTCCACTCCCCAGACCGAATGAAGATTGGGAAACAAAGCCAAGACACACATATAAAATTTAACGTCAAGTCCAAGGAAGCCAGACGACATCTAATTACATTCTAAGTCCACACTTGTGAAACTTAGTCGCTCTCTGAGTCCTCACTTGTGGAACTCTATGGGTCCTTCTTCAGGCGCCATCTCAATCTCCAAATGGTCCTACATAGAGCATGACACTCAAAGCTCTATGCGTCCCTATCGCGATTCACTTTGCACTATGCTTTCGACTTGTTCTCGAGAGTATGCTCGAGCTTAGCCTTGTCGGCCTGAAGCAAATCCACCAACTGGCGGAGAACATGGATTTCCTCCATAGAATCGCCCTTCACTTGGGCCAATTCCTATTGGAGCCATTGATCTTAGCTCCTCTATCAAAGAACATCTCCTACTGTATTGGAGAAAACTTAGAGTGCGGAGAAAATGAGTTAGGAGAAGATGATAATGGAAAGGGATATTTATAAGCTTTCCAAATTCAACTTCCCAAAATAACAATCACTTCTTACGAGAAGTGATTGGACCTAACAAAGAGGCTAAAAGATAGCCTAAATCTTAGGGTGTCCAGTAAATCTCGCCAAATATTTGACCCCCAAGAGAGATCTTAGCCACAAATCAAGGCTGAGATCTAAAGACAATAGTCTCGTCGACCCTCGCCAATTAGCGAACTTCACCCAAACATTTAAAACTAAGTAAACTCCACCAACCTCGCGACTAAACGAACATCGCTTAATAGAAGCTGTTCCCTTAAAGCTTTGTCTCAACTCAAGGATAAGTAAGTTTCATTCCAAACACAAAATTAGGCGAATGTAAATGATATTGAGCATCCGACCAAGGTGAATCCATGATAAAGGAAGCTACATTCAATAGTACACACCTCGACCAATTAGTCAAATGAAAATAAGTCTCAACCCAAGCAAGGCGACTCAAGCTACGTTTAGCAAGACACCTCTAGCTATTATCCAAAGTATTTCGATTTACATTACAAGTCAAAATAGGATCTCAAAGCTTGGGGAGGTTGTAGATGGTTAAGATGTACTCTCTCTTGGATCAATGCTCGTCCAAGTCCAAGAAGTAAACGTCTATCGGCTAAACAATTTATATGGGCTCAAACACAAGTCCATGGCTCTCATCGAACCATAGCGAAGCTTGCCCAAGTCTCCGTGAACTTTACTTAAAAGATCCATGTGGGCCATGTCATCCATGCCCTAAGGCGAGCAAGCTGCCCATATTCTGGAGAAGTTCGCTAGAACAAACCTCGCCTATGACTGCTTAGTGAGCTTCGCCCCTGACCACTATTAGCAAACCTTGCCATTAACCGTTTCAAGAGGTATTTTTATGAAAATGGTTCTCCCCATTATCTTCTAAGTTAATGACTATTAAATTATATTTAATGGCCACCAACCCTCTCTCTTAGTCTATAAGAGGAGGGGGGATTACTCATTTTTAGGCACTCAGCAATTTGTGCAGCACACTTGGCAATTTAGCAATTTGGAACTCAACTTAAAGACTTCACCATCTTCGAAAGAACCTCGACAATCTTCAATCAGCAAAAAGCTAAATGCTTTAGTCGGACCGTCAAATGAGTACAAGATCAACGCTCCATCGGCACACGAAATAGAATCCTGTTTAAACAAAATTTTCTTGTTTCTTTCTTTTATAATCTTGAATTTGTAACCTGTGTCAGTTATAATTTAATGACCAGAAATAGTGGTTCATGCATGTAGATTCTTGTGAGTTAGTTTGTCCAAGAGGTGCTTTCTCATTTAAATATTTGTCATTGTTGGGAAAATATTCTTTAACCACCAAAATAACATTTGGGCAGTATTGATGAAGGAACACTTATGGGTAATTGAATACTTACCCTAACTTCCTTTATGTCAACACTTTATCGTTCGTCACTCCCACTAACTTCACCATTTTTAATGAATTTTGCATTACTGGTTTTAACAATTCTCGGACTATGGCTTGAACAATAAAACTTATACCTTTTAGATTTCTCTGGGTAACCAATAAAGTAACTACTAATTGTTAGAGAATCTAAATTTTTTTCATGTGGATTATAAATTCTTGCTTTCGCCGGGCAACCCTAAACATGTAGGTGCCTTAAACTAGGTTTTCTTCCAATCCATAGCTCAAAAGAAGTTTTGGAAACTGCCTTACTAGGAACTCTGTTTAATAATATATGACAGTTTTAAGTGCACACATCTACAATGATTCCAATTATGTCTTTTTGCCACACCATTTTGTTGAGGTGTGCCTGGCATAGTGCATTGTGCACTGTGCACATATACCATATTTCTCGAGGAACTTTGCAAATGGTCCCAAATGCTGTCCTGATTCATTATATTTCCCTAGTATTCACCACCTTTGTCAAATCATATAAAATTTACCTTTTTATCTAGTTATCTTTCAACCTCATTTATGTACACATCAAGGGCGTCAACTGCTTGAGATTTTTCATTAATCAAATAGACATAGCCATAACGTGAAAATTTATCGATAAAAGTGATAAAATAATTTTCTCCGCCAAAAGATGGAGCATCAAAAGGTCGCATACATCAATGTGTATAATTTTGAGAAGATGGGTAATCTTGTGGCTCCTTTCTTGTTATGTTTTGAAAAATTTCACTTGAAGGATCAGTGAGAATCAAACATCAAGGATAATAGGTTCCAAAATGTGATACCACCGGGAATCTATGCGTAATTTTAAAGCCCAATTTGGCTTAATAAGTATTTTTGGAGAATCTGGCTGTCAAAATCAAACTGTAATAGAAATAAGTTCCAAAGTACATTTATGTTTCCAAACAAAAATATAAATCTTCCAAATACAGACCATGGTTTGATTTTACCTAGGATAATATAACCATGAATTTACAAAAAAATGCAGTAGGGATATTATTTCTTATTTTATGACAGAGTTATTTACAGACTAGAGGCTTAATCAAATGAAATCAAAAGATATTACTTGGATACCTACAATTGTGGAATAATGTTAACTAAACTATACTTTCCCAAGTTACTTCCATACCATAAGAGAGAAGTGTGAGGTGTTAGAAAATTTCTTAATGCACAAATAAATATGACTCATTTAATTTTATAAACAAGCATCATGAGTTACGAACATAAAGAAGTTACACTAAATAGTGAGCTTCCACTCCCGCACCAATGAAGATTGGGAAACAAAGCCAAGACACACATATAAAATTTAACGTCAAGTCCAAGGAAGCCAGACGACATCTAATTACATTCTAAGTCCACACTTGTGAAACTTAGTCGCTCTCTGAGTCCTCACTTGTGGAACTCTATGGGTCCTTCTTCAGGCGCCATCTCAATCTCCAAATGGTCCTACATAGAGCATGACACTCAAAGCTCTATGCGTCCCTATCGCGATTCACTTTGCACTATGCTTTCGACTTGTTCTCGAGAGTATGCTCGAGCTTAGCCTTGTCGGCCTGAAGCAAATCCACCAACTGGCGGAGAACATGGATTTCCTCCATAGAATCGCCCTTCACTTGGGCCAATTCCTATTGGAGCCGATTGATCTTAGCTCCTCTATCAAAGAACATCTCCGGCCGTATTGGAGAAAACTTAGGTACGGAGAAAATGAGTTAGGAGAAGATGATAATGGAAAGGGATATTTATAAGCTTTCCAAATTCAACTTCCCAAAATAACAATCACTTCTTACGAGAAGTGATTGGACCTAACAAAGAGGCTAAAAGATAGCCTAAATCTTAGGGTGTCCAGTAAATCTCGCCAAATATTTGACCCCCAAGAGAGATCTTAGCCACAAATCAAGGCTGAGATCTAAAGACAATAGTCTCGGCGACCCTCGCCAATTAGCGAACTTCACCCAAACATTTAAAACTAAGTAAACTCCACCAACCTCGCGACTAAACGAACATCGCTTAATAGAAGCTGTTCCCTTAAAGCTTTGTCTCAACTCAAGGATAAGTAAGTTTCATTCCAAACACAAAATTAGACGAATGTAAATGATATTGAGCATCCGACCAAGGTGAATCCATGATAAAGGAAGCTACATTCAATAGTACACCTCTGGCGACCAATTAGTCAAATGAAAATAAGTCTCAACCCAAGCAAGACGACTCAAGCTACGTTTAACAGTACACCTCTAGCTATTATCCAAAGTATTTCGATTTCTGTTACAAGTCAAAAATAGGATCTCGAAAGCTTGGGGGGGTTGTAGATGGTTAAGATGTACTCTCTCTTGGATCAATGCTCCGTCCAAGTCCAAGAAGTAAACGTCTATCGGCTAAACAATTTATATGGGCTCAAACACAAGTCCATGACGAAGCTCATCCGAACCATAGCGAAGCTTGCCCAAGTCTCACGTGAACTTTACTTAAAAGATCCATGTGGGCCATGTCATCCATGCCCTAAGGCGAGCAAGCTGCCCATATTCTGGAGAAGTTCGCTAGAACAAACCTCGCCTATGACTGCTTAGTGAGCTTCGCCCCTGACCACTATTAGCAAACCTTGCCATTAACCGTTTCAAGAGGTATTTTTATGAAAATGGTTCTCCCCATTATCTTCTAAGTTAATGACTATTAAATTATATTTAATGGCCACCAACCCTCTCTCTTAGTCTATAAGAGGAGGGGGGATTACTCATTTTAGGCACTCAAAGAATTTGTGCAAAGACACTTGGCAATTTAGCAATTTGGAACTCAACTTAAAGACTTCACCATCTTGAAAGAACCTCGACAATCTTCAATCAGCAAAAAGCTAAATGCTTTAGTCGGACCGTCAAATGAGTACAAGATCAACGCTCCATCGGCACACGAAATAGAATCCTGTTTAAACAAAATTTTCTTGTTTCTTTCTTTTATAATCTTGAATTTGTAACCTGTGTCAGTTATAATTTAATGACCAGAAATAGTGGTTCATGCATGTAGATTCTTGTGAGTTAGTTTGTCCAAGAGGTGCTTTCTCATTTAAATATTTGTCATTGTTGGGAAAATATTCTTTAACCACCAAAATAACATTTGGAGCGAGTATTGATGAAGGAACACTTATGGGTAATTGAATACTTACCCTAACTTCCTTTATGTCAACACTTTATCGTTCGTCACTCCCACTAACTTCACCATTTTTAATGAATTTTGCATTACTGGTTTTAACAATTCTCGGACTATGGCTTGAACAATAAAACTTATACCTTTTAGATTTCTCGGGTAACCAATAAAGTAACTACTAATTGTTAGAGAATCTAAATTTTTTTCATGTGGATTATAAATTCTTGCTTTCGCCGGGCAACCCTAAACATGTAGGTGCCTTAAACTAGGTTTTCTTCCAATCCATAGCTCAAAAGAAGTTTTGGAACCGCCTTACTAGGAACTCGTTTAATAATATATGACAGTTTTAAGTGCACACATCTACAATGATTCAAATTATGTCTTTTTGCCACACCATTTTGTTGAGGTGTGCCTGGCATAGTGCATTGTGCACTGTGCACATATACCATATTTCTCGAGGAACTTTGCAAATGGTCCCAAATGCCGCCCCGATTCATTATATTTCCCTAGTATTCACCACCTTTGTCAAATCATATAAAATTTACCTTTTTATCTAGTTATCTTTCAACCTCATTTATGTACACATCAAGGGCGTCAACTGCTTGAGATTTTTCATTAATCAAATAGACATAGCCATAACGTGAAAATTTATCGATAAAAGTGATAAAATAATTTTCTCCGCCAAAAGATGGAGCATCAAAGGTCGCATACATCAATGTGTATAATTTTGAGAAGATGGGTAATCTTGTGGCTCCTTTCTTGTTACGTTTTGATTACTTTCTCTTAATGCAATCAACATATGCACCAAGATTAGTAAAATCTAAATTCTAAAGAATCTCATTCTTTACTAATCTTTATAATCTTTCTTTGGATATGTGACCCAAATATTTATGCCACAAGTAACCAAATTTTTGTTCAATATACTACACTTAATACCAACATCATGATGCATAGTAAGTAAAGATTCAACAAAAGTATTACCTAGTTTCAGTCTATATAGACAATTAGCAAGAATACAAGAACCGATAAAACCATTATTCTTATATAAACTAAAACAACCATTTTCAAACTTAATATTAAACCCAGAAACATCCAGTTTTGAAAGAGAAATAAGGTTCATAGAAATTAAAGATACATAAAGAGTCTTTACTAGGTCTAGATGATAACCAGTATCCAAGACCAATCGATAAGTCCGAATTCCTTCAATAGGAGCCTTCATACAATTCCCCATAAATATAAAGTTCTCATTTGGGTTTGTGGTTTGCATCATAAGAAATCCCTGCATCATGTTGGGTAATGAGTAGTAATACTAGAATAATGCCACAAAGTATTATAAGGAACTTCAGTTAGGTTTGATTCGAAATATACAAAAGTATTAGATTTACCTTTCTTCTCAAACCAAGCTTTACGCTTTTGGCAATCCTTCTGATAGTGTCCAACTTTCGTACAGAAGGGATACTTATATGCCTTTTGTTCCTTTTTATCAGCCCGAGGAGGCTCATCAAGTGTTTTTCTTTTCTTCAACATGTTGACTTTCATCTTGCGCTCTTTGTCAGCTCCTTGACCTATAACGTTAATAGAATGACTTCCTCCTGAACGAGCATGCTAGCCATTTCACTAATACTCCACTTGTCCTTAATAGTGTTTTAGTTAATTTGAAAAGGCCCATACTCAAAAGGTAGTGAGTATAAAATGAACTGCACTAAAAAGAAGTCGTCCGCTGTCATCTCCAAGGTCTTTAATCTTGCTACAATGTTAGACATCTCAATGATATGCTCTTGCATACTCCGCGACCTGTTAAACTTCATGGTCGTGAGTCCTGCCATCAGAGTACTAGCAAGTGACTTATTTTCAGAATGAAAATATTCTTCCATAAACTTTAGGTATTCCTTCGCACTTTCTGTTTGTGGAATAGTAGTCTTGATGTTGTTGGCAATAGTCATCCGTATGAACATAAGGCTCAATTTGTTAGATCATTTCCATATTTTATGATATGACTTCTCTTCCTTACTGCTCGAATTTGTAATGGCAATAGGCTGGTCTTCCGAGAGTGCTAAGTCAAGTTCCAACATACCTAAGTGAAAATTGACTTGTTCACACCATTCAGTAAAGTTCAAACCATTAACAGAGGAGGCACGCAATGGAGTGAAACAACTGCAAAAGAATACATAATGCTCAAAATTACAGATTCCTATAAAGAAATAATTAAAATATATCACAGTTTTCCTTTGGGTAGATACTACAATATATATCATAATTAAATGGGATTTTTCATCTTTATTAGGTAATTAAATATTCTCAAAGAAACATATATGTCATCTTTGGATGTACAAATATATTTGCATAAGGAATATTAATTTAGCTCTATTATGCTCATTATTCATAGAGCAATTGATTTGCCTTTGGGTAAATCCGAAAGTTCTAAAAATTAGTGAGCTTTAATTATCCATTTAGTAAGTATTTCTTTAAGCATTATAGTTTAATCACTTTGGTGAATAAACCATCTAGCATAATATATAAATTCCAAATTACAGATTATATTCAACAGAACATTATGACACCAAAATGTCACAGTCATAGTGATAAACATAAAATTAAAATTCAATTTTCATAGTTAATAACACTAGTAAATACAATACTATTAATTTAAATAACCACAATTTTGTTTAGATGATGTCATTGTGATGTCATTGAATAATACTCATAATGGATATCAAGAATCCGATCAATATGAAACAAGTCAAATGGTGATGTACTGCAAAAATAAGGCAACTAATTGCATAATTATCCAATTACATATTATGCTAGTTAATGTCGTTACCAAAATAAAGACAAATCAACAATTCACATAACCTAACCAAAACATTAGCAAATAAATCCCAGAACCCAAATTAAAAAAGGCAGCGGAAGCTTTAAACATGTTGACAAATTCCTTACAAAATTTAAAATTTGAGAACAAGAAAAGATTTTTTAAAATTTTCAAAACCATTCTCTGGTACCAATTGTTAGAAAATTTCTTAATGCATAAATAAATATGACTCATTTAATTTTGTAAATAAGCTTCATGAGTTAGGATCTTAAACAAAGATGTTCATGAATAGATAAGGAAAGGCATACCGGATGTTGAAGAGGATGACATCCTATTTATTGATTTCTTCCCTTGTCCCTTTCTTTATATTACAAGAAGTCTTTGCTGGACGTTTTCAGGTAATACATTTTCTTTCAAGTCGGTTCATCCATCGAGAGACCGAAGAATTAAATGAACATACGAGAAATTTGTTCCTTCATTAAACTATTAATTTATTGACTATATTAATAACTTTAATCATTCATGTGTATTTAATTCTATTAATTCATTGTCATTAAAATCCTTATAAATTTTGATATAATAAAGAATGTAATGACTAAATACTAGTTAGGCCATATTCTTACATGAGGTCCATTGATGAGTCATTAATTTTGAGAGAACTTAAAAAGGAAGGACCCGATGGTGTTCTTTCTTGTCGTGTGAGAGTAGTTTGAGATTAAGTAATACATGTATCAATACTCACAATTGTGGACTGTGAAATATGAATCTACCAAAAATGGAGGAGAAAAATGATCTCAAGATAATAAGATACATATGAGTTTAGCATTCATGAGTATCAATCATAATGAAACCAATTTGAAGGAGATACAACCACATAACTTCTGAATGTGTGATAAGGGCATGAATCTTCTTACAACAGCAGTTGAGCTATCCCCCTTTTCTCCACCAACTCTTAAATCATGGCAGCCCTCTTTGATGTTAGATTACCTGTCCATAATAGTATGAATGTGTGATATTGGAAGCCAAACAATGAGGAGAGACACTAGTCTTGTTGAAGGTTAGATTGTTCCTCGTCCTCCATAAGCACCAGCCTAAGGATGGAAAAATAACAGACCATAGAATTTTAGCATCTTTTTCCACCAAAAAAGAGCCATAGGAGTCCACAATGTCACTGAAATCTTGCGGTAAGGAAGATATCTGAAGAAAAGGCATGAAGAAGGACCAGACTATCTTCACAAAAGAGCATTGTAAAAAAAAGGTGTTCGTCGTTTTCAGGGGCCTCATTGCATAATAAACAAGTAGCGTCACCAATCCATCCCTTATCCATTAGTGTCATCTTAGTGTTGAGTTTCCTCTTAGAAAATAGCCATAAAAATTTTTTCACTTTCTAAGGGGTGATTGATTTCCAAATAAAACAGTAGCCTTTGAAAGAAATGCCAGTGCCGCTCAAGAAGGTATAGATAGTTTTGACTGAAAAAGAGCCTGAAGAATGATATGGCCACAATGCCACATCTTTACCACTGTTAGGATAGATAGGAAGGTTAGAGAGATAATCTCTAAGATCGAAGACCTCTTGTCTCTCCTTGATAGTAATAGGTCTTCTAATCAATGGATGTCTTCTCCAAAGATTGTTATGGTAGGTACCTTGAGACCTAACACTAATGTTGTCCGAGAGGGAGAGATTATAAACAAGTGGATATAAAGATGCAGTGTTTGGGCCCGCCCATTTATCCTCCCGAATCTTATACATGAACCTTCACCTAATTTCCATTGAACTAAACTCTTTAAAGCTTGACGCTAAAGGAAACATCCCGTAATTTAGAAGCTCATGGACTGGTAGTGTGCAACTAGGATTTGGATATCCGGATGAGGATAAAGAATAGAGGACTTTACCCAAAAAAGACTCATTATGAATCACCTTCCACATCTATTTGGAAGTTAGAGCAAGATTGAAATCATGAAGATTGATGATGCCCAAACCCCCTTCCCTATTTGGTTTACAAACCGGACTCCATTTGACTAAGGTGTTATAAGGAGAGTTTATTTCCTTACCACCCCATAAGAAATTTCTTCTAATCATGTTCATTGCCTTGATAAGCCATTTTGGTAATTTAAAAAAGGACATATAATATAAGGGAAGAGATGTTAAGACCGAGTTGATTAGAGTCAAACGACCTCCAATGGATAGTTGCTTACTTTTCCACATGGAAAGTCTCTTAGAAAATATATCTACTAGAGGCTGCTAGTCTTGCTTGCTAACGGAACCCATTTTCATAGGAATGCCAAGATATTTGAAAGGGGATTGCATGAGCACAATTGAGGGTGTTAGCAAAGAGGCCCCTTTGTTAGATCATTTCCATATTTTATGATATGACTTCTCTTCCTTACTGCTCGAATTTGTAATGGCAATAGGCTGGTCTTCCGAGAGTGCTAAGTCAAGTTCCAACATACCTAAGTGAAAATTGACTTGTTCACACCATTCAGTAAAGTTCAAACCATTAACAGAGGAGGCACGCAATGGAGTGAAACAACTGCAAAAGAATACATAATGCTCAAAATTACAGATTCCTATAAAGAAATAATTAAAATATATCATAGTTTTCCTTTGGGTAGATACTACAATATATATCATAATTAAATGGGATTTTTTCATCTTTATTAGGTAATTAAATATTCTCAAAGAAACATATATGTCATCTTTGGATGTACAAATATATTTGCATAAGGAATATTAATTTAGCTCTATTATGCTCATTATTCATAGAGCAATTGATTTGCCTTTGGGTAAATCCGAAAGTTCTAAAAATTAGTGAGCTTTAATTATCCATTTAGTAAGTATTTCTTTAAGCATTATAGTTTAATCACTTTGGTGAATAAACCATCTAGCATAATATATAAATTCCAAATTACAGATTATATTCAACAGAACATTATGACACCAAAATGTCACAGTCATAGTGATAAACATAAAATTAAAATTCAATTTTCATAGTTAATAACACTAGTAAATACAATACTATTAATTTAAATAACCACAATTTTGTTTAGATGATGTCATTGTGATGTCATTGAATAATACTCATAATGGATATCAAGAATCCGATCAATATGAAACAAGTCAAATGGTGATGTACTGCAAAAATAAGGCAACTAATTGCATAATTATCCAATTACATATTATGCTAGTTAATGTCGTTACCAAAATAAAGACAAATCAACAATTCACATAACCTAACCAAAACATTAGCAAATAAATCCCAGAACCCAAATTAAAAAAGGCAGCGGAAGCTTTAAACATGTTGACAAATTCCTTACAAAATTTAAAATTTGAGAACAAGAAAAGATTTTTTAAAATTTTCAAAACCATTCTCTGGTACCAATTGTTAGAAAATTTCTTAATGCATAAATAAATATGACTCATTTAATTTTGTAAATAAGCTTCATGAGTTAGGATCTTAAACAAAGATGTTCATGAATAGATAAGGAAAGGCATACCGGATGTTGAAGAGGATGACATCCTATTTATTGATTTCTTCCCTTGTCCCTTTCTTTTATATTACAAGAAGTCTTTGCTGGACGTTTTCAGGTAATACATTTTCTTTCAAGTCGGTTCATCCATCGAGAGACCGAAGAATTAAATGAACATACGAGAAATTTGTTCCTTCATTAAACTATTAATTTATTGACTATATTAATAACTTTAATCATTCATGTGTATTTAATTCTATTAATTCATTGTCATTAAAATCCTTATAAATTTTGATATAATAAAGAATGTAATGACTAAATACTAGTTAGGCCATATTCTTACATGAGGTCCATTGATGAGTCATTAATTTTGAGAGAACTTAAAAGGAAGGACCCGATGGTGTTCTTTCTTGTCGTGAGAGTAGTTTGAGATTAAGTAATACATGTATCAATACTCACAATTGTGGACTGTGAAATATGAATCTACCAAAATGGAGGAGAAAAATGATCTCAAGATAATAAGATACATATGAGTTTAGCATTCATGAGTATCAATCATAATGAAACCAATTTGAAGGAGATACAACCACATAACTTCTGAATGTGTGATAAGGGCATGAATCTTCTTACAACAGCAGTTGAGCTATCCCCCTTTTCTCCACCAACTCTTAAATCATGGCAGCCCTCTTTGATGTTAGATTACCTGTCCATAATAGTATGAATGTGTGATATTGGAAGCCAAACAATGAGGAGAGACACTAGTCTTGTTGAAGGTTAGATTGTTCCTCGTCCTCCATAAGCACCAGCATAAGGATGGAAAAATAACAGACCATAGAATTTTAGCATCTTTTTCCACCAAAAAAGAGCCATAGGAGTCCACAATGTCACTGAAATCTTGCGGTAAGGAAGATATCTGAAGAAAAGGCATGAAGAAGGACCAGACTATCTTCACAAAAGAGCATTGTAAAAAAAGGTGTTCGTCGATTTCAGGGGCCTCATTGCATAATAAACAAGTAGCGTCACCAGTCCATCCCTTATCCATTAGTGTCATCTTAGTGTTGAGTTTCCTCTTAGAAAGTAGCCATAAAATTTTTTTCACTTTCTAATGGGTGATTGATTTCCAAATAAAACAGTAGCCTTTGAAAGAAATGCCAGTGCCGTTCAAGAAGGTATAGATAGTTTTGACTGAAAAAGGCCTGAAGAATGATATGGCCACCATGCCACATCTTTACCACTGTTAGGATAGATAGGAAGGTTAGAGAGATAATCTCTAAGATCGAAGACCTCTTGTCTCTCCTTGATAGTAATAGGTCTTCTAATCAATGGATGTCTTCTCCAAAGATTGTTATGGTAGGTACCTTGAGACCTAACACTAATGTTGTCCGAGAGGGAGAGATTATAAACAAGTGGATATAAAGATGCCAGGGTGTTTGGGCCCGTCCATTTATCCTCCCAGAATCTTATACATGAACCTTCACCTAATTTCCATTGAACTAAACTCTTTAAAGCTTGACTGCTAAAGGAAACATCCCGCCAGAATTTAGAAGCTCATGGACCTGGTAGTGTGCAACTAGGATTTGGATATCCAGATGAGGATAAAGAATAGAGGACTTTACCCAAAAAAGACTCATTATGAATCACCTTCCACATCTATTTGGAAGTTAGAGCAAGATTGAAATCATGAAGATTGATGATGCCCAAACCCCCCTCCCTATTTGGTTTACAAACCGGACTCCATTTGACTAAGGTGTTATAAGGAGAGTTTATTTCCTTACCACCCCATAAGAAATTTCTTCTAATCATGTTCATTGCCTTGATAAGCCATTTTGGTAATTTAAAAAAGGACAGATAATATAAGGGAAGAGATGTTAAGACCGAGTTGATTAGAGTCAAACGACCTCCAATGGATAGTTGCTTACTTTTCCACATGGAAAGTCTCTTAGAAAATATATCTACTAGAGGTTGCTAGTCTTGCTTGCTAACGGAACCCATTTTCATAGGAATGCCAAGATATTTGAAAGGGGGGATTGCATGAGCACAATTGAGGGTGTTAGCAAAGAGGGCCCCTTTGGTAGATGATTTCCCAAAGTAAAATAAGTTGGTTTTGCATAATTTATGCCTAAACCGATATATCTTCAAACATATAAAAATTAATTTAAGAACAGTGAAGTTAGAGGTTGAGGCTCACACATGATGATCGATCATCGCAAATTAGAGAGAACGAATATTATTTAGCTCACCTTTTAGATGCAAATGATAGATCCCCACATTCAACGAAAGTGAGCATTTTGTTGAGGATATCTACAGCTAAAATAAAAGCATAGGTGAGAGAGGGTCATCCCGCTTCAAACTCCTAGAATAATTAAAATAATTAGTGTGAACCATTCACCGTAATGGTGACTTAGAAGAATGAAGAATTTCTCTTATCCATTGACACCACTTTGTGCCAAAACCCCTAGCTTTGAGCAACTCAAGGACAAAAGACCAACTGATACAATCAAAGGCCTTCATGAAATTAATTTTGATTATACAAATTTCCTTACGTTTAGAGGAACAAGTATGAAGAAGTTCATGTGCAATAGCACAAGAGTCCAAAGTAGATTTACCACTTTGAAAAGCAGATTGGGTAGGATCAACTAAGGAGTGAAAAAAAGTAGAGAGCCTATTAGCTAGGACTTTGGTAAAGTTTTGAATAGACCATTTAAGAGGCTAATTGATCTAAAGTCTTTAACATGACAAGCTCCTTCAATTTTAGGAATAAGAGGGATAAGAGAAAAGTTAATACTGTGAAAGGGTGAGGCATCTGTATAAAGAGCATTGAAAATAGAGAAAATATCATCTTTGATGGTCTCCCAAAACTCTTGGTAAAAAAGTATTGAAAAATCATCTGGTCCAGGATATTTGTCAGGGTGCAATCCAAAAACAACAGACTTGATTTCTTCATTAGAGAACATTCTATCTAGACTTTGGAGACCTTGAACAAGGTTCGGATATAGATGAGACCAATCTAAATTGAAGGAAGACCGACTTTTAGCAGAGAACAGAGCAGAGAAAAAGTCTAAGAAACATTTTTGTTTGCCATCTTTAGAGGAGACAATTTGATCATCTTGGATAATATTAGGGATCAAATTCTTCCTTTTGTTGAAGGAAGCAGATTTATGGAAAAAGGAGGTGTTGTTATCCCCCTCCTTCGACCATGTAATCCTAGATCTTTGGTGCTAAAAATTTCCTCTTGTTTGGCTATATCGCAAGTTTAGACCTAAGATCTTTCCTAGAAGAGGTTTCGACTCATTGAGAGGTTTATTATCTTGCAAGAAGTCAAGAGATTCAACAAAAGTATTACCTAGTTTCAGTCTATATAGACAATTAGCAAGAATACAAGAACCGATAAAACCATTATTCTTATATAAACTAAAACAACCATTTTCAAACTTAATATTAAACCCAGAAACATCCAGTTTTGAAAGAGAAATAAGGTTCATAGAAATTAAAGATACATAAAGAGTCTTTACTAGGTCTAGATGATAACCAGTATCCAAGACCAATCGATAAGTCCGAATTCCTTCAATAGGAGCCTTCATACAATTCCCCATAAATATAAAGTTCTCATTTGGGTTTGTGGTTTGCATCATAAGAAATCCCTGCATCATGTTGGGTAATGAGTAGTAATACTAGAATAATGCCACAAAGTATTATAAGGAACTTCAGTTAGGTTTGATTCGAAATATACAAAAGTATTAGATTTACCTTTCTTCTCAAACCAAGCTTTACGCTTTTGGCAATCCTTCTGATAGTGTCCAACTTTCGTACAGAAGGGATACTTATATGCCTTTTGTTCCTTTTTATCAGCCCGAGGAGGCTCATCAAGTGTTTTTCTTTTCTTCAACATGTTGACTTTCATCTTGCGCTCTTTGTCAGCTCCTTGACCTATAACGTTAATAGAATGACTTCCTCCTGAACGAGCATGCTAGCCATTTCACTAATACTCCACTTGTCCTTAATAGTGTTTTAGTTAATTTGAAAAGGCCCATACTCAAAAGGTAGTGAGTATAAAATGAACTGCACTAAAAGAAGTCGTCCGCTGTCATCTCCAAGGTCTTTAATCTTGCTACAATGTTAGACATCTCAATGATATGCTCTTGCATACTCCGCGACCTGTTAAACTTCATGGTCGTGAGTCCTGCCATCAGAGTACTAGCAAGTGACTTATTTTCAGAATGAAAATATTCTTCCATAAACTTTAGGTATTCCTTCGCACTTTCTGTTTGTGGAATAGTAGTCTTGATGTTGTTGGCAATAGTCATCCGTATGAACATAAGGCTCAATTTGTTAGATCATTTCCATATTTTATGATATGACTTCTCTTCCTTACTGCTCGAATTTGTAATGGCAATAGGCTGGTCTTCCGAGAGTGCTAAGTCAAGTTCCAACATACCTAAGTGAAAATTGACTTGTTCACACCATTCAGTAAAGTTCAAACCATTAACAGAGGAGGCACGCAATGGAGTGAAACAACTGCAAAAGAATACATAATGCTCAAAATTACAGATTCCTATAAAGAAATAATTAAAATATATCATAGTTTTCCTTTGGGTAGATACTACAATATATATCATAATTAAATGGGATTTTTCATCTTTATTAGGTAATTAAATATTCTCAAAGAAACATATATGTCATCTTTGGATGTACAAATATATTTGCATAAGGAATATTAATTTAGCTCTATTATGCTCATTATTCATAGAGCAATTGATTTGCCTTTGGGTAAATCCGAAAGTTCTAAAAATTAGTGAGCTTTAATTATCCATTTAGTAAGTATTTCTTTAAGCATTATAGTTTAATCACTTTGGTGAATAAACCATCTAGCATAATATATAAATTCCAAATTACAGATTATATTCAACAGAACATTATGACACCAAAATGTCACAGTCATAGTGATAAACATAAAATTAAAATTCAATTTTCATAGTTAATAACACTAGTAAATACAATACTATTAATTTAAATAACCACAATTTTGTTTAGATGATGTCATTGTGATGTCATTGAATAATACTCATAATGGATATCAAGAATCCGATCAATATGAAACAAGTCAAATGGTGATGTACTGCAAAAATAAGGCAACTAATTGCATAATTATCCAATTACATATTATGCTAGTTAATGTCGTTACCAAAATAAAGACAAATCAACAATTCACATAACCTAACCAAAACATTAGCAAATAAATCCCAGAACCCAAATTAAAAAAGGCAGCGGAAGCTTTAAACATGTTGACAAATTCCTTACAAAATTTAAAATTTGAGAACAAGAAAAGATTTTTTAAATTTTCAAAACCATTCTCTGGTACCAATTGTTAGAAAATTTCTTAATGCATAAATAAATATGACTCATTTAATTTTGTAAATAAGCTTCATGAGTTAGGATCTTAAACAAAGATGTTCATGAATAGATAAGGAAAGGCATACCGGATGTTGAAGAGGATGACATCCTATTTATTGATTTCTTCCCCTTGTCCCTTTCTTTATATTACAAGAAGTCTTTGCTGGACGTTTTTCAGGTAATACATTTTCTTTCAAGTCGGTTCATCCATCGAGAGACCGAAGAATTAAATGAACATACGAGAAATTTGTTCCTTCATTAAACTATTAATTTATTGACTATATTAATAACTTTAATCATTCATGTGTATTTAATTCTATTAATTCATTGTCATTAAAATCCTTATAAATTTTGATATAATAAAGAATGTAATGACTAAATACTAGTTAGGCCATATTCTTACATGAGGTCCATTGATGAGTCATTAATTTTGAGAGAACTTAAAAAGGAAGGACCCGACGGTGTTCTTTCTTGTCGTGTGAGAGTAGTTTGAGATTAAGTAATACATGTATCAATACTCACAATTGTGGACTGTGAAATATGAATCTACCAAAATGGAGGAGAAAAATGATCTCAAGATAATAAGATACATATGAGTTTAGCATTCATGAGTATCAATCATAATGAAACCAATTTGAAGGAGATACAACCACATAACTTCAATGTGTGATAAGGGCATGAATCTTCTTACAAGAGAGCTGAGCTATCCCCTTTTCTCCACCAACTCTTAAATCATGGCAGCCCTCTTTGATGTTAGATTACCTGTCCATAATAGTATGAATGTGTGATATTGGAAGCCAAACAATGAGGAGAGACACTAGTCTTGTTGAAGGTTAGATTGTTCCTCGTCCTCCATAAGCACCAGATAAGGATGGAAAAATAACAGACCATAGAATTTTAGCATCTTTTTCCACCAAAAAAGAGCCATAGGAGTCCACAATGTCACTGAAATCTTGCGGTAAGGAAGATATCTGAAGAAAAGGCATGAAGAAGGACCAGACTATCTTCACAAAAGAGCATTGTAAAAAGGTGTTCGGCTGCTTTGGGCCTCATTGCATAATAAACAAGTAGCGTCACCAGTCCATCCCTTATCCATTAGTGTCATCTTAGTGTTGAGTTTCCTCTTAGAAAGTAGCCATAAAATTTTTTCACTTTCTAATGGGTGATTGATTTCCAAATAAAACAAGAGCCTTTGAAAGAAATGCCGCTCAAGAAGGTATAGATAGTTTTGACTTAAAAGGCTTGAAGAATGATATGGCCACCATGCCACATCTTTACCACTGTTAGGATAGATAGGAAGGTTAGAGAGATAATCTCTAAGATCGAAGACCTCTTGTCTCTCCTTGATAGTAATAGGTCTTCTAATCAATGGATGTCTTCTCCAAAGATTGTTATGGTAGGTACCTTGAGACCTAACACTAATGTTGTCCGAGAGGGAGAGATTATAAACAAGTGGATATAAAGATGCTGTGGTGTTTGGGCCCGCCCATTTATCCTCCCGAATCTTATACACGAACCTTCACCTAATTTCCATTGAACTAAACTCTTTAAAGCTTGACTGCTAAAAGAAACATCCCGCCAGAATTTAGAAGCTGATGGACCTGGTAGTGTGCAACTAGGATTTGGATATCCAGATGAGGATAAAGAATAGAGGACTTTACCCAAAAAAGACTCATTATGAATCACCTTCCACATCTATTTGGAAATTAGAGCAAGATTGAAATCATGAAGATTGATGATGCCCAAACCCCCCTCCCTATTTGGTTTACAAACCGGACTCCATTTGACTAAGGCGTTATAAGGAGAGTTTATTTCCTTACCACCCCATAAGAAATTTCTTCTAATCATGTTCATTGCCTTGATAAGCCATTTTGGTAATTTAAAAAAGGACATATAATATAAGGGAAGAGATGTTAAGACCGAGTTGATTAGAGTCAAACGACCTCCAATGGATAGTTGCTTACTTTTCCACATGGAAAGTCTCTTAGAAAATATATCTACTAGAGGCTGCTAGTCTTGCTTGCTAACGGAACCCATTTTCATAGGAATGCCAAGATATTTGAAAGGGGGGATTGCATGAGCACAATTGAGGGTGTTAGCAAAGAGGGCCCCTTTGGTAGATGATTTCCCAAAGTAAAATAAGTTGGTTTTTGCATAATTTATGCCTAAACCAGATATATCTTCAAACATATAAAAATTAATTTAAGAACAGTGAAGTTAGAGGTTGAGGCTCTACACATGATGATCGTATCATCAGCAAATTAGAGAGAACGAATATTATTTAGCTCACCTTTTAGATGCAGCTCAGATAGATCCCCACATTCAACGCTGAAAGTGAGCATTTTGTTGAGGATATCTACAGCTAAAATAAAAAGCATAGGTGAGAGAGGGTCATCCTGCTTCAAACTCCTAGAATAATTAAAATAATTAGCAGGTGAACCATTCACCAGAATGGCTGACTTAGAAGAATGAAGAATTTCTCTTATCCATTGACACCACTTTGTGCCAAAACCCTTAGCTTTGAGCAACTCAAGGACAAAAGACCAACTGATACAATCAAAGGCCTTCATAAAATTAATTTTGATTATACAAATTTCCTTACATTTAGAGGAACAAGTATGAAGAAGTTCATGTGCAATAGCACAAGAGTCCAAAGTAGATTTACCACTTTGAAAAGCAGATTGGGTAGGATCAACTAAGGAGTGAAAAAAAGTAGAGAGCCTATTAGCTAGGACTTTGGTAAAGATTTTGAATAGACCATTTAAGAGGCTAATTGATCTAAAGTCTTTAACATGACAAGCTCCTTCAATTTTAGGAATAAGAGGGATAAGAGAAAAGTTAATCTTGTGAAGGGTGAGGCATCGTATAAAGAGCATTGAAAATAGAGAAAATATCATCTTTGATGGTCTCCCAAAACTCTTGGTAAAAAGTATTGAAAAATCATCCGTCCAGATATTTGTCGGTGCAATCCAAAAACAACAGACTTGATTTCTTCATTAGAGAACATTCTATCTAGACTTTGGAGACCTTGAACAAGGTTCGGATATAGATGAGACCAATCTAAATTGAAGGAAGACCGACTTTTAGCAGAGAACAGAGCAGAGAAAAAGTCTAAGAAACATTTTTGTTTGCCATCTTTAGAGGAGACAATTTGATCATCTTGGATAATATTAGGGATCAAATTCTTCCTTTTGTTGAAGGAAGCAGATTTATGGAAAAAGGAGGTGTTGTTATCCCCCTCCTTCACCATGTAATCCTAGATCTTTGGTGCTAAAAAATTTCCTCTTGTTTGGCTATATCAGCAAGTTTAGACCTAAGATCTTTCCTAGAAGAGGTTTCTGACTCATTGAGAGGTTTATTATCTTGCAGTAAGTCAAGAGATTGAATAAAAGATAAGATCCTCTTTTTGGAAAGTTGGATTGAACCAAAGACATATTTTTTTGCACCACTTAATTCTTCTCTTAAGAAGATTAAGTTTGGATTTAAAAGCAACAATTGGGTTTCCTTGGCATGAGAATGAGAGCCAACATGTTTGAATGAAGTCCCTGAAAGAGGAGTGAGTAAGCCAGACTTTCTCAAATCTGAAAATGGGTTTAGGGACAAGACCTCCTGAATCCATGATGATTGGGGAGTGGTTAGAATAAGATGCTGGATAAGCATATTAGATCAAGGTAGGAAAGAAAGATTCAAAGGCTACATTGATGAGAAATCTGTCTAGCCTAGCAAGACTGGGGTCATCCCTCATATTAGACTAAATGAATTGTCTGCCACTACGAGGTAAATCCATTAGGAAAAGGAAATCAACTAACGCTTTGAAGAAATTTATTTTTCTAGTGGAACTTGATCTGCCATTTCTTTCCCTTAAACTAAGAGTCACATTAAAATTACCAAAAAGCACCCAAGGCAAAGGAAAAATAGAATTAATTCTTTTTAGCTCCCACTAGAAAACCTCCCTCTCTTCTTTCTCACAAGGACCATAGACTGAAGTAGCCACAAATTTCCAATTGGAAATTTTGTGGCGAAGCACAACAGATATCGAAAAAATCCCAATATAGGAATCAACACACTCATAGAGGTTATCGTTTCATCCTAGAAGCACACCACCTCTAGCCTCATCAGCATCTAAAATAAGTCAAGAATTAATTCTTTGCCCACCCAGAGCTTTAAGGGTTCTAGTTCTAACAGAGTTAAGCTTAGATTCTTGTAAACCCACTATATCAACACCAGAAAATAAAACATAGTCTTTTACTAAGCTTCTTTTAACAGGGTTGTTAAGCCCTCTAACATTCTAGGAACCAATCTTCATAATTAACCATGAAAATGACCAACTCAACCAAAATCTAAAACTTCCACAGAGGATTAAGTATTCTGCTTGGCTCTCTCTACTTCTAGAGCTTGCAGGTCACTAAGAGCCTCTTTAGGTAGAGGCTCTTTGACTCCACAATTGGCAGCAATGGTAGAAAGCGAGTCTTTGGATAAAGAATTAAGAGGCATAAAGGGAGTAGAAGAAGAGCTTGACTGTACCCTTTTTGTGTAGAGAAGGGAGGGTCTTGCCTGAACCAGCCATAAATCTGTGGTAAGGCTTGTGGTGGAGTGAAAGAGGAGCGAGATGACGTCTTCTCTATCTTGAAGGCCTCTCGAAACCAGGTCGCTGAGCTGAAGAAGACAATGCATCTGTAGACATTCTGGCAGAGGGTTCTGGAATAGACTTAGATCTCTTCTGGGCTGAAGAAGGACCGCGATTAGGTGAGCCTTCGCTTAGGCCTTCATTTGGTTCTAGTTTGAGATCAGAGTAAAAGGCTTCCCAACTTGCCCTTGGTAAAAAAACGCTTTTATCATCAACAATGATCTCCAACTTGCTATTGGTAATTTGCATTTGTAGCTAAATACATAGTTTTGAGCCATTGAAGACTAAAATGTTCATAGAAGCAAAGAGATCAACCCAAAAGATTAAACTATTAGATATTAGTTCCAACTTTCTAAGTTAGTCATTTCTTTTTTTTTTCTTTCTAATTTTGTAAGATAAGGCTATTCTCCCACATGAATCCCAACAAGTTCTTCATTTATGAGTATACTCAATCATTCACGGTGGTCTAATTGGCAATCATAGACCAACAACATGGCTATCAACACCGCGATCTTTATGCAAACCAGATCATATCCACTGCAAAAGACAATCTCCTACATCATCTATCATTTGTGAAGTAACATGAATTTAAACCAGATTTTATCTTAATTGACAACCTTAGTTGTAGAGAAATTCGACAATTCACCAATCAAAGTTCCTCAATTGATGGGCCCCATGAATGATATTAATTATTTAAAGTATATGAAAAATATTTAATTGTGGGGCCCTTTGAGATACACCAATAGTATTAATCCACATAGCTAATTGTAGGCTGTAGAAAATTCGGATCCTCTATTGGACTAACCAAACCTTAGTCAATCTCCGGATCGAGACTTTCATATTTACTCCTTGACCTACCTCTGATATCATTTGTTGGGAACAAATTAACCTCCTGAGGGTTAACAAACAAATATAGAACACCAAGATTTTCAGTTACGTACTTTGGTTCTTAAACTTATTTTAAGCCCATTTAACTTCAATATGCGTTCGATTTCACCCCAAACAAGTTTCGGAGCAGAAAAAAAGATAAAATCTTGCTTCCTGATCTAATATTTTTTTTAATTTTTACTTTTTAAATTATTGACTCGCTATCACACTCGATGCAAAGTTACATTGCTCACATCTTACATATTCCTAATGGATAAGGACAAGTCCAAGCCCATAACTAGGCCGGACCATAAAATGAGGCCCATGCCAACAAACAAAGTAGATGAGAGCAAAAGTTGTACAAGAGATCTACGTGGATAATACTCCCAATTTTTCTCACCTACATAAAATTACAAAGATCTCAAGAGCCCATGCTCCTTGCTCAAGCTTTGGTGCACAATGCACTATTCAAAATGTAAACTTTTCCGAGGAAAAGACCACTTCCTACTTCCTTTGTCGAACTATAGGGTACATATGAATATAATTGGTACCACAAACATGAAAAAAAGATTGAATTATGTTGAAGATAATAGTGAAAGTTGATGGTGGATGTGGGTCTTGGATGTCTAGTTCCAAAATTTGTTTTGTGTTTTGTTGAGTTGTCTGGAAAATGAGTTCCTTAGTGGATGTTAGCTTTCGACATTTTCGTGTACATTGCTCATGACTTAGATTAGAGTTGCGTATCAATCACATTTACCATTTAGACTAGATAGATAAGTGGTTGACTTGATTCATTATCACAAGCTAACCAAGTTTAATGTGGAATATATGGTCCCAATATGATGCATTCTGGTCTAGATTTGGCCTATTTATTAATTAGAATTATCATATTTTCTACTCTAATCTTTAACCTTTGTAAGCAATTAATAATGTTTGAGAATACAATTAGATTACTTACATTATACCTATCACAACAAAGTTGGCCTTAAGGTGGAATCTTTACAAATTGAAGCTGTCTACAAAGAATTTTTAAATCTAATTCGACGATCCTCAAGCGCCTTCATGACTCAAAATTTCATAACCTTTCCATTTAAGGGAAGACATCGGAGCCAATCATGCACGATTCATGTATCAATTGTGCACATTTTGGGCAAACCTATTGCAACACGACGCACTTGTCACTATTTCTTGCCTAAGCAAATTCTTCGTTGTCGTTGAACAATGAGAGAATAAAGTTGAAAAGAAAAAGGCTAGCTTGTGCCTCAATCCTAAGACAAGCTTTGCTACACTTTGTAAATTGCAAGGTAACTTGTTGAGTGCCGATATGCAAGTTTTAGAGTTGTAAAGGTACGCAAAAGGGGCATAATTTAGGCATGTCTCCTCTTGGAAACGCACTAGGAGCATGAAAATTGGACAAGGTGGCTTAGTCACCAACGTTTCCTTTTCTTTTTAGTCCAAAAAGACAAGAATATGTGGGAGAATTTGATCCTCAAACATGCATGTTTCTAATAGAAGAAAGTTACTAATCAAAGACTTGGAAGTGGAGGAAAAGAATCAAAGCCTAAGATTGAGTGAGTTGTGCCCGACTCATTTAGCTTAATTGATCTCCTATGAGTCTAGAACTCTATTATTGTCCATTGATCGAATATGTGTGCATTTTGAAGGGTTCATATCTACCAACTATATCCTTGGTAACATTGTCGATGAATCTTAAAATTTGTATTCATCCGTTGTGCTTGGATGTGCTTGGATCATTAGATCATCTAGAACATGTCTAACATATTATTAATTTTAAAAATGTTATCATGGCATAATTTGATGCTCTATATATGTTTTGGAGCGAACATATCTAATAATATATATATATATATATATATATATATATATATATATATATATATATATATATATATATATATATATATATATATATATATATATATATATATATATATATATATATATATATATATATATATATATATATATATATATATATATATATATATATATATATATATATATATATGAAGGTGTTCAATAGACTTAATAGTGTTGAAAACGGGATGCAACCCGGGGGGCGGGGGGTGAATAGGTGATAATCACAATTTAATTATAATTTTATACCCTCATTACCTATTTTATATAAATAAATATCTTGCTAATAACTGTTTTTATCTTAATTTACAGGTTAATGGAGTATTAATGAATAAGAGCCCAATTGACTCAAATCCTCTGATTTTCTACTAATTTTTGAAGCCCAAATATGAAGACAAACGAAGGCCCAAGATACCAAAGTGATCCAAGAAGAAATCGTGTGAAAAAATCAAGAAAAGACAAATTCTGCTGGAGACCAATTGGTCGGCCAACCGATTAGCTAACCGATTGGTTCGCAAAAGATTTGATCAATGGCTGATTTCAACTCCTTGGTGGCCAAGTTTAATCCAATGGTTCATGTTCACTCCGTTGGGCTATAAATAGGGGTTGAGGGGGAGAGGTTTGAGTGTGAAATATTTTATAAAAACTCTATTTGGAGAGGAGGGTTACTCTTAATTGAGAAGACCTTTCAAAAATTATAACTTTTGTTACACAATAAATAAAAATTTTCACCCCTTTAATTTCCTTTCTCTTCTTCTTGTTCAAGGACCAAAAGGAGGATGAGATGAAGATCAAGAGTTGTTGGTTTATCTTTTATTTCTTTTTCATTTCTTTTTCTTATTTTCTTTCGTGTTCATTTACATGCTTTGTAGATTAGATTTACATGCTTTGTAGAGTAGATTTACATGCTTTATTTACATGCTTTGTAGATTAGATTTACATGCTTTCATTTCTTTATTTGCATTCTTTTCCTTTTCTTTTCTTTTCTTTATTTCTTTGCTCTCATTTTCCTTTTCATAATTCACCTTGAGACGTAAGACCTTCTAGGGAATTCTTTATTTTTATTTTCTTTTTCCATTAATTCACCTTGAGACGTAAGACCCTCTAGGAATTATGTGGAACTAATAATTGTAGGAATTCTAGGATTGTATGAAACTAATCTAATATCTTTTATACTTTTGTGGCTTATTCCATTGTACTTAAAACGATCATGTTTAGGCTAATCAACTAGAGAGCTAATTGATAGAAGAAGAATTTGATAGGTTATACTTTCCTTAAGTGGTTTGATAGTCTATGCTTATGAATTCTAGGATTACTATCTAGTTGTTCTTTTCATGAGTATTAATTCTATTTAGATGATAATTTGATAAGTTATACTTTTCTTGAGTGGTTTGATAGTCTATTCTTAATAAATCTAATATAGAATGTGATCAAAAGAGAATGGTCTACATTTTATGTGGCCTTGGTTTCAACAAAGTGCGATCCAAGGTGAAACCAGATATCAAACCTGCCATGCACCAACACCGTGCAACAACATGTTTCACCATCACAAGAATATCTCTCTAGTGAAGTCAAGTAACATTTGAAAGTACAAGACAGGCAAATAAATAATAAAATAGAACAATGAGATCGAGAATTTACTAAGTAGTATAAAGATCATCAACATCAACAAGGCCCAACCGAGATAAAATAGCATATATAGAATTTGTCTCAAGACAAGAATCAATAAGAGGTTCACTAAGGCACTCACCTTTACACAATAGGATCACAAATCTCTAGAGTCTAAAACAATTAAAATAAACATCTACCGTGGAGCTCGAAAAATAACTACTAATATAAATAACTAAAAGAGGTCGTGATGCTATCCATCAACTTCGCGACTCAGGTACACTGCCTCTTGCTGAAAAGAGGGAAACAACGAGCATCAAAGCTATAGCGAATCATCTCCACTGCCCCAGGGAAGGGCTAGGAGAAAATAAGAAAATACCGTTAATACATATAGATACAAAATCATTCATAAAGTACTAAAGGAAAATTGGCATGTAGAGACCCACAATACAAGAGTTAGTCGTCGGTGAAATAATCCAAACAAGGAAACCCTCATGTATATACCATGTCTCAAATTGTGAATCACTATACCAATTCAGGTCCTCTGAGAATGAAAATACCGAAGTAAAATACAATTATTTCAAACCTCAACTTTAGAGTCAAAGTCACATCTCGAACTACCCTGATAGTTGGCACAGATCACAAGAGAATATCGCCTAGCCTCACCATCACCACAAATCATATCACATATATACTATGTATGCAATGCATCTAAACGCACTCCAACACTCTGTAATTTAACATGGAAGCAATAACACAAGTTGTGACCCATATATATATATATATATATATATATATATATATATATATATATATTATATATATATATATATATATATATATATATATATATATATATATATATATATATATATATATATATATATATATATATATATATATATATATATATATATATATATATATATATATATATATATATATATATATATATATATATATATTCTACAATATATCCCGACAAGGAGCAAGGACTAATAGAATCGTCTATTTAACTTAAGTTATTAACATTCCACCATGCTATTTTTTTACAAGAAATTTACCACGTCACATCATCATGCGGATCGACATATACGCCAATTACCATCGTATCACCATACGGATCGACATAGATGGCTCACTAGCCTCATCGCATTACCTTATGGATCGACATATATGGCTCACTAGCCTCATCGCATTATCTTGCGGATCGACATATATGGCTCACTAGCCTAACTGCGGTCCCGGATGTCAACGTATACTTTATTAAGAACATGTACTTATGTGTTCGTGCACATATCTCTGTACAAATAATATCTCATGTCCACAACATCTCAGGTGTTTAATAGATTCTAGACTTCATAATACAATTCGTTGGTCAAGAAATTTCTCAAATCAAAAGTATACGACTCAAAACATACACATGCATAAATTCGCTGAAAAATCCTACGAAATCCCTCAAAATCGCCAAAGAAAAGAACAAGGCTTTGAGAGAAGGGAAAAGGGCTACTAGGGTTTGGGACACAGGAGAAAAGAGGTATTTTTCATGTTTAAACATGTGTATATATGACAGCAAACCCGAAAACTACAGCCCTAAACCTGAAACCCGAACCTGAAAAAACAACTGGACTTAAACAAACTCGTATTTTAGCTATAACTTTTGCATCCGACCTCAGAATGAGATGATTAAAGATTTTCTGGAAAGCTGCTGAAGGTTTCTACAACTTTGATCTTTTAAGTTTTCCATATTCACAACATATCAGTATGAAAAGGACAGAATCTCTCCACTAGTCATAAATTTCCAGATTTATGCATCGAGCATGATTTGTGCACTTGCACTCATATATGCACACACATATATATATATATATATATATATATATATATATATATATATATATATATATATATATATATATATATATATATATATATATATATATATATATATATATATATATATATATATATATATATATATATATATATATATATATATATATTGTAAAATCATCGAACTCAGATAAACAAGGTTGTTTAATTATTTTTAGATCACAAAACATCTCTATAACTCATTGTAAATCTTTTAAACACAAAAGATCAAATCTTTACACATATAATATAAAAGAATCTCTTTTCTATATTCAAAACTAGTTCTTTTAGGCTCAACAAAACCTTGTGAAAGAATTTCATTAAAACGATTCTCTGAAAAAATTAGGTGTAGGGTTAGCAGAGATGAAACTCACCTGAAATCTTGTTAAAACAAGTGAAGGATGCAAAGGCGAGGTAGATCCCTAAGCTGCGTGCCAATCCAAGGTGAAATCTTGCTTCAAAGGCTCTCGAATTCTCACAAGAAAGTTCTAGGGTTTAGAGGAGGGTTTGGTGGCTGTTAGGGTTTGAGAGTTCTGATAAAAGATGTGAAAATTTATGAAAACATGTATTTATATATAGGTAAACCCGAAATAACCCAGTCAGACCTGAAATCCAAATAAGAACCAGGAAATCTGTTTTGACTAGGAAAGTATCCCCCTTCGGTAGTTTGACCATAACTTTCTCATACGAACTCAAAATGAGGTGATCTAAGATTTTTTGAAAAGCTGTTGAAGAGACCTACAACTTTGGTGTTTTAAGGTTTTCCAGATTATAACTGTAGCAGTTTGTAAAACCTATAAACTCATAACTGGTCATTATTTCCAGATTTATACTCGTGCATGTTTCGTGCATGTTTTGACACGTTTCTCTCACAAATGTGAACTTGTTTGTTCTCAAAGCACTTGATAACATACTCAAATGTCATTTAATGATATTTATCACCATAAAATATATTTATCAATATATATCACAAAATATTCAAATTATCGGGTTTTACATTTTATAATTGAAATTAGGTAGTGGATTCAATTTTAGATTCCTTTATATCTCTAATTGAATCCTCTATCTTTTGCTTTATTGATTTTGTTTTCTTGATCTTGATTTTCCTTTACTCTCTCCCTCATCTCAATCTCCTTTTATTTTCTTTACATTTATTTTCTCTCACTCTCCATCTCTCCATTCCCACTTCCATTTTGATTTATTTACACTTTGTCACCTTCACAATCTCAATCTCTCCACAACACATTTTCTTCCTCGTTTATTTATTTTGCACATAATCCACAATCTACTCTCTAATCTTTTCATGACCACTTTCACCATGTACATAAACTCCTAATTGTCGCGCATAATTTGAGAACCAAAATTTGAACAAACTCTTCCTACTTTTCGCTCCTCGTGGGATCGATAACTCTTTATACTATAACTTGAAGGTTGTATATTTACAACTCTAGGACATCATTTAGTCCCCATCAATAGGATTGCTATAAATTTTTTGGATAGACAGAGAATATGCAGCGAAAAATAAAAAATAAAAAACTAAGAGTAACCAACACAGGAACACACAATATTTTTATAGTGGTTCGGATCAAAATCCTACGTCCACTCTTCCTTCTCGCGAAGGGCCTTCTTCACTATAGCTGGAGTTATCCCTGAATCACAACCCGATTCAGTAGGCTTTATAAACATGACCCTGGAATCTACCCAAAATCAATCGAGATACCCAACTCCTCACAATGACTAGAAAAAATCTAGCCCTAGCTAGCCACACTCAATTTGGCTTGAGCACGCCAACCCTGAATTACCCCGGCTTGAGTACGTCGTCAAACTCGCAAGTTTGAAATACAAAACTAAACCTAAAAATAATTAAAGCACAATTGAAAAGATCTTATAGCCCTTTAAATATATTGCTCTCCAAAACGATGATGTTGAAGATCCATGAAGAAGCGATGTTGTTGACGAACGCAAAGGGCACTCCTCTTCGCTGAAACGATCTCTCGATGTTGAGTGCGACGAGAAGAAGTTGAACGAGGCTCATGGAATCAAATTCTAACTCTCAATCTCTCACAAACCCTAGAATTTGATCTCTCAAACTTAAGCAAATATCCTCTCTATTTCTTGTTGTTACTCTCTTCTCCAATCCCTCCTTAAGTACACCTTAATTGCATTGGAAAGAAGTCTTCTAATCATGTTGAAATAGGAGATCAAATTTGTGATCAAATGACTGAGATTGAATCTGAAAATCTGCCAAAACGCGTCTAAACCATCGATGGTTAAACGCGATCATCGATGGTTGATGCCGATCATCAATGGTTCCCTGTAGTCCATCGATTGTTCAAATTTTGATTTTTAGAATTTACAGATTGTTGATTGTAGTCCATCGATGGTTCGATTTCTCATTTCGAAAATACAGATGGTTGACTGTAGTCCATCGATGACCTATGGACCATCGTTTTGAGCCGAATTTTTATACCTATTTATTCCTGAAATATATCATCTCACAAACTTATTTGTACCAAATGAGAGTTTGTTATTGATCAAACAAGAGATATTGCACGAACAATGTTCTCCCTGAACAAAGTTCTAACAATCTCCCCCTTTTGATAATAACAAAACTCGAAATTTGAAATTCGGAAATTAAGAACATGGTGAGATACATATTCACTTCAATACAAATGTATGACATATATGATATGCAATGTAAGCCCCCCTACAAATATGCATTCATGAAAAAGAATAGGTAATCCAGAAACTCCTTATTCGAAACATGAAAACTCCCCCTAAAACCACAAGGTTGAAAGAATTATTATGTTGAAGCCACTTGTAAATCAAACATGAAAACTTATTTAAAAAACTCACAATCAACCACAATCAAACTCGAAAGTTTTCAAATTTCCTATTTTCTCCCAATTTTGTTGTTATCAAAAGAAATGCACACCTAGAATATACAATATACCGAAAATCCAAATAAAGATTATCCAAATGTGTAAGGAAGAGAAATACATACCGGTTCACAAAATTTTTTATAGAAAATAGCATGAGAAATACATATAGGACTTCAAAACACATGAAATATGATAACAAGTCATATTAAAATTTACATTCAAACTATGAAGATATCAATGAAAAGTTTATAAAAATAATAATAAAAGTAATTATATTAGATCATAAAATAAATTTGGATATATCTTCTAGTTTAAGCTTTCTTTTCTTACACGGCTTGAATTATCTCGACCTTTAGAAAAGGTCTAAAATCTCGATCTATCACCTCAACCATATAAAAATTTTTAAGAGGAAGAACGATAGTGTTTGGAGGGTGATGTACACCATCTCTAAATATAAAACATATTTAGCATAGGATGGATACCCTTGAGATATTGCACATTTATATCCACGAGTGTGGGTCTTTGACCATCTTTTAACAAATACACTTAAATTTTGCCGAGGATTTATAGAGTGTGGGTCTTTGACCATCTTTTCACGAATACACTCTTTTTCTTGATGTTTTGTAGCATATATGTACTTTTGTACATGAAAAGTAATATTGGTGATGTATTCAAGTATAAAAATTAAGTTCAAAACCCGTGAGATATATCCAAAATACTTTATGATCATCATATAAAACCTCTATTCCTACTTTTACAAAACTAAACATGATAAGATTATGCTAAGATATGAAAAGTAATATGAAGAATATCATCAACCATCATATTTTTCAATCAAATATGTAAAACTTTGTGTGCACATATAATATAGATAGATTGTGAAAATCATATGTAAACCAATATGATAAAACTCATGCCGATATACCAACAAATAACGCTATCTTTCATGTAAAAGCATACACATAGGCACATTCAATTTTTTATTTTTTAAAAATGAAAAAATTAAGAAATAGGAATTTTGTTTTGTTTTTGATTTTTATAAGAAAAGAAAAATAAAGAAAGAGAAATTTTATTTTCTTTTGATATTTCATAAGAAAACAAAAACAAAGAAGAAGAAAATTTTATTTTGTTTTCTATTTATGAGAAGAACCAAAAATCAAGAAAAATCAAATAAATACAAAAAATGTATAAAATCTAATCTATATACATACAACCGGATTAGTTAACATGCTAGATATCAAGAGATAAAATGCCTAAATCTTGTCTCAACCTAATGAAACGATTTTCAGGCAAAGGTTTTACAAAAATATCAGTAAGTTGGTCAGATATAGGGACAAACTCAATTTGAATATTCTCTTTTGTAATATAGTCCCTAACAAAGTGATGTCGAACATCTATATGTTTTGTGAGTGAATGATAAATTGGATTATTGCTCAAATCAATATCACTCTTATTATCACATCTAAGAGAAATTTTCTTAAAGGTAATGCCATAGTCCTGAAGAGTCAAAGACATCCACAAGGCTTGTGAACAACAACTACCTAATGCAATATACTCGGCTTCAGTAGTGGACAAAGTTACACAGTTTTGCTTTCTACTAGACCAAGACACTACAGAATATCCTAAAAGATAAACTGTACCGTTAGTACTTTTCCTATTAATATGACATCCAACATAATCACTATCAGAATATCCAACAAAATCAAAAGAATTGCACATTAGAAATCATAATTCAAATTTTTGAGTTCCAATTAAATATCGAAAAATTTGTTTTATAGCCTTCAAGTGTTATTCATTAGGATTTGCTTGAAATCTTGCACATAAATACACAAAAAACATAATATTTGGATGGAAAGCAGAAAGATATAATAGACTACCAATCATACCTCTGTATCTTTTCTTATCAATTGAGATACCTACTTCATCTTTTGTAAGCTTTGTTGAAGGACTCATTGGAGTTGGTGCAGACTTTAAACTATCCATCCCAAAGTATTTTAATAGTTCTTTCACATACTGCTCCTGTGATATAAACATTCCATCTTTTGTCTGCTCTACCTGAAACCCTAAGAAGTACTTAAGCTCTTCCATCGTGCTCATCTCAAATTCATCCGGATGAGCTTCTCAAACCTATGACAAAGATCCTTATTAGTAGCTCCGAAAATAATATCATCCACATACACTTGTACAATAAGAATATCTTTTCCCTCAAAATGAATAAATAAGGTATTGTCAACAAAACCCTTTTTAAAGTTGTGTTTAAGAAGATAAGAACTCAAACGGTCCTACCAAGCTCGAGTTATAAAGCTTTATCTAAATTATACACATGATCAGAAAATTCATGATCAATAAAACTAGGGGGTTGTTCTATATAGACTTTTTCCTTTAGGTACCCATTCAGAAAGGCACTTTTCACATCCATTTGATAGAGTTTAAAGCCTTTGTAATAAGAAAAAGCAAGTAAGATCATGATGGCTTCAAGTCTAGCAACCAGTGCGAAAGTTTCATCAAAATTAGTGCCTTCTATTTGATTATAACCTTTAGCAATAAGTCTAGCTTTATTTCTTATGATATTACCTTTTTCATCTAATTTGTTCTTAAACACCCACTTAGGTCCTACAATAGGAGGATTATTTGGCTTAGGAACTAAATTCCACACTTTATTTCGAGTGAATTGATTAAGTCTTTCTTACATGGCTATTATCCAATTTTCATCATTTACAGCGTCATTCACATTCTTTGGTTCAATTTCAGAAATAAAGTTCATATAAGCACAAAATTCACCAAGAAAGGAACAAGAACTATTGCCTTCACTTACCTTCGTAGTAGCGATTGAGCAAAAATAGTCATTCAAATGAGCAGGTGGTTGACGATTTCTTTTAGGAAGTATTCTTATAGATGATTTCTCCAATCCTTCAATTTCTTGCGATGTTTGAGAATTTGACTCTTTAGAATCTTCTTTCACTTCCTCACTTTTCTCTTTTGTATCGCTTTTGTGTTTCCTTCTCTTCTTCAATCATTGTTCTTTCTTGTTCTCCATGTGAATTTGGTTCCATCGCAATATTATCATCACACCTATTAACAATATTTATTTTGTTAGATTCATCAAACTTAACATGGATTGACTCTTCTAAAATTTTTATTCTCTTGTTGAAGACTCTATAAGCTTTACTACAAGAAGAGTAACCCAAAATATACACTCATAAATTTTAGAATAAAATTGTCCTAATTGATCTTTAGTGTTCAACAAATAATACTTACAACCAAACACACGAAGATATGAAATATTTGGGGTATTTTGATAATAGAGTTCGTAAGACATTTTATTTAGCATAGGTCAAAGATAAGCTCTATTACTCACATAGCATGTCAGATTAACTGTCTCAGCCCAAAAATACTTAGGCAATTTATATTCATATAACATATTTCTAGCCATCTCTTATAAAGTCCGATTCTTCCTCCATTTTGTTGTGGAGTTCGAGATGAAGAATACTCGTGAGTGATTCCTTTATTAGCACAAAAATCTTTAAAAGTTTTATTTTCAAACTCTCCTCCATGATCAGAACGAATAGTACAAATGGGGAGATCTTTCTCCTTTTCAACCTTTTTAAAATTTTTTAAAAGATTTTAAAACACTCACTTTTTTGGCTAAAAATATGACCTATGTGAATCTAGCGTAATCATCAACCACAACTAAACAATAACACTTACCTCCCAAACTCTGTGTAGAAACAGGTCCAAATAAGTCCAAATGAAGTAATTGCAAAGGTTTAGATGTGCTCACCTGATTCTTCAAGCTATGAGAAACGTTTATAAATTTACCTTTGGTGCAAGCCTCACATAAACTTTCATTCTTAAAATTTATTACAGGCAAACCTCTAACTAGCTTCTTCTTTGAAAAAAGTTTTTAGTAGTCCCATACTTGCATGTCCAAATCTTCTATGCCAATTTCACCATCTTCTCCTCTTGCAACCAAATATTTTACATTATCAGGTTGATATCATTGAGATTCAATGTATAAACGTTAGCATGTCTATTACTAGTAGACACAATCGAACCTGTTTGTGAATTAATTATTTTTAATACTTTAGATTCGAAAAGAATAGACATACTTTTATCACAAAGCTGACTATTTCGGGTCTTTTGAATTACAATTAGCTTAGATTATAACTCAAAAGAGGCTACAAATGAAGCAAGAAAAATTTATAGGACTAGGTTCTTTTCTTGTGCCGATGGAGCGTCGATTTTGTACTTTGTTGACGGTCTGACTAAGACAGTTAGTCTCTGATTTGGTCGCTTGAAAGATGACTCAGTTTTCTCTTGGAACTGAATATCAGAGAGAGAAAGAGAGAAAAAATGCTAATTTCGCGTGTGTGTATGGGGTGTTCGATCCTCTTTCATGAACAATCTCCTTCTCCTCTTATAGGCTAAGATAGAGAGTTAATGGCCTCTTTATGAGTGGAGTAAGTGGCCATTAATTCAAGAGATAATTGGAGGGCAGTTACTCCTTGAAAATAGCCCTCAAAACACTCAATTGGCGAAGTTTGCCAATGACTTCGTGGGCGAAGTTCACTGAAGGATTTGAATGAGGCTCACTTGAACATGGGTGGATTATCTTCTTTGGATTGTGGGTGATGTGGCCCACATGAATTTATTTGGGCAAAGTTCGTTGACATCAAACGGTGAACTTCGCATAACTCGACTTATGGCCCATTTTTAACTTGTTTGGATTGGGCCGAAGTGGGCTGTATAGCGATGTTCGTGTGTTTGTTTGAGCGAGCTTCGCTATAGCCTGTTGTGGGCTTAGATTTGGGCCCATTTGAAGTGTTTAACCCATGGGCGTTCACTTCTTGGATCTAAGCTGAAGATTGGCCTAGGTAGAATATATTTTAACCGTCTACAAGACTCCCCCAAAGTTTTTAAGATCCTATATTTGACTTGTAGAAGATATTGAAATACTTTGGGTAACAGCTAGAGGTGTACTGTTGAACGTAGCTTGAGTCATTTTGCTTGGGTTAAAAATTATTTTCAATCTACTTGGTTGCCAGAGGTGTACTATTGAACATGGTTTTCCTTGCAGTAGACTTAAGTTGAAGGCTCAATGATGCTTGTACTCGTCCAATTCTGTGTCTGGAACAAAGTTCGCTCGCCATATTATTGGGAAGAAGTTGAGAAATCAGCGAAGTTCAGCTGATTCTGGATGTTGACGGAGTTTGCCTCATTTTGAGCTGTGTGGGTGAAGTTCGTCGATTAGCGATGTTCGCTAGCTGGCGATGGTCGTTGAGATTTTGCCTTTGGATTCACACTATGATCTGCGGCTGAGATCTCTTGGTCAAAGATTCACGAGATCTGCTGTGCATTTTGCCGAGTTTTAGGCTAAGATTTAGCCTCTTTATTCGGTCCAATCATCTCAAAAGATGTGAATTTTTTGGAAGTCTGGATTTGGAAAGGCTATAAATAGCCTCATTCCCATCCAAATTCTTCATTATCATCTTCTCCATGCCTAAGTCGTCGTCAACTAGATCAGAGATGCTCCTCAACAGAGGAGCTGAAATAACACATCTCCAACAGGAGCTTGCCCAAGCAAAGGGCAATCAAGCGGATGAAGTCCGCATACTCCGCCTACTGGTGGATTTACTTTCGGCTGAGAAGGCCAAGTTCGAACAGATTGTAGAGAATCAGTCGAAAGCTTGGGGCGAGTTGAATCATGATAGAGATGCTTAGAGCTTTGAGTGCCATGCTCTGCGTAGGACCGTTCGATGGCTGAGATGGCGGCTGAAGAAGGATCCTTGGAGCTCTACAAGCGAAGACTCTGAAAATGATTAGGCCTCACAAGTGTGAGCCTAAAACGTAATTAGATGTCGTTTGGCTGTCTCAGGCCCGATGTTGTATTTTGTTTGCAAGAAGTGATTCTTTCCCCTGATATGTCCAATTAGGAGCAATGGGGGCACTTCTTATTTAACTGCTCTTTCTCATCCCCTGACATAGGGCCTAGGGAGGAGTAAGTAGGGGCTATTTTTTTTGCATGGGGAAAAGTTCTATTGCCCAAGTTTTGTGAGATTAGAGGAACGAGGGCTTAGCGGCTCTTCTGTTCTCTTTCCTTCTCATTATTCATAGTTAGGAGTATAGGGTAGGCTCTTGATTTTGGTCTCTCCTTACCTTTGTGACTGTTGTTGAGGTTGGAGTAGCAAATAGCAGCAAATACCCATCATCACTATAATTGGATAGTCTGAATATCGCCTTTATGTAGTAGAGTCTTCGATCAATAAAAATAAACTTTTTCTCTAAAACTGTCCATCTTTGTGTGCTTGATCTGTACGTATTATGCTTTCGAGGCAAAACTTGAACTCTGTATGGTGTTGCCATGTTGGAAGCGAGGCTCAGGCTTCATTAAGTTGGCGAAAGTCAAACTAAAGTTCGCCAAGTAGGATCTCAAATAGATTGAGGTAGAATTCTCAATTTGGAGACGTGGCGAAGTTTACTATGTCACTCAGGCGACGTTCACTTCAATACCCACCTGATTGGGCGAAGTTTATGCACATTTGCGATCTTGAGCAAAAATTGATTGGGCGAAGCTCAAAAAGTTGGTTGAGCGGAGCTCGTCAAGTTAGTTGAGTGGAGCTCAGCAGATCGGTTGAGCGGGGCTCGTCGTGAGGATTTAAAATTCAAATCCTCAATTTATGCGACTGAAATTGTGACGGAGGTTATTTTTCTGTGAAGTTCAGGGTGAGATTCTTGGTGAACCAGGAGGCGAGAATCGTGGCGAAACTCAGGGTGGATTCTTTGGCGAAGTTTGGGGTGAATGTAAAAATAGTACTGTTTGCCTCCTTCCTTCTTCACTTTGATTTCAAAACCCTAGATCTCTCAAACCCTTAGCTTCCTTAAACCCACAGAAGTTTTTCTTCCAACTTCGAATCAATCCTCAAGGGCTCCTCGTTGTGTGATTTCAAGGGGAAGAGGTGCTACTAAGGGGCCTCGCCAGCCAAGAATTAACGACACGCCGGCGCAGTTAGAGATGGCTGTGGGTAAGTTTCAAACCCATCAATGGTAATCTTTAGATTTACCAAAAACACAGCCCCAGTCGGGCTTCAAATAGCACCCTTGGGTGGTCAAAGCTTATTCACGCCAAATGTGTGATTTTTATGACCGCTCACGATCTCATTAACGAGCTTTTGTCGGTGACGACAAAGCTTTATCAGCGGCCATCAATGGCGCTTGATGTGGCCAGCTTCGCTTCTCAGATGAAGCTCGTTGCCGTTAGCCTGTCGGGCTTTTGGGTGATCTTTGTTTGGGCGAGGGTCGTGATTTAGTCTTTTCGACTTCTGGCCAAGCTCTGCCGTAAGCGAGGTTTGCTGTTTGGACTTGAGCGATGTTCGCTTGAGCGAAGTTCATGAATCATGATCCGAGCGACCTTCACCTAAGCGAGGTTCGTTGGTTCAATCCACTTAGTTTTTTGAGTGGGTTTGATTGCAGTGCTGAAGTTCACTGTCACCATTATGAACTTCGCTCCTATTATCAACACTTAGCTAAAATTTTGACACTAGTGTTAAGATGACTTCCGCTTATGGACGAGCTTCGCCTATAATTATCTTGGCGAGCTTCGCATCTGAGTGCAAAGACTTAATTGATTTTAGTCCTTGTCTTGTGACTTGTTTTTGCTTCTTTGTGCAGTTGTCTTGTCAAAAGCACCCATCAACCATCATAACCATTTCGGGCATGATGGAGCTCGTGACTCCGAAGGGAGGCATGATTTCGATGGGCACGTTCCCTTGTACCTAGAGGATATCACCTAAGAATGTATTGACGTGATCCGGTTGGGGGACTATCAAACTCTGAGAGAGCTCATCACGGACGTAAAGTTCTCAATTTCTAAAGAGGACCAATTAGGGAAGCCCCAATTTTTGTTTGGGGATAGTAATCCTAGCGGCATTTCCATATTTAACCAGGCGAAGGAGCACTAGTACTATGCTCTAGGGGAGCATCGCTACTACTTGCCGATGATAGAGCGTCAAGTATCCTTCATGTACTTGTAGCATCTCGCCGTGCCTCGCTTAATGCGCTTCACCCTCAATACCAAAGAAGATAGCGTGAAGGTGGGCTCTTCAAGCACGACGGTGATTTTCGTCAGGAAGGAATCTTTGGGGTTAGCATCATACGTTTGCATCCTGGCTTCGTTCAAGAGGACGCCCCTATTAATGAAGTTACTGTAGTTCTAAACATATTCGGCAGTCAACTTGCGAATACTGATGCGTAGTACCCAGAGGGGATGCCATTTTCCTTGGTTGGGTGAGATCAATAGATACCCAGTGGTGGACCCGTTTAGTGGATTACACTCTCATTACTTTTGAGGAGAGCTTGAGAAGACTGGGGCTCTATTATGTAGTGAGAGCCTCGAAATACAGAGTGGAAATTTATGCGCCGATATTGTACAACATTTTAGAGCTATATAATATTGACATCAACACTTTCTTCACTTCGGCAGGCGAACTCGGGATCGCTCTGTTCAAAATGTTTAAAGTGTCACGACTACTAATGGGAGACCATCCGTATGAAGAGTTCTTCCCCACCAACGCAGTGTTGGACACCTTTAAACAGAACACTCATCTCAAAGAGGTGTTCAGGAAGTTGATCTGCCACTTCCATATCTGTCAGAGGATCGTTGCAAATGCTGGGCATGATTCCACTGTTGCCCGTGTCCCTTGGTCTGAATATCTATTCCCCAACGTTAGTAAGAAGGGAGAAGTTGACTCAATTCATCCAGCTGATAGAAGCCGAAGTTGAGACCCTGATTTTCAAGGTTGGTCAAGTGCTTCATACTACCGAATCAGATAAATGTGGGTTCCACACGGGGGATAAATTTGAAAGTTTCCACCATCAAGCTAAGGAACCGATATCCGATTTGACTTTGCTTGCAGGATTCCTTTCAATATGGCTAAAAGGTTGCGTTGTGCCTTCCCGGCCAAAAGACCTTATTTCTATCAAGGTGTTATTCCCTGCTATAATGCCTTCCACAGAATATAGCTTGTCCTTACTTTCGGTAATGGTCAGTTGCATACATCATGGGCTAAGGGAACTGGCCACGGAGTATCTGAACCAAGAGGATAATAGTCCGAGAGATTGGGTCCCGAACCCTGGAGTGGAGTTACCACACACATATCTGGTGATATGGTATACTTCACACTGCTCCTCATTGATGTTGGCTGCTGCTCTGAGTGGAGATGGAGTCTCATTACTTTTGTGGTATGAGCGCGCCAGGTGAATCATCAAGTACCTAGCGAGCATTCGTCGGATCCTTCAGAAAGAGCATTATCGCATCTATTATTGTTTTCTTGAGATTGATGGTACTAACCCAAAGGATGAATTTGAAGATGGCTCAGGTCCCGAAAGATTCACCTGCTCAACGAGCAGATGTTTCAATTGGCTGGTCAACATTAGGCCAGGCCATCTCATTGCTCAGCTGAATGGAAGTAAGTGCTATATCGAGCCGTATTTGCCTTGCCGATTCGCCGCCAGTTCGGATATGACCAACTGTATGTCGAGAATTTGAATACAAGGTTGTTGGGCTCAGGGAGCTTAGTGGACGGTGCTCGTGCTTGGTATCATTTTGCTGTCGAGGCTACAGGGGCCAAGTTCATACTTTCCCACTACGTATCTAACCGTTACATGACATTAGGGTTTTGCAAGTGGTACAGTGTGGTGATTGTCCCCAATTCCAATTTTCATGTGAACAAGACTAGTTTACGATGGATCAACCGAAAGTATAAGAAATTGGCTAGGAAGGGTTCGAAGAGTAGAGCTCCTAGACTTTAAGATTTTCTAGCGGAAGGTATGCCAGAAGGTGATGATTAGGAGGCGTCGAGTGGACAGCCTCCTCCTCAAAGGCCAGTTGGTATCAATATCTAGGAACCATCGAATTTGTAGTTCACTAAGGAGCACCTGGCAAAGGAAGAGGGACTCAGGGAGAGAATGTTTTGGGTCTTTAGAATTACAATTAGCTCAGATTACAACTCAAAAGAGAAACAAGAAAAATTTATATTTCTGGGTTCTTGTACTCCATTGACGGTCTGACTAAGATGATAGGTTTTTTTCTGTTAGTCTCTAATTTGGTTGCTTGGAAGATACGTCAGTCTTCTCTTGGAACCGAATAGAGAAAAGCTGCGCGTGTATAGGGTGTTCGATCTCTCTGTTGTGTGTCTCTATGTTTCGAATGAACAATCTCCTTCCTCTTAAAGGCTAAGAGAGAGAGAGAGAGAGAGAGAGAGAGAGAGAGAGAGAGAGAGAGAGAGAGTGGCCATTAATTATGGATTAAGTGGCCATTAACATAGGAGATCATGGGGGAACAGTTATCCCTTGAAAATAGCCCTCAAAACATTAAAATAGCGAAGTTCTCTAATAACTTTGTGGGCGAAGTTCGCTAGAAGGGTTTGACCGAGATTCATGAATGTGTGAGGGTCATCTCCTTTAGATCGTGGGTGACGTGGCCCACGTGGATATTTTTGGGCGAACTTCGCATATGGCCAGGTTAGAAAGCTTTGCCAATGAGTTCGAATTTAGTACATAATTCGACTTCGGGACTTGACCAACTCGATGACGCCTTTCAACTCGGTCTAGAATTTGAGTTGGAACTCGACTCACTCTTGACTCGGTCGGGTTGGGTTGAGTTGAGCTATATAGCGAAGTTCGCATGTTCTCTTAGGCGAGCCTCGTTACAGCTCTTTGTGGGCTCAAGTTTGGGCCTATTTGAAGTATTTAGCCCATGGACGTTTACTTCTTAGATCCAAGCTAAATATTGGCTTGAGTAGAATATATTTTAACTGTCTACAAGATCTCCCCCCAAAGTTTTCAAGATCCTGCATTTGACTTGTAGCAGGAATTAAAATACTTTGGGTAATATATAGAGGTGTACTGTTGAACGTAATTTGAGTCATCTTAGTTGGGATGAAAATTATCTCCAATCTACTTGGTTGCTAGAGGTGTACTGTTGAACGTGGCTTCCTTTGTTGTAGACTTGTGTTGAAAGCTCAATGATGCTTTTAGTCATCTAATTTTGTGTTTGGAATGAGGTTTGCTCGCCCTAATATTGGGGAAAAGTTGAGAAATCAGCGAAGTTTGACTGATTCTGAGTATCGGCGAGATTTGCCTTACTTTGAGCTGTGTGGGTGAAGTTCATGGATTAGCGACATTCGCTAACTGGCGATGGTCATTGAGATTACACCTTTGGATTCACACCGTGATCTGCGGCTGAGATCTCTTGGTTAAAGGTTTACGAGATCCGCTGTAGATTTGACCCAGTTTTAGGCTAAGATTTAGCCTCTTTGTCCGGTCCAATCAAATCTTAAAAGATGTAATTTTTTTAAAGTTTGGATTTGGAGATGGCTATAAATAGTGCTATTTCCCTTCCAAATTCTTCATCTCCATCTCCTCCATGTCTAAGTCTTCGTCGCTTAGATCGGAGATGCTCCTCAATAGAGGAGCTGAAATAAAACAGCTCTAACAGGAGCTTGCTCAGATAGGGGGCAACCAAGCGGATGAACTTCACATACTTTGTTGACTGGTGGATTTACTATCAGCTGAGAAGGACAAGCTTGAGCAGATCATCGAGAATTAGTCGAAGGCTTGGGGCGAGTTGAATCGCGATAAAGATGCTTGGAGCTTCGAGTGCCATGCTCTGCGTAAGATCATTCGATGACTGAGATGGCGGTTGAAGAAAGATCCTTGGAGCTCCACAAGTGATGACTCCGACAGTGATTAGGTCTCACAAATGTGAACCTAAAATGCAATTAGACGTCATGTGGCTGTCTCAGGCCCGACATCGTATTTTGGTGCAAGAACGTGCTTCTTCCTCTTGATATGTTTCACTTAGAGGAACTTGGGGAGTTTTTGTTTAACAGCTTTCTTCTCCTCTCCTGGCATAGGGCCTAGAGAGGAGTAAGTAGGAGCTATTTTTTCTACATGGGGAGAAACTTAACTCCCCAAGTTCTGTGAGATCGGAGGAACATGGGCTCTGTAGCTTGGTGCAGCTCGTTTAAGTTCCTCAGCCGTCACATTATCCATAGTTAGGAGTATAGGATAGTAGCAAATAGCAACAAATACCCATTATCCCTGTAACGGATAGTCTGAATGTCGCCTTTATGTAGTAGAGTCTTCGATCAATAAAAATAAAGTTTTTTCTAAAATTGTCCATCTTATTCTGTTTGATCTGTATAAACTTTACTTCTGCGGTGGACTTAAACTCTGTATGGAGTTGTTGTGTTGGAAGCAAAGATTAGGCTTCCTTGCATTGGCGAGAGTCGAACTGAAGGTCGCCAGGTAGAGTCTCAAATAGATTGAGTTAGAATTTTCTCAATTTGGAGACTTGGTGAAATTCGCCATATCATTCTGGCAAAGCTCGCTTCGGCACCCAACTAATTGCGGTGAAATTTGCTCACTTAACTTGAGTAACAAGCGGATGGGCGAAGCTCAATAAGTCGGTTAAGCGAGGCTCAGCAATTCTATTATGCGAGGCTTAGCAAGTCTATTAGGCGAGGCTCGCTGTGAGAATTTAAAATTTGAATCCCTAATTTCTGTGCCTAGAATTGTGGCGAAGGTTGTTTAGAGCGAGATTCTCAGCGAAGTTCGAGGCGAGAATCTTTGGCGGAGTTCAGGGCGAGATTCACAGTGAAGCTCAAGGTGAAAATCTTCAGCAAACTTTGGGGTCAGCCTATAAATAGAACTATTTACCTCCTTTCTTCTTCACTTTAATTTTCAAAACCCTAGCTTTCTCAAAACCCAAGTTTTCTCAAAATCTACCAAAACTCTCAAGACCAATCTCTAATGGCTCCTCATCATGCAATTTCAAGAGGGAGAGGTGTTCGCCGGCCAAGAACTGATGATACACCAGTGCAGGTGGAGATGGTTGTGGATAAGTTTCAAATCCATCCATGGTGATCTTCGAATCTACCAAAATACAGCCCCAATCGGGCTTAAAATAATGCCTTCAGGCACTTAAAGATTATTCACTGCTAAATGCACAATTTTTATGACAGCTCATGGTCTCATTGATGAGCTTTCATCGGTGACAGTGAAGCTCCGTCAGTGGCTATCCATGGCGCTTGATGCGGTGAGCTTCGCTTCTCAGGTGAAACTCGTTGCTGTTAGCCTATTGCGCTTTTGTGTGAACTTTGTCTGGGTGTGGGTCACGATTTAGTTTGAGCGACCTTCACCTGGGAGAGGTTCGCCAATTTGATTTGAGTGACCTTCGCCGAGAGGTTCGCCAATCTAATTTAAGCAATCTTTGTCTGAGCGAGGTTCACCAGTCTGATTTGAGCGATCTTCGCTTGAGCGAGGCTCGCCGATATGATCCATTTAATTTCTTGAGTAGATTTGATTGCGGTACTGAAGTTCACCGCCATTAGCACGAACTTCACTCATCTTGTCAACACTTAGTTGATTGTGATGACTTTCACTTACGAGCGAGATTCGCCCATGGTTATCTTGGCGAGTTTCACATCTGAGTGCAAAGACTTGGTTAATTTCTTTCAGTCTTTGTCTTCTAACTTATTTTTGCCTTCTTTTGTGCAGTTTGCTTATTGAAGGAGCATGTCGATCGTCACAACCACTTTGGGCATGAAGGGACTCATGACTCTGAAGTGAGGTATGCTTTTGACGGGCACATCCCTATGTACCTAGAGGGTAGCGGCCAAGAACGGATTGACGCAATCCAGTTGGGGGACTATCAAACTCTGAGGGAGATGATCATAGATGCTAAGTTCTCCATTCCCAAAGCGGATACGTCGGGGAAGCCTCACTTTTTGTTTGGGGATAGTAACCCCAATGGAACTTCCATATTTGATTGGGCGAAGGAGTATTTGTATTACACCTAAGGGGACCACCGCTACTATCTTGCGTGCCTCGCCTAATGTGTTTCGCCCTCACCAATAAAGAAGATAGTGTGAAGGTGGGTTCTTTGAAGTACGACAATGGCTTCCGTCAGGAAGGGCTCTTCGTGGTTAACATCATAGGTTTGCATCCCGGTTTTGTTCACGAGGACGCCCCTGTCAATGAAGTTCCTGTAGTCCCAAACATATTTAGGAATGAACTTACAAAACCTAATGCACAGTACCCTGATGGGGACACTAGATTCCCTAGTTGGATAAGATCAATTGATACCCAGTGGTGGACCCGTCGGTGGACCCGTCTAGTGGACTATGCTATTGTTACTTTTGAGGGGAGCTTGAGAAGACTGGGGCTCTATTCTACAGTGAGAGCCTCAAAATACGGAGTGGAAATTTGTGTGCCGATATTGTACACCATTTTGGAGCTGTATAATATTGACAGCAACACCTTCTTTACTCCCACGGGCCAGATTGGGATCGCTTTGCACGAAATGTTTGAAGTGTCATGACTGCCAATGGGAGACCATCCATATGAAGAGTGCTTCTCCACCAATGCAGAGTTGAACGCTTATAGAGAGAACGCCCACGTCGAAGAGGTGTTTCGAGTTAGTCTGCCACTTCATTATTTGCCAAAGGGTCATCATGAACGTTGGACATGATTCCATTGGGTTATTCCCTACCGTGATGCTTGCCACCGGGTATAGCTTGGCCCTTCTTCCAATAATGGTTAGTTTCATACATCATGGGTTGACGGAGCTGGCTATCGAGTGCTTGAACCAAGAGGATAATAGTCCGAGAGATCGGGTCCCGAACCCTCGAGTGGAGTTATCGTACACATATCTGGTGATATGGTATACTTCACACTGCTCCTCGTTGATGTCAGCTACTGCACCAAGTGGAGATGGCATCTCATTACTTCAAAGGTATGAGCGCTCAAAATGGACCATCAAGTACCTTACGGGGATTTGTCGAATCCTTCAAAAGAAAGATCCTTATCGCCTCTACTATTGTTTTCCTAAGATCGATGGTACCAACCCCGAAGATGAATTTAAAGATGGCGCAGGTGCCAAAGGATTTACTTGCTTATCCAGCGGGTGCTTCAATTGGCTAGTCAACATCAGGTCAGACCATCTCGTTGATAGGTTGAACGAAACTGAGTGCTATATTGAGCCGTACTTACCTTTCCGATTCACTCATCAGTTCGGATATGACCAGCTTTTCATTGGGAATCTAAATCTAGGATTGTTGCGCACAGGGAGCTTGGTGGATGATGCTCGTGCTTAGTACCATTTTGTTGCCGGGGCTACAGGGACCAGATTCACACTCCCCCATCACGTACCTAACTATTGCATGACATTAGGGTTCTGCAAGTAGTACAGTAGGGTGATGGTCCCCAATTTTGATTTTCAGGTGAACAAAATTGGTTTACGATGGTTCACCCGAAAGTATAGGGAATTAGCTAGGAGAGGTTCAAAGAGTAGAGCTCCTGGACTTTAAGACTTTCTAGCCAAAGGTGCGCCAGAAGATGAAGATTGGGAGGCACCGAGAGGGCAACCTACTCCTCAAAGACCAATTTTAGCATCCAGGAACTATTTGAATCTACGATTTATCGAGGAGCACCTGGAAGAGGAAGGGGGACTCGGGGAAAGAGGCCGATGCAAGCCCATCTATCACAAGAGCCTTCAAAGAAGCAGCATTTAGCGCCTTCAGAACTTGATGATGTGCCTGAAGGTTCTTCAAGGATCGGTGAAGAGTCTCCTGTGATTCTGACACAGAACCTATAACTGAACCTTTAGGTAGGCTTTACTTATATTCTTGCATTGATTTGTTTGAAGTGCACTTTGATTGACGTGCGTTTCTTATATACAGGCAAAGAGCCCATTCCTCTTGATTAAGAAGATCCAGATGATGAGGAGAAGGTGGATTACGAGGCTAAAACTGACACCTATCTTGCCGAGCCTGATGATATGGGCTTCGAGGGCAATGTAGGCGACTCTTCTTATATGCCGGGTATGCTTTTCTCTGACCAGTCTTGCGTAGCTTCTTTGCTTTGATAACTAACGCTTTGTCTATCTCTTTAGCAGATGATGAACCTGGATTGAGACCGGGAGTGGAGTGGCTCCTATATCTATTCCTGTTGGTGATGAATTTGAGCCAGCGGTTGATTTTGATGATGCTTCTAGTGCTCTTGAGCCTGAAACAACTATCGATGTAGTAGCAAGTCCTGCGCCTACGCCTGTTTCTACAACATGACGCAGGTTGGTTATTCACGAGTTATTTGAGGAAGATGACGATGCATCAGTTTCTCTAATTCCAGCAGGAGTCGAGAGGATAGATTCACCGAGTTCTGAACCTCAGCCTGAAGATTATCCTACCAAAGCAGCAGATGATTTTATTGAGCCGTAAGTCGAAACTACCGCTATTGAAGTTGCGCAACAGACGTGCCGATGACGACGATGTTAGTTATGAGAACCGTTGCCCTGTCGGTTGAGTTGACAATTATAGTTTCTACCTCAGTGGATGTTTCCAGCGTGTTAGTCACGCTTGCACCATATCTCCTATCAGGTGACGAACAAGTGCAAGTCCTGCCAACCACTTCTTCAACAACCACGGATGCATTGGTGATCTCTGTAGAAGCGGGTCCTTCAAGTCACATAAAGATTCCACCGTCTCTTGACTCAGATGCTTTGATTGAGTTTGAGATTCAAATTCTAATCGAGAGCTTGATGAAGCTATACAACCAAAGTATCGAGTCTGCTTTGGCTGCCAAGAGAAGCTTGTTTGATCACACTCTTGCCTTGTTGAGGAATCAACTTTGCATTTTGATGTTGATTGCGGGAGTTGAACGCACTTACCCATTCAAGAGGATAATCGACGAGGCTGAGCTTCAATTCCAAAGGCTGGAATTGCTTCGTACAACCGATATTAACGGTATTGCTGATCTTGAATTTCGTCATCTATCAGCGAAGCACCGTGAGGCTAAAGAGTCCGCTCGCAAGGAGATGGAGCAGATTAATAAGAAGCTTCAAGAATTGAATGCTAGTCTTGCATTTGTTGATGGTAGTCAAGCTGAGCTTAACCATGCCATTCAAGAACAGGAAGCCGCCATCAATGAGGCCAAGGTGGCCATTGCTGCAGTTCAAGCTCGATTGGAAGCTGCTCAACAGCAAAAGGAGGAACTCAAACTCAAGTCGTCTGAGTTAGCTAAGGAGTGGGATCTCAAGGCTTCCCAACTTTGACCCTAAGTTCGCACTACGGCGAATCTTACGACAGCTCCTAACAGTAGCTGTCAACGATTGGTTGGAGGAAATAAATTACTCAAACTTCGCTTGGTCAAATTCAATGATCAACGATTCAGCAAAAGACCCGAGAGTCTTAGTGTCGGACTGCGATATAATTTTCTTGTCGGAGGAGAAAGAAATCTTCAACGGAGTCGTCATCTTATTTCGGGTCTTTGGAATTACAAATAGCTTAGATTACAACTCAAAAGAGGCTACAAATAAAATAAGAAAAATTTATAGGACTCAGTTCTTTTCTGTGTGCCGATTAAGCATTAATTTTATACTCTGTTGACGGTCCGACTAAGACAATAGTTATTTTACTGGTTGTCTCTGATTTGATCGCTTGGAAGATGACTCAGTCTTCTCTTAGAACCGAATATCAGAGAGAGAAAGAGAGAGAAAATGTTAATTCCGCGCGTGTGTGTATGGGATGTTTGATCCTCTTTCATGAACAATCTCCTTCTCCTCTTATAGGCTAAGAGAGAGAGTTAATGGCCTCTTCATGAATGGACTAAGTGGCCATTAATTCAGGAGATAATGGGAGGGCGGTTACTCCTTGAAAATAGCCCTCAAAATGCTCAATTAGCGAAGTTTGCCAATGACTTCATGGGTGAAGTTCACTGAAGGATTTGAACGAGGGTCACTTGACCGTGGGTGGGCCATCTTCTTTGGATTGTAGGTGACATGGCCCACGTGGGTTTATTTGGGCAAAGTTCGCTGACATCAAACAACGAACTTTGCATAACTCAACTTATGGCCCATTTTTAACTTGTTTGGATTGGGCCGAAGTGGGCTGTATAGCAACGTTCACGTGTTTGTTTGAGCAAGCTTTGCTATAGCCTGTTGTGGGCTTAACTTTAGGTCCATTTGAAGTGTTTAGCCCATGAGCGTTCACTTCTTGAATCCAAGCTAAATATTGGTCTGGGTAGAATATATTTTAACCGTCTACACTGACTAATGGAGATGAGATTATGCTTTAAACCATAACAAGTAAACTTTAAGGAGTTTAAAGGAATCATTACCTATATCACCAACTCCTATAATCTTACCTTTGTCATTATTTCCAAAAGTCACATCTCCACCTTTTTTTTTATCAAGATTAAGGAATAAATTTTTCTTACCAGTCATGTGACGTGAACATCCTGAATCTAGATACTAAGTACTTCCTTGTTTCTTAGATCTCCAATGAACTTCCTCATCTGATGATACACCATTCAACTCTTTACCGCTTTGAACATTAGCCATAAGACACTGCTTTTGATCTATGGTGTGATCATCTAGTTCTTCTTCATCACTTGATGATTCCCAAGATGTTACTTTGAAGATTTTATTCTTCCCTTTGAAGTTTATTTTATTGAGAGGGCAATTATTCTTGTAATGTCCTGGCTTCCTGCAATAAAAATATATAATATCATAATCTGAATCTTCATATTGAATATTTTTTACCTTAGTAGATGTTTGATTCTGTTTATTCTTCAAGAGTTTCTTCCCATCTCTTGATCTCAAAAATGATTTGAATCCTTTTACCATCATTGCATACTGATCATCTTTATCTTCCGAACTTGGTTATGAATCTATCTTCTTCTTTGAACGGGATTTATCTTTCTTAGCATGTAAGGTTGACGACTTCTTCTTTGAATCTTCTTCTGAGGCATCTTCTCTCTCTTTCAATCGGACTTCATAAGTGATGAGATTGCCTACAAGATTATCAAGAGTAAGTTTAGAATAATTCTGAAGTTTTTCTAGTGCCGTTACCTTTGGTTCCCTATCCCGAGATAGAGAACGGAGTACTTTTCTGCAAAGCTCATTGTTATCATACTCCTTCCCTAGCACTTTTGACTTGTTCACGATATCGGTGAATCTTGTGAACATCTCTTGTATGCTCTCAGAGGCCTTCATCTTGAAGTTCTCATACTTGCTCACCAGCATAGCAAGCTTAGCCTCTTTAACATGTGAAGTTCCTTCATGTATAACTTCTAGTGTTTTTCAAATTTCCTGCACAGTAGAATAATTAGAAACATGATTAAATTCTTTAGCAGTAAGAGAGTAATATAAAGCATTCATGGTTTTGTATTATAAGAATAAATTTGCTTGTGCTGTGGAGTCCACTTATCCTTGGGTAGAATAACTGTAACTCCCTCTACCTCTGTAGTAGGTTCCTTATAACCATGTTCTACACTCTCCTAAACATCTAAACTAGTGGATGACATAAAAACTTTCATATGTGCTTTCCAATATGTGTAATTGGTGCCATTGAAAAGTGGGGGTCGGTTGACGGCGTGTCCTTCAGGAAAATCTAAGGTGGTGGTAAGGCTTGACATCTCTACCCTAGATTGTGATACCTAAAGATGGGTAACGAGGCTCTGATACTGCTTGTTGGAAACAGGATGCAAGCCTGGAGGAGGGGGCGGGGAGGGTGTTCGATGGGAAAGTTGTCTCGATTGTCATTGATTTGAACTGTTACAAACTTCAGTCGCCTGAAACAAATTCAAAGAAAATATTCCCTTTTTATAAGGCTTACAATGAAAAAATTGAAAATTACAAACTTGTTAACCCTTTGGTGAACAAACGCGGGATCCGTTTATCGGATCCTCGCCATGCGGGTTCTTTGCCCTGCCGGACTTGAATCGTCCGTGGACCACCGCATCCCGATCTTAGTGGAGATCCGTGATGCTAGATCTGCAGATTCGGATGCTTATTTCACGGCGGAAATAGAACGCCCGACGGGATCAACTCACGAAGGAGGTGATCGCCGAGCGGTGAGATCTACTAGGAGAAATCACATCACTCGAGACTAAGACGAAGCTTAGCCTAGAGGGCAGATCTGCAAATCTGACCTGGACCGGCGTGGACTCGAGCTGGATTCTCTAGCTTGCTGTGTAGATCTGAGCCGCAACGAACTCTTCGAGATCTGGGTCTCGTCTCTTTTCTTGATCAACGCTCGAAACGGTGCCGAAATCTTGATCTTCAGAACTTCAAAATCTGATCATGCGGAGCTCTCCCAAGTCCTTCCAAAATTCCTCCGAAAAATCCCCCGAAAATCTTCCCCTAGAACTGAGGAAGACCCTCCTATTTATAGGAGTAAACACCACAAGTGGCCTACCACTTGTCGATACTCGGCCACTGGCCGAGGTAACTCGGTCATGGCCTTGGTTCGCCGTTTTCGCCCGTTTAGCTATATTTTTCTCGATCTTCCCGCTTAGGTCCTACCTATTCGACTCTTGGTCTTCCCGAACTTAGATTCCATCTCAGATGGTTCTCGACTAACTCTTGGTTTGTTTCGTTCGACAGCTTCAAATCCGGATCACTGTCAAGTCCGCTTTAAACCGCGTTTAGACGCGGGTTTGCCGTCGGTTCGTGTCTCAACGATTCGACGTCCAGATATCCGATGGGTTGTCATTCGCCGACTTCCTTACGAAGTTGGTTTCGGGATCTTGTAAGTATTTTTCAACGCCTATAGATACCCTCCAAAATGTTTCGCCTCTCCTTTATAGGCGCAGCCCGGAATACTTTGGACATGATGGTTCCCGCCTTCAATCGCAGAGGGTCCCAAAAGTTAGCTTCAAGTCTTTTGACTCTTCCATCATCCGCTTTGTAGGATTTCTCGATAAGGTCACGTGGTTGCATTTATTGTCCGACCGCTTGTTGAAATCTTGATTCAAGTCGGTGGGCGAAGTTTTGTTTGTAACTCGTGTTGGTTGGTTGTTGTTTAACTAACCATCAAACTTTTGGACTTCTCCGTATATCGGCGAACTCCTTGTTGGTGATACGCTGACGGTGTCAATAATGTAGAATTTCATAACCCTCAATCGGCTAATTCTTCCATCATCACGTGTGTTGTTGGTTTGACCACAGCGGGAGGAAAAATCTTTTCATGGAAATATCCTCCGAGGATTCCTTATCGAAACAGGAGACAATTTGGCCTTGTATATCATTTTCCGGAGCATCTGACCGCGATGTGTTGACCGGCATTGGGATAATCTTTGCACTTTATCGATGATAATCAAATCATCTGTGGAAGTATTTTTATGGAAAATACCCTTCAAGGATTCCTGGTTGGAACAGGAAACAATCTGGCTTTGCAAATCCTCATTGAATATTTCGCGGTGGAGGGACGACGATTGACCGGCGTCGTTATGACCCTCAAACTTTATTGGCGATAATTGAGTTATCCCCAGGAATACTTTTTATGGAATCCGGGAACTCCTCGTTGAAACAGGAAACAGTTTAGACTGGTATACCTTTTTGGAGTATCACAGTGGGAGGAAATTAAGGGTTATCGAGTTATCCTTAAGAATATGGGTTTATTCTCCAGGAACTTCTGGTTGAAGATTGGGGAATAGTTTATACTCGTATTCCTAATTGGAGTAGGATTAGGTAACGCGTTGATTAGCGTCGATGCCATCCGCACGATCGAGTTATCCCTAAGAATATTTTTTATGGAAATATTCTTCCGGGAATTTCTCGACAAATTAGGAAACGGTTTATACTCGTATTCCTAATTGGAGTAGGATTAGGCGTTGATTAGCGTCGATGCCATCCATACGATCGAGTTATCCCTAAGAATATTTTTATGGAAATATTCTTCCCAGAACTTCTACGCATTAGGAAACAGCTATACCGTATTCCTAATTGGAGTAGGATTAGGTAACGCTGATTAGCCGATGCAATCCGCCGATCGAGTTATCCCTAAGAATATTTTTTATGGAAATATTCTTTCGGGAACTTCTCGACAAATTAGGAAACAGTTTATACTCGTATTCCTGATTGGAGTAGAGCTTCCATATACCTATTTGATGGCTTGGCTGGTCCTTCATCGTCCCGACATGATGTCGGCACCGGGTTCCACAGATTCGTCTACTCCTTTCTTGCGGTTGGTAGAGGATTGCAGATGGAAGGGGCGCGGCTTTACAGAGATCAAGAAATAAATGCAGATTCATAGAGGGTGGATCTTTTCCAGATATTTTCCTCGATTCTCTGATCAATATGGTGAGTCCTTGGTCGACGAGGAGGTGCCGAAGACACAGCAGACTTCACTTGACATTGGCTGCTTCAACAAAGCTAGTGAACATCGTGCCGTGGTATCTCACTTTCTCGAGTAAAAGAGGAATGCTTCATTGAGCCTTATTTTCCCGTCGCTTTGCCGCCACGGTTACGCACCAACTTTATGTTGGGAACCCGAACCGATGGCTCCGCACTCGTGGTGGACTTGTGGATGGCCTTCGAGCATGGTTGTGGAGCCATGGGATGTACCGGTGCTAGATTCTCCGAGCTCGCAATCGCCACTGGAGTCGACATTCCTTCATTGCAGCTTGGCTATTAGTAGCTAATGAGTCGGTTCCGTGGAGGGCTATCTCAGATTTGGCGGTGAAGCATCGCTATGAAATGCACACTCGCATTAATCGATGGGTAAATTTTGAGTGATTACCTCCTAAGTTGCAAGTATACAACCTTGATCAAGTTATAGTATAAAAGATTATCGATCCCACGAGGAACGGGAAGTAGGAAGAGTTTTGCTCAAGTTTTGGTTCTCAAATTATGCTGACAATTAGGAGTTTATTAAAATAAAATGAAAGTAAGGAAATGGTGAAAGTGGATGTGGAGAGATAAGAGAGAGTGGATGTGGATTATGTGCAAAAGAGGAGAAAATGAAGTTGAGAATGTGGTTGGTTATATGCACATAATAACAAAACAAGGTTTGAGATTATATGCACATGAAGGAATATGAGATTGAGAGAGAAGTAAAATCAATGAAATCAAAAATAAAGGAAAATAACAAACAAATGGAAAACAAGGATAATAGGAAAATAAAGAAGGTAAAGTATGGAGGATTAATTAAAGATATGAGGAATCTAGAGTAGATCCACTTAGCTTATCTCAATCTCATGAAAATGAGTTGGATTTGTTAGCTAGTTTCAAACAATCTCTAGGATCCCACTAATATTAGCTCCACACTTAGAAAAGGGTAATTCCCTAGAGGGTTCTAGCCTCAAGGTGAATTAAAGAAAAGAAAAATCTATTCTAGAAAGTAAATACAAGAATTAAATACATTGCATGAAAGTAAATTGCAAGGAATTAAATTGCATGAAAGTAAATTGCAAGAAAGTAAATTGCATGAAAGTAAATCTATTCTATAAACAAGAAAATAAAGAAGAAAATGAAAAGAAATAAAATAGAAACCAACAACTCCTGATCTTAATCTAATCCTCCTTTGGTCCTTGGATTAGAAGAAGAGAAAGGAAATTGAAGGGTGAAACATTTCATTTATTGTGTAATAAAGTTACAATTTTGGAAGGTCTTCTCAATTAAGAGTGACCCTCCTCTCCAAATGGAGTTTTACAAAATATTTCACACTCAAAACCCTCACCTTCACCCCTATTTATAGCCCAACGGAGTTGATGTGAACCATTGGATCAAACCTAGCCAAAAGGAAGAGAAATCCACCATTAATTGAATGCATTTGCAAACCCGATCGGTTGGTCAGTCGGTTGTAACCGATTAATAACCGTTTGGCAACCGATTAATAGCGTTGGTCAACAGTTCCCAACCGAATTTGTCTTTTCTTGATTTTTCTTCACGAATTTCTCTTGGATCAATTTGGTATCTTGGGCCTTTGTTTGTCTTCGATTTGGGCTTCAAATATTGGTAGAAGTTCAGAGAATTTGAGTCATTTGGGCTTTTATTCATTATTTCTTTATTAGCCTACAAAATAAGATAAAAATAATTATTAGTAATATCGTTATTCATATAACATAGGTAATGAGGGTATAAAATGTCATTAAAATGTGATAATCAAATACCCCCACACCTAAACTTTTGCTAGTCCTCTAGCAAAGAAAATAAAAAGAAAACCTAACTCACTTTCGAGGAATCGCGGTTGTATTTAGCACATACAACAAGCCTTTAAACCCCTAGGTTACCCTAGTGGACGAAGTTGTAGTCTCGTGAGGGTTTGCAAGTGAATATACCCACAAAATTGATCGACTTGCCAAATTAAAGAAGTTAATAAAATAATTAATTCATTTGATATCTTCAAACATTCCAATTGAAGTTGGTTAATACTCAAGAAAACGTTTTATCATAACTCCAATGTAATTTTCTTAAGAAAATCCTTTCATTATAGTTATACAAAACCAAGTTTAACTCAAAATTTAATTTGAAAGTTTTGAAAAGAACATGCTAACTCTTTGTTTTAAACAAATTTCAAGTCTTTAAATCCATTTAATTTTTCAAGAACATATACAAATATAACTATATATAAAAACATGATTAGTATGACAATTATTTTTTAACTCTTTATTCCTTGATGGTTTTGTTCTTTTAATAGGGCATTCTAAGTAACCATTTAGCGAAGTTTTGGGCCAATGAATCCCAACCCAATTGGGCTTAGGTCATTAAGTATAGAAATACCTCTGCTTAATTACTCACCAACTTAGGCTTAGTAAAATAGAACCACCAATGATTTTAAGAGAAATTTTTTTCTTTTTGTTAAGTTAGTATATATGTATATATATTCTGAACAATATTTGATCAAGACAACTTGAAAAATTATTTTCAACTCTAAGTTAGGCATGCAAAATTCCATTACTTTAATTAAAAATCTAAGTTAAAACTTAAGTAAAGTATACTACTTGAAAATCATTTCTTAAGAAATTTATTTGGAGTTGTCATAAAAGGTAAACTTGAGTATAGAACTAACTAAGGATTAGAAGACTTAAATTCTATCAAATTGATCAATTATTAATCAACTCTATTAAGTTAGTAGTGACTATTTTTTTATGATGAAAAGAGAGAGAAAAAAATGACATAAAAAAATGGTAAGAAAAAGAGGAAAAAATAACTAAGATAAAGATAAAATGACTAATCCCCACCCCCACACCTAAATTTTACATTGTCCTCAATGCAAATTCTATTATGCACAAAGTAAAACAGATAATAATTGAAGCACTTACATTTGTTGGTCGACTTGAACAATGATAAAAATTCTGTAATTACCTTTGGTATGAGAAGGTGAAGTCAAAAATTTATTCTCTTTTTTTCATATTGAAAAGAACAAGAAACTCTCACATGAGAGAAGAATAAATTCTTTTTATTATTATTGTGGGACAAAAAATAAAAATGTAGAATAAAAGATGAAACATGAGAAGCTCACATTCTACATTAAATCCTACCTTATTGCTGAAAATTCTACCCCGAAATTTAAAGAATTTCAAGATGATATAATCAATGATGTTCTCAAATTCTGAAAATTCCAAGGTTTGCAATGTGTTTTGCAGCAAATTAAGGTAGGTCTTATTGGTGTTATGCATTTTGAACTTAGATTTTTGATTAATGAAAATTTGACATTTTGGTTGCTCTTTCAAAAATCTAAGCTCATCAGAAAAGAGTTCTTCGAATGTTGCATTCAAAAGGCATGTATTCAACACAGTTTCCTCATTTTGGAAAATCAAATCTGAATTTTTTAAGATTTCCAGTTCCTCATGAAAGATTTCCTCAAAACTAATGTCAGATTCATTCTCTACTAAACTTTCTTAGATGTAATTGATTTGAAGTGATTATCAATATTATTTCCTCGGATTGAAAATATTAAGTTCAGCTTAGATTCCCAAAAGACAGCCTTCATGTGACCAGTTCTACAGCTTGATGAGAGCATTAGAAGTGGCTAAGAATGGTCTTCCTAAGATCACGGGTATCGTCCTTTGGGATTGGAAGCGGGTTGCGTTTCGGGACTCTGAAATCAACAGAAAAATAAAGTCTCCAACCTTTATCAATACATCTTATTTCACCCATAGGGACCTTAACATCTATCGACTATTTGAAGTGTGCATCTAGTTGGTTGAGTTCCCCGACACCTAGTTGTTGGTAGATTGAATATGGAAGCAAGTTGACCGGCCCCTAAGTCTAAAAGCCTTATCAATGAGTATTACCAATGATACATGAGATGGTAGGACAACCTCGATCCTTATGTTTCAATGGTACGGACTTTGAGAGGACTTCAGCGATATTGGCGTGAAAGACTTTCTTTGGAACATTTATTTGCCTCTTTTGGTACATAATTCCTTTAAAAATTTGGCATAAGAAGGAATTTGTTCAATGACATCTAAAGAGGAATGTTGACCTTAACCTCGCTTGAAAGTCTCTAGAATTTTCTCCTCACGAGAGGAGTGCTTCCTAGGCCCGAGTCTATCCTGCAAGGAGCAACCGGTTTAAATTGATTAGACTCACAGTTACGGTTGCAGTTACGAGTCATCGAAGGGTGTGATTTCGAGTAGAGATATCGGAAGGAGAGAGAATTTGTTCAGTTCAAGGGTTTCACTTAGAGACATTCTAACCGATTATCGACTGTCTACGACCGTAGTGAATGGATTGCATTCACGACTTGGTAAAAAAATAACTAAGATAAAGATAAAATGACTAATTCCCACCCCACACCTAAATTTTGCATTGTCCTCAATGCAAATTCTAATATGCACAAAGTAAAACAGATAATAATGGAAGCACTTACATTTGTTGGTCGACTTGAACAATGATAAAAATTCTGTAATTACCTTTGGTATGAGAAGGTGAAGTCAAAATTTATTCTCTTTTTTTTTTTTTTGAAAAGAACAAGAAACTCTCACATGAGAGAAGAATAAATTCTTTTATTATTATTGTGGGACAAAAAATAAAAATGTAGAATAAAAGATGAAACATGAGAAGCTCACATTCTACATTAAATCCTACCTTATTGCTGAAAATTCTACCCGAAATTTAAAGAATTTCAAAATGATAATATCACGATGTGCTTAAATTCCAAAAATTTCGTGGTTTTAGTGATGTGCAAAGAATGGAAGGTAGGTATTAATGGTTGTATGCTTTTGAACTTAGATTCGTTATTAACAAAAATTTCATCAAAATGAAATCTTGTTGTTTTCTATTTTCTAAAAATCTAAGTTCATTGACAAAGGGTTCTTTAAATGTTGGCTTCAAGATGCATGTATTCAACATAATTCTCTCGCTCAAGGACTTGATTATTAACCTTACACTGACCGTTATGAATGGATTGCATTCACTTGATCTTGAAAATTAAACTTGACCCGTTCCTTGGATTGCTCACGGTTGACTCGAAATGATCCTTTCTCTCTCACTTATAGCTAGCTAGTTGACCAAGCCGGGTTTCTAATCTAGCTATGGCTTGAGTGTTGGAGTTGAGAATTTGTCCGTTGATTGCATAAAGGAGTTCATCGTGTTAGATGTTTGAGTCAACAAGTTCGTAGTCTGTAGAGGTTTTAATCAAGGCTTCCAAACCTCTTTCCAACACATTAAGACGTTTCTCAACATTTGAAAGAATATGATTTGTAGATTGATGATGAGGAAACCGATTTGGAAATGACCGATTTGATTGTGGAAAATTGGTTTGAAGCTGAAAAGCTGCGTTGCCCTAGGGAATTGTTGGTTTGAAGAGGGAGTGAAATTTTGATTTCCAGAAATTACCCCGATTCCATGCAAAATTGATGATTTCTCCAACCCGATTATAGGTTGGAGAAAATGGATCATGTCGGATCTTTGGAATGCGGCATTCATCATTCTAGAGATTGAGTGTTTCCTAAGAGTGGACATTGCTCAAGCATGGGTCAGAAAGACAGCTATGACAACCCGAGGCGTAAACTTGATTGATTTGAGCCGAGCTCGTTCTTTGGTTTCTAAAGTTTCTAACTCATGAGAATTGTAGCCATCTTAGCTTCAGAGGCTATGTTTGACTCTAAGGAAGGACCTTTAGAACTGGATTGGGTAATCGATGAATCACAATGTTCCCAATGCATAGTTTTCTGATAAATTCTCTAAAAGTCCCAAGCTTCATCGACATTTTTCTTCATGAAATCTCCTTGACACATTGACTCTAAGGAAGTTTTGAAGAATAATCCAATCTTTCATAAATGATTTGGCATAATCGCCACTTTTCAAGACCATGGTGAGGACATGGATAAGAAGATCTTTGAATTTATCAAAATACTTCCAAAAAGGTTCTCCGGACAATTTTAAAATTTTGAATGTTGTTTCTAAGCTTGATTGTTTTGTGGATAGGAAAGAATTTTTCAAAAACTATTACAAATTCACCCCAAGTTGAGATGGAATCGTGGGCAAGCTATACGACCATTTTTGGCTTTGTCCTTAAGGGCAAATGGAATAAATCGGAGTTTGATCGCATCTTCAGTTAAGTCCCTCATTTTAATCATGAGGCAAACTTCTTCAAATTCGGAGATAAAGATGTATGCGTCTTCGGTTTGACTCCTAAGAATTTGGGAAGCATGTTTATGAAATGCGGTCGAAATTCAAAATTGGTTCCATTTACCTCTGGGAGTTTTATGCAAGAGGGGATTGCATTTCTAGTGGGGTAACAAACATCTTGAAGAACAGGTGGGTTGGTATTAGCCATTTCGTTTAGTTCAAGAGATGGATCAAAACAAATTAAACGATTAGTATTATCCCTAACCCAAGTTTGCATACACCAAAATCAAATTTTTTTTATTTGAAAAGGACAAGAGAAAAAGTTAAGAAGATGATGAGAAAAAAATAAGGAAAAACTAACTAAAAATAAATCAAGGCAATCACTTTTCAATCACCCTAACTCTAGGGTTAAGCCTAAACTTGACTTAGACCAGCTTCTAACCAAAAATTCCCTTAATGAAAAGATCAAAGTTTACTTGGGTAAGTAGTCAGGTAAGGATAGTACTAGAGGAAGATCAAAGATCAATTAAGTACCTCTTTCATTGCTGAGCCTTTACGCAACCCCTAAACCTTGCCTTAGACACCAATTAATCCAAATAAACTTGGACCGGTTCACTTAAGAAATTATTGTTCCTTAATGAGCTCAATCCTTAGGGGCCAACGCTTAATCAAATTTTAAGAGGCTTGTGTATGTGTAGTGAGGAATTAGTGATTTTGGGCTAAGGAAAGGGTGATGAAATCCCTCACCTTATCTTGATTAGGTTTTGCCCTTAAGATATTTTCAAATGTGTGCCAAATCAAGATGCTCAAATCACTTGGTGAATTCCTACTATTATATGAAATGCAACCCTATGAATTAAAAGCAACTAAAAGGATGCAAAAAATAAAATCTTTTATTTTTTTATTATGGTCGACAATCAAAAAAAAAGTATTATTATTCGATTAGGGTAAAAATCTTTTATTATTATTATTATTTTTATCCTAATTGTCTCTAATGTATATGAACTATCTAAAGGGTGGAATTGAAAATACTAGATAGAGAAGTTACCCACGCAAAAGCAATGCAAAGCCTCGTTGGAGGCAATTCTTCAATCTTGAATCTTCAACTCTTGATCTTCAAGCTCCAAGTTCCTACACAAAAGAAAACACACAAAATAAGGAACCAAACTTAATCAAAATCCTACTTATGCACCGTTCCCCGGCAACGGCGCCAAAAACTTGATGGGTAATTTTGAGTGATTACCTCCTAAGTTGCAAGTATACAACCTTGATCAAGTTAGAGTATAAAAGATTATCGATCCCACGAGGAACGGGAAGTAGGAAGAGTTTTGCTCAAGTTTTGGTTCTCAAATTATGCGCGTGACAATTAGGAGTTTATTAAAATAAAATGAAAGTAAGGAAATGGTGAAAGTGGATGTGGAGAGATAAGAGAGAGTGGATGTGGATTATGTGCAAAAGAGGAGAAAATAAAGTTGAGAATGTGGTTGTGGTTATATGCACATAATAACAAAACTAGGTTTGAGATTATATACACATGAAGGAATATGAGATTGAGAGAGAAGTAAAATCAATGAAATCAAAATTAAAGGAAAATAACAAACAAATGGAAAACAAGGATAAGAGGAAAATAAAGAAGGTAAAGTATGGAGGATTAATTAAAGATATGAGGAATCTAGAGTAGATCCACTTAGCTTATCTCAATCTCATGAAAATGAGTTGGATTTGTTAGCTAATTTCAAACAATCTCTAGGGATCCCACTAATATTAGCTCCACACTTAGAAAAGGGTAATTCCCTAGAGGGTTCTAGCCTCAAGGTGAATTAAAGAAAAGAAAAATCTATTCTAGAAAGTAAATACAAGAATTAAATACATTGCATGAAAGTAAATTGCAAGGAATTAAATTGCATGGAAGTAAATTGCAAGAAAGTAAATTGCATGAAAGTAAATCTATTCTATAAACAAGAAAATAAAGAAGAAAATGAAAAAAAATAAAATAGAAACCAACAACTCCTCGATCTTAATCTAATCCTCCTTTGGTCCTTGGATTAGAAGAAGAGAAAGGAAATTGAAGGTGAAACATTTTATTTATTGTGTAACAAAAGTTACAATTTTGAAAGGTCTTCTCAATTAAGAGTGACCCTCCTCTCCAAATGGAGTTTTACAAAATATTTCACACTCAAAACCCTCACCTTCACCCCTATTTATAACCCAACGGAGTTGATGTGAACCATTGGATCAAACCTAGCCAAAAAGGATGAGAAATCCACCATTAATTCGGAATCTGTTGCAAACCGATCGGTTAGCCAACCGGTTAGCCAACCGGTTGGCCAACCGGTTGGTCAACCGATTGGTTCCCAACCGAATTTGTCTTTTCTTGATTTTTCTTCACGAATTTCTCTTGGATCAATTTGGTATCTTGGGCCTTTGTTTGTCTTCAGATTTGGGCTTCAAATATTGGTAGAAATTCAGAGAATTTGAGTCATTTGGGCTTTTATTCATTATTTCTTTATTAGCCTGCAAAATAAGATAAAAATGATTATTAGTAATATCGTTATTCATATAACATAGGTAATGAGGGTATAAAATGTCATTAAAATGTGATAATCGACACCCCAAGATGCCGCTCAAGCTCGAGGAAACGCCGCCAATCTCATCCGCCAATTGAGACCGAGGAGGAGTTCCACAACTCGGGCGCCGGGCTTTAGGAGAGGACCAAGCGAGGCTACGAGCTTTATGAGAAGAACCTCTACTTCTCTCCTTTTCCCCTTCGCTTCTCATCCTCTCTATTGATTTCTCATTCAACTTAATCAAAATCCTACTTATGCACCGCTCCCCAAGAACGGCCAAAAACTTGATGGGTAATTTTGAGTGATTACCTCCTAAGTTGCAAGTATACAACCTTGATCAAGTTATAGTATAAAAGATTATCGATCCCACGAGGAACGGAAGTAGGAAGAGTTTTGCTCAAGTTTTGGTTCTCAAATTATGCATGACAATTAGGAGTTTATTAAAATAAAATGAAAGTAAGGAAATGGTGAAAGTGGATGTGGAGAGATAAGAGAGTGGATGTGGATTATGTGCAAAAGAGGAGAAAATAAAGTTGAGAATGTGGTTGTGGTTATATGCACATAATAACAAAACTAGGTTTGAGATTATATACACATGAAGGGAATATGAGATTGAGAGAGAAGTAAAAATCAATGAAATCAAAATTAAAGGAAAATAACAAACAAATGGAAAACAAGGATAAGAGGAAAATAAAGAAGGTAAAGTATGGAGGATTAATTAAAGATATGAGGAATCTAGAGTAGATCCACTTAGCTTATCTCAATCTCATGAAAATGAGTTGGATTTGTTAGCTAATTTCAAACAATCTCTAGGGATCCCACTAATATTAGCTCTACACTTAGAAAAGGGTAATTCCCTAGAGGGTTCTAGCCTCAAGGTGAATTAAAGAAAAGAAAAATCTATTCTAGAAAGTAAATACAAGAATTAAATACATTGCATGAAAGTAAATTGCAAGGAATTAAATTGCATGAAAGTAAATTGCAAGAAAGTAAATTGCATGAAAGTAAATCTATTCTATAAACAAGAAAATAAAGAAGAAAATGAAAAAAATAAAATAGAAACCAACAACTCGATCTTAATCTAATCCTCCTTTGGTCCTTGGATTAGAAGAAGAGAAAGGAAATTGAAGGTGAAACATTTATTTATTGTGTAACAAAAGTTACAATTTTGAAAGGTCTTCAATTAAGAGTGACCCTCCTCTCCAAATGGAGTTTTACAAAATATTTCACACTCAAAACCCTCACCTTCACCCTATTTATAACCCAACGGAGTTGATGTGAACCATTGGATCAAACCTAGCCAAAAGGATGAGAAATCCACCATTAATTGAATTCAAGAAACCGAGTCGGCCAATCGTTAGCCAACCGGTTACAACCTGTTGGTCAACCGATTGGTTCCCAAACCAATTTGTCTTTTCTTGATTTTTCTTCACGAATTTCTCTTGGATCAATTTGGTATCTTGGGCCTTTGTTTGTCTTCTGATTTGGGCTTCAAATATTGGTAGAAATTCAGAGAATTTGAGTCATTTGGGCTTTTATTCATTATTTCTTTATTAGCCCGCAAAATAAGATAAAAATGATTATTAGTAATATCGTTATTCATATAACATAGGTAATGAGGGTATAAAATGTCATTAAAATGTGATAATCGACACCCTAAGATGCCGCTCAAGCTCGAGGGAACGCCAATCTCATCCGCCAATTGAGATCGAGGAGGAGTTCCACAACTCTGTGGGGCTTTAGGAGAGGACCAGCGGAGGCTACGGTTTATGAGAAGAACCTCGGTACTCTCTCCTTTTCCCCTTCGTTTTCTCATCCTCTCTATTGGATTTCTCATTCAACTGAATTTTCAGGAAAATCTGTTGAAAAAGAAGAATTTCGACATTCTCGAGGGGTTAAACGAAAGAAGTTAGCCCATAAGACTCGCGTGAATCCTCGGTCCTTTGATATAGACTTGAACAGCGATGATCCAGTTAGTGACGGAGGTAACACTTCTCCGCAATGTAATTTAATTTTTTTTTTCCGGCTTTTGGAGACTAACATTTCTCCGTTTCCATGCAGGGGGTTTTAGAGATTATGATTCTGGCTTTGATTTTCCTCACCATGATTCTGTTGGGCCTAGTTCTGTTCATGCTGAGCCAAGTTTTACTCAACAAATGTACGGAGCTATGGCAGAGGAGACTGAGAATACCAATGTAGGACCTGATTCGGCGAATCCAGATACATCTAACATCAATAATTCCTCTTCTAGAGGGCGAATGCGGGAATTAAACGACTTAATTCAGACTCTCTAATTGCCTTTTCGCTTTTGCTCTTTTAGAGAAATTGCAGGAGACAAACGCACAACCGAGACTACGAGGGTTAACTCACAGAGGGAAGTGAGTAGCTTTACCTATTGTTCGCCAACTCTTAGTTGCATTCGCTTTTCCTAATGCCTTCTTTTCGGACTTCTCAATGGAAGACTTCGCGGAGCCGGTTTATACGACAACACTTCCATGGATGACTACACGCTTGTCATTGTGATGGCGATGTTCTTGGTGAAGATTTACCCGGCCACAATCCCCAGGAAGGTATGAATTTTCTCCTTGGCTAATTATAGGACCAGCCCTTGGCTAATACTACTATAATTTAAAGGGCCTCGAAATTCTTTTTCATGTAGTGGCGGGCACTCCCCTTCCCGCCGCTTTCTCGTAATCGCACTACCGGGCGATCGCCGAGATAGATGAGCACACCGAGGGGTCAACAGATAGTACTCCAACATGTACTCCTCCTCGATAGACTCGCCAAATCAAACTATGTCAAGGAGACGGGTAAGAGTCCTCTAACCGAATATGTCTTCGCTAATTTTTGATTGAAGATTTTAAGGTCCTCTTTTCTTTCGTGTAGAGCCTACATCTCGGCTCCATGATTTGGCGAGGGCGCTGATGCTGGATGAAGATCCATCCGGTTTTATTATCTGTTTGGAAATGCATTTCGTTCTTTTCTTTGGTGAACTTCGGTGTCGAAAAGGTTCTTCATGGCGGGCTTTCTCTTCATCAGTTCAGGCCACTGCTTGATCCCCGGACGGCCTTGATACGGGATATGGGTTATCCTGAGTTGGCTCAGGCCATTGCTGATGACCTCGCCATCCGAGAGAAAGCTTCAGATACTACAAGAACCGCGGGCACCGGAGCTTCTTCATGTAGTCGCTCGTGACCGACGCTTAGAGGCATGGCGTGATGCTCGATTTTACCGGGCTCAAGTCCGTGATGCAGAGATCGAGTGGATCAGTTGGAGCCATTGTCGCGAAGCATCTTCTTCTAAGCCATCTCAATTCTTGTTTCGCAGCAAGTGAAGGAGGATAAGCGGCTTCGGGGAGGAGCTCCAAGCGGAGGAAAACATGAGCATTTTGGGTGACAAGAGCCAACAAGGAAGAGGCTTTCACTGTCGCGTCTAAGGAATTCGAGCTATCAAAGCAGAAGCTAGTTGATCTTGAGGAGGCAACCACAAAGACATTGAATACCGATGAGGAGTCTTTGGTGAGTTGGGGAGAACTCCACCAGGCTTATAGTGATGAAGTGTCTCAGCTCGAACAATAAATCCTTTATCATAGACTTGATGTTTAAACAGTTGTAGCTCCTTCTATATTTACTTCAAATGAATAAGATTTATTCCTTTCATTGTTTATTATGATTCTTTTACTTAGTCGAAATAATTAACCATAATACTTATAGGATTTTGGCAAACCCTCACCATCAACGGGTTTGATTAGCCTTTACCAACTACCGTTTGAGTTGGGCTAGCGTGCGGATTATCTGGATCCGTTCCGCACGTGACGTTGTGCTCAAAGAATGAAACTCTTCTAGACTTGTTGCTATGATATTGAATACATAGGCTCGGTACTCTTTACGGGCAAGAACACCGCGACAGCGTGCAGCGTAGACTCATCCCTTCTTAGGCCGGGATGAAATACCCTAATCAAACTCGTGTCTTCTTCAATCGGAAAAAGACTAAATAAACCTGCAGCGTGTGAGGCGTTGGCTTTATCCTTCTTAGGCTTGGGATAAAATACCCGTAATCAAACTCGTGTCTTCTTCAATCGGAAAAAGACTAAACCCGACAGCGTGTTAGGCATCGGCTTTAGGGTTATTGGCCAACCCGACCCTCAGCGGGTTTGATGAGCCTTTACCAACTACCGTTTGAGTTGGGCTAGCATGTAGATTATCTAAATCGTTCTACACACAACGTTGTGCTAAAAGAATGAAACTCTCTTAGACTTAATGCTACGATGTTGAATCGTAGGCTTTGTCTTTTCACGGGAAGACTAACCCGGCGGCGTGTTAGGCGTATCCTGACCAGGATTAGGGATCAAATTCCCAAGAAGAATCTTGGATTAAGGAGTTGTGGTTGATAGGATTAAATTGGTGAGAGAGGAGGAACTTTATGTTCTATTTCTCGAGAATGAAACCAATAGCGGGGTCCTGCCGTAGGAATCGAAAAGACTCGAGGCGACCTTGATCGGACAACACGATGCGAAAATCTCGGCGCATACCTTCGGTCGGCGCTACCTAAGATGAAAGATGGAACTAAAAGTGGGATCTCCGCCCGAGAACCGAAAAGACTCAGCGACCTTCACGGACAACTGGTTTGAAAATCCCTACAAGATACCTTCACCGGCGCTACCTAAGATGAAAGATGGAGCTAAAAGTGGGGTTTCCACTCGAGAACCGAAAAGACTCAGCGACCTTGATCGGACAACACGATGCGAAAATCTCGGCGCATACCTTCGGTCGGCGCTACCTAAGATGAAAGATGGAACTAAAAGTGGGATCTCCGCCCGAGAACCGAAAAGACTCAGCGACCTTGATCGGACAACACGATGCGAAAATCTCGGCGCATACCTTCGGTCGGCGCTACCTAAGATGAAAGATGGAACTAAAAGTGGGGTTTCCACTCGAGAACCGAAAAGACTCAGCGACCTTGATCGGACAACACGATGCGAAAATCTCGGCGCATACCTTCAGTCGGCGCTACCTAAGATGAAAGATAGAACTAAAAGTGGGGTTTCCACTCGAGAACCGAAAAGACTTCGAGCGACCTTGATCGGACAACTGATGCGAAAATCGGCGCATACCTTCAGTCGGCGCTACCTAAGATGAAGCAAGGAGAGAACTCTTCCGTTTATCACAAAAGGGATCTTATGCTTGGAGAGGAAGAATTTTATATTCTATCTCCGGCGTGAAAGAAATTTTGAGTGGGCCTCTTGTTCATAGAAGGAATCAAGAGGAGATTGTGGTAATGTACCAGAAAATTTGTAGGCCCACCGTCAAGGAATTTGATCGGTGAGGGAAATTATAATGGAGGATAAATCTAGGGTTATCCTCGAGGAAAGTGGGTGAAACATCCCACGAGGAACTTCCCGTCGAAACGGGTTATCCCGAAGATACTAAGGGTAGTATTTCTTCAGGAACTTTCCATTTATCGGCATTAATTGTCGGTCGTCATTTTGGGTAATTAGGCGATACACACCATTAGAGTAGACCGTTTCTATTACAAACGGACCCTCCCATTTAGGTTCGAATTTACCTTTCTTCTTGGAGTTGAGGATTATCGGTCGTCGAGCAGCGAGGACCAAATCTCCTTCTTTAAAACTCCGTTGTCGTACTTTCTTGTTGAAAGCTCTCGACATCCTATCTTGGTAGAACTCAATGCATTGTTGAGCTTCCAGGCGCTTTTCATCCAACATCTCGAGCTCTTGAGGCGTTTACGATCTTTGTTCTTCGATCGTCATCTCGTTGCAAGAGGCGATCTTGGTGTGAATCTGGATTTCCAATGGGAGCCTTCTTCAGTAGAGCAAGGAGAATACGGGGTCTCTCGATTGGCATCGTGCGGTTGTGCGATATGCCGAGTGCTTCTCGAGTTTATCATCGGTCTAAGCTTGTTATTTTCACAAGCCGACAAAATTTTGATGATTGTCTTGTTGAGCGCCTCGGCTAATCCATTTGCGGTGGATTATAGAATGTCGATGAGGCGTCTTGTATCTTGTATTTCATAAAACTGATGAAGGCATTGCCGATGAATTGGGACCGTTGTCATGCACGATCCGTCTTGGAACACCGTGTCGGTAGATGACATGGTGTTTGATAAATTCGATGCGGTACTTCGCCTTTACTTCTTTTAGCGGGATTGCTTGACCCTTGGAGAAGTAGTCGGTGATCGCTAGAATAAACCGATCGCCTTTGGTGACGGAGGAAAAATGGGACCTATAACATCCATTCCCCATGTCTCGAATGGCGGGATGTGGCGAAGGATGCAAGCGCCACGAGTTCGATGCATATAATTCGCGGAATTTGACACGCGTGGCATTTCCGGCGTCGCAGCGTGCGTCGTGTCATTGTTGGCCAAAAGTAGCCCATTCTCGATTCGATCGTAGAGCTTGGGACCCGGGCTGGTGCGCCGCATTCACCTTCGTGTGCTTCGAAGGACCTCTCCGCCTCTTTGTTTGAAAGGCATCGGAGTAAAAGACCATCGTACCCCCGGTGATATAACATCTGGGTCTCCGTGTCGTAGAAGAATCTTGGAGCTCTTCGCCGGATTGACTCTCTCTCCTTCACATCTTCTGGCAGAATACCATGTAAGACATAATCGATGATAGGAAAGCGCCAATCTCGGGGCTCCAATTTGGTTTGGGTTGCATGTACCTCTTTGGTAACTACCCCTTTGTCTTCTTGTACCTCGTCATATATTGGTACAAAGAGTTGATGAGTCCTGACCGTAACCAGCGCTTTCGGTCTCGGGTGCCAATGATACATTAGCGCGGTGCATGCATAGCGTTAAGAAGGCGAGATATATTCAATGAAGAACTCTTGAGCGAGTGCGCCATTTCAGCGGCTACGGTAATAGGGGACCGATCGGGATTTCTAACCGTAGTCTCCACGGATGCAGCGGCGATCAGCTGCGAATCGCCGTGCGGCGAGATACTCGACCCCGACTCTTTGGCGAAACTAAGTTCGATAAGTAGCGTTGTATTCGACCACATTATTAGAGCACGGTTCGTAAGTGAATAAGCCGCGGGGCATGACATGATTCTCAGGAAACTAAGAGCGACCCCAACTGTGAATCTTGGAACATCAGGGGCACTTGCCCGCGTTGGTAGCTCGAGCTCCGTCAAAGTACGATCGTCATATTTGTTGGTGCGATGTAGTGTTGACCGTGAACTTCATCCTAAGATCATCATATAGCTCAAGCTGCGTCCGTTGTCGGGTTGGCGACCAAGAGATCGCAAATCGCTTGTCCTTTGACCGACTTTTGTTGTTTGAAGTGCAAGTCATATTGGGACAAGAGCAAGGCCCATTTCGCCAAACGCCAACTCATTGAGGCGGTGGGTCATAAATATTCGACCGGATTTACATTGAGATAACATAAATCGCCCGTCCAACTAAATAGTGCGCATTTTCGAATCGCGAACACTAATGCAAGGCACCGCTTCGACCATTGGGTATCGAGACTCGGCACCGACTAATGTTATTTCGGGTAATACTTGCTGTTCGTGACCAGCGTCGTCGTCACGCGAGTAAGCGCTTAACAGTGATCCGTTGCCTTGATGTAAATCGAAGCGGTTTTCCGACCCAGCGGTGCAACAAACGGGAGGTTTAGCGAGATACGATTTGATCTCTTCAAATGCCTTCGGCAAAGGCCATCCCAAATAAACGACACGCCTTCTTGTTCAACTTAGAGAACGGTTGGCACTTCCCGGATAGGTTCGATATGAACCGTCGGATGTCATGTCGCCCTTGTAACCCACGAGTTCTCTCAGATTTCTGGAGGTTGCAATTCTTGAATCGCCTTCACTTTGTCGGGATCGATGTGGATGCCCTTATTAGTGACGACAAAGCCGAGGAACTTGCCACCGACATCCCAAGGAAGGATTTGGCAGATTCATCTTTAGGCGATGGGTTCGCATGAGCTCAATACCGCTCTAAGATCTTTGATGTGATCTCCTTTATCACGGCTTTTCACGACCAAGTCGCCGACGTAGCATTCGACCATTTTCGGAGATGGATTAAAATCTTAGTCGTGCTTCGTGGCGCCCGGCATTTTTGAGGCCGAGCGGCATGACCGTGTAAATATATAGAGGAAAGTTGAGCGGCGTGTTGTTTGGCATCATCGGGTGCATCTTGATCTGATTGTAATCCAGAAACCATCCATGAATGACATTCTTTCAAATCCACACGTATTGTCGACTATGACATCGGTGATTGGAAGAGGAAAGTCATCTTCGAACAGCGGCGTTGGTCTCGTAGTCGACTGCATCCTAATCGAACCATTCTTCTTCATGACCGGGACTATATTCGCCACCCAATCCGGATGTTGAATTTCCTTGATGAATCCCGATTCTATGAGTTTCTTCACTTCGTCAACGATTGCCTGCAAGATCTGTGGACGAAACCGTCTCTGCGGTTGCTTGACAGGTTTGACATCCACCTCGATGTTGAGGCGATGTGTCGCCACATTAGGGTCGAGTCCTGGCATGTCCTCGTAGCTCCAGGCGAATACATCGATATACTCCCTGATTAGGGCGATCAACTCTTCCTTCTCTTCCGAGGGAAGAGTATTGCTGATGTTTATGAGCTTAGGATGCTCTTCGTCACCCATATTAACCTGGACTACCTCGTCCTTAGTGGGGGGTTCTCTTTGTTCGAATCTATCCCCAAACTGCTCTTTGAGTTGATGGATCCATGGGTCTTCCCATGTTGGCATGTCTTCATCATCCTCAATAGTGGTGGGGTCGACTGTAGCCATATTTGACATCAAAGCCTTGAAAGCCCGAGGTCGGGTGTCAATCCCAAGCCAAGAATCGATCGAATGTCCGTCCCACCGGTGAATTATTATCAATCAGCCATGAGCATTCATCTTCTGAGGAGGATTCGTATCCCAATCCCCTTCTAAATGCATAGTAGTTATCCGGCTTCCCTCTTGGGACATACGCCGCTTTGGGAGGGACTCGAGGACCTCGTCCAAAACACAAACCTTCCCCTTGTGTCAAGTCATATCCCCACTTCTTCATGATATTCCGTGTTTCTGGGCTATATCTGAATGTGTGTAGGATAGGCTCGTCATCGTTTACACCTTCTTCTAAGAAATGATTCGGCGTCGAAACTGCATCTCCTCTTCCGTAGATCAAGTCTTTTTCACTACTTGATTTTCGTGGGATGACGAGCATTGTCCCAAAGGAGTCTCAGAACTGCTTTTGTGTAAAGCAAGACGACCGAGTCGGTAAGTGCAACTCCGGATTGTTATATAAACCTGTCATCATATCATTCAAAGACAAAGGGTACTCTAAATTGTCATTTATTGATTCATCGGCGATTTGCCAATTACAATGTTCATCTGACGATTCTTCATCGTCAAGATTGATTACAAGGGGTACAATGTCATTTAAAACAAAACCACCACTATAATCAAGCGGCCGGTGTCGGCTTCTTCACCGCTGTCGTGCCTTGGGCCGATGATTCATTTGGACTCATTACAGTAGGAGAATCGATGAAATAATTCTCCATCCCCTTAAACGGTTGTTTGTCCGCGACCACCGCCTTGACTCATTATTCGTGTCTACATATTTGAGACATCGATGAAGAGTAGATGGGACTATAACGCTATCGTGGATCCAAGGTCAACCCAACAATAAGTTATAGGAAGTCTCTGCGTCAATCACATAGCAGGTGACTTCCGACTTTAAGTCCCCCATTTGGCACTTTATCCGGATTTTACCAAGCGGCCGAGACCCACTGGTGTTAAATCCATAGATCATCGTGCCTGTTGATGCCAGCTTACTGGCAGGGATTCCAAGGTGATACATGAGGCGCAGGGGCATGATGCTCACAGCGGAACCCGGATCGACTTGGATCCGGTTAACTTCACTAGAGCCAATATACCCGGTGAAGTATAGCGGCCTATCGTGCTTGGAATTCCTTGTCTGCATATCCTCCTTTGTAAAAGTGATGCAGAGGAAGTGCTTAGCCGCAAGGTTGCATTGTTGGACCGACTCTTTTGGACTCGGCTTAATCTGGGTGAGGAAGACCTCTGAATCGGCCAGGGCTTCTTGAAGAGCTTCTCTTGTCTCTTTTGACAACCGCAGCAACTTGTAAAGAGTGATCCTTGCAGGGATATTGGCCAATTGTGCCATCACGTCAAAGCGGTACGGAGAACTTGAAGTTCCCGATTTATCTCTTCCAATCGGGCGATTGAAGCGAGACTGCTTCGGGAGCTGAACTTCCTATGGCTGCTTCTCTTTTGCCATAGTCTCTTTGGCAACTGCCTGTTGTTGTGCCTTTTCGGCACGCGTGAGGGGTGTTGTCGGTACCCCCAGCTCTGACATCGTTTTGGTATTTGGATCAGGAACTTCCGGGTACTTGTATCTGTACTCGTGTCCGCTCCTGGTGGCGTGGGCTTCAGGTTCCCCTTCGGACAGCTGGAATGTCGCCACCTGCTCGTCATCTCCCTCCAGAACTGCGGAAGTAGCATGGCATACCTTTGCCTTCCGCTTTGACTTTTTCTTTGATGAAGAAGAAGCTACCCATTGATCATCTTCAAGCAGGTCTGGGTGGACCCACAGGACTTCGCCATTTGGGGCCGTATGCGATACGAGTCCTTTCTGGCATTGCTTGTGTGGGTCATCATTCACCGTCTTCATTGCGACTTTGACCACTGGTTTAGGTTCAAACCATGTCAATGGCACTGACCCAAAGCTTATGGACACCGCATTTGCTCCAACCTTCTTTTCTTTGGACGGCTTCATAGTGATGACCCCTACGTCAATTAAGGCTTGGATTTTATCCTTAAGGCCGAAACACGATTTAGTGGGGTGATGAAGTGCCCTGTGGTAGCGGTATTTTGGATCGTTCGTCCTCATTGCTTCCTCTTGATTCTGAATCGGAGGGAGCTTGATCTTGTTATTTTCCACAAGATATTTGAAGAGACCGGGAACCTCGTCATCCCTAAAGGAATAAGACTTTGGGAATCTCGGCTCTGAGGCCTTCTGTTCTGGCCCGGTTGCCCTTTGCGATTGTCTGTTGGCGCCAGCTGTTCTTCTTCTTCTTCTTCTTTGGGGTTGGAGTTAGAATGTTTGGTTTGCGACCGCCGTCCTGGCCTGCTCTTTCCCTTTGCCACGAGGGACAAAGTTACGTTTCGAGGCTTCCGCTGTTGGCTGGCCTCTTTCTGCCTTTTTCCTCTTGAGGAAGCGTTCGACTTGTTCACCTCGCACCTTCAAGTCTTTCCAGGTGTTGGACGGTGCCGTTCCCATTGCCTCGAGCACGTCTAGCGACAAGTTGTTGTGGTAGGTCTGGAGGATGAACTCCTCTGTTATCGGATCCCGGCAGTTCATTGCCTTGTTCGGAATCGTTTGTGAAGGTATCCACGGTTTCTCGATCATCGCTTTTCGTCGAATAACGTTCCGATGGATATTTCGGCATCGTCATCGAAGAAATTGGAGAGAAACAGGGACTCCATATCGTCCCAGCTATTGATGCTCCCCTGTTTAAGACGGCGGTACCAATCGGCGCCCACGGCGGTGCCAACGAATGACCGAACCATCGGGGCTCATTGGAATAACTCCAGTGCGACTTGAAGTAAATCAAGTACTGTGTCGGGGAACCCTTCCCGTCAAACGGTGTGAAGTTTATTAAATTAAACTTGGACGGATACGGGATTGATTCCCACTCCCTCGGGTATGGGCAAGGAATACCCGTCTTCTTCACCTCTTGAGCGGAAATCAATGAGTTGATTTTGCTCTCGAGGTCTTTGATTTTCTCGCTCTCATGAGCAACAACATCTACATTATGCCCCGCGTTGCGTGGTTCAGGAGGATTATCATCCTCTCGTGCTTCCTCCTTGTCTGAATCACTGTCATCATGGTCGACGTCGATGCGCTAACTCGATTCACCTCGATGTTTTGTCAAGGCTTGGATCTGTTGGTCATGCATTTCTCTCATCGTCTGCATGGCCATATCCATTTCTAACTTGAAGTTTTTCCGTTGCTTAGTCAATGCTTCGCCTAGCATTTTAGCCACTTGATGCATGCGATCATAAAGCTTCTTGGGGCATCCTTCGCTAGATACGATATCGAGGCAATCGCGAGCCAACATCCGACGCATCATCCTCCGCGGGTATTCCTCTCAGAAGTTTGTCGTAATTGGACCGTCGGATAGTCCCGGACTGCAAACGAGTTAGCCGTTGCGACTTGGTGGGGATAGCCCGTGATGATGATCCTTTGCTGGTCATATTATTAGTGACCTCGGCAATTCGTCTCGGATGTCGCCCTTCACGAATCGCCTTGACCTAGGTCTCGGCATGTTGGTGCTAAGTCTTTGGAAGACCGAAACTCTTTCTGGAGTTTCTTGATGGCAATTGCACTCCAAGAGCACTGTCTTGATGAGCTTAGAGCACAAGCATGACCGTATTAGTTTGGGGGAGCCCTTCGAGATTTCCTCGTACCCCTTGCGGTGAGTACGGCCGTCGGTATGATGTAGGAGCAACTTGCCGTGTGTCGAAGCCGATCCCTCGGTATAACGTCATCGCCATCGACGAAAGCCGCCTCCTTTCGAGAATGGACTTGTTCACCAAACTACCGAAAGTGACTCGCCTTGACTTTCGCTTATGTGAGCGTGAAGTCTCGGTGAGACTCTCGACTTCGACCTTTAGTCCGGTTGGTGGGACTATAGGAATTTTCCTATCCTTCTTGGAGCGGGTGCGACCTCCTGCATGAGGAGTGACCCGTGATTCTTTCAGAGGACCCAAACGATCCTTGATAGTTGGTTTGGTGGTGGTGGCGGAGTTGGCTTCACCGGTTGATCTGAATGCCTTTGACTTTGAGGCTGGCCGGACTTGGGCTTTGGCCGAGTTTGAAACGCCTGTAGCCTTCGGCTTAAGTGCCGGACAGAACGGAATGTTGGCGCCTTAAGTTTTGAAGCCATGCCACCGGGTTGAGCGCCATAGATTTGGGCCTCCAAACCTGGTGGTATGTTGGCGGCTTCTTTACCACCTCCTTCTTCAGTTCACGAGCTTGTTGTACCAACGCTCGTGCTTGTGCAAGAAGTGCACGACGCTTCCGAATACGTTCCTGAAGCGTGGAGCGGTTCCGTTTGACACGGACCCACTCGTTGGTTGACGGCTTGGATGGACCGTCGATCACTTGAGGCTGGAGCCTCTGCGTAAGTCTGGATCTTAGATCCGCCTCATAGCGGATCCCATCCATGGATTGCATGGCTTTGGCGATTGCGCGCCATGCTTTGTCGCCGCTTTGGCGGGCTCGCTGGAGAGTGCGGCGGCGTCATTGGCGTTCATCTCGGCCGTCGTGAGTCCGGACTTGAGGATTTCGCTACTGCGGCGGCGAGGTTGGACTCGCCGTCCGGGCTCTACATCGGAGGCCCATCGGGTTCTCCTGCGCCAAGACCTTCTTGGAGCGGGGAGAACTGGATCTGGATGACGAGGATAGATACTCGAACTTCTTCTCGGTCGAACTCGATTCGACCTCTTCCTCCATCGGGATAGGGATCCGGTTTGCGTACGGCGACCTCCGTCGGTAGGTGGCTCCCCGTGGTCGCCAGCTTGTTCGATGGGAAAGTTGTCTCGATTGTCATTGATTTGAACTGTTACAAACTTCAGTCGCCTGAAACAAATTCAAAGAAAATATTGCCTTTTTATAAGGCTTACAATGAAAAAATCGAAAATTACAACTTGTTAACCCTTTGGTGAACAAACGCGGGATCCGTTTATCGGATCCTCGCTTGCGTGGGTTCTTTGCTTGTGCCGGGGACTTGAATCGTCCGTGGACCACCGCGTAATCCCGATCTTAGTGGAGATCCAGATGCTAGATTCTGCGGTCGGCGTTTATTTCACGAAGGAAATAGAACGCCCGACGGGATCAACTCACGAAGGAGGTGATCACGGAGCGGTGAGATCTACTAGGAGAAATCACACGCCGCCTCGAGACTAAGACGGCTTAGCCTAGAGGGCGATCTGCAAATCGACTGGACCGTGGACTCGGTGGATTCTCTAGCTTTTGTGTAGATCGAGCCACCCGAACTCTTCGAGATCTGGGTCTCGTCTCTTTTCTTGATCAACGCTCGAATCGGTGCCGAAATCTTGATCTTCAGAACTTCAAAAATCCGGATTTGCGGAGCTCTCCCAAGTCCTTCCAAAATTCCTCCGAAAAATTCCCCGAAAATCTCCCCGTGACCGAGGAAGACCCCCCCTATTTATAGGATTGGGGGGGTAAACGCCGGCCACACAAGTGGCTCGGTCACTTGGCCGAGCCACCTACAAGTTGGCCGAGGTGGCTCGGCCAGGTGGCTCGGCCAAGTTGGCCGAGGTGGCTCGGCCATGATGGCCGAGGCACCTCGCCAGTTGGCAAGTGGCTCTACCATGATGGTCGAGTACTCCTACCACTTGGCCGAGGTAACTCTGGCCGCTGCCTGGTTCTCGCCTTGCTACCGCTTCGCTATTTTTTCTCGATCTTCCGGGCTTAGGTCCTGCCTATTCTGACTCTTGGTCTTCCCCGGACTTAGATTCCGTCTGTATTTGGTTCCGGGACTAACTCTTGGTTTGTTCCTGCTCGACAGCTTCAATCCGATCGCTCGTTCAAGTCCGGTTTAAACCGTGCTTGTGACGCTGGGTTGCCGTCGGGTTCGTGGTCTCAACGATTCGACGTCCGTATTATCCGATGGGTTGTCATTCGCCGACTTCCGGTCACGAGTTGGTTTCGGGGATCTTGTAAGTATTTTTCAACGCCTACAGAGGGTAAATAAGATTGCTACAAATTTTTCGAATAGACACAGAATATGCAGCGGAAAATAAAAAATAAAAAACTAAGAGCAACCAATATAGGAATACATGAGATTTTTATAGCGGTTCGGATCAAAATCCTATGTCCACTCTTCCTTCTCGCAAATGGCCTTCTTCACTATGACCGGAGTTATCCCTTAATCACAACCCGATTCAGTAGGATTTATAAATAGGATCCTAGAATCTACCCGAAACCAGTCGAGATACCCAACTCCTCACAATGACCAGAAGAAATCTAGCCCTATCTAGCCACATTCAATTGCCCTGACTTGAGCACGCCAACCCTCAATTATCTCGGCTTGAGTACTGGCCAAACTCGCAAGTTTGAAATATAAAACCAAACCTAAAAATAATTAAAGCACAATTGAAAAGATCTTATAGCCCTTTAAATAAATCCCTCTTCAAAATGATGATGTTGAAGATCCGTGAAGAAGCGATGTTGTAGATGAACGCAAAGAGCATCCTTCTCATCAATGATCTCTCGATGTTGAATGCAACGAGAAGAAGTTGAACGAGGCTCAAGGAATCAAATTCTAACTCTCAATCTCTCACAAACTCTAGAATTTGATCTCTCAAACTTAAGCAAATATCCTCTCTTTTTCTTGCTATTAATCTCTTCTCCAATCCCTCCTTAAATAGACTTGATTGCCTTGGAAAGAAGTCTTCTAATCAGTGTTGAAAAGGAGATCAAATCTGTGATCAAGCGGCTGAGATTGAATCTAAAAATCTGTCAAAACGCGTCCAAAATATCGATGGTTAAACACGATCATCGATGGTTGATGCCAATCATCGATGGTTGATGCCGATCATAGATGGTTCCCTGTAGTCCATCAATTGTTCAAATTCTAGTTTCTGAAATTTACAGATTGTTGATTGTAGTCCATCGATTGTTCGATTTCTCTTTTTTGGAAAATACAGATTGTTGACTGTAGTCCATCGATGACCTATGGACCATCGTTTTGAGCCAAAACTTTTTCGCACCTATTTATTCCTGAAATATATCATCTCACAAACTTATTAGTACCAAATGAGAATTTATTATTGATCAAACAAGAGATACTGCATGAACAACATTCTCCTCGAACAAAGTTCTAACAAATAGGATGTTCACGAGAATGAAGTATTTCTTGCATCTACTTACTATACATATGATGAGCTTTTAATCTTTGTAGAGTTTTATTTAGCAACATACAACAAGCATGAAAGATGCTCATTAGAGGTATAATGCGAGTCAAAATTACGTAATAACGGGGTCATGTGAGTTGGACGGATGCAAGGAAGAAAATTTTTGGGAAGAAAAAGACAACATTATTACTTAATTTTGACTAATATTTTTGTCAGTTGTCTTAATTTTGTTTCATGTTGACCAAAAAAGATATTTGTTACAGCTTGGAAACCTCAACTTGCAAGTGTCCATTGTTCATTAAACTACAACATAAAGTATGAAGATATATACAAAATTATATATCGGAGGTTACATGCGTATCTTGTATTGATTGGAGCAAACAACATAGGGATATCATAAGAACAACATGAAGAAAAGAAAAGGGAAAAATGTAAGTCGAAGACTATTTTGGTTGGTTTTTTTTTTTTTTTTGGGTAAATGAATTTCATTTATCTCCAATATGTAAAATTGATAAGTACATCAAAGAGCTCTATATATAGAGCTAACAAAGAGAGAAAACCTCATCAGGATAAGAACAGACACAACCACACAATCCTGAAAGTAAATTTTTACAAGGTGGCCAACCACACCTTGTTATCATCTAATGCAGGATTATTAAGCAAAACTGTTAGGACACTAACTTTAATATTTTTGATTACTAGCTCAGTGCTCTGAGCAATTTGTCTAAAAATTCTGAAGTTGCGTTCCCTCCATAGGTAGTAGACTGTAGATGCCAGTGCTAGTCTCTTTGCTTTTTTGCTTCAATCCCTTCCCCCATAATCTGAGACTATACCAGCTAATCAGTTGATTCCAATCACAAAACCTCCGATCAAATGAAAGCCATTCCATGACTGAATTCTAGATATGCATAGAGAAATTGCATTCAAAGAACAAGTGGTTACGGTTCTCCAAGGCTGAAACAGAGCATAAACAACACACATTTGTTTGAATAATCCCCCTCCTCTGCAATTTGTCTTGAGTTAGAAGTCTATTTTGGACTGCTAACCAGAGAATAAATATAACATCAAAACGAGTAAGATTTGAGGTTTGCATGCTAGCATTATAATTAAGGTTGTTGTCAAAAAAACCAAAGACCATGTTTATAATCCCTTCTCATATCCACCTAAATCTGACCCCCATAAAACTGCATAACCTAAAAAAAAAAAAAAAATTGTCTTTTCTTTTTTTCTTTTGGATTTGGTGGCTGCGGACGTTTGTGAAGATAAGTAATATTTGGAAACTGGCAGAGACGAGGGATTGGCTCTTTTTAGAATAAGATAGGCTTTGTAGGGGTATCATCCAAGATGCAAGAGATGATCAATGGGAATATGAAGGTTACATTGAGTTCATTTTGAAAGATTGTCTAATAAAAGGACATATGAAGCTATGGATACAAATTGGTCCAAAAAATTAAGAATGGTATGATATGACTAAATTAACATCAAAGATAATTCTAGATAGAACTAAATGAGAAAATATGATTCATATAGCCTACCTCAATAATTTGGGTTGAAGGATTTGTTGTAAATGTTAATGAGAACAGAACAAGCTAGGCTAGAAAACACGGGAGAATTAACGATGGAGATCTCAAACTAATACGACGTGATTACAACTAGATCTGAAATTACGGGTATACATTAGACATAAACGGGTGCACATCATAATCTGGTTAATCCATCTAATCTGACTAATTATAAATAGAGAGCATAACAGTTAAGAGACTGGATTCAATAATTTATTTAGACTGAACTGATTAAAAAACCAAGTATTTTGACAATAAAATAACTCATATAAGTAATAAATATATAATTTCAAGACTGCGACTCAATCATAAAAGACAATAATCTCTAGTGATTAGAGTGATAAAACACACATGTTGACTTTTCAAGACGGTTAGAATTCAACCCTCACCACTATCAAGGAAAGAAAGAGCTAGGGTCAGAAGAAAAGGGGTCAGTGTAAGTGAGGAAGAAATTTGGATCATTCTCTTCTGTTTTGGATATCTTACTTTCTAACAATAGGATTTTAATCCAATCACATCATCCCTCTACACAATTACAGGAGGAACTAAAATAGACATCCTCAAGCTCATTCTCTCAATCTTTTTTTCTAAAATTTGGTAAAGATCACTTTTTTTTTATTTACTTTTCCACTACCTTAAAGTTTCCTTGAGTGGATCCCCACTCAAGGGTGGACTAGTATTAGGTATCATGGTTATTAATAAGGAGAGGAAGGGGAAAATGATGCTTGCACGCTATATGATGGCCCCAATGGGGGCACTTTAATGTGCCTCACTAACCCAAAGGAGACCAAAGTTTCCACTTTGTCATAACAAAAAGAAAAGATAGTTTTATTAATGTTTCTATTTCTTTGCTAGCTAATAACAGAAGTCCTTTCTATTCTCTAATCTAAGATACTAAGCAAGGTTAAGTGAATTGTCCTTACTCTCTGGAAGCTCGCTAAGGAGAGGATGTATTAGTGCATGGTCATTACATGGAAAGTATTATGGTATTTATCCGAAAATCTTGCACAAAGAATAAATTGATTGCATATATCAGATACAAGGAATTTTATATTCTATTTGTATACTGAAGAAATTGAATCACTTTCCAAAGATTTATTTTTAATGAATGGATGCATGGACATCCTATCCACATTCAATATTAATTTTACATGCTAATTGTTGTGTCAATAGCAAATGTGTACGTGATTCTAAAAAGTGTCCTGCATACTTTGCGCTCACTAATAAAATAACACGCGTCACTCATTTATCAGTTTTACCTAAATTAAAAGATCTTAGATTAGTCCTGTAGGAGAAAAAGAGATAAATTATAAAATGTTTAAATTAAAATGAACCCAAATTTGCACTGAACTTTGCGGGATTAAATTTGCAAGACACTAGATGATTCCAACTTTATTTATTTTTAGTTTTTGAATAAACCCCATAGCATCATTTTTGACCTTGAATATATCTCATCAAATATGTTAAAATATCAAAACGATAACCCTCAATCCCTATCATAACTTTGGAGTTTTGCTGCAATGGTAAGGAACTTTAACATAATAATATATAGAGCAACTAGGTTCAAATCCCATTTGTCACGATTTTAAACTGGATTTTCTAAAAATTGACACATTTTAAGAAAATATTCTTCTACTTTACCATTGAGTCAGATCACCTCTCTAGCTCTTCCGTATTAGCATGTAAATTAAATCCAAACCGATTTTTCTTATTTTCATTCATCAAGTTCCTTGAAAATTTCTTCATAATCTTCTTGATAATACACTCTGACAAGCAGTATCAAACACTCCCACGTGCAAGGATAACATCACATATCTATCTTTTCTCCAAGATCAAAAGTAAGAATCTATTTTATGAATTGGATATTTGGATGATTGGCGCGTGGGCTTAGCACTTTTGTTAGGAAAAGAAAGTCTACAACAGGGACACATATAGTGAGATATGATGGGGATGTGATAAGAAGTAATTCAAATTGATGCATCACTCCGATCCAGCAATCCTTCATTATATTCACTATACGTCAAAATAGTCCTATGTCGACCTAGATATCCAATGCTAGCTTTTGAAAAAATAAAATAAAATTGAAGAACATTGCCCTTTAAGGAGTAGTCCAAGTATATATCACTACATCTCATGTACACATGTTTTAAGCAATAGTTGGTTGTCTCCTTCATGGTATAGAGAACTCCTATACCATTCATGGATGTTAATTTTTTCTTTGGCTTGCATTGCTCCACGGTTGTGTGTCTGAATAGGAAACAGACTTAGATCATGTGAATTCTTTTTAGCCTATTGCAACCCCACAACAAGCCTATACAAATGGACTAAGGTTAACCATATAGCACCTTAACACAAATCTTGATCAATGTGGTATATGACCTCATCGATGATGAACTATAACACAATTAGTACTACTCATTATTAACAATTCGGCAAGGAACGGGCCCACATTTGGTGGTTGGTGACAAAGTTAATCGATAACTTGATATGCATGTTATATATTGATAGTTTCATCTGTCTGTTTATTTTTACGTCTGTCTGTTCACGTATCTGTCTTTTTTTGATCAATGAAAACTTTGTACTTTCATTCATCAATTGAGAGTTTTATACATCAAGATACTCATAATAGAGTATAGCTAAAGTATAAGTAAAAAACTAACAATAGATTTACAGACTACCCACTAGTTGTTCATATTCAATAGGAATATGCTTGTTGAGAACAATTATAAGAACAAAGAATCTTGATAGCAAGAAAATTTGATCTGCAGGCGCTTCTTTCCTTCAAAGATGCCGACACGTTCTTGCCATATGAGATATGTTGAGGCAAAGAAGTCCTCGCTTTTCGCTTGATGTATATAACATTTCCTTCTAAGTCTATTAGAGAACCAGCTTCTAACAAAGATTCCATTCACACGACCTCCATTGAAACCGGCTACCATGACTTTGTTCCAAATCTCCATCGAAACCGGCAATCAAAGAAAAGGTGTTGATGGCTTTCCGCATACCACCGTGAGCAGAGGATACATGTATTGGTTGCTATGAGGCCCATAATGACATAACCTATCCCGTGGTCGCTAGCCTACCCCGAAATCCAAGCCGAGAATGAAAGAATGTTTAGGGTAACTCAGAGAACCCCAAACAGTTTTAGGCCAAGAAACAAGGGGAATAGTGGGTAAGACAAATTTTGATAAACTTTAGAAATCCCGAAGTTTTTCGTGCACAAAACATGTACTTAACAAGATCAACAAGCCTTGCGACCACCAAATCTTTCCAATGCATAGTCTCTCATTTTGAGAATTTGCTTCCACATCCATGAGTCTCCTTCTTTTTTCCCAACAATCCATATGTCTCTATGCTTCAAGTAATTGCCATGCACCCATTTGATCCATAGAATATCCTTCTTCTCATATATAATCGTTCATCCGCATAATTTTGACTGGTGAGTAACATTATGGGGCGGTACACCTTGATCAGTGTTCACTAATTAATTTGCGTCTTTTTGAAGTACTTTACCTTAATTTATTGCACTCATAGTGAACGATGAAGAATGATTGGACGGGAGAAATAATTGACATTGGTAGGTCTAGTAATGTTACCACATTGTTGAGTGATCTCTATCGATTTGACTTTGGTTACTTCTACCTAACTAAACTCATGTTAAATGAGAACCAATCATGACCCAAATGTGTTTTTGACTAAAAATGTCGACAAAATTTGACTGTTTAAGGTTCAATTATGAGGAGTCTTATGCTAGGGTTAGGTACAAGGTAATGTATAGCATATATGATTGGCTAACGGCTAGACACTCCAAAATCCTTTTACTGAAAGGTTAGAGAAAAATTCTTGAAAGCTAAACTTTTTCTAATTAGAATAATCAAGCCATAACCTTTTCCTGAAAAATTATATAATATCTTATAGATATTGACTCTGGTAATTAAGTTTTCACACCACTCAATTTATCTGGTTACTGTCAAATCCTGAACTTTTCTCTGAATACGACAAATCTTAGTTCGTTGTTTGGGATAAGTAAGCTAGGAAAAGTAGTTCTGGAAGTAATTTGAAGCTATTGGTCAGGTTTAGAGGGTGTTTGGCTGGGCTTTTATTTGGAAGCTTATAAGCATAGTTAGCTTTTGGTGACTTTTGACTTTTACAATAAAAGCTAGCTACGTGTTTGGTAAAGCTAAGCTGATAAGTCAGTTACATGTTTGGTAAGTAGTAGCTTATAAGCTATGTAGTTTTTAAAAATGACCAAAAGGGACATGCTACTGGTTTTTTAGCTAAAATTGTTATTTTGATGCAATTTCTCATCCAAATTAATTTTTAATTTATCATAACATGAAAATAACTTAAAATTCATTGGTGATTTTGAATTTGGTTACACATTTTGTTAAAAAATAAAGTCACCCCTCAACAACATGTTCAACATAGATGCTTACTGTTTAACATATAAACTAGAAGCACAATGCGTTCAAGTAATTAGCAAACCAAAGCATCGTGCATTAAAAAAAATCAAAATAACTAAACTGTAAGTGATCATGTCCGATGTAAATTCCTCAAAGGTTAAACTCTAAGTTATCATATATTAAAGAAGATGACAAGAATCTTTTGGGAGACATCATGAATCAGATTTTAGTGGGAGTAAAATATCACATACAAATAAGGAGAGAGAGAAAGAGGGATTGTACAAACCTCTGCTCGTTTGAGGAGGCGTCGGAGATCGAGCGAAGGTGCCGGAGACCAAGCAGAGCCGCCGGAAATCAAACAAAGGCGTCGAAGATTGAGGGAGTTGGAACGCCTAGGGTTTGACAGGAAAAAGAAGATGAAAAGAATCGTGAGCAGGAGATTGTTATATGTGGGATAAGCAGTAATTTTGTTAAATTAGGATGGGTAATATGGTAATTCGTTCAGTCAAAGTTAGCTTTTTTTGAGGAGCTTATAAGTTAATTTTTTAAAAGCTGGGGGATACCAGCTTTTTAATATGGAACTTATAAGTTAACTTATTTAGTTTGTTACCAAACAGATAGATATGAAAAATTAGCTTATAAGCTTGTTTGACCAAAAAAAAAGCCCACCCAAACACCCTCTTAGATTGATGGAATTTTCTAATACCTTAATTCAGAGCTTACTATTAGCTAAAGTGTCCTAAAGTTCCATTACTCATTTCTAATACCACAATAACAGATTACTGATTCTGGTAATTAAGATTTCTAAGATTTATGAAATTAAATATGTACTAAAGGAATGTCAGCCCTTGAATCATTGAACTTCTACAGTTTTGAATAGATTCAATGCATTGATATTCTTTTGATTTCGATACATATTAAATGTCTACCAGATACTTTCTCCGTAAATTTCCTTGTTCGCATTCAATATACCCTGTCACTAAATATCTCGGTAAATATAGTCACACATATCAATGTCCTACTCTAAGTGGGAATTTGATGCATGCATGCCTCTTTTCAATGCTATTGCTGGATGCAAGCTGGGATTACAACCCCAAAACCAATCCTTTTAATTCCAAAGCTGGTGCACTTTTAATCATAGGATTAGATTATTCCCACAAATTTTAGTTAGTTTAATTCACTTATTGGGAATCCTCCACCGTTTAATTCACTTATTTGAGGAATAAATTTATCCCACTTATTCCTCTCTTTTCCACTTTATATTTTTCTTGGGTTTTATTCTATTTAGTCCTTTAAATGTTTACTACTTTGAAACTAGTCCCTTAGATCGATCATTGAAATTTCTAGTACCCACTCAATTATCATATCTTGTTATTGTTATTCTTGATTGGAGTGACTAATTTAAAACAACCTTTTGGTGATTTGAGGAACCAATTTGAAACACTTTACAGGAATTAGGGGACCAATAGCAACTTAATTAAGTGCTGACAATTAATTAAAAATATTAAATATGTGAGGGGCTAATACGAAAAACCTTACTTTTTCCCCGCCCTTTTCCAGTGAGAGAATAAGTGGAGTGCACGTTCCCGCTCACGCCAGCATCCAAATCATGCCTGGACACGTGGTGGACTTTGCAGCAAAGTGCGCGCTGGGGCCTACCTTTTTTCGCGGAATGTGACTGGTGACGAGGGTGGATATATGCACGTGGCACGAGAAGAGCGAGCGCGGACCGCTTCAGCTTTTCGTTTGCTTTTCCTTAAGAAAGGTCAGGTGATCCGCATGGACTTGTTAATGCTAAGCTGGACACGTGGGGATTCTAGAAGAGCTGGGTTTGCTAATCGAGCGCTTATTATGTTTCGCATGTTTTTTAATATAATAGTGAAAACTTCTATCTTGCATTATTATGTTTGGTTTTCTTAACTACTTCCCTTAGCCCTTAGATCTTAGATCAAAGATTAACCGAGAGAGAGGAAAAGGAAAGCGAGGGCGAATACTATTCGCTTGACTTAGTGGGTCTCATAATTTGAGGTAGTTTAATTATTATTTAGTTAATTAAATATTAGGCTTAATATCCTAGAATACCCTCCCTTAACTTTGGACAATTATCAGAAAACTTTCCTTAACTTTGAAAATATCAGAAAAACTCATCTCTTAACTATCGGGATTATCACAAAATCCCCTTTAACTTTCAGATTTTATCAGAAAAGTTCTGATAAAATCTGAAAGTTAAAGGATTTTGTGATAATCTCGATACTTAAAATGGGTTTTCGATAATGATCCAAAATAAGGGGGTTTTATGATATTTAGCCTTAATATTATTTATGAGGTCTACTGAGTGAAGAGTTTTATCTACAATCATGAGTGTAGAGGATCTCCATCCCTATATACGTTTTCCATTTACTCTCTCCTTTCTCACTTATCCCTGTTTTTTCTTTAATCATTGTCCTGAGAGTGATAATTAACGGTTATCGAAATTCTATTATGTTTGGAGTGATCGAATACCTTTAATAGTAATCATCAAGATAGTTATGGTTTTTGTTGAGAGTGAAAAGTAAGAAAAAACATAATATACAAGACATAAGTTCTCACTGTTACAAGGTCAAAAAAAAGGGAATGCTTCCTGAAATCACTGCGGCTTTTTACTAGCGCTAGTACAATATTCATGGAAGCTTTTAAAATCATGGAATTCTGGAAAGCTTTTAAAAGGCATGCTTTATTAAGGGGGAAAATGAAATAATATAATCTAGCAAAGTGTTGAAATATTTGGTAATTGAGCAATAGATCCTACTTCCGAGATTTACTGACATAGCATCTCAAACTTTTCTGCAAAAAGAAAAGTCGAATAATCCAGGCTTTGTATTTGTCGATAGCAGTGATAAAATGATTGTTGTCGATATTCGAAGTGGAAAATCTTTTAAATTTCACCAAACACCCAATAAATTTGGATCTCTGGCATTTAACCCAAAAAAAAAATTAAAACTCTCACTAAACCCTTAATGAATTTCAGAGTTATAGAATACTTCATATCAATTAGTCCATATAATGGTGTAATCTCATTTTGTGAGTTACTCAAACAAAGAATATCACATAAACATCATAAAGCAATCATTAGATTTGGAGGTTTCTGGATTTCCTAAACTTATTTGCAGTTTAATGAGAATTTCAATTTTATCTTCAGGTCGATTAAGTGCCAAAATCCCAATCTTATCGGGTGTTAGTGAAACTTACGTTAAGAAGAAGTAACTTGGCGAGGACAAGTAGTGTATAATGTACGTGCCCATCATCTATCTATATACTAAAGTAATACTTTAAACTGTCACTTGGCAACTTCTTAAAAATTTAAAATTTATTTTGTCACTAATTCAAATTATTAAAGAAAAAAATATAATAATGATGGTCATATAAAAATATAATAATGATGGTAATATGAAAAGTTATCAAAATTTTAATTATCCCACTATCTTGTTAACACACTATCCATTAATTTACTCATTCATAAGCCAATTATTCTTCCATCCCTCATTAACATCTTTGCGCAATCTATTGGTCTTCCTTGAGCTTAAATAGACATTGAGCTTACATATATATAAAAATAAAAGAACATAAAGAAAAGGATTGAATCAAATCCTCTATCTATATACTAAAGTAATACTCTAAACCGCCACTTGGCAACTTCTTAGAATTTTAAACTTTATTTTATTACTAATTCAAATTATTAAAGAAAAAAATATAATAATGATGGTCTTATAAAAATATAATAATGATGGTAATATGAAAAGTTATCCAACTTTTCGTTATCCCACTATCTTCTTAACACACTATCCGTTAATTTCCTCATTCATAAGCCAATTATTCTTCCATCCCTCATTAACATCTTTGCGCAATCTATTGGTCTTCCTTGAGCTTAAATAGACATTGAGCTTACATATATATAAAAATAAAAGAACATAAAGAAAAGGATTGAATCAAATCCTCAAATATCAATGAATTAAATAAATCAAAATATCGGTTTAACCAAAATAAATTATTCGGTTTTGGAGAAAGATTATCAAAAGCCTAACAATGCCACATGTAGCTTCAACTAGATTCATAGTAGGAGCGATCATCTCTCAAATACTCTCTCCGATCATCTCTTGGAATTTTGCACTTCTTGATTAAGGTACATTTTTCATGTTTTCCTCTAAATCTCTAAAATTCTTGCTATAATTAATGTAGAATTTGGTTGGATAAGTACTATAAATTGACAATGAACATTTAGCCTACATTATTTCTCATCACATTATTCGTAAATGTTTATGCAAGTTGGATCAGTTGCATTTCTGAGTCAACTCACTCAATTAATCAATTGAAATCTCTAAATAAGAAGAAACAACAAATTAGAGGGAATTATTTGGTCAATGTTTTTATTCCATTACCGCTCAATATTGATTTGCTATTATAACATTTATTTATTATTATTATATAATATGACTAGAATAATTCTACTTAATCATGAACCATCTCCTTTAAAAATAGGTATTATTCATGAATTTTTTAGCTTCTATATAATTTCTTATCATATTCATTTATTATTGAGATGATTTATCTGGAAAAATATTCAAGATATTTTTGACATTCATATTTTTGGTGTTTATGAGAGAGTGATATTGATAAAGTTCATTTTTCAATCAGTATTTATCAAATCATATTATTACTACAACGGATGATCAATTCTATATTATTTTGCTTTTGTTAAAAGTAACAAACAATTGTGATTTCAATTTTTGGTACATAAAATTAATTTAAATTTTTTGATATTTATCTATTTTGTAAAACAAATTAAAACTTCAATATGTATAAATTCGTGCATTGCACGGGTCTAAACTAGTTTACTGGATATATGAACACTCGGAATTCCACTGGCCATGCTTTTAATTCACCTCAGCTTTCTAATTAAATTTGGAAAATAGACTCTACAATATCTTTGATATTATTTTTATACTACGAATAACAGGATAATTTTTTTTTTGGGTACCCTATAATGCATTTAAATACAAATTGGAGATCGGTAGAGAGATTTACTGATGCAGTTAACATTATCACAATTTAATGCACACGATGCGTGCATGACAAAAATATGGAGAGAGTGAGAGCATTATGTGTTAGAACATTGTTCGGGTAGAACGTTATTCGTGCAATATCTCTTATTTGATTAATAACAAACTCTCATTTGCTGCTGATATGTTTGTGAGATGATATATTTTAGGTATAAATAGGTATGAATAAATTATGGTTCAAAATGATGCAAAAATTAACACGAACTTTGATTTCAGCCTTTGAACCATCAATGGTCACGAGGCATCATCGATGATCAAGTCAAGTTATCGATGGACTACAGGAAAGAGTCGGAGAAATATAAATCAAATTTTGAACCATCGATGGTCTACAGTCGACCATCGATGATCACAAGGACCATCGATGGACTACAGTCAATAATTGCAGAAATCCAGAAATCAAAATTTGCACAATCGATGAACTATAGTCAAGCATCGATGATCATCAATGGACCATCGATGATCGTGATCCACCATCGACGGTTGCAACGAGTTTTGGCAGATTTAAGTTTTAATCTCAGTTGTTCGTTGATTCTTTTGATCTCCTATTTGGACTCTGATTAGGGTATCTCTTTCCTATGCTATCAAGATCTATTTAAAGGGGAATTGAGGAAGAGAATTGGATGACAAGAAGAGAGAGAGGCAATTGCATAAAAAGAGAGATCTTATTCTAGGGTTTGTGAGAGAGTTTGATTTGAGAATTCAACCCCCGAAACCTCGTTCAACTTCTTTTCATTGCGCTCATCATCAAAGGATTATTTCAGCGAGGAGAAATACCCTTTACGTTCGACTTCAACATCGCTTCTTCATCGTCATCGGTTTGAAGGGCGGTTTGTTAAAAGGGCAGTAAGATTTTTCTAGTTGTGCTTTGAATTATTTTGGGCTGGTTTTGTATTTTAAACTTTTAAGTTTGATGGCGTACTCAAGCCGAGGTAATTGAGGGTTGGCGTACTCAAACCAGGTCAATTGAGGGTGTGGCTCGCTAGGACTAGGTTTCTTCTGGTCATTGTGAAGGGTTAGGTTAGACGACTGATTTTGGATAGATTCCAGGGTGCGGCCTTTAAAGCCTACTGAATCGGGTTGTGATTCAGGTGAACTATGATCATAGTGAGGAAGGTCCTTCGTGAGAAGGAAAAGTGGACGTAGGATTTTGATCCGAACCACTATAAAAATCTCGTGTATTCCTGTATTTGTTTACTTTTAGTTTTTCGCTTATTATATTCCGCTGTTTATTCTGAGTTAGTCAATTTTAGCAATCCTATTCGCCCCCCTTCTCTAGGCTCCCATCCCAGTTCTAACAAGTGGTATCAGAGCCTCATTACCCATATTTAGGTATCACAATCTAGGGTAGAGATGTCAAGCCTTACCACCACTTTAGCTTTTCTTGAAGGACACACCATCAACTGCCTCCTACTTTTTGATGGCACCAATTATACTTTTGAGAAAGCGTGTATGAAAATCTTTTTATTATATACTAATTTTGATATTTGGCAGTGTGTCGAACACGAGTATCATAATCCTACTGAGGAGATAGGAGGAGTTGTTACGGAAATTCCTATGGATAAATGGACTCCTCAACATAAATTTTTTTTTCATATAATTCAAAAGTTATGAATGCTTTATATTGCTCTATTACTACTAAAGAATTTAACAGTGTCTCTAATTGTACTACTGCGCAGAAAATTTGGAAGACTCTAGAAGTCACTCATGAGGGAACTTCACAAGTAAAGTAAGTAAAGTTTACAATGCTAGTGAGTAAATATGAAAACTTTAAGATGAAGGTCTTGGAGAGCATACAAGAGATGTTCACTCGATTCACTGATAATGTGAACAAGTCGAAAGCTTTAGGGAAGGAGTATGATAAATAAAGAACTATGCAGAAAAATATTTCGTTCTCTATCTCGTGATTGGGAGCCAAATGTAACGGCTATTAAAGAACTTTAGAATTTTTCTAATCTATCTCTTGATGATCTTATAGGTAATAATCTTATCACATACGAAGTCAGACTAAAAGAAAGAGAAGATGCATCAAAAGAAGATTCAAAGAAGAAGTCATTAGCCTTACGAGCAAAGAAGAAAAAATCCCGATCAAAGAAGAAGATGGAGTCAGACTCAAGTTCTGAAGACAATGATGACAAAATTGTTAAAGGCTACAAATCTTTCCTTAAGTCAAAGGATGGTCAAAATTCTTACAAGACAATCAAAATCACTATACAAGCAAGATAAATAAATATAATTTGAGTGATTCAGGTACTGAATTTATTTATTTGCGATGCAGGAAACCCGATCACCTGAAGAAGAATTGCCCACTGAACAAAAAGGACTATAAAGGGAAGTGCAAAAGTTCCAAAACAACTTCTTAGGATGACTCGGAGAGTAGCTCGAACGATGATGATAAAAGAGCACATGTATGTCTTATGGGAAGAAAAGCTTCATTTTCAGATTCAGATCAAGGTATTTTCAGTGGCTCTGATAGTGAAAGTTCAGACGAAGAGGTATATCCTTCATATGATGACTTGTATTCTAAATATAAGGAGATGTTGGTTCACTTTGAGAAAATTGCTAAAAAATATCAAGTAACAAAAAGGATGAATACAAACTTGAAGAAAGAAAATAAACTTTTATCAAAGAAAGTTAAATATTCTTCTTCAAATTTGAATTTAGGAGATACAACCTCTTTCATATACACACAATGTTCTGCGCTACAAAGTCAAATTTCTTGTTTATCTAAGCAACTTGAAAACAATCAATGTAAAAGAGAAAAACTTGTTGCTAAGATAAATGAGTTATATTGTGATTTATCATCGGAACAGATTAAGTTTGAAACTCGATGCACTATAATAAATTTTGAAAATGAACAACTAATCTCCAAAATTAGTGATTTGGAAAAGGCCGTGAAGAATATTTCATTGGGCTCAAAAGGTCTTAGCATGGTCATTTCCAATCAATGATTTGTAAAAGCTAAAATTAGACTTGGTTATTCATATTCTGAAAAATATAAAAAGTTTCAACCTTTTTTTGTAAAGGATAATAATCTTGGTTGTTTTGATCCTATTCCCAATGAGACTTATCATTCTATATGCTCTTTGTGTGGGAAAACTGGACATATTTCTATGAGTTGTCGTATGAGATATAGGGTTAAAACAGTCAAACAGATTTGGATACCAAAAGGCCTTATTGCTAATCAACGTGAACCTATGTGGATATTTAGGTCACACTTGTCTACTTTTCAGTAGGTTTACAGGTCGATCGAGGACTAAGGAAACACACGGTGATTGCTTGCAGGTTCAGATTATCAAAATCCAATCCTCGATCTGCATGGATATGAGAAGTTATAGATTTGATATATATTTTATATTATCTTCTCATAAGGATAAGTTTCAGGTATATGCTATAACCCTTATTTGTTATCTATATATTCAGATAATGCATGAGATACTTTGGCATGTACCAACTTATTTGCTTTTATTGCTTATTAGTTTAGTGAGTACCATTATGCATTCTCACGACTGTTGTATGTACATATTTTTTTATTTTAGTTTTTATTTGATTTTTTGATTTTGTTTTTATTTGATTTTACTTTATTTTTGTTTTTCTTTGATTTTTCTTGATTTTTGGTTATTTTAAAAATATTGAAAACAAAATAAAATTTCTCTATATTTCTTTTTGTTTTCTTATGAAAAATGAAAAACTTAATAAAATTTTCTTTTTCTTTATTTTTCATTTTTTAAAATAAAAAAAATTGAACATGCCTATGTATATGCTTTTACATGAAATATTCAGATATAGTTATCTGTTGGTATATATGCATGAGTTAATCATGTTGGTTCACATATTTTTCATATCTATATATATTATAGGTGCACACATAGTTTTACATGTTTAATTGATAAACATGATGATTCACGATATGATTCATATTACTTTTGATACCTTAGTATTATTTTATCATGTTTAGTTTTGTAAAAGTAAGAATAAAGATTTTAATATGTTGTTCATATAGTATTCTTGGATATATTAAATAGTTTTGAGCTCAATCTTTACTTGAATATAGCACTAACATTTTTATTCATGTACAAAGTGAAAATGAGCTATAAAACTTTAAGCAAAAGAGTGTATTTGTTAAAAGATGGTCAAGGACCCACACTCTATAAATCCATGGTAAAATTTGAGTGTATTCGTTAAAAGATGGTCAAAGACCCACACTCGTGGATATGATTGTTCAATATCTCAAAAGTATCCATCCTTTGCTAAATATTTTCAATATTTAGAGATGATGTACATCGCCTCCAAACACTATCGCTCATCCTCTTAAAAATTTCTATATTGTTGATAGATCAAGATTTTGGACCTTTTCTAAAGATTGAGATAATTTAATTTGTGTAACAAAAGAAGAAGCTCAAACGTTGTTGAGATGATATATCTCACCATGTTTTACATTTTGTATTTCAATTTCGAGTTTTGTTATTATAAAAAAATGAGAGATTGTTAGAACATTATTTAGGTTAAACGTTATTCATGCAATATCTTTTATTTGATTAATAACAAACTCTCATTTACTATTGATATATTTGTGAGATGATATATTTTAGGTATAAACAAGTACAAACATATTACGGCTCAAAACAATGTAAAAATCAACACAAACATTGATTTTAGCCTTTGAACCATCGACGGTCACGAGACACCATCGATGGTCAAGTCAAGTCATCGATGGACTACAGGAACGAATCGGAGAAAGAGAAACCATATTTCGAACCATCGATGGTGTACAGTTGACCATTAATGATCACAAGGACCATCAATAGACTGCAGTCAACAACCGCAGAAATCTAAAAATCAGAATTTGTACAATCGATGGACTACCGTCAGCCATCGATGATCTTTATCCGCCATCGATGGTTGCGATGAGTTTTGGCAGATTTCAAGTTTTAAGCTCAGCCATTCGTCGGTTCTTTTGATCTCCTATTTGGACTCTGATTAGGGTATCTCTTTTCCATGCTATCAAGGTCTATTTAAAGGAGAATTGAGGAAGAGAATTGGACAACAAGAAGAGAGAGAGAGAGAGAGAGAGAGAGGCAATTGCATAAAAAGAGAAATCTTATTCTAGGGTTTGTGAGAAAGTTTGATTTGAGAATTTAACCCCCGGAGCCTCATTCAACTTTCTCGTCGCACTCGTCATCGAAGAATTATTTCAATGAGGAGAAGTTCCCTTTACGTTCGACTTCAACATCACTTCTTTAGGGATCTTTATCATCATCGGTTTGAAGGGTGGTTTGTTAAAAGGGCTATAAGATTTTTCTAGTCGTGCTTTGAATTGTTTTAGGTTAGTTTTGTATTTCAAACTTGTAAGTTTGATGGCGTACTTAAGCCGGGATAATTGAGGGTTGGCGTACTCAAGCCAGGTCAATTGAGGGTGTGGCTAGCTAGGGCTAGATTTCTTTTGGTCATTGTGAAGAGTTAGGTTAGACGACTAGTTTTGAGTAGATTCCAGGGTGCGATCTTTGAAGCCTACTGAATCGGATTGTTATTCAGATAAACTCTGATCATAGTGAAGAGGGCCCTTCACGAGAAGGAAGAGTGGAGGTAGGATTTTAATTCGAACCACTATAAAAATCTCGTGTGTTACTGTGTTAGTTTGCTTTTAGTTTTTCGCTTATTATATTTCCGCTGCTTGTTCTGAGTTAGTCGAAAAATTGTTGACCCCCACCCCCCTCCTCTAGGCTTGCATCCTAGTTCCAACATTACATGATTTATTATAAGTGTAAAAGCATTTCTTTTGACAAGTACTTTGGTGTAACGCCGTGCATGATACAAAGAGTGGGGAAATTGTCGAATTGAATTGTCAATAAAATGGATAGATATAATTTTGAGTATATCATAAATGTTTTTATTTTTCATTTTTTTTATTTTAAGGGTATTTCTGTGATTTTTCTAATTGTGAGGATATTGCATATGATTTTATCAAGTGTGAGGGTATTTTGTTTTTTCTGAAGCGTGAGGGCATTTACAGTTGATATATTTGTGAGATGATATATTTTAGGTATAAACAAGTACAAACATATTACGGCTCAAAACAATGTAAAATCAACACAAACATTGATTTTAGCCTTTGAACCATCGACGGTCACGAGACACCATCGATGGTCAAGTCAAGTCATCGATGGACTACGTGAACGAATCGGAGAAAGAGAAACCATATTTCAACCATCGATGGTGTACAGTTGACCATTAATGATCACAAGGACCATCAATAGACCGCAATAACAACCGCAGAAATCTAAAAATCGAATTTGTACAATCGATGGACTACCGTCAGCCATCGATGATCTTTATCCGCCATCGATGGTTGCGATGAGTTTTGGCAGATTTCAAGTTTTAAGCTCAGCCATTCGTCGGTTCTTTTGATCTCCTATTTGGACTCTGATTAGGGTATCTCTTTTCCATGCTATCAAGGTCTATTTAAAGGAGAATTGAGGAAGAGAATTGGACAACAAGAAGAGAGAGAGAGAGAGAGAGGCAATTGCATAAAAGAGAAATCTTATTCTAGGGTTTGTGAGAAAGTTTGATTTGAGAATTTAACCCCTGAGCCTCATTCAACTTTCTCGTCGCACTCGTCATCGAAGAATTATTTCAATGAGGAGAAGTTCCCTTTACGTTCGACTTCAACATCACTTCTTTAGGGATCTTTATCATCATCGGTTTGAAGGGTGGTTTGTTAAAAGGGCTATAAGATTTTTCTAGTCGTGCTTTGAATTATTTTAGGTTAGTTTTGTATTTCAAACTTGTAAGTTTGATGGCGTACTTAAGCCGGGATAATTGAGGGTTGGCGTACTCAAGCCAGGTCAATTGAGGGTGTGGCTAGCTAGGGCTAGATTTCTTTTGGTCATTGTGAAGAGTTAGGTTAGACGACTAGTTTTGAGTAGATTCCAGGGTGCGATCTTTGAAGCCTACTGAATCGGATTGTTATTCAGATAAACTCTGATCATAGTGAAGAGGGCCCTTCACGAGAAGGAAGAGTGGAGGTATGATTTTAATTCGAACCACTATAAAAATCTCGTGTGTTACTGTGTTAGTTTGCTTTTAGTTTTTCGCTTATTATATTTCCGCTGCTTGTTCTGAGTTAGTCGAAAAATTGTTGACCCCCACCCCCCTCCTCTAGGCTTGCATCCTAGTTCCAACATTACATGATTTATTATAAGTGTAAAAGCATTTCTTTTGACAAGTACTTTGGTGCACGCGATGCGTGCATGATACAAAGAGTGGGGAAATTGTCGTAATTGAATTGTCAATAAAATGGATAGATATAATTTTGAGTATATCATAAATGTTTTTATTTTTCATTTTTTTTATTTTAAGGGTATTTCTGTGATTTTTCTAATTGTGAGGATATTGCATATGATTTTATCAAGTGTGAGGGTATTTTGTTTTTTCTGAAGCGTGAGGGCATTTACAGTTAATGTTTTTTTTATGTAAGAACAATTTTAAAACTCTAAAATTGTGGCTCACATGACCAAAAGAGAAGCTTTTCTTAATATATAGTATAAAGATATAGATTAAAAGGGTATGGTTTATACATGTATGCATGTATGTGTGTTAGAGGGCATTTTTAGACGAGATTATTTTAACATCCAACACATTTTATAATAGTATTAGATATTAGATATTAGATATGCATTCAAGGCATATGTTAATAATCACTAAATGCTTCTTAACTACCTTCATTATTATATATAGATGTCTGAATTTTGTAGTTTTGTATAATTAATTGGAAACAAGTGAGAAAATTGTATTTGACTCAATTATGTTAGGGTGCATGCATAACCTACAAAACCAATTAAAAGAAGCCATTTTATAGTTATGCCTCACGTACCTAATAATGTATATATATATATATATATATATATATATATATATATATATATATATATATATATATATATATATATATATATATATATATATATATATATATATATATATGTATGGAAAGAAAGAAAAGAGAGTAGGAGTTAGGTTATTAATAGTATCCAACATATCGATATTATTAATCCAATTTTGTAATTTGAATCAAAATAAAAATTCAATGTAGAGCCTGTTACACATGAACTAGTTATAAACAAAATTCCAAAGGACTTCATCATCATTAACCCATGCAAAATATGTTGTCAAAATCAACATTTCAGAATTTTTATAAAGTTGGTTAATTTTCCTCTTGATATATAATTCAAAACACTTCAAAGTCATTTAAAATTTTATTTCTAACTAGTTCATGTGTAGTAGATCACATCTACCGGTTTGGATTTTATTTTGGATTTTGATTTTTAAAATTGGGTTGATAGTATTCGACATGTTGGATACTATTAATAGTAGCCTAGCTCAACTATATATATATATATATATATATATATATATATATATATATATATATATATATATATATATATATATATATATATATATATATATATATATATATATATATATATATATATATATATATATATGGTTGTCATGAGCAATCTCATACAAAATATACACATGCAAAAATATCTGTGATGTATGAGATATTTGTATCATGTGGACCAAGTGGGAGAATGTTGTATCTAGATAAAGTTTTGGCCCACATGATATGTTATGATATTTGAATTTCTTATCCTATAAAGAGTTGTAGTAGATTGAGATAAGATTATATCTAGATAGTTTCTCTGATGGATAGAAACTTATCTTTTAAGAAATCTTATCTTTTAAGAACTCTAGTTATAATAGAAGGGTTCTAGCCCAGCCTATAAATATAGCCATAGTTCCTCCTTTAGATTTAAGGCTATTCTAAGGCATAGACTAGAAACTCTTTCTCAGATTTACTTTCTTTATTCTAATAGTGATCTAATTTTATTCTTTGTTCTTATATATGCTCATATTATCTCTAGTTTTGATCTAATTTTCGAGTTACAAATCATTCTAGACAACAATGGTTGGAGGTATCTTTTAATTTAATTTATTTCCACCGCATGATCTCGTATTTATTTAGATAAATAATTCTTTCATGTGGTATCGAGCCAACTCCATCTATGTTGTTTAGTGTTTTAAAGATTTTAGATCATATTAGTGGTTGTTGATATTTCCACGATTTAAGTAAAATTATTTGATTTATCTCATCTAGTCTATGCAGTGATCTTATAACGTACACAATAATCATGTTATATATAGAATCAAAACAAAAGCATGTTTAGTTTCTAGAATTACACTTCAAAAGTTCAGATCTTGTTTTACTTTGTCGTGTACTACTTATAAAGTTTATATAAACAGTCATATCTAATGTTTACATTGCAGTAAAGGACAATTTCTAGTTGTGCTTGTCTCTGCTAATATAGAAAATACTGACATCTTGTAAATATTTTATGAAATAAATATAGCAATGAGTGAAACAAGTTAGTAAGCCCATGTGCTAGTTGTCGGCCACTTTGGTTTTATTGAGCATCTATGCAGTTAATTAGTTTCACTAATATTTCCCAATGTTATGCATTCTAAAATTGTTATAAGATCACAATGAATCTGCTTCTGCCACTATGTTTTGGTATTATCTAGTTTTGTACTAGTTATAACATCAGCAAAAATTACATGCTTTCGGCTTTCAAAACCTTCTATAGATGTAGAATTTTTCAATAATATTGGCTTTGTCATGCTATAGTACAGATTAAAGAAATAAAGTTTTAAGTTTCAGTTATAATGAAATCAGTGTAACATCTATGTTCCACAGTTTGTTAAGGTCCTGGAATTAAATACTTGTAGTTGAAACTTCAAGTCCTTTTGATAGTATGAAGTATTGCTTATGAGACACTCTTTCACCGGTTACAGTTAATTTTTGCCTCTTATAAAGTATGGACTTGAAGTTTGGTTTTATGATGTCATGATGTATCAGTTAATTTTTGCCTCTTATAAAGTATGGACTTGAAGTTTGGTTTTATGATGTCATGACGTATCAGTGATTACCAAGTGACTTTAGAGTAGCCATAGCATCTTATGTCGTAAGGATAGTCAAATAAAGATTAACATACTTCATTATTTTTAATGATATCTAAGTTGTGATTAATTCAAAGAAATAGTGACCCGGCCCCATAGGAAAGTTATTATTGTTTTGGGTTAATTAGAATAAGATAATAAAACTAATATTAAGAATAAAATTTTCCTAGGCCCGTAGGTGCGGAATGATTTATTTCTTAATATTAATATTTTATTAGTCTTATTAATAAAGCAAAAATTAATTCATGTGTGATGCTACCTCTTCCCATAGGAATGTTTGAATTCATTTTATACTAAACTGACATTGGTTGTTTAGAACTAAAGTTTTATTTCATAGCACTAAAATTTAAATTCCTTGATTATTGCAGCTACTCCTATTACTTATGTTGTTCCAATACTTTGTGGTGATAATTTTGACGACTGGAAAGACAAAATCCTTTTCTCATTAGAGTGCATGGATCTAGACTTGACGCTTCGTATGGATCAACCACCTGATCCCATGTAGCAAAGTACGCCACATGAGAAACAAATGTGTGAATAGTAGGAAAGATCAAACCAATCAAGTTTGATGCATATTAAGTCTCATGTCAGTAACAGGATCCGATGCTCTATTCCAGATTGCCCTAAGGCCAAAGACTACTTGAAAGTTATTGAAGAACAATTTGTTAGCTCGGATAAAGCTTTGGCCAGCACCTTGATGAAGAGGCTTTCAAGTAAAACATTCAACCATTCTAAGAGTGTGTGTGAGCACATTATGAAAATGAGGGATACTGCTGCTCAACTCAAGTCCCTTAAAATAGAAATTTCTGAGTCATTCCTAGTGCATTTTATTTTGAACTCTCTTCCTTCTGAATATGGACCATTTAAAATTTCTTACAAGATACATAAGGAAAAATGGTCTGTAAATGAATTATTGACCATGTATATTCAGAAAGAAGAGAGACTAAAGCATGAGAAGCCTGAAAGTACTCATTTGGGTACTCATAATAAAGGAAGCACAGAGAAGAACAATCATGCTCAACAAGAAAAGAAGAAGCAAGTGCCAATGAAGAAATATGGTAATAAGGATAAATGCTTCTTTTACAAAAAGGCTGGGCATATGAAGAAAGATTGTATTAAGATAAGTAATTTCGTCTCTTTTGTATGTTATGAATTCTTTTTTATTGAAATATCAAATAATTTATGATGGGTTGATTCTGGTTCTACAATTCATATTGTGAATATCATGCAGGGCTATCTCAACCTAAGGAAGCCAAAGGGAAATGAACAGTGCATATATTCAGGAAACCAGATGTGTTCACAAGATGAGGCTGTGGGAACCGTTAGATTGATTTTGAAGATCGGTTTCACTTTGGATTTAGAAAATATCCTTTATGTTCTAGAATTCTCTAGAAATTTGATTTCAATTTTGAAATTAGTTTCTGTTGGTTATGGTTTTCATTTTGAAGGAACATATTTTGATATTTTATTGAATAAAGTCCATGTTGGTGGTAGAACCTTAATTGATAGTTTATATAAATTTGATCTAGATCCTACATTTGAATCGACTTATTTTATGCATGTTGATGTAGGCATAAAGCGAAATTTCATTAACGAGAACTCTTCTACCTTATGGCACAGGAGATTAGGACATATCTTCATAGAGTGAATTAAGAGATTAGTAAATGATGGAGTTCTAAAATCTCTTGATTTTTCTGATTTTGATACTTGTGTGGATTGCATTAAGGGAAAGTAAACCAACAAGCCCACTAAAGATGTCAAGAGGAGTTCTAGTGCTTTGAAAATCATACACTAATATCTGTGGACCTATTACTACTCCCTGCCTAAATGGACAGAGATACTTTACCTCGTTTATTAATGACCATACCAAATATATGTATCTTTATCTCCTTTTTGACAAAGCAGAGGCACTAGATGCCTTTAAGAGCTATAAGGCGGAAGTAGAGAAATGTTTGGGTCGAAAGTTGATTCCATTTGTAAAACTTGAGAAAATTACACTTTTGGTTCTCAGTTACAAAGAAATTTAAATAACTCTCTCACAAACTCGAACAGAAGACACTACAAGTGTAGATCTCCTGTTTTCGTGGGACTTTACCTGCAGGGGGCGCGTATCCGTGGACCACCGGCGGCGATCGTCGAATCGACGGTTTAGTTGATGCTTCGCAAAGGAAACAAGAACTTCAGGAAAGATCAAACCAATCAAGTTTGATGCATATTAAGTCTCATGTCGATAATGGATCCGATGCTCTATTCCGTTGCCCTAAGGCCAAAGACTACTTGAAAGTTATTGAAGAACAATTTGTTAGCTCGGATAAAGCTTTGGCCAAGACCTTGATGAAGAGGCTTTCAAGTAAAACATTCAACCATTCTAAGAGTGTGTGTGAGCACATTATGAAAATGAGGGATACTGGCGCTCAACTCAAGTCCCTTAAAATAGAAATTTCGAGTCATTCCTAGTGCATTTTATTTTGAACTCTCTTCCTTGAATATGGACCATTTAAAATTTCTTACAAGACACATAAGGAAAAATGGTGCGTAAATGAATTATTGACCATGTATATTCAGAAGAAGAGAGACTAAAGCATGAGAAGCCTGAAAGTACTCATTTGGGTACTCATAATAAAGGAAGCACAGAGAAGAACAATCATGCTCAACAAGAAAAGAAGAAGCAAGTGCCAATGAAGAAATATGGTAATAAGGATAAATGCTTCTTTACAAAAATTTGGGCATATGAAGAAAGATTGTATTAAGATAAGTAATTTAGTCTCTTTTGTATGTTATGAATTCTTTTTATTGAAATATCAAATAATTTATGATGGGTTGATTCGGTTCTACAATTCATATTGTGAATATCATGCAGGGCTATCTCAACCTAAGGAAGCCAAAGGGAAATGAACAGTGCATATATTCAGAAACCGATGTGTTCACAAGATGAGGTCGTGGGAACCGTTAGATTGATTTTGAAGATCGGTTTCACTTTGGATTTAGAAAATATCCTTTATGTTCTAGAATTCTCTAGAAATTTGATTTCAATTTTGAAATTAGTTTACATTGGTTATGGTTTTCATTTTGAAGGAACATATTTTGATATTTTATTGAATAAAGTCCATGTTGGTGGTAGAACCTTAATTGATAGTTTATATAAATTTGATCTAGATCCTACATTTGAATCGACTTATTTTATGCATGTTGATGTAGGCATAAAGCGAAATTTCATTAACGAGAACTCTTCTACCTTATGGCACAGGAGATTAGGACATATCTTCATAGAGTGAATTAAGAGATTAGTAAATGATGGAGTTCTAAAATCTCTTGATTTTTCTGATTTTGATACTTGTGTGGATTGCATTAAGGGAAAGTAAACCAACAAGCCCACTAAAGATGTCAAGAGGAGTTCTAGTGCTTTGAAAATCATACACTAATATCTGTGGACCTTTTACTACTCCCTGCCTAAATGGACAGAGATACTTTACCTCGTTTATTAATGACCATACCAAATATATGTATCTTTATCTCCTTTTTGACAAAGCAGAGGCACTAGATGCCTTTAAGAGCTATAAGGCGGAAGTAGAGAAATGTTTGGGTCGAAAGTTGATTCCATTTGTAAAACTTGAGAAAATTACACTTTTGGTTCTCAGTTACAAAGAAATTTAAATAACTCTCTCACAAACTCGAACAGAAGACACTACAAGTGTAGATCTCCTGTTTTCGTGGGACTTTGCCTGTGCCGGGGACGCGTAATCCGTGGACCACCGAGCAGCGATCGTCGAATCGACGGGGTTTAGTTGATGCTTCGCAAAGGAAACAAGAACTTCAGCAAATATCTTAGCAAAGTAAGATATCTACTCTTCTCAAGAATAAGTCAAAGCTTAAACTCGAGGAATCTCCGTGTGGATCGTGTTCTTGAACTCCGGAAGCTTGGATCTCTGATTGCCCCTTTCTGATAGCCGACCCCTGCCCAAGTGGACGTAGGAGGGTATTTATAGTCTTTGGAAAACGTGCCCTCTGAAGAAACACAAGTGTCATAAGTGCTCCACATTTGCGATTAGCAGCGGCTGCCGGTACCTTTCGCTAAGCTGCTTACTCGCTGGCGGCGTGTAAACTGCCATGCTTGCGGCGGTATGTTACCACCATTTGGCGGCGATGTCGTCCTCCATTTGTTGTAACGGTTTCCCTGCTTTTTAGGCACGATTAAATGCCCTAAAATCACGCCTAGTGGGCGTATCTTCAGCGTGTAACCGCACATTAAAGTATTTGAACGTCTCTCTGCGCTGATAAAGTCAAGTGGGCCCCACCAGCATTGATTTAAACCCTTCAAGAGCTCGTTTCAAGTATTCTGGGTGTCTCGCCTTTGGCGAGACACAAGTAAGTGTCTCGCCTATAGCGAGACACATCAAGGTGTCTCGCTCGTGGCGAGACACACACAAGTGTCTCGCTATGCGAGACACATCAAATGTCTCGCTTCGTGGCGAGACACACGCGTCTCGCTAACGGCGAGACATAAGCAAGTGTCTCGCTCATGGCGAGGCACAAACCAGTGTCTCGCACTGTAGCGAGACACAATCTTCTCATGTGTTGACTTCTTGAGATTTCGACGACGTTGTCCTTCGATCTTCTCATAATTTAGTCATATTTGAGGTTCTTCACAATTTTGATGCCTCTGATACCCTCCAAAGTTTTCGGACTCCTCGTATTTTGTCGAAGTGCGGAATACTTTGGATAAGATGCTTTGCTTCGCTCAACGTTGAACTTTGTAGAAGAGGCCCGTGTTTTGCCAGTTTCTCAAACCACGGGTAGCGATGTCGCTATCCATATTCCGAAGTTCAATAACTGCTGCATTTGTATTTGAATGGATTGAAATGTCGAAGTCGATTTTGGACTAATCATCTTCATCTTGAAGGTCACCACTTGGGTTGTAATTGAGATGCCTTGAGAATCATTGAGGAAAAAAGCGTCGTCCGGTTTTGAAAATCATACACTAATATCATGGACCTTTTACTACTCCCTAAAATGGACAGAGATACTTTACCTCGTTTATTAATGACCATACCAAATATATGTATCTTTATCTCCTTTTTGAAAGCAGAGGCACTAGATGCCTTTAAGAGCTATAAAGTGAGTAGAGAAATGTTTGGGTCGAAAGTTGATTCCATTTGTAAAACTTGAGAAAATTACACTTTTGGTTCTCGTTACAAAGAAATTTAAATAACTCTCTCACAAACTCGAGCGAAGACACTACAAGTGTAGATCTCCTTTTCGTGGGACTTTACCTGCAGGGGGCGCGTATCCGTGGACCACCGAGCAGCGATCGTCGAATCGGCGGGGTTTAGTTGATGCTTAGCAAAGGAAACAAGAACTTCGCAAATATCTTAGCAAAGTAAGATATCTACTCTTCTCAAGAATAAGTCAAAGCTTAAACTCGAGGAATCTCCGTGTGGATCGTGTTCTTGAACTCCAAGCTTGGATCTCGATTGCCCCTTCGATGCGAGCCCCGCCCAAGTGGGCGTAGGAGGGTATTTATAGTCTTTGGAAGCGTGCCCTCTGAAGAAACACAAGTGTCATAAGTGCTCCACATTTGCGATTAGCAGCGGCTTCAGTAGCCTTGCGCCAGTACCCTCGCTAACCGGCGTGTAGGCACCTGCGCTAGCGGCGAGGCGGTATGGCTCACCTACATTGTGGCGGCGTGTCGTCCCTCCAGCTGTTGTAACGGTTTCCCTGCTTTTTAGGCACGATTAAATGCCCTAGAATCACGCCTAGTGGGCGTATCTTCAGCGTGTAACCGCACATTAAAGTATTTGAACGTCTCTCTGCGCTGATAAAGTCAAGTGGGCCCCACCAGCATTGATTTAAACCCTTCAAGAGCTCGTTTCAAGTATTCTGGGTGTCTCGCCTTTGGCGAGACACAAGTAAGTGTCTCGCCTATAGCGAGACACATCAAATGTCGCTTCGTGGCGAGACACACAAATGTCTCGCCTATAGCGAGACACATCAAGGTGTCTCGCCGTGGCGAGACACACGCGTCTCGCTAACGGCGAGACATAAGCAAGTGTCTCGCTCATGGCGAGGCACAAACCAGTGTCTCGCACTGTAGCGAGACACAATCTTCTCATGTGTTGACTTCTTGAGATTTCGACGACGTTGTCCTTCGATCTTCTCATAATTTAGTCATATTTGAGGTTCTTCACAATTTTGATGCCTACAGATACCCTCCAAAGTTTTCGGACTCCTCGTATTTTGTCGAAGTGCGGAATACTTTGGATAAGATGCTTTGCTTCGCTCAACGTTGAACTTTGTAGAAGAGGCCGTGTTTTGCTTCAGTTTCTCAAACCACGGGTAAGCGATGTCGCTATCCATATTCTGAGTTCAATAACTGTTGCATTTGTATTTGAATGGATTGAAATGTCGAAGTCGATTTTGGACTAATCATCTTCATCTTGAAGGTCACCACTTGGGTTGTAATTGAGATGCCTTGAGAATCATTCGAGAAAAAGCGCTGCCCGGTTTTCTCAACATCGATTTCCGTGAAAGCTTCTATATGGAATATGGAACCGATTTGTTTTGAATATCTTGCCTTGAGCCTCGAGTTCTTAGAGACGGTTTGGAATTGTGTCTTCTTGGGGCTTAAAACTAACCCGTTGTGTTTTCTCTTGGGCAGCGAACCACATTCTTGGATTAGACCTCTCATTCATAAAAGGAATCGAGAGGGATTTTGATTATGGTCCTAGCTGTAGGAAGGTTTGACCAGATAAGAATTTTGAGACAATCCTAAGCGTAGGAAGGTTTGATCGCTCAATTTGGAAGTGGACCTCTCGTTCATGGAAAGAATCGAGAGGATTTTGATTATGGTCCTAGCGTAGGAAGGTTTGACCAGGATAGGAATTTTGAGACAATCCTAACTGTAGGAAGGTTTGATCGCTCAATTTGGAAGTGGACCTCTCGTTCATGGAAGGAATCGAGAGGGGATTTTGACCGTGGTCTGGCTGTAGGAAGGTTTGACCAGGATAGAATTTTGAGACAATCCTAGCGTAGGAAGGTTTGATCGCTCAACACGAAAGTGGACCTCTCGTTCATGGAAAGAATCGAGAGGGATTTTGATTATGGTCCTAAGCGTAGGAAGGTTTGACCAGGATAGGAATTTTGAGACAATCCTAATCAGGAAGGTTTGATCGCTCAATTTGGAAGTGGACCTCTCGTTCATGGAAGGAATCGAGAGGGGATTTTGACCGTGGTCCTGACTGTAGGAAGGTTTGACCAGGATAGGAATTTTGAGACAATCCTAACTGTAGGAAGGTTTGATCGCTCAATTTGGAAGTGGACCTCTCGTTCATGGAAGGAATCGAGAGGGGATTTTGACCGTGGTCCCGATCAGAGGAAGGTTTGACCAGATAGGAATTTTGAGACAATCCTAACCGTAGGAAGGTTTGATCGCTCAACTCGAAGTGGACCTCTGCTCATGGAAGGAATCGAGAGGGATTTTGACCGTGGTCCCGATCGTAGGAAGGTTTGACCAGGATAGGAATTTTGAGACAATCCTAACTGTAGGAAGGTTTGATCGCTCAACCTGAAAGTGGACCTCTCGTTCATGGATTATCCACCCCCAGCTTTCTTTGCAAAACTGGGCTGCATTCATTTAGAATAGTTTATACTCATATTCCTATTGGAGTAAGAAGGAGGAGCAGTTTAACCTCTTGTACTCATCGGAGGAGTTTCTCATTCGGATTATTTTGGCGTTAAGACGCCGGCTTCGACCAAGGCTTGGATGATGGCCTTGAGAGCTAAGCAATCCTTAGTAGGATGGAGGATCCTTCTGTGGTACGCACAGTATTTAGGGTCCGAAGTCTTGTCAGCCTCCTCCTAATTTATAATCGGAGGCAACTTGATTTTGTTGTTATCAAGGAGGTGTTTGAAGATGATCGGAACTTCTTCGTCTCTGAAAGAGTATGTCTCATGGAATTTAGAAGCTTTTTGGCGCGGTCGTTGTTGCGACGTTTGACTAACAGCAGTCACAGATGCCTTTCCTCTATTACGAGAGGAAAAATTTACTTCGAGGGTCGACCATCTTTTAGCCTCTTCGGCTTTCTTCCTTTTGAGGAAACGTTCGACTTGTTCTCCTCGTATTTTCAGATCTTTCCATGTAGTTGGCGGGACGACCCCCATGACTTCCAACAATTCTATAGAAAGATTGTTGTGGCAAGTCTTCAATATGAACTCTTGATGGTGGATCCTTGCAATTCATAGCTTTATTATGAAGCGCTTAACGAAACAGTCAATCGTCTCCCCACCCTTCTGCTTTTCATCCAAGAGGGTTCCAATCAAGACTTCGGTGTCGTCATCGAAGAAGTTGTTGAGGAACGAGCTTTCCATATCATTCCAACAGTTGATGCTACGGCCTTGAGTCTTGATACCAATCGAAGCATTATGAAGGGTTCCAACGAATGACCGAATCATCAAAGGCTCATTTCCCGAGATCACCCCCAAATGAGACTTGAAATAGATCAAGTGCTGTGTAGGCGAACCCCTCCCGTCAAAAGGTGTGAAATTAATCAAACTGAATTTCGGCGAGTAAGGGATTGAATCCCACTCTCTCGGATACGGACACGGGATACCAGTCCTTTTGACTTCCTGTGCGGACATCAAAGCATTGATTTTATCTTCAAGCTCTTTCATCTTTTCGCCATCATCCTCCCCTTGTTTTGGATTACTTCCAATAGGAAGGTTTGACCAGATAGGAATTTTGAGACAATCCTAAGCGTAGGAAGGTTTGATCGCTCAACCCGAAAGTGGACCTCTCGTTCATGGAAGGAATCGAGAGGACAGTGGTCTGACTGTAGGAAGGTTTGACCAGGATAGGAATTTTGAGACAATCCTAACTGTAGGAAGGTTTGATCGCTCAACCTGAAAGTGGACCTCTCGTTCATGGAAGGAATCGAGAGGGGATTTTGGTCGTGGTCCCATGTAGGAAGGTTTGACCAGATAGAATTTTGAGACAATCCTAACTGTAGGAAGGTTTGATCGCTCAACCTGAAAGTGGACCTCTCGTTCATGGATTATCCACCCCCAGCTTTCTTTGCAAAACTGGGCTGCATTCATTTAGAATAGTTTATACTCATATTCCTATTGGAGTAAGAAGGAGGAGCAGTTTAACCTCTTGTACTCATCGGAGGAGTTTCTCATTCGGATTATTTTGGCGTTAAGACGCCGGCTTCGACCAAGGCTTGGATGATGGCCTTGAGAGCTAAGCAATCCTTAGTAGGATGGAGGATCCTTCTGTGGTACGCACAGTATTTAGGGTCCGAAGTCTTGTCAGCCTCCTCCTAATTTATAATCGGAGGCAACTTGATTTTGTTGTTATCAAGGAGGTGTTTGAAGATGATCGGAACTTCTTCGTCTCGAAGAGTATGTCTCATGGAATTTAGAAGCTTTTTGGCGGTCGTTGTTGCGACGTTTGACTAACAGCGATCCGAGATGCCTTTCCTCTATTACGAGAGGAAAAATTTACTTCGAGGGTCGACCATCTTTTAGCCTCTTCGGCTTTCTTCCTTTTGAGGAAACGTTCGACTTGTTCTCCTCGTATTTTCAGATCTTTCCATGTAGTTGGCGGGACGACCCCCATGACTTCCAACAATTCTATAGAAAGATTGTTGTGGCAAGTCTTCAATATGAACTCTTCAGTAATTGGATCCTTGCAATTCATAGCTTTATTGCGGAAGCGCTTAACGAAACAGTCAATCGTCTCCCCACCCTTCTGCTTTTCATCCAAGAGGGTTCCAATCGAGACTTCGGTGTCATCATCGAAGAAGTTGTTGAGGAACGAGCTTTCCATATCATTCCAACAGTTGATGCTACCGGCCTTGAGTCTTCGATACCAATCGAAGGCAGCCCCGCGAAGGGTTCCAACGAATGACCGAATCATCAAAGGCTCATTTCCCGAGATCACCCCCAAATGAGACTTGAAATAGATCAAGTGCTGTGTAGGCGAACCCCTCCCGTCAAAAGGTGTGAAATTAATCAAACTGAATTTCGGCGGGTAAGGGATTGAATCCCACTCTCTCGGATACGGACACGGGATACCAGTCCTTTTGACTTCCTGTGCGGACATCAAAGCATTGATTTTATCTTCAAGCTCTTTCATCTTTTCGCCATCCTCCTCCCCTTATTTTGGATTACTTCCAATAGGAAGAATTGGACCATTTCCACCTTGAACACCAGATGCAGCCTTCTTTGGAGGTTGATCAGCGTAAATGTGTTCATCTATCTCCGAATCACTGTCTTCGATGTTATGGGCATTATGGTGGGTAACTCCACCTTGTTGACTGGTTTCAGGCTGTTGACTGGACCCAGGTTGTTGTGCAACCGTATGGGTTTGCAACTCCCTCATCTGTTGCATGGCTAGCTCCATCTCTGTTCTCATTTCGGCCTTAAGCTCATCTCTTTGCTTGGCTAAGGCTTCTTGTAACATTTGAGCCAGGACATCGGGAGTAATTGCAAAAGCTTCTCTGGGATGACGATCAACACTTGACATTGTGTCATCGGAAGCTATCGCCGAATTGATGTCGGAAGCTTCATCATCAGATGACTCTCCCTCATGCATCCTTCTATAGTCGATGCGTTGGGTAGCTCGCAATTGTAACCGAGACATTCTCTGAGAAATCTGAGACCCAACCTTTCCTCCAGGAGTGAAGTCAGGATCTGCATCCGTCGCTGGTCCTTTCCCTTTGTTCACCATGTTGATAGTCACTTCGGGAAACTCATCAAATTGGATGGATGATCTCTTTCTTCTTCGATGTCGTCTTGGTGGCAGTCTTAGTTCTTGTGAGGGGAAAGCCGTTCGAATACTGAAGCTCTTTGTGGGTGAGCGTTCGACTCAGAACAGGCACATCCTGATAACAACGTCTTAATCAATTTTGCACATGAGCAAGAACAATCTATTTCGTCGATCGTCCTCTTTCGTGTGTTGCCACCCCCAGCCTGATGATGTAGTTGGTGTGGGTTATTGCAAATAACATTTCCACCCCCAGATGTAACTTGGTTCTTGACTGGAGGACAAGTCTTCTTTTGGGGGCATCGACTATTGGAAGTTGCTTCTGCATGAATAATAAGCGTTTGATCGCCTTTAGTGACTTTGCGAATCACACACTTCATTTTGTCTTTATCAGCAGACTCGCGGACCCCTTTAGGGATACTCAAACGAGACGCAACGGGAACTCTTTCAGTTTGAGATGCGTCAGATGGCTCGGAACATTTCTGAACATCATTTAGAATTTGGGTACGGCCCCCAACCTGTCGTTGTTCATGGATTGAGTGACCCAAGCGTTCCATTACTGGTGTTTTGACTTTGGTTCTCGATTGTGGACCAAGGCGACTGAACACCGAAATCGAAGGCTTCTCAGTTGATGGATTTCCAGACTTAACGGTTGATACCTCAGCCGGAGAAGTGGAAGAAAGGGGCGGAAAAGTTGATTTTTTAATAAGGCATGGAGGACTGCCTCGCTGTTGGCGAGGCAGTTTAAACTCTGTTGCAGGCGATTTACACTCGGCTGTTGAAGCGGCTTAAACGCTGTCGCCTTCGCCTTTCAGCTATCTCGGTGAAGACTGTTGGCGAGGCAGACTCTTGAGCCGATTTTGATGTCGACTTCGGGACCCAGATTTTGTGATTTTGGGTCGATTCCTTGGTTGATTTCGACTCCTGCGCCTTGCGAACAACAGCACGTGCTCGAGCAAAGTGTGCACGGCGTTTTTGAGCGCGCTCCTTCCTTGTCAATCGGGTCCTTTTGACGAGAACCCATTCTTCCTTGAGAGAAGTGTTGGCGGATTGAGGTTGAGGCATTGTAGCTTGCTGACGCCTCTGATAACGCGAGTTTGTATTGTAATGAACTCCATCCGTCGACTCCAGGGCCTTGGCTAATTGACGAGCCATCTTTTGAAGTCGTCTCTGACGAGCCCTCTTCGTCAGAGCGGTTGAGATCTTGTTGAATGACTCCTTCTTCTGAAAGGAGTCAACTTGAGCAGAACTCCCGGCTTTGAGATCCACCGGGGTGTTGTTGAGAGGGGAAATCGCCTCTGTCGCAAGCGAAACAGAACGAACCTCCCTCTTAAGAAATGATATCCTCCGATGTTTGCGGGGTGAGGAGGACTTCGATGTGGAAGAGGAGAGATATTCTTCGAATTTGGCTTGATCGAAGAAGTAATCTAGTCCATCGACCATGAGGTCGGCCTGATCGCTGCAAGGCTGCGACACAACGATCTCGGGCTCGAGACCGTTGGCTCCCACTGTGGTCGCCATCGTGTTTGGGTCGAAAGTTGATTCCATTTGTAAAACTTGAGAAAATTACACTTTTGGTTCTCAGTTACAAAGAAATTTAAATAACTCTCTCACAAACTCGAACAGAAGACACTACAAGTGTAGATCTCCTGTTTTCGTGGGTCTTTGCGTGCGGGGCGTAATCCGTGGACCACCGAGCAGCGATCGTCGAATCGACGGGGTTTAGTTGATGCTTCGCAAAGGAAACAAGAACTTCAGCAAATATCTTAGCAAAGTAAGATATCTACTCTTCTCAAGAATAAGTCAAAGCTTAAACTCGAGGAATCTCCGTGTGGATCGTGTTCTTGAACTCCGGAAGCTTGGATCTCTCTGATTGCCCCTTCGATAGCCGACCCCACGCAAGTGGGCGTAGGAGGGTATTTATAGTCTTTGGGAAACGTGCCCTCTGAAGAAACACAAGTGTCATAAGTGCTCCACATTTGCAGTTAGTTGGCCAGTACGCCTCAGCGTAAGCTGCCTCGCTAGCTGGCGGCGGTGTAAGGCTACCAGCTAGCGGCGGTATGAAACCTCCTTGTTGGCGGCGATGTAATCCCTCCGGTATTTGTAACGGTTTCCCCGCTTTTAAGCATGATTAAATGCCCTAGAATCACGCCTAGTGGGCGTATCTTCGCCGCGGTAACCGCACATTAAAGTATTTGAGCGTCTCTGCGATAAAGTCAAGTGGGCCCCACCAGCATTGATTTAAACCCTTCAAGAGCTCGTTTCAAGTATTACGGGTGTCGCCTTTGGCGAACACAAGTAAGTGTCTCGCCTATAGCGAGACACATCAAGTGTCTCTTCGTGGCGAGAACACACAAATGTCTGCAGCTAATGTGAGACACATCAAGTGTCTCGCTTCGTGGCGAGACACACACAAGTGTCTCGCTAACGGCGAGACATAAGCAAGTGTCTCGCTCATGGCGAGGCACAAACCGATGTCTCGCCGTGGCGAGACACAATCTTCTCATGTGTTGACTTCTTGAGATTTCGACGACGTTGTCCTTCGATCTTCTCATAATTTAGTCATATTTGAGGTTCTTGACAATTTTGATGCCTACAAGAAATAAAAGAAAAAGAGAATTAAAATTGTAAGATCGATAGAGGCCGAGAGTACTATGATAGGTACACGTAAAAGGGACAAATGCCACATCTATTTGTGAAATTTCTCAATGAAGAGGGCATCATTGCCCAATATATAATGCCGGTACACCACAACAAAATGGTGCATCGAAGGAGGAATTACACGCTTATTAACATGGTCGAGCGTGTTTAGTAATTCTAATCTTCCTAAATCTCTTTGGGCGAAGCCTTGAAACTGCATTGTATATTTTAAAAAGAGTTCCATCTAAAAGTGTTCCCAAAACACCATTTAAACTATGATATAGATGGAAACCTAATTTAAATCACTTGCACATATGGGGTTGTCCAATTAAAGTGATGATTTATAATCCATACATAAAGAAACTTGATCTAAGGAAAATCAGTGGTTATTTTATTGGCTATCCAGTTAACTCCAAAGGATATCGATTTTATTATCCTTCACACTCTACAAGAGTAGTTGAGGCTAGAAATGCTAAATTTCTTGAGGATTCTAAACCTACTGGGAGTGCATTTCTTCATAGGATAGAATTTGAGGAAGCACGTGAAGAAATTTGGTTATTCTTTAAGGAAATTAAATAGATGACCTTGATGAGCAATCAGTCCAACAGCAACCGGCCCACAAAATTGAAGTTCATAATGAAGCTCCTATTGATGTAAATCAAGAGGTAGGATTAAGGAGGTCCTCAAGGGAAAGGAGATTAGCTATTTCTAGTGATTATGTTGTATATCTTCAGGAGTCTGATTTTGATATCGGACCTAAGGATGATCCGCGTACATTTTTACAAGCCATGAATGGAGATCAATATGGTCTTTGGTACAATTCCATGAAGAAAGAGATGGAATATATGGCTAAAAATCAAGTCTGAAACCTCGTCGGATTATCAAAAGATGTTGTGGTCATAGGCTGCAAATGGGTTTATAAGACTAAAAGGGATGCTTCTGGTAATATCGAGCGATACACGGCTAGACTTGTAGCTAAAGATTTCACTCAAAAGGAAGGGATTGATTATTATGAAACCTTCTTAGGTTTCTAAGAAGGATTCATTTAGGGTTATCATGGCTCTATTAGCTCATTTTGATATGAAGTTACATCAAATGGATGTGAAAATAACATTTCGAATTGGGATATTGAGGAAGAAGTATACATGAGGCAACGGAAGGATTTTGTGATGAAAAAGATAATCACTTATTTTGCAAGCTCAAGAGATCTATATATGGACTAAAACAAGCCTCACGCCATTAGTATAAAAGTTTCACAACATTGTTCCTCATATGGATTTTACGAGAACATCGTTGATCAATATATATACCTCAAGGTCAATCTCCGTGTGGATCGTGTTCTTGAACTCCGAAGCTTGGATCTCGATTGCCCCTTCGATAGCCGACCCCAAGTGGACGAGGAGGGTATTTATAGTCTTTGGGAAACGTGCCCTCTGAAGAAACACAAGTGTCATAAGTGCTCCACATTTGCAAGCAGCTTTACCGAGCTGCCTCGCGCTAAGCCGCCGCTAACCGGTAGGTCGCCCGCTAGCTGCCAGGTAAGATGGGTCCTGCCGATCGGCGAGGCGTTGTCGCCCCTCCACCGTTGTAACGGTTTCCCGCTTTTAAGCATGATTAAATGCCCTAGAATCACGCCTAGTGGGCGTATCTTCGCGGTAACCGCACATTAAAGTATTTGAACGCTCTCTGCCGATAAAGTCAAGTGGGCCCCACCAGATTGATTTAAACCCTTCAAGAGCTCGTTTCAGAGCAGGTCTTCGCCTTTGCGAACACAGTAAGTGTCTCGCCTATAGCGAGACACATCAAGGTGTCTCGCCGTGGCGAGACACACACAAGTGTCTCGCCTATAGCGAGACACATCAAGGTGTCTCGCCGCGGGCGAGACACACACAAGTGTCTCGCTAACGGCGAGACATAAGCAAGTGTCTCGCCATGGCAGACAAAACTGTCTCGATCAGTAGCGAGACACAATCTTCTCATGTGTTGACTTCTTGAGATTTCGACGACGTTGTCCTTCGATCTTCTCATAATTTAGTCATATTTGAGGTTCTTCAGCAATTTTTGATGCCTACAAGAAATAAAAGAAAAAGAGAATTAAAATTGTAAGATCAGATAGAGGCTGAGAGTACTATGATAGGTACACAGAAAAGGGACAAATGCCACATCTATTTGTGAAATTTCTCAATGAAGAGGGCATCATTGCCCAATATATAATGCCCGGTACACCACAACAAAATGGTGCATCAGAAAGGAGGAATTACACGCTTATTAACATGGTCAGGAGCGTGTTTAGTAATTCTAATCTTCCTAAATCTCTTTGGAGCGAAGCCTTGAAACTGCATTGTATATTTTAAAAAAGAGTTCCATCTAAAAGTGTTCCCAAAACACCATTTAAACTATGATATAGATGGAAACCTAATTTAAATCACTTGCACATATGGGGTTGTCCAATTAAAGTGATGATTTATAATCCATACATAAAGAAACTTGATCTAAGGAAAATCAGTGGTTATTTTATTGGCTATCCAGTTAACTCCAAAGGATATCGATTTTATTATCCTTCACACTCTACAAGAGTAGTTGAGGCTAGAAATGCTAAATTTCTTGAGGATTCTAAACCTACTGGGAGTGCATTTCTTCATAGGATAGAATTTGAGGAAGCACGTGAAGAAATTTGGTTATTCTTTAAGGAAATTAAATAGATGACCTTGATGAGCAATCACCCAACAAAGAACCGCCCACAAAATTGAAGTTCATAATGAAGCTCCTATTGATGTAAATCAAGAGGTAGGATTAAGGAGGTCCTCAAGGAAAGGAGATTAGCTATTTCTAGTGATTATGTTGTATATCTTCAGGAGTCTGATTTTGATATCGGACCTAAGGATGATCCGCGTACATTTTTACAAGCCATGAATGGAGATCAATATGGTCTTTGGTACAATTCCATGAAGAAAGAGATGGAATATATGGCTAAAAATCAAGTCTGAAACCTCGTCGGATTATCAAAAGATGTTGTGGTCATAGGCTGCAAATGGGTTTATAAGACTAAAAGGGATGCTTCTGGTAATATCGAGCGATACACGGCTAGACTTGTAGCTAAAGATTTCACTCAAAAGGAAGGGATTGATTATTATGAAACCTTCTTAACAGTTTCTAAGAAGGATTCATTTAGGGTTATCATGGCTCTATTAGCTCATTTTGATATGAAGTTACATCAAATGGATGTGAAAATAACATTTCTGAATTGGGATATTGAGGAAGAAGTATACATGAGGCAACCAGAAGGATTTTGTGATGAAAAAGATAATCACTTATTTTGCAAGCTCAAGAGATCTATATATGGACTAAAACAAGCCTCACGCCATTAGTATAAAAAGTTTCACAACATTGTTCCTCATATGGATTTTCTGAGAACATCGTTGATCAATATATATACCTCAAGGTCAATGCGAGCAAGGTTATATTTCTAGTCTTATATGTGGATGATATTCTACTTGCAAGCAGTGATTTAGGTTTGCTACATGAGACAAAACAATTCCTCTCTAAAAATTTTGAAATGAAGGATTTAGGTGAAGCTTCTTATGTCATTAGCATAGAAATTCACAAAGATAGATCTAAAAGAACTTTAGGACTATCTCAAAGAGCCTATGTTGAAAAGGTATTAGAGAGATACAAAATGAAAAATTATGCGTCAATGTCAGCACCTATCATCAAAGGGGAAAAATTCAGTCAAGATCATTGCCCATAAAACAAACTAGAAAAGGAACAGATGAAGTGCATACCTTATACATCAGTCGTATGCAGTTTGATGTATGCACAGATCTGCACTAGACCTGATATCGGATTTGCAGTAGGATTGTTGGGTTGATACCAGAGTAATCCTAGTATAGAGCATTTGAGGGCTGCTAAAAGTGTCATGAGGTATTTGAAGGAAACCAAGGGCTACAAATTGACATACATACATGTTGATCATTTGGAGGTGGTCAGTTATTCAGATTCAGACTTTGTTGGATGTGTATATTCAAGAAAGTCTACTTTGGGATATGTCTTCCTTCTCACGGAGGTGCTATATCTTGGATAAGTACTAAGCAAATAATTGTTCATCTACCATGGAGGCAGAGTTTATTGTATGCTATGAAGCCACTACATAAGCATTATGGTTGAGGAATTTTATCTCGTGGCCTCAAAATTGTCAATTCTATTATGAGGCCAATGACGATCTAGTGTGATAATTCGCTACTATTTTCTTCTCCAAAAATAATAAGAGTGGAAGCCAAAGTAAGCATGTCGACATAAAGTATCTTAGTGTTGGAGAGAATGTGAAGAAAAGTGTTGTGTCCATTCAACACATAAATACCGAAGCTAATCCCATGACTAAAGGATTGCGGCAAAATAGTTCATAAGTCATGTGGAGCATATGGGATTGATTTAGCTCTTCATGTGTTCATTTTCTCTCTAGTTGGTTTTAGACATGTTCGATATTCTTGGAGAATAAAGTTTAATTTTATTGTGCACAAATAAAGTATTCATATTTGAATTATATTTGTTAGGATAGTTAAAGTAGGACCCGAGACTTGTAGGAAGTAATTCATAAAGTTTACTCGTAAAGTTGCTCACTTAGTGAATTTATGCATCATGATATATGGAAGGAAGAGCTCGTTATTACTAAGAGCCTGACAGCTATGCTTTGTGCATTAGATTCTTTATCTGAGCGGGAGCTATCCACTACTAATGGGCATGAATTTAATTATGACCATACGTCTATGTCAATTATGAGATAATTGTATTATGCGGACCAAGTGGTAGAATATTGTATCCGGATAAAGTTTTGGCCCACATGATAAGTTATGATATTTGAATTTCTTATCCTATAAAGAGTTGTAGTGGATTAAGATAAGATCATATCTAGATAGTTTCTCTGATGGATGGTAACGTATCTTTTAAGAAGTCTTATCTTTTAAGAATTTTAATTATAACAGAAGGGTCCTAGCTTAGCCGATAAATATAGCCATAGTTCCTCCATTAGATTTAGGGCTATTCGGTAAGGCATAGACTACAAACTCTTTCTGTATTTACTTTCTTTATTCTAACAATGATCTAATTTTGTTCTTTATTTCTGTATATGCTCAGATTATCTCTAGTTTCGATCTAATTTTCTGAGTTACAGATCGTTCTAGACAACAATGGCTGGAGGTATCTTTAAATTTAATTTATTTTTCTTTGCGTAATCTGTATTTATTTAGATAAAGAATTCTTTCATATGTCCTTATCTATATATAACGTGAACATTTTGAAATTCTCAATTTACATTTAATTGTATCTTTATTTGTATCATGCATGATACATATCCTAAAGAAGCTCCAGTCGCCACTAAAATAAATTAAACACATTTGTCGGTCAAAGGAGTGTGGGTGCACACTAGTTTCACTTAATATAAAATTTTAGGATTGGACTAGCTTGGCCTTCAACCCTATAAGATATAATAAATCTATATATAAAAATATATGTATTTTGCCTACAAGCTTGTAGTCTTGGTTACATAAGTTTTGTTAAAGCGTAGATGTATGTTTTCTACATGGTTGTTGAGTCTATGAAGGGGTCCTTTGTATATAGGAAAAATTGTGTCTAGACCCCAAAAGTAAAAACTTGATGTGTCCCAGCCCCCCGTATTATTTCTAATGTGTATTGGCCCCAAATATTGTATTTTGCCCTAGTTTTCAATTTTACCCTCTCTAACCACTAAAATCTCATCTGCTCCTCCCTCATCTTTTCCTTTCTCTCATAACCCACTTCATGGTTGCTCCTCCCTCATCTCCTCCTCTCCTTCTCTCTCTCCTAACCCACGTCATGGATGCTCCTCCTTCCTCTCCTTGCAAGCTCAAGAGATCTATATATGGACTAAAACAAGCCTCACGCATTAGTATAAAAGTTTCACAACATTGTTCCTCATATGGATTTTACGAGAACATCGTTGATCAATATATATACCTCAAGGTCAATGCGAGCAAGGTTATATTTCTAGTCTTATATGTGGATGATATTCTACTTGCAAGCAGTGATTTAGGTTTGCTACATGAGACAAAACAATTCCTCTCTAAAAATTTTGAAATGAAGGATTTAGGTGAAGCTTCTTATGTCATTAGCATAGAAATTCACAAAGATAGATCTAAAAGAACTTTAGGACTATCTCAAAGAGCCTATGTTGAAAAGGTATTAGAGAGATACAAAATGAAAAATTATGCGCCAATGTCAAGACCTATCATCAAAGGGGAAAAATTCACCAAGATCATTGCCCATAAAACAAACTAGAAAAGGAACAGATGAAGTGCATACCTTATACATCAGTCGTATGCAGTTTGATGTATGCACAGATCTGCACTAGACCTGATATCGGATTTGCAGTAGGATTGTTGGGTTGATACCAGAGTAATCCTAGTATAGAGCATTTGAGGGCTGCTAAAAGTGTCATGAGGTATTTGAAGGAAACCAAGGGCTACAAATTGACATACATACATGTTGATCATTTGGAGGTGGTCAGTTATTCAGATTCAGACTTTGTTGGATGTGTATATTCAAGAAAGTCTACTTTGGGATATGTCTTCCTTCTCGCCGGAGGTGCTATATCTTGGATAAGTACTAAGCAAATAATTGTTCATCTACCATGGAGGCAGAGTTTATTGTATGCTATGAAGCCACTACATAAGCATTATGGTTGAGGAATTTTATCTCAGGGCCTCAAAATTGTCAATTCTATTGCGAGGCCAATGACGATCTAGTGTGATAATTCCGCTACTATTTTCTTCTCCAAAAATAATAAGAGTGGAAGCCAAAGTAAGCATGTCGACATAAAGTATCTTAGTGTTGGAGAGAATGTGAAGAAAAGTGTTGTGTCCATTCAACACATAAATACCGAGCTAATCCCATGACTAAAGGATTGCTGGCAAAATAGTTCATAAGTCATGTGGAGCATATGGGATTGATTTAGCTCTTCATGTGTTCATTTTCTCTCTAGTTGGTTTTAGACATGTTCTGGATATTCTTGGAGAATAAAGTTTAATTTTATTGTGCACAAATAAAGTATTCATATTTGAATTATATTTGTTAGGATAGTTAAAGTAGGACCCGAGAGACTTGTAGGAAGTAATTCATAAAGTTTACTCGTAAAGTTGCTCACTTAGTGAATTTATGCATCATGATATATGGAAGGAAGAGCTCGTTATTACTAAGAGCCTGACAGCTATGCTTTGTGCATTAGATTCTTTATCTGAGCGGGAGCTATCCACTACTAATGGGCATGAATTTAATTATGACCATACGTCTATGTCAATTATGAGATAATTGTATTATGGACCAAGTGGTAGAATATTGTATCCGGATAAAGTTTTGGCCCACATGATAAGTTATGATATTTGAATTTCTTATCCTATAAAGAGTTGTAGTGGATTAAGATAAGATCATATCTAGATAGTTTCTCTGATGGATGGTAACGTATCTTTTAAGAAGTCTTATCTTTTAAGAATTTTAATTATAATGAAGGGTCCTAGCTTAGCCGATAAATATAGCCATAGTTCCTCCATTAGATTTAGGGCTATTCGGTAAGGCATAGACTACAAACTCTTTCTGTATTTACTTTCTTTATTCTAACAATGATCTAATTTTGTTCTTTATTTCAGTATATGCTCAGATTATCTCTAGTTTCGATCTAATTTTCTCGAAGTTACGATCGCTCTAGACAACAATGGTGGAGGTATCTTTAAATTTAATTTATTTTTGTCACAGAATCAGATTTATTTAGATAAAGAATTCTTTCATATGTCCTTATCTATATATAACGTGAACATTTTGAAATTCTCAATTTACATTTAATTGTATCTTTATTTGTATCATGCATGATACATATCCTAAAGAAGCTCCAGTCGCCACTAAAATAAGTCGCTTACATTTGTCGGTCAAAGGAGTGTGGGTGCACACTAGTTTCACTTAATATAAAATTTTAGGATTGGACTAGCTTGGCCTTCAACCCTATAAGATATAATAAATCTATATATAAAAAATATATGTATTTTGCCTACAAGCTTGTAGTCTTGGTTACATAAGTTTTGTTAAAACGTAGATGTATGTTTTCTACATGGTTGTTGAGTCTATGAAGGGGTCCTTTGTATATAGGAAAAATTGTGTCTAGACCCCAAAAGTAAAAACTTGATGTGTCCCAGCCCCCCATATTATTTCTAATGTGTATTGGCCCCAAATATTGTATTTTGCCCTAGTTTTCAATTTTACCCTCTCTAACCACTAAAAATCTCATCTGCTCCTCCCTCATCTTTTCCTTTCTCTCATAACCCACTTCATGGTTGCTCCTCCCTCATCTCCTCCTCTCCTTCTCTCTCTCCTAACCCACGTCATGGATGCTCCTCCTTCCTCTCCTCTCCTCCTACTCTCTCCATCATCAAAAAAGCATCTCCTCCTCTCCTTCTCTCACTCCTAACCCAATTCATGGATGCTCCTCCTTCCTCTCCTCCTCTCCTCCTACTCTCTCCATCATCAAAAAAGCACGTCCTCCACCCCTAGCTCCATTGCCCGTGCCGGTGCTGCTCCTCCTCCTCCTTCCCATCATCCTTCCCCCTCCTAAACCCTAACATCGACATCTCCTTGGCACCCTTGTTGTAAGTAGTATAGGCGATAAGAGAGGAGAAGTCCATTGGGGAGAATGAGTTCGTTGGAAAAGAGGAAGGAGAAGGAGGAAGAGTAGGCTTTGAGGAGAAGCTATTGGATCAGGTTTGGATTTAGGTTTGGGTTTGGGTTTAAAGCATGGAGCAATACAGGAAGAAGGCTTTGAAATTGTGTATGGATTTGATTGAGGATTTAGGCATGGATTTGATTAAAGTGTTTGGGAAGGAGCTTGTGAAGAAGTAAATTTAGCATTCAGGCTAGTTCATGTCAAGGATTTGCAAGTTAGTATTGCAGAGTTCGTGTGTTTATTAACCATATTTGTAATTTGAGGGGGGAGAGAATTTGCAATTCTAACTTTTATTTTTGGTATTGTTTGTTCTTTGGTCCTTTCCTTCATCATGGAAGCATGAGTTTGTTTGATATTTCTCTTTTTAGCTTGAGTTTTAAGAATAAAATGATGATCCTTTTGTACTTGTTTGAAATTTGTGTTTTGCTAAGAGTTGGCGGCCATGGCTGAAGCTCGAGGGAAAAGGAGTACATTATAGAGAGAGTGATTGTGGATCGAGAGAGAGAGAGAGAGACTATGTAATAATAACATGTCATGTACAAAGAAAATATAATAAACATATCGTCATGTAGTTCTATGTTGTATGTAAACATCAAAGCTACACAAACTTATAGTTGTATGAGTTGATTGTGAACTATGAAAGATTAGATGTGAATTTTACCTAGTTGATATTAACTTTACTCATTGTATGTTAAGTTTATAGTATAACTGTTAAGTTTGTACAACAAATGTTAATTTTGAACATTGGCTGTTAAGTTTAAACATTGACTGTTAAGTTTACACATTGGCCGTTAACTATATTCAGTACATGTTAACTTTATCCATTACCTTTTACCTTTAGTCAATATCTATTAACTATATTCAAGCACCTATTTAGCTAATACCTATCAATTATATTCACTACCGTTAACTTTAACTAGTACATATTAACCGATATTGGATATAGTTAACACGTATTGGCTAAAGTTAATAGATACTAGATACGCTACTGTGTTATGACTAAAGTTAACAGTACCTAGTATAGTTAACAAATCTTGGTTAAAATTAAGAGGTACATAATATAGTTAACATGTACTTATTAGAGTTACAGTGTACAGGGCTAAAATTAGCAAGTATTGGATATAGTTTATATTTTTGCTTTAAAGTAATTTTTCTCGCCTTTATTTGGCTAAAATAAAGAATGGATTGTCTAATTGAGCACAATTGTGCATTCAAAATCGAACTTTGTAATCTCATTATGAAAATTATGAAATTGTTTATATCTATACAAATAAAACAAAATTGAAGTAGAACTCAATTGAGATGACTATCCATTGACATCATTTGCTATGTTTTGGGTCATCGTAATTAGTACTGTTAACTACATTCGATGCTTGTTAACTATAGTTATTATCTGTTAACTCTAGCAATAATCTGTTAACTTTAACTAGTACCTGTTAACTATACACTTTACCTGTTAACTATACCCAGTACCTGTTAACTATATCTACTACCTGTTAACTTTAGCCATTACATGTTAACTATTTCCAGTGCAAATATGATTCTACAAGCGATTTTACTCATCTTTAAGCAAAAGTCGACAAGATAAGTCACATTCGAATTGGAACTTTGTACTGCACTGCTAATTATAATCGGTTCTTTTAAATATCACATGTATATGTTAATTATTATAGGTACATGTTAACTATAAATTGTCCCGTTAAGTATCACATATAACTGTTAACTATATTCCATACATGTTAAAAGTAACTTATAATTCATATATTGAATAATTTCTCATCACCGCTAATTAACAAGCAAATAGATATTAGAGCTAACATGAATATATATAAAAATATTAAACATTTCTTGGATATAGTTAACACGTATCGGCTAAAGTTAATAGATACGGATATAGTTAACAAGTATTGGTTAAAGTTAACATGTACTAGCTAAAGTTAACAGTACAAAGTTATAGTTAATGATAATGACTAAAGTTAATAGGTATAGAATATAGTTAACAAGTATTGGTTAAAGTTAACATGTATTGGATAACGATGACCTAAAACGTAACAAAATGAGGTCAATGGACAATCATTTTAATTGAGTTATGCTTCAATTTGGTTTCATTTGTATAGATATAAACAATTTCATGATTTTCATAATGAGATTAATCTATTTTTTTAACCATTGAATTCAATATACGTCAATTTCTCTGGTTGAAGCAAAACAACAAACACATTGTGTGCGGTTCTAAAAGAACACAATCATAACACATAAAACATCTCGCATTCATAAAAGTTGTGCCCAACTAGTCCGATAAGCAGTTCATCAAATCACATTAACTTCATCAAAGAAATAATCAAAATTTTCAAGTTAGAGGGCACATCTCATAGCATTTCCTCAAATACTTGGCATTCACAAATTTTTAGCCCAAGTAATATTATTTTAACCTGCATGCCAACCATTCACCTTACAAGCATTTCAACAAACAACACATATGTCCTAAAAACCTCATCATACTCCTCTTTCTCCTTCATTACCCACTAGATCCGAGCCTTAACCCTGACCTTCATATCCTAGCCGCCTTCTACCCCTCTTGCAGACCACCCTCCATCACCAAATTCATCCATACCCCCTCCTGATCTCCCTTTACCTCCTCCTCGCCGTGGACCTCTCAGTGGCTCAGCTCGACCTCTCCTACCTTCTCTCCTACTCCTTCTCCATGTTCATTTATGTCCATCTCGCTGACCGCTTCTCCTCCTCCTCCTCCTCTAAGTCTTCTCAACGCTTGCCTAAGACGATGGGGTCGGAGGGTGCTCGGTGGTGGCGGAAGGGGAGGCGGGAGAGGGAGACCGGGGGGGGGGGTTCCGGAGGGGATGAGGAGTAAGAGGGAGAGAGGAGGAAGATTAGGCAGAGAAGAAGAGGAGGAGAGGAGGGAGTTGTGGTCTCCATGAGAAAAAAAAATTAGGCAAAGAAGAAGAAGAAGAAGAAGAAGAGGAGGAGGAGTATTGGTGGAATGTTTTTGGATTTTTTTTCTCGTGGAAAGTGCAAATAGGAATGAATCACATAAAACCAATGTATTTGGGGCCAATACACATGAAAAATAATACGGGGGCCTGGGGCACATCAAGTTTACATTTTTGGGGCCTTGGCACAATTTTTCCTCATATATATAGCCACAAATCATTATCATGAGAATGTGTGTCTAGACCAACTATTAATTAATTTCCTAGCTAAGCTTTGTCTCATTTTATATTAAAAAGAAAAACTTTCACATAGAGTAGTTATTAATTATTTATTGAAAAGCTTCTCTTCCTTTAACTAGCATATTGATTAATTACATTGTACTCCGACGAACGAGAGGAATATTTTCCAGAGTTAACAATACAATAATGAGGAGATTGTCAAAGAGTTTTCGGAAGAGAGTTAATAGCTAGGATCTGCAAGTGAAAAAGATGAGAGCACAAACTTTATTAAAATAACACTATGATATATAACAAACTGATTATACTAGTAATTTGACATGGGTGGTCATAAATAATCCTATCTCTTCGTGCTATCGAGAGGCTAAGCTTGTTAAACTTTGTTAAGGACTGATTTAATTAATCCTTGGGCATATATTCAATGCTATCAATTTTAGTGTAAGTTTGTTTCGTTATTCTCCTATTAGTAAACCATATACATAATGGAACAATTTCTCTTTTTTTTTTTTTTTCTTGCAATGAATATGAAGTTTTGAGAGGCCACAGGGCTGAGTATTTTGAATCTACTTTCAAAAGAGAGGACACATGTAGCGTATTAAGTCAATGTGTGCATATAAGTTAGCTGTATTCTTTACCTTTAATCTAAGTGATCACAAATATGTAGGGTACATAATCAATTATTATTTGCAAGGAAAGAGAGCAAATTAGAGTATATTCCACGAGACATGTGATGTATGGCCAAGGAAAATTGGCTTCAATTTTAAAACCAAGATTCAAAATAGATGGGGTTTGTCAACGTACCCATAGTGACACTAATCACACAAAACAATCAAACTATATATTTATTGAAGTGATCCTATGATTATACTTTGACTTTACATAATTATTTTATTTATTATTATGTATTAGATAAAGGGAAAATTGCTTCTAGCCCCAAAAATAACAACAACTATTCTCCCCCCACCTAAGACTTTTTCAACACTCCCAAAACCCCTAAAAGCAAACTCACGTATAGTTGTTGTTATTTTGGAGGCTAGAAACAATTTCCCCAAAAAGAAAACATATAAGAAATGATAGGAGGGTGTTATCCATTTTTTTAAAAAATACCAAACAGGATATTCGTAGAGGCAGTCTTATGAAAAAAAAAAACTATAACAATAAAAGAGAACATATTTATATCAGAAAAAAAAAACTGGGGATAGGTAGGTTTAAAGAAATGGTGAAAATCCCTATTACGTGACATTACTTCTAAGGTGGTTTTTTTTTGTTTGCAAATTCGTAAATTTGATGAAATGGACATGCATTTTGTCCATTTTCTGCCCTCACTAAATGTGTGTGTTTTCTCTCTCAAATTAATAAATAAAAATAAAGATAAAATATTTATATTATTTGAATTGATCAACTAGTACTCTTTAGACACTCGTTAAGCAGGAGAGAGATAAAAAAATGTTTCGAAGAAGAAAGGGAACTAGTGGGCCTACTTAACGAGTGCCCAGAGACACTCATTAACAAACCCTTTCGATGTTTCTGACCTTTTTATGTAACAAAAGTAGTTGTAAAATTTTTTCTGCAAAATACTAATGAACAATTCATGGTAGTTTGTGAATAGTGTACAATGTTAATCCATTATAAATAAAAGAAATTAAATATAGGGCCAGATATTTGGCAATTCTCTCACCTACTCGTTTGTGTATAGTTAATTAAGTTATTTGTTTGATTTGGAAATTATAGAAGTTAAAATGCTTTTGATTGTTCCGGAATCAGTGCATTCACAGATTTCTACTGCTTTAAATTCTATATATGTTTTGCAGGGTGTCTTCAAGCCTAAGGTGGGAATATATATTCTTTTCCCGATAAAAAAAAGGGGGAAATTGCGTCTAGCCCCCAAAATAATAACAACTATTCTTCTCCCACCCAAGACTTTTTCAACACTCCCAAAACCCCTAAAACCAAACTCATAATTCTTTTAGCCCCCAAAACACAAAATCCAAGACTTTGAAACATGAGAAGACCATAATACCCTCTCTCTCTCTCTCTCTCTCTCTCTCTCTTTTTCATGATGTCACTGTGATGATTTGAAATAGATTTTGGGGAGAAAAATTCTAGTTCCCTCCAAATTCTTCCAACGGCGTCGACATCGGCGACGGAACTTTCTCGGCGTTCGTTCATGAGGCGAAGAACACTGCGATCTTGAAGACGGTAATGACGAGTTGCGATGGATTCAGCGTCGCCGTTCTGAAGAAAAAGGCGGGAACTCCGACGACTCCCGGTGTAATTTTCCCCCTTTTTTAACTTGTACTTGAATCTGAGTGCTATATTTTTTGTTATTTTACATATCATTGTAATTTTTTTGAAATTGATGACTTGAGATTAAAGCAGAGTCTATAAATTTATATATTGTTGTTTACTGTAATGAGTTTGTTGTTAATGTTATGAGTTGGTTATGAAGGAAGATTACGCGTTGGTTGTGAAGGTTATGAGTTGGCTATGAAGGTTATGAGTTGAGATTAAAGCAAAGTCTGTAAATTTATATATTGTTGTTATTTTACTGTAATGAGTTTATTGTTAATGTTATAAGTTGGTTGTGAAGGAAGGTTATGATTTGGTAATGAAGATTACGAGTTGTGAAAGTTATGAGTTTGTTGTGAAGGTTATGAGTTGGTTGTGAAGATTACTAGTTGGTTGTGAATGTTAGTTAACAACAATCACAACCAACTCATTACCGAGGTTCACAACCAACTCATAACCTTTACAAACCAACTCATAACATTCACAACCAACTCATAACCTTCATAACAAACTCATAATCTTGACAACCAACTCATAACATTCACAACCAACTCATAACCTTCCTTCACAACCAACTCATAACCTTAACAACAAATACATTATAGTAAAATAACAATAATATGTAAATTTACAGACTCTGCTTTAATCACAACCAACTCGGAACTTTCCCGGCGTTCGTTCATGAGGCAAAGAACACTGTGATCTTGAAGACGGTGATGACGAAGACGGTAGATCGTTTATGACGAAGAAGATTGAGATCAAGGCGAGTTGCGATGGATTTAACGTCGCCATTCCGAAGAAAAAGGCGAGAACTTCGGCGACTCCCGGTGTAATTTTTTCCACCTTTTTAACTTGTACTTGAATCGAGTGCTATATTTTTGTTATTTTACATATCATTGTAATTTTTTGAAATTGATGACTTGAGATTAAAGCGAGTCTATAAATTTATATATTGTTGTTTCTTGTAATGAGTTTGTTGTTAATGTTATGAGTTGGTTATGAAGGAAGATTACGCGTTGGTTGTGAAGGTTATGAGTTGGCTATGAAAGTTATGAGTTGAGATTAAAGCAGAGTCTATAAATTTATATATTGTTGTTATTTTCTTGTAATGAGTTTATTGTTAATGTTATAAGTTGGTTGTGAAGGAAGGTTATGATTTGGTAATGAAGATTACGAGTTGTGAAAGTTATGAGTTTGTTGTGAAGGTTATGAGTTGGTTGTGAAGATTACTAGTTGGTTGTGAATGTTAGTTAACAACAATCACAACCAACTCATTACCGAGGTTCACAACCAACTCATAACCTTTACAAACCAACTCATAACCTTCACACCAACTCATAAACTTCACAACCAACTCGTAACCTTCCTTCATAACCAACTCATAACCTTAACAACAAATACATTATAGTAAAATAACAATAATATGTAAATTTACAGACTCTGCTTTAATCACAACCAACTCGGAACTTTCCCGGCGTTCGTTCATGAGGCAAAGAACACTGTGATCTTGAAGACGGTGATGACGAAGACGGTAGATCGTTTATGACGAAGAAGATTGAGATCAAGGCGAGTTGCGATGGATTTAACGTCGCCATTCCGAAGAAAAAGGCGAGAACTTCGGCGACTCCCGGTGTAATTTTTTCCACCTTTTTAACTTGTACTTGAATCTGATGCCATATTTTTTATTATTTTACATATTATTGCAATTTTTTTGAAATCGATGATATCAGATTAAAGCAGAGTCTGTAAATTTACATATTGTTATTATTTTACTATAATGAGTTTATTGTTAAGGTTATGAATTGGTTGTGAAGAAAGGTTATGAGCTGGTTGTGAAGATTACGACTTGGTTGTGAATGTTACGAGTTGGTTGAGAAGGTTATGAGTTAGTTGTGAATGTTACGAGTTGGCTGTGAAGGTTATGAGTTGGTTGTGAAGTTTAGGAATTCGTTGTGAAGGTTATGAGTTGGTTGTGAAGGTTACGAGTTGGTTGTGAAAGTTATGAGTTGGTTGTGAACCTCGGTAATGAGTTGGTTGTGATTGTTATTATCTAACATTCACAACCAACTCGTAATCTTCACAACCAACTCATAACCTCACAACCAACTCGTAACCTTCACAACCAACTCGTAACCTTCACAACTAACTAACTCGTAACCTTCACAACCAACACTTAACCTTCACAACCAACTCGTAATCTTCACAACCAAATCATAACCTACCTTCACAACCAACTCATAAACTTAACAATAAACTCATTATAGTAAAATAATAACAATATGTAAATTTACAGACTTTGCTTTAATCTCAACTCATAACCTTCACAGCCAACTCATAAACTTCACAACCAACTCGTAACCTTCCTTCATAACCAACTCATAACCTTAACAACAAACTCATTACAGTAAAATAACAATAATATATAAATTTACAGACTCTGCTTTAATCTCAAGTCATCTATTTCAAAAAAATTATAATAATATGTAAAATAATAAAAAAATATAGCACTCAGATTCAAGTACAAGTCAAAAAGGGGGGGGGGGATTACACCGGGCGTCGCCGAAGTTCCCGCCTTTTTCTTTGAAACGGCGACGCTGAATCCATCGCAACTCGTCATCACTGTCTTCAAGATCGCACTGTTCTTCGCCTCATGAACGAACGCCGGGAAAGTTTCATCGCCGATGTCGGCACCGTTGAAAAAATTGGAGGGAACTAGAATTTTTCCCTCCAAAAGCCATTTCAAATCATTACAATGACATCATGAAAGAGAGAGAGAGAGAGAGAGAGAGAGAGAGAGAGAGGGTATTATGGTCTTCACATGTTTCAAAGTCTTGGGTTTTGTATTTTGGGGGCTAAAAGAATTGTGAGTTTGCTTTTAGAGGTTTTGGGAGTGTTGAAAAAGTCTTGGGTGGGGGGGAAATAGTTGTTGTTATTTTGGGGGCTAGAAGCAATTTTCCCTTTTTTTTTATTAGAGTTTTCTTTGCATAATAATGGTTTATAAATATATTATACGGTATAATTTAAATGCGTATGGTAGTACCCTCTTATTCATGAATGAGAAATGTACAATTCTACATTGTTTCTTTTATAATCTAACAAACTCAAAATTGTAGGATAGTTATCCAAACTCTCTACTTAATTCATCATTGTTTCTGATGCTCCTAATATGGAACTATATTCTATGACATAAATTTTCAACTCTTAGACTCCTAATTCCGGTCTCCGTATGGGTGTACTCTTTCATGCACAAACTTTAGATAATTTATAGGAGGAAAAACATTTTTCCTTAAAACAATTATGCACATGAACACCACAGCTAATTCCTACAAAAACTGTCGACATTTGTCACTTTCAGAATAACCATATAACCTAAAAGATTCCTCCTCTCTCACACCCCCACCCCCCATGCAAGCTCAAGCATCTTCCTCATTTGAAATCACAAGTTGTGAGCTATAAAAAGCTATAGTAGACTATCCAGTAATATACAATAGCCAGTTAGCCACCCAAAAAGACCTCTCTCTCTCTCTCTCTCTCTCTCTCCCCCCCCCTCTTTTCCACATGTCAACTCAACCACCCTCCAAACACGCCACGTGTCCCCCTTCAGCTCGTGTCCCTTTATTAGGGAAAAAAAATCATGTAGAGGAAACTTTAAAAAAGATCATATACAAAGAATGGAGAGTACACATGTTGGATAATTAAGTTTTAATTTGTACAAGTAGTTGAGGAGCTCCATAGTGTTCATAGCACATCACTAAATTATTTATATACATTTTTACTAACATTTGAATATCACTGAAATTTAAGATAGAACACAAGTGAAAAACGATTATCCAAGTCACCTATTTCAATGAACTAATAAGTTATATAAGAATAGCATTAGAGCAAAGTCCTCAATCGCTCCACAGTGCACAAGCAATACAAAAAGAAAAACACGATAACAACATAAAACCCATCATCGACGATCCGGACGGTTGGGATGTTCCAATATAGCTCTCACGATATTGAGTTTAATTCCGGATTGGATTATTAAGAAAATTTAAAAAAAAAAGACAGTAAGATAAACAATAAAATGATGGTCATAGTTAGAAAAGAGTACAAACAGTTAAAAAACCAATACAAACACAATATTGAATCAGTATGAAATTAAGAAACAAATTAGTAGTCACTAGATTTGAGACCCTCTATATGGGTTGTTTTTCAAGTCTGACGTGGCACCCACCTCCAACTCCTCTTTATAAATACCCTCAACCTCCCCTCCCTCCTCTTCTCGTTCACTTCTCATTCTTCTCCATCTCGAAAATCATTCTGAAAAAACAAGACTTCAGAAAATCATTCTCGAAAATCCATCTCGAAAATGCTTCCAAATTCTGAAGACACCAAAAACAGTCACACCCAAATGGACACCCTCATCTCCTCCCCATGTCTCCCCATCAACCTCCAATTCATTGACATCTCCTACAAGATCAAACTCGACCCAAAGCCCGCCAACCTAAGCCGGGTCCTAAACCAACACGGCCCAAACCCGGCCCACCAAGACCGAACCATCCTCAACAAAATAACAGGCCAAGTCACATCCGGCGAGATGCTAGCCATCCTGGGCCCATCCGGCAGCGGGAAGTCAACTCTGTTGACCATCCTAGCCGGTCGCTTTCCATCAAAGTATTCGGGTTCCGTTTTAGCCAACGGAACCCGGTTAGCGAAACCCGTTTCGAAACGGGTCGGGTTCGTCACGCAGGACGATATTTTGTACCCGCACTTGAGCGTCAGAGAGACTTTGGTTTTCTGCGCCATGCTACGGTTGCCTCGGACCGTGAGCCGGTCCGAGAAAATCCGTGCGGCGGAGGGCGTCATGATCGAGCTCGGCCTCGAAAAGTGTGCGGACACCCGGGTGGGTAACGCATTCATACGAGGGGTCTCGGGAGGCGAGAGGAAACGAGTTTCCATCGCACATGAAATGCTGGTGAATCCGAGTTTGCTCATATTGGATGAGCCTACTTCGGGTCTGGACTCGACTGCGGCGGGGAGGCTGGTCGCCACGCTGGGCAGTCTGGCTCGGAAAGGACGCACCGTGATCACGTCGGTGCACCAGCCGGCTAGTGGAGTGTACCAGAAGTTCGACTCAATCTTGCTGCTTTCGGAGGGGAATTGTGTGTATTTTGGGAAGGGGAGAGACGCCATGGACTATTTCGAGGAAGTCGGTTTCGTGCCGAGGTTTCATGTAAATCCTGCGGATTTCATGCTCGACCTCGCAAACGGTAAGTTTTTCTGTTGAGCGTAAAAAAAACCTTTAAGATAATATCAGAACAATTCAGATTTAAGATTTACTTAGATACATGTTTAAGACGGAGTTAATAAATAATATCGATGTGTGAAATTAATAACTAAGGTTTTATAAGCTGATTATAAAAATATTTATTTGTGAAAAATATTTTAAGAATATATGTCAAAAGAAAGAAAAATATTTGTCTCTCTTTGAACATATTCTGGATAGAGAGATAAGGGAGTGTAGCTGTCACAAAAAGTTGAGCTTCTTTACGATTGCTCTTTAGTTTTGCACCAGAAAGCTAAGGTAACAAGGAGTACTTGCGTCTTTTATAGCTTGATTCTCCTTGAATCAAATAGGTCTCAAGGTAGTGTGTCAGGTTAAAGCCAACTTGATGGAGTCTTTTTAACAAGAGATCTCCTATGTTTTGTGTCTTTTCTGTCCATTATTTATTGTCTTGTTTTAAACAAACATAAATGTTGATGATAATATTTCAGATTCTTGTGAAAAAATACTTTTGCATTGATATAACACCATGTGTCCTGATCTAACACCATGTGTCCCCATGACGTACGATGGTTACTAATTAGCAGATTATTCTGGTCTATACAATAAAGCAGTGAAAATTCCAAATTTTTTCCTTATTTCTCTTTTTATATACCAGAAGCTACCATGCATGTTGTTACTTTGATAGAATTTATACTTGTGAATTGTCACTTCCTAATATTAACATTACTTACATACCAATTACAAATATCCAAAAATTATTTTCTTAAAAAGGAAAAGCCAAAATTCTTATTCATTTTTGCAGTTTTTATATTTTTTTAATAACTGCTAGGAGGTAAAGTCACAATCATTTCCACACCCCTCAATCCATCATTCTCTAGTATTGTAATATATATACTAGAGTGATGGAGGCTCCACATCTGGTGGCGCGTGGGATTGAAGATTTAGATTCCCATCTACAAATATTACTTCAACTAATAAAAGCTTGATGGCTATCATTGTTCTTTCGAACCCAATATAAAAAATTTGTAGTATTTTCTTTTTGCAAATCAAAATTTCAAATTTTTTGTGAAATACTTTGTTAATAAAAGTTAAATAGTTGTAAAGATCTGGATCATCTGCTGGTGGACCATAGAGATTACCAAATCCTGAAAACTATAGCAAAGATATGACAGCACTTGATGCCTTATCTGGCTCTTGGCTTACATGAAAACAAAAGTGAATAGTAGGAAAGATGCTTGAAACTAAAATCAGTAATAATCTATGTTGCAACCTTCTCTTTTTTCCCAACATCATAATGGGAACATATACAGATGGACAAGTGCCAGGGCAAAATAAATTCGTAGGTAACTTTTTATCTATAAACAAATATGTTCATAATCAATATCTAACAAGGCATGTAATGATATTGATGCAGGGTGTGTTCAAATGGAGCACAGTGGTGACACTGAGAAGTCAAGTTTGAAGCAATCTCTATTTTCATCGTACAACAGAGTCCTGGCTCCAAAAGTAAAGGCCACTGTTACTGCTGCTCTCAATAATGCTGCTGCTGCTCCAGGAGATGCTATAACAATAGGTAACAATCTGCCAACTTTATGGCAAAAAGTTTACTCAGGAATCCCACATTTTCATGAAATCATTGTCAATAACAGCATGCAATAATCAAAACACCATTATCAGCAACTACAACAACAAAGCCGTTATTCCAAAATTTTGGAATTGATTACATGAACCATATTCTGTGTTGATTACATGAACCATATTCTTCCATTCAGTTATATTTAGGGCTTTCTCCTCCTTCAACTACTATGGCACACCCATACAGTTCTATTTCTTAGCATTTGAAATTTATTGAAATATAATTTCACACCAAAACAGTGATTCCCAGAATGACATCATAATTTACATGATATTTCTCAGATAATAGAGAAAAGAACAGGATGAATCATCTATCAGCTAACCTGAAAAGTGCAACCAAAATCTTCCAGAATTTCTCCATAGATTAAATGGTTTTAAACACCATAGCAAAATAATCAACAATCTCCATACTAAAAATAACTATTTCATGCAAACATCAGAAACCTGACACAAATCCTTGTTAATTAATCAGGAAGCCAAAGATCAGGCAACCAAGATCAAAAGAACCACAGCAGAATAAGCTGGTTCAGTCAATTCACCATCCTCCTCCGCCGAAGTCTCAAAGAACGCCGCCACGAAACCTTCAACTCTCTCCGTGTATTCCAAGTAATCGCAACTGCACTTCTCGGTGGCTCAATTTGGTGGCATTCAAGCATCCACAATGTACAAGATAGACTCGGCCTCCTCTTCTTCATCGCCATCTTTTGGGGAGTCTTCGCGTCTTTTAACGCCGTCTTCACTTTTCCACAAGAACGAGCAATCTTCATGAAAGAAAGAGCCTCAGGAATGTACACACTATCTTCATATTTTATGGCGAGAATGGCTGGTGATCTCCCAATGGAGCTAGTTCTTCCTACTGTGTTTGCCTTCATTTTATATTGGATGGCTGGACTTAGGCCTGAAATTGCAGCGTTTTTGCTTACGCTTGTTGTGCTTTTGGGTTATGTACTTGTTGCCCAAGGCCTCGGTTTGATGGTAGGAGCAGCAATTATGGATGCAAAGCAAGCATCCATGGCGGTAACGATCACGATGCTGAGTTTTCTATTGACAGCGGGTTTCTATGTTCAGCATGTGCCGAGTTGCTTGACTTGGTTAAAGTACACTTCCCTTACTTTTTACTGCTATAGGTTACTCATCGGAGTGCAGTATAAAGGAAATGAGATGCATCGTTATTTGGGTCAAAAATCTGCAGAAGAGGGGATTTTGAGCCAGGTTAGTATTGGAGAGAGCATTATAGCGTTGATTGCTATGTTTGCTGGATACAGGATTTTGGCTTACCTTGCTTTGAGACGCCTCAAAGTTTAAGCTGATAAAAGAGGAGATTGGTTTTGAAAGTGGAACCTCCAGCTCCGGAGTCTGTTCATCAGAAATAATGTAGTAAGCAACGGAAAGCCTATATTGAACATAGAAGTCGGCAAGAAATGTAAATTTTGTGCAAATTGGCAAATCCGAGATTCTAACATTAAAGCAACGATGGATGTAATCGATATAAGAGATCACTGTAGGAAGCATAAGTAGGTCGTTTCCGTTGTGAGATATAACAATGACCAGCAAAATGTTGTGATGTTCACCTGCATAGTTTCAAGATTAAATACAATATTCATTCACATTAAACAAGCTTGTTATTGGAAAAATACTCTGATGATTTTGCTTACTCAATATATTTTGCTTTAGAAGGGAGGAACACTATTAGTCGGGTCATTGGCAGTCTCAAGAGATTATGTGCGTACGCATGTGTATCCATATACATAAACATATATAATGGTCTTATGTAACATGCTCATGGACTGAATTGTAGAAAACTTAACATGCCAGTAATTCAATGGTAGTACGAATATATAATACAATGTCAATGCAGTTAATCATATAATCTTATCCGAGAGATGCATCTTAAGATAATGAAAGTAGACCTAAATACAGCACAAGAGAAGTCTGGTTCACATGTATCACAATTGCACATCAAAATGGACAATTATTAGGATGGGTTAGTATCAGTTCCCAGCATGAGCAAACTGTAATCCGAGTTGTGTGCAATATTGGGTAAAGTTGACATACTAGCTCTCATGGCTGACTTAAGCTTCCAATATCCCTTTTATTGTTCTCTTGACAAAATACTGATTTTGTTCTTCTGTTGAGAGGTGACTGGACAAATTTTCCTTTCAGTCCCCCAGAAAGTGACAGGCATATAATGTTTTGGTTTCAGTTTTATCAGTCACGTTCTAATGATGGAAAAATTGAAAGAACAAAGATCGTGGATCAACCATACAGTAAAAGTCAATATTGACTTGGAGAATGGCAGAGCGCTAGAATAATGCTTCTCTCTTTTCAAAGTGACTTTTGAGGTCAAAGATGCAAGGGGGAAAAAATCTTCTTCACTCATTATTACCAATATCCTAGTATACTCGAGAACAATATTGAGATGGACAGGTGCTTGGTTACGATGAGATCAACACAGAATTAAGTGATTAAAAGCTGTATCTTCTTTTTATCAGGACAATTTCTTGTAAACTATTCTATACAAACAAACCGACATTGAATGTATTATATTCTATAAAAAAGCTGAAAGAGCTAACTAAACAAGAAAAATCATGCAACCTGTATTAGGGAAAGTAAACATACTGACATATTTTTCATATAAAATAAGGAAGTGGGATTTTTAAAAACCAAGTAGTTGATAATGGAGCATATAAAATGTACAAGATTCACTGGAGGGCTTTAAAGCAGAACTCAGGGCATCAAAGGCAGCACTAAGGGAGGTCTCAAGAACACAGCCACTAATACTTGCTGGACGGTTCACTTGGTTAAAGTAGTAACTAGAGAATCAAGCAGGGATTCAGGAACCAAAGAGCCAAGGATGAATTAGAACTCTATTTTGAATTGCTTGAAAAGGAAGAAATGTTGACAAATATGATTCCAATATAAAATATTGAGGTTTTTGCAGGTAACCAATAAATGCATCCATGTTTTGAAAATACAAGAATAGGGATACAGAGTATATATATCAAAAGAGGTAAATACATGGTTGCCCCATAAATAGAGCAAATTCCCCTGGGAAGCTGATGTGGTGTTCTTTATACTGATGTGACATCATAACAACACCATTTGGATGTCATATTGATGAGACAATGGCGTATCTGCCAGATCATCTGCCACGTGGACCCTCGTCACATTTTAGGGTTCTACCTTTAGAGTTTGTCCACTCATTAGCAATTATGAATGGGGGAAAGGAGATTTAAGTAGATCTATAAATAAAGCAGCAGGACAGGAAGTATAGACTGAGGATTAAAGCGAAATAGTGGGAATCTAACTGAATTTATAAAAGTAATTAGAACCTATCAAGGACAGATTACAGAAGAATTCAATGCATATGGATATGAAAAAAGGCACAATTTGCAATCATTTTATTTTATAGGCGATGGAGAAAAGGCAGACGGATATTATTTCTAAGAGTAACACAAGAACATCTATCAACGAGAATAGCAAAGCTGATGAACTCCACCAATTTATACAGAAAAGGAAAATTATTTGTCAAGACATCAACAAAGGATGTATCTCACCTCAATGACACAAATTAAAGCAAAGAAGAAACTTTACCAGATTGTGTTCAATCTTCATATAACAAGGAAAAGAAAATGGGAAATTGGAGATGAGGCTGTGTGAGTTAACAGTTAAATAACCAACCGAGCACTATATCAGAAAACATCAAGCAGAATGCTTATCCAAAAAATGGCAACAGTGAAACCACCAAGCATTTAGGTACATAATAGGATGTGTCCCACACTTAAAAATAGAGTAAATTCTGGCAAAGTTAGATCTCAGGTAGAAAGTCATGATACTCATCTGCCAAGCCCACCTATGCCAAGTCCACCTATAGATGGAATAGTCATTCTTGTTAATCTGCATCACATAACAAAGGTTGTAGACAGGATGACTGACTGTGTTAAACTGCATATATAACTTAATTAAATTTAAAAAGTTACTTACATCTGTCCCAGAAGCCTATGCACTTGATAAAAAATTCCAGGTGAGAAAAGATGTAGGGAATATATCCTACATAATATATCCTACGTAAACTAGACGCCACCAAGGTGCTCAGCTTCACATTCGGAGGTTGGTTGTCACTTTAAGATGGTATCAGAGCCATTTCGTATCTTACTGGCCACAAATCTCTAAAGCGGATTAATAAAAAAAAAAGATACTGCTCCGTGAGTTCAGATTTCTACCCATGAAAGACCCTCAACCTGCGGGGACATGTTAGAATATACAACAATAAACCTCAACCCTCGCCATAACTTCGAAGTTTTAGTGTAGTGGCAGGGACTTTAAGATAATGTAGAAATAGTGTTTTTTTTGGGGTGGTTAAGTTTTGCATATTGTGAACAGTGCATGCAGAAATGGATGCGGTTGGATTACAGGAAGACTGAAAAAAAAGGAAAGAAATCGAAAAAGCAATGTGATCTAGGTGTCTATTCAAGGAGGTAGGTGAGTTTACACAGGAATAGAGTAAGGCATGGGTGAGGTTACGTAAATTAATATAATTAGGTAAATTTACTTAATGACTGTACTAATTCAGCTAACACATATGTGTGGAATTATATGATCAAAATTAATTTAGATGGCACCTCTAAATATTTTTATCAGCTTTAAACCAAGTTTGCCAATAAAATGTACGACCATTTACTTAGTTAGCAAAAATTCTGATAAATTTCCCTTAGGAAACCTCCCAAATTATCACCTTCTGAGATTTCATCTCGTAGTGAAACCTTACCAAAAACAAAAAACCGGGTCTCACAGTGAACCTTACCAAAGACCAAGAATCGGGTCATTACAGTTTCTAAGCTTCAAGAAATTCACAACTAATAATTTATAATTCGATTTGAGCTATTGACTAGGCATAGAGATAAGAATGCAGGTTTCCAAAGCCAGCTTTAGGCAACTGTGAGCCAATACGGCTTGACCTATCTTTGTTTATCATAGGACAGTAGATCTGACCATCAAAATATGAGTAGCTTAATGAAAAGCTCTTAGGTGGGTTATTGGTTGGGATAAATTAGGACCGAGTGGGATAATTGTTTCAATTGAATAATTTTATCCCTTTGGGGTATTTTGAGTAGGGTAAAGTGGGACAAGTTGGGATAATGAGACAATTTGAGACTTTGATTTGACAATTCATGTGGGATAATTGATGATGTGGCACCTTATTAAAATATAATATTTATTTATCAATTAAGTCTAAATTAATTTATCCAATTGGTTTAGTATATTATTTAGTATGTTATTATAATATAATACATTATTTTACTTTATATTAAAATATAATATGTTCTACTATAATTACTAATTAATTATAACTATGTTTAATGTTATAAATTAATATATTATATTTTATTTTAATAATATGATATATTATATAATAATTAATATAATATACGAACAATATATTTAATATAATATTTCAATAATATAATATTTAATTTAATATAAATATAAAGATTATAATATTTTGTTTTATTCAATATAATATTATGTAAAATATTATTTTATATATAATATAATACTTTAACATATAGTAGATTATTACTATTTTATTGTAACAATAAAATATTATTTAATATTACAACTACCACAATATTGATAATATATTTAAGACTATTAATTAATATACTAAAGTATAATAGAAAATAGTAAATTATTATATAAATTAAAATATTCTATATAATAGAATATATTTTTCATATTAAACTATATAATAATATAATTAATAAATTATTATATTAAATATATAAATACTAATTATAATACAATATTTTATATCATAAAAATGCTACAATAATATTTTTATTTTAAGTATTAAAATATATATTAAATAATATAAAGTAATATTATAATAATATAATATTAATATTATTATGTATGAAATATTATTAAGTAATATGTACTAATGATATTTAATAATGTTATATTATATATTATAATACAATTAACATATATTAGATATTTAATAAATGAATGCTCCAAAATTATCTCACTTTCTCCATGATTATTCCAAAGCTAAGAGTGGGGTAATTTTTAGAGTTTGGGACAAAAATTTGTATAGAAGTGAGATAATTTTGAGAAAAAGTGGGGTAATTGTCCAAATCTCATTGTCCCAATGAATAACACATTAAAATAAAGTCCCAATTCCATTGTCCCAATAAATAACACCATAAAGTAAAGTCCCAAAAATTATCCCACTTACCCCAAAATTACACCAACCAATTACACCCCCCTTAAGGAACACCAAGATCAATGTGGGGATTTCTTTTACAAAGCAAGAATCCTCTATGACTCTCAGAGATTTAGGATCTAAACTTTCTCTAGCTGACACCCCTCTTTCCCATACTGCTATCCATAACATGATTAAGATCGTGTTGGGAAGAAAGTATTAACCTTCTGCGGACCCTGGACTCGAACAATGGTTCACATATTCACACCAAATATTATCTTTCAAATTAATCTGCTACACCCTAGTTATGAATTACCTTAGCATCCGATATTTTGGCCTAAAATTTGTTATTTTTGAACGTCCATGTTTATTTCTTGGCTCCTCATATTTCATTGAAGATATCTGGCTTATCACAAAACTCACTAATTAAGAGGATCTTCCTTTGTTATTACTAAAGTATAATAGAAAATAGTAAATTATTATATAAATTAAAATATTCTATATAATAGAATATATTTTTCATATTAAACTATATAATAATATAATTAATAAATTATTATATTAAATATATAAATACTAATTATAATACAATATTTTATATCATAAAAATGCTACAATAATATTTTGTTTTATTCAATATAATATTATGTAAAATATTATTTTATATATAATATCATACTTTAACATATAGTAGATTATTACTATTTTATTGTAACAATAAAATATTATTTAATATTACAACTACCACAATATTGATAATATATTTAAGACTATTAATTAATATACTAAAGTATAATAGAAAATAGTAATTTATTATATAAATTAAAATATTCTATATAATAGAATATATTTTTCATATTAAACTATATAATAATATAATTAATAAATTATTATATTAAATATATAAATACTAATTATAATACAATATTTTATATCATAAAAATGCTACAATAATATTTTGTTTTATTCAATATAATATTATGTAAAATATTATTTTATATATAATATCATACTTTAACATATAGTAGATTATTACTATTTTATTGTAACAATAAAATATTATTTAATATTACAACTACCACAATATTGATAATATATTTAAGACTATTAATTAATATACTAAAGTATAATAGAAAATAGTAATTTATTATATAAATTAAAATATTCTATATAATAGAATATATTTTTCATATTAAACTATATAATAATATAATTAATAAATTATTATATTAAATATATAAATACTAATTATAATACAATATTTTATATCATAAAAATGCTACAATAATATTTTTATTTTAAGTATTAAAATATATATTAAATAATATAAAGTAATATTATAATAATATAATATTAATATTATTATGTATGAAATATTATTAAGTAATATGTACTAATGATATTTAATAATGTTATATTATATATTATAATACAATTAACATATATTAGATATTTAATAAATGAATGCTCCAAAATTATCCCACGTTCTCCATGATTATTCCAAAGCTAAGAGTGGGGTAATTTTTAGAGTTTGGGACAAAAAATTTGTATAGAAGTGGGATAATTTTGAGAAAAAGTGGGGTAATTGTCCAAATCTCATTGTCCCAATGAATAACACATTAAAATAAAGTCCCAATTCCATTGTCCCAATAAATAACACAATAAAGTAAAGTCCCAAAAATTATCCCACTTACCCCAAAATTACACCAACCAATTACACCCTCCTTAAGGAACACCGAGATCAATGTGGGGATTTCTTTTACAAAGCAAGAATCCTCTATGACTCTCAGGGATTTAGGATCTAAACTTTCTCTAGCTGACACCCCTCTTTCCCATACTGCTATCCATAACATGATTAAGATCGTGTTGGGAAGAAAGTATTAACCTTCTGCGAACCCTGGACTCGAACGGTGGTTCACATATTCACACCAAATATTATCTTTCAAATTAATCTGCTACACCCTAGTTATGAATTAACTTAGCATCCGATATTTTGGCCTAAAATTTGTTATTTTTGAACGTCCATGTTTATTTCTTGGCTCCTCATATTTCATTGAAGATATCTGGCTTATCACAAAACTCACTAATTAAGAGGATCTTCCTTTGTTATTCCTATAGTCTAGAAATCATGATCTTCTCTGTTCAAAAGAACCAGTACTGTAGCTTCATAGAAAGTATATATTGGGTTTTGTGGCCAACTAGCAGTATAGTATCTAAAAGGCTTGTATGAGTTTACGGCCTAGAGAAGTGAAGCTAGTTCATAGAGTAGTCAGATCTTGACTGTGCGAAGAAAGCAAGGTGAGGTGACCTATAGTCAACCCACAGCCTCACCACTCACAGTCTCGCCGCTCACAGCCTACAAGGTGAGGTGACCTATAGTCAACCCACAAGGGTTGTAACACAGCACAGTAGGTTCAACTCAAAAAAAAATTATTATTATAATAATAACAATAGAAACAAAGGCTCCACATGAGCACGAACAATATCAACATCAACATCAACATCTAGCATGACACGGGCGTACTAATATAACATGAACATATGATGTATGGTTAAAAGTTAGCAAAACCTTCTCTAGGGTTAAGCACATAAATTCAGACAAATACGATTAAGTACAATGAAATATCTCAGGTTCTATCCCATGAGCTAGAATAATACGAACGCTCCAGTATGATAAACAACAATAATGTGTACAGGGTAAACTCAAAACTCTGAACTAGACATAGATTATATACAAAGAAAATTTTCAAGAACAGAATGTAACATGGTTGGTAAGGGACAGAAATGAGTATCTGAGGTCATTTGTGTGTGAAAGGCTTAACAAAGAATATCTACAGTAAACCATGAGTAAAGCTTCTGTCCAACAATATTATAATAATGCTTAAAGGATGATGCATAAGACTTAGGTTAAGAGAAAGCATGAAAATAAGTTTCAGAGAACAAGCATGTGAAGGTGAAGATTAAGTTTATTTCAGAGTCAGTCATGCACCTTCCCACAAATCACAATTATATTAAATCAACTACACTTGTTAAGCAACTCCCTGGATGTTACTTAAATCCCCTTCATCATGAATATTAATTACATCTTGCAAATTTATTTAAAATGACTCGACTAAACACAAAAAAATTAAGATGATTTTGGGTTTCTGGTGTTCGAATATACCCAAACATCGTAGTTAGCAGGTGCAACATGACTGCCTCATATAGATGAGGCAACTCACCAAATGAAAGTTTAGTTATTACAAGGAGAGGGAGGGGATGGGGTTCAGTGGTTCAACTACCTACTGCTATTAAACCTCAATTCTAAAATTCTACATCTGTGTTTCTCCTCTGTTCCACTCTTGCTCAGGAGCCACGAGCAATAACAGGGTAGGAGATTTCCACTGATAGACATACCTGTTTGGTTCGTGTTTTATAACTTAAACTTGATTATAATACTTGAAGTATTTTGAGATTTTCATTTTTAAAGTATCATTACCTTGTTCCTAAACAGTTTACAAAGGTTTAACACAATTTTTTAGATGTATCCACTGACATTTGGATAAAGCTTGAATAGTGATGCCTAAGAGTTAGATTAAGAGGAACCATGAAAAAGAAAAGGTTAAAAAACACGTGCATGTGAATGTGAAAAGTGGACTAACTTAACTATCTTCAATTACATGACTAATTCTAGTTGGACTAGGACCTTAAGTTATTGCTTTCTCTCCATAAAATAACATACATCGAAATTCAGAGCGATGCAGAAAAGTTACTGAAAAGAAAAGTGTTGGCATCTCCTTCTACCTCCAAATGTGGGGTCAGACCTCTTTTAAAACAATGTGGTGCGGTTGTTTCCTAGAAGTACTGTAGAAAAGTGTGTGACCAAACTACGGAGGACAGAGTCACAGAGAAATAAGTAATCTCTAAAACAGACTTTACGATTCATAAGAGTTAACACTGGTGGTTAAAGTAAACTCAATAACTGCATTTTTGTATAATTTTGTAAATCAACTGGACTTACTATCTAAATTTCAACAAACTCTCCCCTTCATCCTGTATACTCACTAATAGTAGTAAAATATCCAAAACAGCTTGTCTTAGGCGCCAAATTAAGACGACCTTGGGATCTACCGATCTAGCATTGGAAACATACTGAAGCAATGCCAGTAAGCAGTTATCCAAATGAGAGCCTCTAATAGATGATGTAGGTACTGAAGGAAGCACAATCAGTATGAGGATGAGGAGAGGTAGGGGACAGTGTCCGTGGGTTCCAACAACTCACTGCTACAAAGGTCCAAACTTCCACCTATGCATCTTTCCGATCTTTCACTCCCTTGCTTGGTGCTACAGCAACAACAGGCGTCTTCCACTGAACTTGGACAAATTTTTTCCCTTTGGTATGAGTCTTGACAGATTGAACTTGCTTCGAACATTATACTTTTGACTCTAATTCTTCTTTTCTTTTTTTTTTTTTTTTTTTTCTTTTTGGTTACCAGAACATGGTTGTCTTATTCCTAACACATGTTATCTTAACTTATCATCATTAAATTCTTTATTTATTCTTTCTTTCTACCACCATCCTCCAAAAAACTCACAAATATAATAGAGACCAAAAAAGATTATTAATGTTTTCGCTCAAAAGGTCATGTTCAGTACTTTACAATTAAGGAGGAGGAGGAGGGCAATGACTGAGTCTACCCTAATATGGCTTCTCCTAATAAAGCAGTGCTACTCAGCTTAATGCTTATAGCTTAATACTTTAATAGTAAGCCTTACAGCCCTGATCTTTCTCTATTTCTAATGCACCCAAAAGGCTTCAATACTCTTAAAAGGATCCAAAAAATTAAAAATTGCGAAAGGATTTCCACTACAGGTTTATCTAAAATTTTCCTTTATTCATTTTCTTTGGAAGGACTAAGATGGATGATTCACTATGAAGAATGGTCCACGGATGCAACGGAATAGTTGTTGCTCCCATCATCAACCAAATCATTCATGGATTTACCAGACATGTACAGCTTCATGTTGGGTTCATAACTTCATATCCAACCATGCCCGCATCAATTCGATGAGGACATGATAGGAATATGTTGATGAAAAGAAGAAAAAAAAACACGCTATAAGGGTTTGTTCAGTTTCCCCCTCTACTTTCCCCCTTAGGGATAAAGCACTGACGCAAGAGTAAAAAGGTTGAAGATGGGACTGATTATAGGTTTGGTTCAAATTAAAGCATGAAATGTAATAAGAAAAATGTTTCAGATCAATCCGTGATATGTTTGGTCATTATTGAAGCCAATTGGAGGCATGCCTGCATTATTCTTAGCAGTACACTAATGCACAAGCAACTGCTTCATAAGATGATTAAGTGGAAATCATTACAGGTAAATTTCACAAAACTGCCATGAACTTTGAGGGATTTTGCATAACACTACCAGAAACTTTTTTTTTCAAAGAAATCTACCATAAACTATTGGAAATTGTTGCTAAAAGCGTTAAATACTCGGATAAAAAGGCCTAAACTAACCGTGAAAATAGGAGAGCGAGAAAGAGTAATATAGAAGATATACATAGTACATAAGAGCAAAATTGTCCAGAATATATCATGTGGGAAATACACAACAACTTACCCTCTGTCGTCAGGCATAGTAATTTAGTGGAAAATGTTCATGGTAGTTGTCGCCTATAAAAAAAAGTCCATGGTAGTTTTATGCAAACCCCCAAAAGATCTACTGGTTTGGTGAAATCAACCCTTTAGTATACTGATAGCAGGTAACTTGGTGATTTCAACTGCAAATTTAAATTACACAAGATGACAACAATTTCAAGAAAGAACTAGCGTTAATAATACGAATCCATGTTAAATATCAATTGCATAATTAATCTATATTATGATATAGTTTTCAACAATATGAACAACGAATGAATGATTCACAACCTTCATCTGTTGGAAAAATCAAGAGTAACTAAAGGTGGTATATCAGATATGATTAACCATGAGAAATATCAAAATGATTCAGGATATAGTGCATACCTCCCAGAATGAATTCCAGATATAATACGGGCAATCTGCTTCCCCATCAAAGCACACTCTTCAAATTCATTTTTGTAACTTCCATCAGCATTCTTAGTGGCATTGTTTCAAACTGAACCTCTTACACAAATCCTAAATCCCATTCCAAGTTTGTCTTTTGTAATGCTCCGAGGAATTTTTTTCAATCACTGTTAGTAAGGAGAATCGATTACTTTTGATTCAATCTTGATTTGTCCAACAATGAAACCCATTTAACCTCTCTTCAAAACTGCCCCCAAAATCTCCTCTCCAACTACACCATCAAATCCCAAAACCTCTCCCTCATCCAAAAGCCCATCCATTACCACCCCCCTTAGAATTCCAACTGCATCACTCACCATCTGATTCCTCCAATACATTCGAAACAAAATCTTATAGCAAGCCGAATCAGGCAAAACCCCCATCACCAACATTTTCCCAAATATCGCATTCAACCCAAAAACCCTCCCTTCCTTTCCTAAAGGATTAATCAATGTACTAAACGTTATCACATCTGGTGAAACTCCAGAACTCAACATTCCTCTAAAAACTCTAATCCCATCATCAGTCATCAAATGGTCACAAAACCCTTTAATCAATGCGTTATAGTACCTAACCTGCATTCAATATCAAAATACCAACTTTATACAAATGCATTAACCAAATGGCTACTTACACTTGATTACTCCCAAAGTGTCATGATGTCATCCTGTTTATAGTTTGTTACCATGAAGTCCTATTTTGACAATTTTACACCCTCAAGTACAAGAAAGTAGCAGTTAATTTTGTTCAACAATATCACCTAAGTGATTGAAAAACAATTTTCTTACTAAATTTCAAGTTTTTGACACCAAATTGGGGCTTTGGGGTATCAAATTGTAGAATTACCATAAATTTGACAAATTTGGGGTATCAAAATGTCAAAAACAGGTGAAATTTTGCGTATCAAAGTTGGTTCAATCAAAATGCAAACTTTTCAATGGGCAAAGTCCTCCAACCTGAATCTGAAACCCTAAATCAGCAGCTTTACGAAAAAGCAACTCGGCAACATCAAGCTCCCCATCATCCACTAGGGTTTTAAACAGAAACGAAAAGACCCTATTCGAACTCGAAAATTTAAGAAAGACCCCAGCAGCGTCAACATATCGCCCATCGTCGCAGTAAGCTTCGATAAGGGGAATGAGGACGGTGGGCCCAGGGATGAGGCCATCGCGGCGGCGCATTACGTTGAGGACGGCCACGGCGACGGCGAAGCGGCGGCGGCGGGAGAGGAGAGGGATTAGGGTTTGGTAGGTCTCGTAGTTGTGGTGGAAATTGGGGTGGCGGGAGGCGGAGGAGAAGGCGGCGAGGATTTGCTTTAGGGTTGAGTTTGGGTCTTTGATTGTGTTGAGGATTTTGGAGGGAGAGGGTTTTGTTGGGGTTAGGGTTAGGGTTAGGGTTTTGGGAGGAGGGAGCCAGGGGAGAGGGAGGAATGGGACGTGGCGGAGGTTCGAGGGTTTCATGGTGGGAAATGGAGATTTGGAATTTTTGGAGGGGAGGCTGAAGATGGGGGAGGTGTAATGGATTGGGCTTGGGCCTCGACTACTGAGCGTAGGTGTTGCACAAGGCCGGCAGCTGTTTGATACAAGAAAATTACAAATTCGGCAGATGTTGCACGTGAAAAGTTTTCCTTTTGCAAGCAGATTTGAATTTCCCAATTTTGGTTTGCTATAATTGCAGTCAGAAAAGGTAATTACATTTTCATATTTCATTCTTGTTTGATTTGTTGCAGACAATATTTTTTATTATTATGAAAAACAGAAGTTAATTGATTATAAAAGGGTGAAAGGTCCATAGCTAAACAAGGAAAAAGAAATTGAGGGGCAGTGTCTGCCCAAAATGTTGTACATGACATAGAAAGACCAACAAATAGAGCGACTTGATAGGAGCAAAAGTTGCAAGTTCTCAAAAGAAAGTTAGAAATTAAAAAACTAGGGTGTGTTTAGCAACTCCAAAAAGAGACTAGGCTAAGTAGAAGTGGTTAAAGTTACTACAAGTAGAGGTGGCCTAAAAAAGAGTAGTTTATTATAGGCTAACTTTTGAACTAAAGAAAACTAGTTCAACTTTTGCCCAATTATTGCCAAACTAAAAATTAACATTTGGACTAAAGTTGTAACCACTAAAACTAGTTTTTGTGGAGTTATCAAACACCCCTTAAATGTCACCTTATCAAATAACCTTTTTTTTTAATCAACATACAGAAAACTATGTGGCTTTGCGCCACTTGATCTTCAACCACACACTACATTTGCAATGGAAATAGATTTCCTACTATAAACTTGCAAATAATTCAAACAATAGAGTTGAAATTGATTTCCTACAATAAAACTTGATGCAAGCTTTTATCCAAAAAAAAAAAAAAAAGAATAGAAAAAGGAAAAAGAAAAAAATACTGCTGCAACACTTGTTATAATATGTTTTTGCAGCAAATCAAACAAGAATCAAATATGAAAAATACAAATATGTCTACATTTTCTTTACTCTCAAACAAGAAGCACCTCAACTTTACAAATGTGAGGCAGTTTCTGTGCCCTTATAAATGCATGAGGTCAAGATATAGTTCGGGATTGTTCAAATTTGGATTTGATTGTTGCAAGTTGATGACTTATTTAGTAAAATAAGTTATTAAGAGATTAAGTAGTGAGGCTCACACAATTTGATGTGACAACTAGCTAGGATGGGACTCATTACATGTATATCTTGTTAGAACGTAGTCCGTACAATGTCTCTTGTTTGAGTAATAATAAATACTTATTTGTTACTAACATTTGTTTGAGATGATATAGCACGCGTGAATACAGTTACAAGAAGTGTGTGGCAAAACGACGCGAAAATCAGCTCGAAAGCTGATTTCAGCCATTGAACCATCGATGGTCAACAAGGACTCATCGATGATTGATGATGTCATCGATGGCTACAGGAACCGATTGATATAATTCCAGAGACATGATGTCAAAGCATCAATGGTTAGCAGGAACCCATCAATGGTGCCTCGACACCATCGATGGCCGACATGAACTCATCGATAGTAAAATCGGTGATTGCAGATTTTAAGTTTTAATCTCAGCTATTCATCGTTCCTTTTATCTCCAAACTCTACCACGTTTTGGATATCTCTTTCCTGACCTATTGGGGACTACATATCATTGAAAAGAGATGAAGAGAATGGAGAGTTCTAGGGTCTTGATTTAAAAAGAGATTTCATTAAAGGTTTTGACCACTGGAGCCTCGACAAACTCTTACTCGCTACGCACAACATCATTGGATCTATCACAGGGATTGATCTTCATCATCAATCTTCATCAAACTTCTCTTATATCCTTTAAAAAATGTTTGTTTTATCGAAAGGGCAGTAAGGTATTTTTGTATTGTGCTTAAATGATATTAGTTTATTTGATTTAAACTTATTTTTTACGGCGTACTCAAGCTGGTGTAAATTAAGGGTTTACGGCATACTCAAGTGGTAGAACTTTATTCGGGAAGAATGTTGTTCGTACAATATCTCATGTTTGATCAATGACAAACTCTCATTTGGTACTAATAAGTTTGTAAGATGATATATTTCAGGAATAAACAGGTACGAAAAAGTTTTGGCTCAAAACGATGCAAAAATCAACACGAACAGTTGATTTTAACCATTAACCATCGATGGTCACGGCGCAACCATCAATGGTCCATAGATCATCCATTGACGACAGTCAACAATCTGTATTTTTTAGAAATGAAAAATTAAATCATCGATGGACTACAGTCAACCATCGATGATCGCTTCAACCATCAATGGACTGCAGTAAACAATCTGTGAATTCCAGAAATCAGAATTTGAACAATCAATGGACTATAGAGAACTAGCGATGATCGGCATCAATCATCGATGATCATGTTTAACCATCGATAGTTTAGACGCGTTTTGATAGATTTTCAGATTCAATCTAAGCTGCTTGATCACAGATTTGATCTCCTATTTTAACATTGATTATAGAACTTCTTTCCAATTCAATCAATGTCTATTTAAGGAGGGATTGGAGAAGAGATTAAGAACAAGAGAGATAGAGGATATTCGTTCACTATCTCGGGATTAGGAACCTAAGGTAACGGCAATAGAAGAACTTCAGAATTTTTCTAAACTTACTCTTGATGACCTTATAAGTAATCTTATCACATATTAAGTCCGATTGAAAGAAAGAGAAGATGCCTCAGAAGAAGATTCAAAGAAAAAGTCGTTAGCCTTAAGACCAAAGAAGGAGAAATCTCATTCAAAAAAGAAGAAGGAATCAAGCTCAAGTTCTGAAGACAAGGATGATCGATTTGTTAAAGGCTACAAAATTTTCCCCAAGTCAAAGGATGGTCAAAAATACCTGCAAGACAAACAGAATTACTATACAAGCAAGGTAAGTAATTATAATTCGAGTGATTCAGGTACTGATTTAATTTGTTTTCGATGCAGGAAATCTGGCCACCTGAAGAAAAATTGTCCACTGAACAAAAGAGACTATAAAGGGAAGGGCAAAAGTTCCAAAATAACTTCTTGGGATGACTCGGAGAGTAGCTCAAGCGATGATGAGAAAAGAGCGCACACATGTCTCATGGGAAGAAATACAGTGTTTTTAGATTCAGATCAAGGTATTTTTAGTAGCTCTGATGGTGAAAGTTCAGACGAAGAGATATATCATTCATATGACGAGTTATATTCTAAATATAAGGAGATGTTGGTTCACCTTGAGAAAAGTACTGAAAATATGAAGTAACAAAAAGGATGAATGCAAACCTGAAGGAAAAAAATAAGCTTTTGCCAAAGAAAGTGGAATTTTCTTCTTCAAATTTGAATTCAGATAATTCATCTCATGATATCACCTCTTTCATGTGCACACAATGTTCTGAGCTACAAAATCAAATCTCTTGTTTATCTAAGCAACTTGAAAACAATCAATGTGAAAAAAAAATTTATTGCTTAGATAAATGAGTTATATTGTGATTTGTCAGCTGAACAAATTAAATTTGAAGCTCGATGCACAACAATTATTTTTAAAAATGAACAACTAAAGTCCAAAATTAGTGATTTAGCAAAGGTCGTGAAGAACTTCTCTTTGGGTTTAAAAGGTCTTAACATAGTCCTTTCCAATCGACGATTTGTAAAAACTAAAACTGGACTTGGTTATTCATATTCTGGAAAACATAAAAAGTTTTAACCTTCTTTTGTAAAGGGTAATAATCTTAATTGTTTTGATCCTATTCCTAATGGAACTTATCATTCTATATGCTTATTATGTGGAAAAATTGGACACGTTCTTATGAGCTGCCGTATAAGGTATAGGATCAAAACAGTCAAACAGATTTGGGTACTGAAAGGCCATATTGCTAACCAACATGGACCTATGTGGATATCTAGGTCACAGTTATTTACCTTTTCTGTAGGTTTGCAGGTCGACCAAGAATTGAGATAAAATATGGTGATTGCTTGCAAGTTCAGATTATCAAAATACAATCCTTGGTGTGCATGGATATGAGAAGATACAGATTTGATAAATATCTTATATTATCTTCTCATAAGGGTAAGTTTCAGGTATATTCTATAACCCTTACTTGTTACTTGTATATTCAGATGCACGATGAGATACACTGACATGTACTAGCTATTTGCACTCACTTCATATTTGTTTAGTTAGAATTCATATGCATGATCATCTATCCTATTGTATGTATATAGATTAGATTTGATAGATTTCTTGATTTTGGTTTTATTTTAGTTTTCTTGATTTTTTAAATTTTCTTGATTTTTTGTTTCTTTTCATATATTGAAAAACAAAATAAAAAGTTTTCCTTCTTTTTGTTTTTCTTACGAAAAATTAAAAATAAAATAAAATTTATTTTTCCTTATTTTCATTTTCTTATGAAAAATCAAAAACAAAATAAAAATTTCTTTTTCTTTATTTTTCACTTTTTATACAATTTTTTGAAACACTTATGTATATGCTTCTACATGAAATATTCAGATAGGGTTATCTGTTGGTATGTAGGCATGAGTTTTATCATATTGGTTCATATATGTTTTCACATCTATCTATATTATATATGCACACAACGTTTTACATATTTGACTAAAAATATGATGATTTATGATATTCTTCCTATTACTTTTCACACCTTAATATAATCTTATCATGTTTAGTCTTGTAAAAGTAGGAATAAAGGTTTTTATGTTGTTCATAAAGTAATCTTGGATATATCAAACAAGTTTAGAGCTCAATTTTATACTTGAAAATAGCACCAATATTTCTTTTCATGTACAAAAGTAATATATGTTATAAAACATCAAGCAGGATGAGTGTATTCGTGAAAAAGATGGTCAAACCACTAAAATATCCTGTGTGTTCTTGATTGGTTGCTCTTAGTATTTATTTTTTATTTTCGCTGTATATTCTTTGTTTATCCGAAAAATTTGTAGCAATCCTATTCACCCCCCTCCTCCCTCTAGGCTTGCATCCCGTTTCCAACATCAAGTCGGGGTGAATTGAGGAATTGGGTTTAACTAGCACTAGGTGCTTACTCATTATGGAGAGTTAGGTTAGATGAGTAGTTTTCTGATAGATTTCAAGATGCGGTCTTATAAGCCTACTGAACTGGGTTTGTGATTCAGAAGAACTCTTGGCATAGCGAGGAAGCCCCTTCGTGAGAAGGAAGAGTGGACGTATGATCATTATCCAAACCATTATAAAATCTTGTGTGTTCTTGGTTGGTTGTTATTTATGGTTATTTATCATTGATCACTTTTATTTTTATTTATTCCACTGCATATTCTGTGTTTTTAGCGAAAAATAGTAGCAATCTTATTCATCCCCCTAATCTTGCATCTCAGATCTAACAAGTGGTATCAGAGCCTCATTACCCATTTGTAGGATTCACAACTATTATGGCGTTTCAATTACTGAGTATTAATCTCCAATCAGTAGCAGATGAGTGTCCCGCATTAGACACATAATCAAACCAATTTGACACCTCAGAATGGCTAAAATCTCCAGCATAGCAGACTCGACGGGTCGATATCTCGCGAGAGACGACTCAAAAGGCGGTACATGTCGACCTCCTTGGCAGGCCGACTCGACAAGCGGCCCACTCAACCATCTCCTTGGCCAACTTCTCGAAAGATGACTCAAAAGGCGGTACTTCTCGACACTCAACCAGGCGAGTAGAAAGATGACAGTTACCTCGAGTCCCCCCCTCGCTGATAGCTCATCGCCATCATATTAAATGCATGATCAGAAGTATTATTTCCCCGTCCCCGAAGATCTTTATGACACATCGGACCACGTCGGCACCCCATGCCTCCAGTCACTTCACATTACATGCCGAAGTGACTCCCTCCACACAGCAGCCGACACCTGTAAAGCAAATATTGACTCAGCCGCGGCCCATACTCGGCTGAAGTTACCAAACCACCCCTCTATTATCGCTATAAATAGGGGGACTATTCCCTGCATCAAGGTAAGTAATATTTTTCTGCTCACTAAGAACTTCTTAAGTTCTTCACTTTCTTCCTCACTCAAGCAAGTTACTGACTTAATCGTCAGAGGAACAACCGGAGAACACAACTCCACCCTCTTACGAGTTCTTACATGTGCAGGGAAGAACAGCTGGCTTATCTCAAAACTGGATATTCGGAGAAGTTAGCGGACCCTCATCTCCGTATTTCATAATTAAGTGACTGTGTGATTCCCAACATCAACAATTTGGCGCACCGTGGGGCCTCTTTTTTCTTTGTGCAATCATGTCTGATTCCGAGCATAGGGCTGACCAATCCATCCCTGGAGAACCACATTTGGTTTATGTCACTCGACCCAGCTTGAAGAGTTGACTCAGCGGATCACTCAAACCTTCTAGCAGCAGTTCACAGCGTTCTCTAGCAAACTCCTCAAGCCTTTTTCCTCCTCCGCAGCTCACTCATTCTGCCGCTCCTCAACCCTCTGGGGACCAACCTTTAGTGACTCATCCTCCGTCTGAACCTCTGCCTGTAGTCCCACCTCATACTCCGCATGTCGTGACCAGGCAATGGAAAGACCGCGCCGGGTACGTGTCTCCTCCACCACACCATATGACTCACCCTGTCGACTCTCGTCGACATCACCTTTAGTATGTTGAAGCCTCTGGTGAGAGCCCTGGCCCTAGTCGTAATAAGGAGCACGCTGTAGGAGGAGTATCGCGGGGCTCTCGGCACCATCCTCGCTTCAGGACCCTCAGCTACTCATGTAGCATCCAGTTATGATCGAACTTATTGACCAATCACCGAGGTCATTGGGGGGAACACTCCCCTCACTGACGACATCATGAAGGCCCCCTGTGAGAAGTTCAAGATGTCCCAGGTCGATAAATACAAGGGTGAGGGAGACCCCGTGGAGCATGTCCAGAACTACTATGACATGATGAGCATGCTGCAGGTGATCATTTATCAGTGCTTCCCCATCACCCTATCAGGAAGTGCCAAGCTCTGGTGGAATACTCTCGAGAAGAAGTCCATCGGCAGCTTTAAGCAGCTCAGACAGAAGTTTGTGCACCACTTCTTGGCTGACACCAAGCAGAAGCTGCCTCCTCACGTGCTGATATAGACAAGGCAAGAGCCTGGAGAGAGTCTACGAGCCTATATCAAGAGGCTCTAGGCAAAGAGACTAGAGGTTCATGACCCTGAAAGTTCAGTCGCCATGTCTGCCATTGTGGCCGGCTTGCTGAACAAAGAGCTGGCCGACTCACTTGCTAAGAAACCAGTCACCAGCTATGAGCAGCGGATGGCTAAGGCTCATGGGTACATGGACATGGAGGATGCCTGAGCTAATAAGGCGGCGACAACCCCAGCACTAGTAGCTGTGCTGGCAACCCTAGCACTAGCAGCAGCACCTGCAACACCAGTGCCAGAGTTGGCCAGAGACCTCCCACCGAGGCAAGAGTGGCCCAGGGATCCTCCAAGAGTCGCCTCTCGCTCAAACCGGTCCGATAGGAGGGACCAAAGAAGGGAGCCGGCACCAAGACCATCCCTCATGGTCCTCAACACCTCTCTTACCGATGCCATTTATATGGTCCAGAAGGAGGGGTATCTCAATATTGCTCCCCCCAAGATGAGGTCGGACCCCCGCAGCTGGGATGTTCGACAATACTGCAGACATCACAATGATCATGGCCATCTCACCAATGATTGCCAAATTCTCCAGACGGATATCGAGGACCTAATACAGAGAGGGTACCTCAAGAAGCTTGTCTCCTCGAGAGATAGGAGGGAAGCCGTCCCAGGAGAGGCAGGTAGGAGGTCTCATTCTTGGTCGCCTCGCCCTCAGCCGCAGCCTAATCGTCGGCCCCCCAAACCCAGCCATAGGAGGGTCATCAACACTATCAGCAGCGGTCCCACCGCTAGAGGATCGTCCAACAACGCTCGGAAGAGATATATGCCAAGCGAGCGTTACGAATGGATATGTGCGTGATGGGGACTAAATGATATCCTAAAGTTACAAGTATACAACCTTCAAGTTATAGTATTTAAAGTTATCGATCCCACGAGGAACGGGAAGTAGGAAGAGTTTGTTCAAATTTTGGTTCTCAAATTATGCGCGACAATTAGGAGTTTATGTACATGGTGAAAGTGGTCATGAAAAGATTAGAGAGTGGATTGTGGATTATGTGCAAAATGAATGAAACGAGAAAGAAAATGTGTTGTGGAGAGATTGAGATTGTGAAGGTGACAAAGTGTAAATAAATCAAAATGGAAGTGAGAATGGAGAGATGGAGAGTGAGAGAAAATAAATGCAAAGAAAATAAAATGAGATTGAGATGAGGGAGAGAGTAAAGAAAATCAAGATCAAGAAAATAAAATCAATAAAGCAAAATATGGAGGATTCAATTAGAGATTTGAAGGAATCTAGAATAGAATCCACTACCTAATTTCAATTATAAAATGTAGACCATTCTCTTTTGATCACATTCTATATTAGATTTATTAAGAATAGACTATCAAACCACTCAAGGAAAGCATAACCTATTAAATTATCATCTAAATAGAATTAATACTCATGAAAAGAACAACAACTAGATAGTAATCATAGAATTCATAAGCATAGACTATCAAACCACTTAAGAAAAGCATAACCTATCAAATTCTTCTTCTATCAATTAGTTCTCTAGTTGATTAGCCTAAACATGATCTTTTTAAGTACAAGAGAATAAGCCACAAAAGTATAAAAGATATTAGATTAGTTTCATACAATCCTAAAATTCCTACAATTATTAGTTCCACATAATTCCCTAGAGGGTCTTACGTCTCAAGGTGAATTAATGGAAAAAAATAAAAATAAAGAATTAGCTAGAGGGTCTTACGTCTCAAGGTGAATTATGAAAAGGAAAATGAGAGCAAAGAAATAAAGAAAAAGAAAAGAAAAGGAAAAATGCAAATAAAGAAATGAAAGCATGTAAATCTAATCTACAAATCATGTAAATCTACTCTCTGAAGCATGTAAATAAAGCATGTAAATCTAATCTACAAAGCATGTAAATGAACAAGAAAGAAAATAAGAAAAAATGAAAAAAAAAGATAAACCAACAACTCTGATCTTCATCTCATCCTCCTTTTGGTCCTTGGATAAGAAGAAGAGAAAGGAAATTGAAGGGGTGAAAAATTTTATTTATTGTGTAATAAAAGTTATAATTTTTGGAAGGTATTCTCAATTAAGAGTAACCCTCCTCTCTAAATAGAGTTTTTACAAAATATTTCACACTCAAACCTCTCTCCCTCAACCCCTATTTATAGCCCAACGGAGTGAACATGAACCATTGGATCAAACTTGGCCATCAAGAAAGAGAAATCAGCCATTAATTGAAATCTGTTGCAAACCAACCGATCATTGTCGGTTGGCCAGGCTGGTGTGACCGTTAATTAAACGATTTCTTAATTTGTCTTTTCTTCATTTTTCTTCACGAGTTTCTCTTGGATCACTTTGGTATCTTGGGCCTTCGTTTGTCTTCATATTTGGGCTTTAAAATTGGTAGAAAATCAGAGGATTTGAGTCATTTGGGATCTTATTCATTAATACTCCATTAACCTGCAAATTAAGATAAAAACGATTATTAGTAAAATCTTTATTCATATTAAATAGGTAATGAGGGTATAAATTTGTAATTAGAATGTGATAATCAAATACCCCCACACCTAAACTTTTGCTAGTCCTCTAGCAAAGAAAATAAAAAGAAAACCTAACTCACTTTAGCGAGGTCAGCGGTTGTATTTAGCATACAACAAACCTTTAAACCCTAGGTTATCCTAGTGGACGAGTTGTAGTCTCGTGAGGGTTTGCAATGAATATATCCACAAAATTTAGTCAACTTGCCAATTTAAAGAAGTTAATGAAATAATTAATTCATTTGATATATTCAAACATTCTAATTAAACACGGTTTCTTGAAGAAAACGTTTTTATCATAACTCAAGGTAAGTTTCTTTAGAAAATCTTTTCATCATAGTTATACAAAACCAAGTTTAACTTAGAAAAAAAGTTTTGAAGAGAACATGCTAGCTCTTTGTTTCAATAAAATTCAAGTCTCTTAATCAATTTATTTTTCAAAAATATATAAATATAACTATATAGATATATTTGTTATATATATATATATTATATATATATATATATATATATATATATATATATATATATATATATATATATATATATATATATATATATATATATATATATATATATATATATATATATATATATATATATATATATATATATATATATATATATATATATATATATATATATATATATATATATATTGACAATCTTTATTCAGTAGTGATTTTGTTCTACTTTGTCAGACTTTCTAAGTGACCATTAAAGAGTTTTGGGCCAATGGATCCCAACCCAATTGGGCTTAGGTCATTAAGTATGAAAATACTCCTTGGACTTAATTACTCAGTCAACTTAAGATTAATAAGATAGAACCACATTGGAGTTCAAGATTTTTTGCATTATATATATTTGATGTATATATTTATATATGAGTATATGTATATATTTTGAAAGATATATAGATTAGGACAACTTGAAAATTTATTTTTAACTCTAAGCTAGACATGCAAAAATTTCATTACTTTAAAATCTAAGTTAAGACTTAAGTGAAGTATACTACTTTGAAAATTATTTCTTAAGAAATTTATTTGGAGTTATCATAAAAGGTAAACTTGAGTATAGAACTAACTAAGGATTAGAAAACTAAAATTTCATCAAATAGATTAATTATTAATCAACTCTATTAAGTTGGCAAGTGACTATTATTATTATTATTTTTAATGAAGAGAAAAAGAATGATATAAAAAATGGTAAGAAAAAGAGAAAAATTGACTAAGCAAAATGACTAATTCCCACCCCACACCTAAATTTTGCATTGTCCTCAATGCAAATTCTATTATGCACAAAGTAAACAGATAATAATTGAAGCACTTATATTTGTTCTAAGAAGCTTGAATAATGATAAAAGTGCAAATACCTTCAAGATGAGGGGTGAAGCCAAAATTTATTCTCTCTTTATTTTATTTTGTTTTTAAATAAAGAACAACAAGAAACTCTCACATGAGAGAAGAATAAATTCTTTTTATTATTATGAGACAAAAATAAAAATATAGAATAAAAGATAAAACATGAGAAGCTCACATTCTACATTAAATCCTACGTTATTGCTGAAAATTCTACCCTAAAATTTAAAGAATTTCAAAATAATATAATCACCGATGTGCTTAAATTCTAAAATTCTAAGGTTTTCAATGATTTTTGCGACAAATAAAGGTAGGTATTATTAGTGTTATGCATTTTGAACTTAGATTTTTATTAATAAAAATTTGATATTTTGGTTCTTGTTTCAAAATCTAAGCTCATCGAAAAGAGTTCCTCGAATGTTGCATTCAAGAGGCATGTATTCAACACAGTTTCCTCGTTTTGAAAAACCAAATCTGATTTTTTTAAGATTTCCAGCTCCTCATGAAAGATTTCCTCAAAACTAAGGTTTGATTTATTCTCTTCTTCTTCTATCTCTTCAATCAAGCTTTCCTGGATGTAATTTATTTCCATTTATTGATTATCCGGTTGGTTTCTGGGTTAAAAATGTTGAGATCAACAGTCAAATTTCTAAGGGCGACTTCATTTGACCAGTTCTACAGTTGATAAGAGCATTAGAAGTAGCTAAGAAATGTCTTCCTAAGATAACAGGTATTTGTCCTTTGGGATTGGAAACATGCTGTGTTTCCAGGACGATGAAATCTGAGGAAAATGAATTCTCTAACCTTAATCAAAACATCATTATCTCACCCATGGGGACTTTGGTGATCTATCGACTAAGCGTATGGTGCATTTGATAGGTTTGAGTTCTCCTACACCTAGTTGTTGATAGGCCAGAGTATGGAAGCAAATTAATCTGGCCCTAAGTCTAAAAGTGCCTTATCAATGTGACTATTACCAATGATACATGGGATGGTAGAGCAACCTGGATCCTTATGTTTCAGAGGCATGGACTTTGAGATTATATCAGTGATATTGGCAGCTGTAGGCGTCGAAAAATACTTACAAGATCCCCAAAACCAACTTCGTGGCGAAGTCGGCGAATGACAACCCATCGAATGATCTGGGGCGTCGAATCGTTAAAGGCAGCGAACTTCGCGGCGAACCAGCGTCACAAGCGGATAAACGGACTTGAGCGGACAATCAGTTCGAGGACCGTTGAGCGGAGCGAACCAAGAATTAGTCCGGAATCAAAGTCTGAGGCGGAACCAAGCCGAGAGGAAAGGCAGCGGAAAGGCGGCCTTGGCGGCGAAGGCGGGCGCACCTCGGCCAGCGAGGAACCTGGCAGGCAGGAACCTCACGGCAGTGGTAGAGCCACCGGCTTGGCAGGTGACTCGGCTCAGTGGTAGGTGGCTCGGCCCACCATGGTGAACCACCTGACCAAGTGGTAGAGCCTCGCTACAAGGTTGTATAAATGGGGGGTGTCATCTCGAGGGGGCTTGGAGGATGGGGATTTTTCAAGGCGGTTGGAGATCTTCGAAGAATTCTTGCGAGATCCTGGCGGTCGTATGCGATTAGAACACCGGCGAGCACAAGTTCGATCGGCGTCGATCTACAAGCGGAAGGTAGCGGATTGGTCGAACTCTGAGATACCCTCTAGATTAAGCTTCGTCTTAATCTCGGGGATAGCTGTGATTTCTTCTAGTAGATCTCACCCGCTCGGCGATCCTCTCCTTCGTGAGTGCGATCCCATGAGCGATCCTCTCCTTCGTGAGTGTGATCCCCTCGAGGCTTCGTTTCCTTCGTGAAACGAGCCCCTTTATCTGTAGTTCGGGGCAGGGTCTCTACGGATCGAATTGCTTGGTGGTCCACGGACACAAAAGTCCGACACGGGCAAAGAACCCATAGCGGGACCTCGATATAACAGATCCTCGTGTTTGTTCACTAAGGAGAAAGTTGTAATTTTTCGTTTTCATTTATGCGCTTGAAATAAAAGGCATTCTTTTGTTTGAATTTTTGTTGTAGGCCAAAGAAGGCGTAAGCAAGTTCAAGCGAAGCAATGAATAACAAACCAACTTTTACTGAACAAATTGGCGACCGCGATGGGAACCACAGGCCTCGAGTCGGAGGTCGTCGTGCATAGCCAGCGGATCCTATCCGGTGGAGGAAGAGGTCGAAGTTCGAGTTCGACCGGTAGAATGCAGAGTATCTTTCCTCGTCCTCGGATCAGCTCTCCCGCCGCTCAAGAAGGACTCGGCGCAGGAGAACCCGATGGGCCTCGATGTAGAGCCCGGGGCCAGCGAGTCAACATGCGAAGGTAGCGAAAATCTACCGGCGAAGTCCAAATGGCGCCGAGGAGCGAGCCGATGTCACGCTGCACTCTCCAGCGAGCCCGCCAAAGGCGGCGACAAAGCATGGCGCAAACATGCCAAGGCCATGCAATCCGTGGATGGGGTCCTTCTGGCGGATCTAAGATCGGACTTCTGTTGAGGCTTGACCTCAAGTGATCGACAGTCTATCAAGCCGTCAACCAGCGAGTGGGTCCGTGTCAAGCGGAACCGCTCCACCGAGGCGCATCCGAGCGCCGCGCACTCCTTGCGCGAGCCGCGAGCTTTGGTACAACAAGCTCGTGAATTGAAAAAGAAGTGGTAAAGAAGCCGCCGACCTACCACCGGGTTTGGAGGCCCAAGTCTAATGGTGCCCCAACCCGGTTGCTTGCGCTCTGTCGGTGCTTAAGCGAAAGCCGCGGCGTTACAAACTCAGCGCCAAAGTCTAAGGCAAAGACCCCTCAAGGTCAAAGGTGCACACTTTGAGCGATGGTGAAGCCAACTCCGTCACCACCACCAAACCAACTATCAAGGATCGCTGGGTCCATCGAAGGGATCCGCGGGCCTCCTCATCTGAGGAGGCGCACGTTCGAGAAAGGACGAGATTCTGCAACATCACCAACCGGATTAAAGATCGAAGTCAGAGTCCTGAAACTTCAGCTCACATAGCGGAAGTCAAGGCGAGTTACTTTCGGTAGTTTTGGCCATTCTCGGAAGGAGGCGGCTCGTCGATGATGGCGGCGTTATGCAGAGATCGTGCCAACACCGCGACAAATTACTCGGTACACATCAAACGGTATACTACCGTGCAAAGTGCGAGAAAATCTCGAAGGATTCCCCTAAATGCGGTCATGCTTGTGCTCCAAGGTCATCAAGGCGGTGCTGAATGCAATTGCCGTCAAGAAACTCGAAGGGTATCGGTCTTCGAGGCTTAGCACCAACACGAGACCTAGGTCAAAGGCGACTCCGTAGAAGGATGACATCCCGAGAGGATGAATTGCCGAGGTCACTAATAACATGACGGCAAAGAATGCGTCGTCGCGGGCCATCGGCGCGCATCATAGCGGTTAACTTCGTTTGCGGTCGGGACTATCCGGCGGTCGAGATCGACAAAGCTTCGAAAGGGATACCGCGGAGGATGATCGTCGGATATTGGCTCCATAATTGCCTCGGATCATCGTATCTAGTGAAGGAGCCCCAAGCGCTCATGATGATGCAGATCAAGTGGCTAAAATGCTAGACGAAGTTTTGGCTAAACAACGGAAAACTTCAAGCTAGAGATGGATTTGGCCATGCACGATGAGAGAAATGCATGACCAACAGATCCAAGCCTTGACAAAACATCGAGGTGAATCAGTCAGCATCGACATCGATCAAGATAGCCAGCGACTTCGAGTCGGGAGGAAGCACAAGAGGATGATAACCCTCGAACCCGCCTTGTGCACATAGCGTGGATCTTGTTGCTCCGCGAGAGCGAAAATCAAAGACCTCGAGAGCAAAATCAACTCATTGATTTCGCTCAAGAGGTAAAGAAGACAGTATTCCTTGCCCATGCAGGGGTGGGAATCAATCCCATACCCGTCAAAGTTTAACTTAATAAACTTTACACCGTTTGACGGGAAGGGTTCCCCGACGCAGCACTTGATTTATTTCAAGTCGCACCTCGGAGTTATTTCGAGCGAACCCACGATGGTTCGGTCATTCGTTGGTACCTGCGGGGAAGCGTGCCGATTGGTACCGCCATCTCAAGCGGGGAGCATTCCACGGTGGGGCGACATGGAGTCTAGCTTCCTCACCAATTTCTTGACGGCGATACGGAAGTATCGATCGATGCGTTACTCGGCGAAGCGAAGGATGGAAGCTGTGGATATCTTCGTCAAGCGATTAGGAACAAGGCAATGAACCGTCGGATCCAATAACGAGGAGTTCATCCTCCAAACCTGCCACAACAATTTATCGATAGAGGTGCTTGAAGCAATGGGGACGGCACTTGTCTATAACATGGAAGGATTTGAAAGTTCGTGGAAACAAGGCGAAAGATTCCTCAAAAGGAAAAAGCGGAAGAGGTCGGCCGGCAGCGGAAACTCAAGCTTTGTCCAGCGGCAAAGGGAAAGACCGAGCCAAAGCGGCGGTTCGCGAACAAGCGTTCAACTCAACCCTAGCGGCCGGCGTAACAGGCGCCGCCGCGAGGCACAATCAGCGTGGCAACTGGGCCACGAAAGCGAAAAGGCCTCCAGTAGAGATTCCGAAGTCCTATTCCTTTAGGGGCGGCGAGATTCCGGTCTCTTCAAATATCTTGTCGAAAATAACAAGATCAAGCTCCCTCAATTGAGAATCAAGAGGAAGCAATGAGGACTAACGACCCAAAATCTTGCGGCGTATCAGGGGCAATTCATCACCCACTAAATCTGTTTGACCTTAAGGACAAAATCCGGGCTTTAATTGGCGTAGGGTCATCACTATGAAGCCGCCCAAAGAAAAGAAGGTAGGAGCAAATCACGGTGTCCATAAGCTTTGGGTCGCTGCCATTGACATGGTTTGAACCTAAACCGATTGGTCGAGTCGCAATGAAGGCGGTGAGCGGCGACCCACATAAACAACGCCGAGAAAGGACTTGTATCATATCTGACCCCAAATGGCGAAGTCTGTGGATCCACCGGACACAGCGAGGATGAGCAATGGGTAGCCTCTTCTTCAAAGAAAAATCAAAGCGGAAGGGAAAGGCATGCCATGCTACGCCACTTAATTACGGAGAGATGGCGAGCGAGTGGTAACATTCCGTTTGTCAGAAGGGAACACGAAGCCCATACGAGGGGTGGACCGAGTACAAGTACAAGTACCCTAAGTCCCCGACCCAAATGCCAAGACTTCTGTCGGTAGGGGGTACCAACAACACCCCTCACTTTCATGGCGAAAGGCGAAGACAAACGACCACGGGAAGTTCAACTCGAAGCGATCTCGGTTCAATCACCCGATTAGAAGAGACAAACCGAAGCTCCAACTCCCATATCGCTTTGATGTAATGGCACAATTGGCTAATATTCCGCAAGGATCACTCTTTATGGTACATTGCGGTTGTCGAAAGACAAGAGAAGCCCTTCAGAAGCTCCTCACGATTCTAAGTCTTCCTCACCCAGTTAGGCCAAGTCGGAAGAGTCGGCCCAACAATGCAACCTTGCGACTAAACACTTCCCCGCATCACTTTTACAAAGGAGGATATGCGGTGAGGAATTCCAAGCACGATAGGCGCTATACTTCACGGGTATATTGGCTCGGTGAAGTTAGCAGGATCCAAGTCGATCCGGGTTCATTTGTGAGCATCATGCCCTAGCGCCTCATGTATCATCTCGAATTCACGCGATGGTGGCATCAGCGAGCACAATGATTTATGGATTTAACACCGGGTCTGGCTTGGTAAGATCGGATAAAGTGCCAAATGGGGACTTAAAGTCGAAGTCACACCTATGTGATTGGCGGAGACTTCCTATAACTTATTGTGGGGTCGACCTTGGATCCACAATAATGTTATAGTCCCCTCTACTCTTCATCGGTGTCTCAAATATGTAGACCGCGAATAATGAGTCAAGGCGGTGGTCGCGGACAAACAACCGTTTAAGGGGATGGAGAATTATTTCAGCGATTCTCTCCTCTACGGTAATGGGTCGGCTGAATCATCGGCCCAAAGGCACGAGCGGTGAAGAAGGCGTCACCGGCGGGCTTGGTTATAGTGGAGGTTTTGTTTTAAATGACATTGTACCCTTGTAATCAATCTTGGCGATGAAGAATCGCCGATGAACATTGTAATTGGCAAATTGCCGATGAATCAATAAATGGCGATTTAGAGTATCCTTTGTCTTTGAATGATGTGATGACGAGGTTTATACAATGATCTAGAGTTGCACACTTGACTTCGGTCATCTTACTTTACACAAAAGCGATTCGAGACTCCTTTGGGACAGACTCGCCATCCCACCTAAGATCGAGTAGTGAAAAGACTTGGTTTACGGTAAAGGAGATCACGGTTCAGTAGCCGAATCATTTCTTAGAAAGCGGCGAAGGCGACAATGGACCTATCCTCCACACATTGGATATAGTCAAACGGGTATCATGAAGAGATGGGGTATGACTTGACACAAGGAGAAGGTCTATGTTTGGTGAGGTCCCGAGTCCCTCCCAAGCGGCATATGTCCCAAAGGGAAGCGGATAACTACTATGCATTTAGAAGGGATTGGGATCTGAATCCTCCTCGGAAGATGAATGCTCATGGCTAATTGATAATAATCCACCCGGTGGGAGGCGGACATTAGATCGATTCTTGACTTGGGATTACGACACCGGCCTGGGAGAAGCTTTCAAGACTTTAATGTCAAATATGGCTTGATTGATCCACTCTTGTTGAGAGTGATGAAGACATGCCAACATGGGAAGACCCATGGATCCATCAACTCAAGAGCGGTATGGGGATAGGTTGAACAAAGAACCCCCACTAAGGATGAGGTAGTCGAGGTTAATATGGGTGATGAAGAGCATCCTAAACTCATAAACATCGCAATACTCTCCCTCGGAAGAAAGGAAGAGTTGATTGCCCTAATCGGGGAGTATATCGATGTATTCACCGAGCTACGAGGACATGCGGGACTTCGACCCTAATGTGGCAACACATCGCCAACATCAAGGCGGATGTCAAACTGTCAAGCAACGGCAAAGGCGGTTTAGATCCACAAGTATTGGAGGCAATTGTTGGCGAAGTGAAGAAACTCATAGAATCGGATTCATCGAAGAAATTCAACATCCGGATTGGGTGGCGAATATAGTCCGTCATGAAGAAGAATGGGTCGATTAGGATGCATTAATGCGACTCTGAGAGACCTCAGCGGCTTGCGAAAGATGACTTTCCTCTTCCAATCACCGATGTCATAGTTGACAACGTGTGGATTTGAAAGAATGTCATTCATGGATAGTTTTTCGGTATAATCAAATCAAGATGCACCCGATGGCCTAAACACCGCGGCATTGAGCGCCCATCGGTATATATTGTTACCACAGTCATGCCGTTCGGCTGAAAAATCTTGGTGCCACATATCAACGGCGATGGCCAATTTTCGGGACCATCTCGGGAAAATGGTGAATGCTCGTCGGCGACTTGAGTGGTGAAAAGCGCGACAAAGGAGATCACATCAAAGATCTTAGAGCGGTTTTGAGCTCATGCGAGCCCATCGCCTAAAGATGAATCTGCCAAATCCTTCCTTGGGATGTCGGTGGCAAGTTCCTTGGCCGTCGTCACCAACAAAGGAATCCATGTCGATCCCGATAAAGTAAAGGCAATTCAAAATTGCAACCCCGAAATCGAGAGAACTTCGGGGGTTACAAGAGGCGATTGGCGTACATCAGAAGCGGTTCATATCGAACCTATCCGAAGTGCCAACCGTTCTCTAAGTTGAACAAGAAGAGCGTGTCATATATTTGGGGCGGCCTTTGCGGAAAGCGTGAAGAGATCAAGTCTTATCTCGCTAAACCTCATTCTTGTTTACGCGCGATGGAAAACCATTTTGATCTACGTCAAGGCAGCGGATCACTTTCGTTAAAGCTTTACTCGCGCAAGGCGGCGGCGGCCCGTCCGCGAGCGAGCGTTGTATTACGGCGAACATTAGTGATCTTCGATCCGATATCCAATGGTGGCGGTGCCTTGCATTAGTGTTAGCGATTGAAAAATGCGGCACTATTTAGTCGGACCGGGCGATTTATGTTATCTCTAGCGTAAATCCGGTCGGGATATTATGACCGACCGGCCTCGATGAGTTGGCGTTTGGCGAAATGGGCCTTGCTCTTGTCCCAATATGACTTGTATTTCAAACAACGAAGTCGGTCAAAGGACAAGCGATTTGTGATCTCTTGAGTACCCGGCCCGAATAGCGGATCGCGGTTGAGCTATATGATGATCTTCGGATGAAGTTCAAGAAGTCAACACTACATCGCACCAACAAATATGGCGATTGTATTTTGTGAGCCTCTCGAGCTACCAATGTGGCAAGTGCCCGGATGTTCTAAGATTTCAGCGGGTCGGGGTTGTCTTAGTTTTCAGGAATCATGTCATGCCCGTGCTTATTAAGCTCACGAACCTTGTTCCAATAGCGTAGCGAATACAGCAGCTGCTTCTGGGACTTAGCTTAAGGAAGTGGGGTTGAGTATCTCGAGCGTATGGCGATTCACAATTGATAGTTAAGCGGTCAGTGGTGACTACGAAGTTAGGAATCGATCACGGTCCCTATCATCGGATAGCCGTTGAAATGGCGGACTCATTTGAAGAATTCTTCATCGAATATATCAGCGCCTTGAGCGGCTCGCGGATGCATTAGCGCGTGCGGTGTAGCACAACCTTAGAGACCGAGCAATTAGTTACGGTCGGGACTCACCAACTCTTCGCACTCAATATATGATGGGGTACAAGAAGACAAAGGGATAGTTACCAAAGAGGTAAATGCAACCCAAACCAAGTTGGAGCCGAGATTGGCTTTCCTATCATCGATTCGTCTTACATGGTATTCTACCGTAAGACGGAAGGAGAGAGAGTCAATCGGCGAAGAGCTCAAGATTCTTTACGACCTGAGAAACCGGATGCTATATGGCAGAGTGCGATGGTCTTTTACTCCGATGCCTCTCAAACAAAGAGGCGTAAGAGGTCCTTCGGGAAGCACGAAGGTGAATGTGGTGCGCGCCTACGGTCCCAAGCTCTACGATCGAATCGAGAATGGGCTACTTCGCCAACAATGATTAATGGCGCGGTCGATGCGGCTCGGAAATGCCAGCGTGTCAAATTCCGCGAATTATATGTATCGGCCTCTGGCGGTTGCATCCTTGGCCACATCGGCCATTGAGACATGGGGAATGGGCGTTGTAGGTCCCATTTTTCCTCCGTCGGTCAAAGCGTCACTTTATTCTAGCGATCACCGATTACTTCCCAAGTGAAATGAAGCAATCCAGCTAAAAGGAAGTAAAGGCGATCTTGTTGTCAAATTTATCAAACACCATGTCATTTACCGACACGGTGTCCCAAGACGGATCGTGCATGACAATGGTCCCCAATTCATCGGCAATTCCTTCATCGGGTTTTGTGAGAAATTCAAAATACAAGGCGTCTACGTCAGACCTATAATCCGGTTTGCAAATGGATTAGCCGAGGCGCTCAACAAGACAATCATCAAAATGCATGAAGCTTGTGAAGAATAACAATTTGGGATGATAAAGCTTCGGGCTTATCAGGTATCGCCGGTATGCATTACATGTGGAGAGACCCTACGGTCTACGGGTGTGAAGCGATTCTCCATTAAATCAGACCTCATTCTCGCGCCAGCCCTGCATAGCGGAGATGGCGACGAAGAACAACATCGAAGCGTCTCGAAGAGCTTCGAGATGTTAGATGAGAAGCTCGAGGCTCAACAATGCATTGAGTTCTACCAAGCTAGGATGTCGAGGGCTTTCAACAAGAAAGTTCGACGAGAACCTTTAAAGAAGGAGATTTGGTCCTCATGCTCGGCGACCGATAATCCTCACTTCCAAAAGAAAGGTAAATTGAACCTAAATGGGAGGGTCGTTTGTAATAGAAGCGGTCTACTCTAATGGTGCATACCGCCTAATTACCCAAAATGGCGGCCGGCAATTAATCTTAGATAAATGGGAAGTTCTGAAGAAATACTACCCTTAGTATCTTGGGATAACCCGTTCAATGGGAAGTTCCTCGTGGGATGTGTTACCCACTTGAGGATAACCCTAGATTTATCCTCCATCATTATTTTCCCCACCGATCAAATCCTTGGCGGTGGGCCTACAAATTTTATGGTACATTGCCACAATCTCCTCTTGATTCCTTCTATGAACAAGAGGCCCAATCAAAATCCCTTTTCGCGGAGATAGAATATAAAATTCTTCCTCTCCAAGCATCGAGATCCCTTCGTGATAAGCGGAGGGGTTCTTAGTCCATCTCTCTAGGTAGCGCCGGTGAAGGTATCTTGTAGGGATTTTCGGACCAGGTTGTCCGTGAAGGTCACTGAGTCTTTTCGGTTCTCGGTGGAGATCCACTCTTAGTTCCATCTTCATCTTAGGTAGCGCCGGTGAAGGTATCTTGTAGGGATTTTCGAGACCAGGTTGTCCGTGAAGGTCACGAGTCTTTTCGGTTCTCGGTGGAGATCCCTCTTAGTTCCATCTTCATCTTAGGTAGCGCCGGTGAAGGTATCTTGTAGGGATTTTCGGACCAGGTTGTCCGTGAAGGTCACGAGTCTTTTCGGTTCTCGGAGTGGAGATCCACTCTTAGTTCCATCTTCATCTTAGGTAGCGCCCGTGAAGGTATCTTGTAGGGATTTTCGGACCAGGTTGTCCGTGAAGGTCACACGAGTCTTTTCGGTTCTCGGTGGAGATCCCACTCTTAGTTCCATCTTCATCTTAGGTAGCGCCGGTGAAGGTATCTTGTAGGGATTTTCGGACCAGGTTGTCCGGTGAAGGTCACGAGTCTTTTCGGTTCTCGGTGGAGATCCCTCTTAGTTCCATCTTCATCTTAGGTAGCGCCGGTGAAGGTATCTTGTAGGGATTTTCGAGACCAGGTTGTCCGTGAAGGTCACGAGTCTCTTCGGTTCTCGGTGGAGATCCCTCTTAGTTCCATCTTCATCTTAGGTAGCGCCGGTGAAGGTATCTTGTGGGATTTTCGGACCAGGTTGTCCGTGAAGGTCACACGAGTCTCTTCGGTTCTCGGTGGAGATCCCTCTTAGTTCCATCTTCATCTTAGGTAGCGCCGGTGAAGGTATCTTGTAGGGATTTTCGAGACCAGGTTGTCCGTGAAGGTCACTGAGTCTTTTCGGTTCTCGGTGGAGATACCACTTTTAGTTCCATCTTCATCTTAGGTAGCGCCCGTGAAGGTATCTTGTAGGGATTTTCGGACCAGGTTGTCCGTGAAGGTCACTGAGTCTTTTCGGTTCTCGGTGGAGATCCCACATTCTTCCTTTCCCACCTCAATCAATCTTAATCCGGTTCGGTCGTTCTCCGGTCAAAGAGGCACCAAGGTTCATCTTGGGGTATTTTATCGAAGCCTAAGAAGGGATAAAGCCAGCGCCTCACCGCAGCGTTGCGGTTTAGTCTTTCTCCGATTGAAGAAGACACGAGTTGATTAAGGGGTATTTTATCCGAAGCCTAAGAAGGGATAAAGCCAGCGCCTCACCGCAGCGTTGCGGTTTAGTCTTTCTCCGATTGAAGAAGACACGAGTTCGATTAAGGGGTATTTCATCCGAAGCCTAAGAAGGGATAAAGCCAGCGCCTCACCGCAGCGTTGCGGTTTAGTCTTTCTCCGATTGAAGAAGACACCGAGTTCGATTCGGGGTATTTTATCGAAGCCTAAGAAGGGATAAAGCCAGCGCCTCACCGCAGCGTTGCGGTTTAGTCTTTCTCCGATTGAAGAAGACACCGAGTTCGATTCGGGGTATTTTATCGAAGCCTAAGAAGGGATAAAGCCAGCGCCTCACCGCAGCGTTGCGGTTTAGTCTTTCTCCGATTGAAGAAGACACCGAGTTCGATTCGGGGTATTTTATCGAAGCCTAAGAAGGGATAAAGCCAGCGCCTCACCGCAGCGTTGCGGTTTAGTCTTTTCGATTGAAGAAGACACGAGTTGATTAAGGGGTATTTCATCCGAAGCCTAAGAAGGGATAAAGCCAGCGCCTCACCGCAGCGTTGCGGTTTAGTCTTTCTCCGATTGAAGAAGACACGAGTTGATTAAGGGGTATTTCATCCGAAGCCTAAGAAGGGATAAAGCCAGCGCCTCACCGCAGCGTTGCGGTTTAGTCTTTTCGATTGAAGAAGACACCGAGTTCGATTCGGGGTATTTTATCGAAGCCTAAGAAGGGATAAAGCCAGCGCCTCCTGCGCATTAGGGTGATCTCTTGCCAGTAAAGAGTACCGAGCCTATGTATTCAATATCATAGCAACAAGTCTAGAAGAGTTTCATTCTTTTAGCACAACGTCACGTGCGGAACGGATCCAGATAATCCGCACGCTAGCCCAACTCAAACGGTAGTTGGTAAAGGCTAATCAAATCCGTTGATGGCTGAGGATTTGCCAAAAATCCTATAAGTATTATGGTTAATTATTTCAGACGAAATAAAAGAATCATAATAAGCAATGAAAGGAATGAATCTTATTCATTTGAAGCAAATATAAAAGGAGCTACAACTGTTTAAACATCAAGTCTATGACAAAGAATTTGTTGTTGGTGAGACACTTCACCATTGTAAGCTGGTGGAGTTCTTCACGCAACTTCGCTGAAGGACTCCTCGCCGATTGTTCGGTGTCTTCGTGGTTGCCTCCTCGAGCTCGGCCGGTTTACGCCCGACGGTCGAGTTCCCTAGGCCAGCGGTGAGGGCTTCTTCCTTGTCGGCCTTGGCCGACTCAAGCTGGTCATCTTATCTTCCTCGGCATGGAGCTCTCCCGGCGATATTATCCTCTCCGCTTTTCGCCACAATATCGATGCGGATGTGGCTTAGGAAGAATATGTCGGCAACAACAGCTCGAGCTGATCGGTACGGTCTCTGCATCGGACTTGAGCCCGGTAAAAACGAGCATCGCGCCATGCCTCTAAGCGAGTCGGTATGGCGGCTATGTATGAGGAAGCCCGGCTGCCCGTGGTTCTTGCGGTCTCTGAAGCTTTCCCTCGGATGGCGAGTGCGTCAACAATGGCTGAGCCATTTCGGGGTAACCCATATCCGTATCAAAGCCATCAGGGGATCAGCGGTGGCTTTGGCGATGAAGAAAGCCGCCATGAAGGACCTTTTCGATCCGGTGTTCACCAAAGAAAGAATGGCGTACTTCAAGCGGATAATAAGATGGGATGGATCTTCATCCAAAGATCAACGCCTCGCATCATGGAGTCGAGATGTAGGCTCTGCCGCGAAGAAAAAGAGGACTTTAGAATTTTTAGTAAAAATGGGTGAAAGCTTATTTGGCTAAAGACCCTTACCGTCTCCTTGATTGTAGTTTGAGGCTAGCGAGTCTACGAGGCGTATCTATCATTTGGGATCTTTGTCAACCTGGTGAGCCCTCGGTGTGCTCATCTATCTCAGCGGTTTGTGGTAGGATTAAAGGCGGCGGAAAGAGAGTACACATTTGCACAAATGGAATGTCTCAGCCTCTTTTAATTATAGTGGTATTAGCCAAATGGCTGGTCCTATAATTAATACCTTCTTCAGGGATGGTAGCTTCAGGTGAAATTTCACCAAGAGTATCATCACCACATGAGCCATAGCGAGTCATCCATGGAAGTGTTGCCATATAAACCCGGCTTCCACGAAATCTTCCACGGAGAAGTCTAAAAAAAAAAGAAGGCATTAGGAAGGCGAATGCAATTAAGATGAACAATAGGTAAAGTTACTTACCTCCTGCGGTGGGGTTAGCTTGCCTAGTCTCGGTTTGTACATTTGTCTCCTGCAATCTCTCTAAAAGAATAAAAAGCAAAGAGGCAATTAGTGGGGGTACGAATTCCGAGTCGTTCAATTCTCGCATTCGCCACCCAGAAGAGGAATTATCGATGTTAGATGTACCTGGGTTCACCGAATCAGGTCCTACATCGGCCTCCTCCGCCATAGCTCCATACATTTGTTGAGTAAAACTTGGCTCAGCATGAGCAGAACTGGGCTCAGCAGAATTGTGGGGAGGAAAATCAAAGCCAGGATCATAATCCCTAAAACCCCCTGCATGCAAATGAAGAAATGTCAGTCTCCAAAAGCCAAAAATTTCAGATAACATCACGGTGAATTGTTACCTCCGTCACTGACTGGATTATTACTGGTCAAGTCTATATCAAGGGACCGAGGATTCACGCGATTCTTATGGGCTAACCTCTTTCGTTTAACCCCTTGAGAGGGTTGAAATTCTTCTTCTTCAACAGTTTTTCCTGAAAATTCGGTTGAATGAGAAATCCAATAGAGAGGATGAGAAAACGAAGGGGAAAAAGAGAGAGTACCGAGGTTCGCAGCATGCGCTTGGTCCTCTTCTAAAGTCCCAGCACCAGAGTCGTGGAATTCCCCCTCAGCCTCAATTGGTGGATGAGATTGCGGCTTCCTCGAACTTGGCGGCATCGGAGATGTCCGAGTGTCGGCTCATAGCGATGCTTCGGCCACAGTCGAGATAGCCCTCACGGGGGCCCGGCTCGTTAGCTACTAATAGCCAACTACAATGAAGGAATGTCGACTCCGGTGGCGGTCACGAGCTCGGAGGCTGAATCTAGCACGGTACATCCCATGGCGGCTCCACAACCATGCTCGAAGGCCATCCACAAGTCCACCTCGTGCAGGCGTGAGTTCGTGTTCCCAACATAAAGTTGGTGGTAACCGAATTGGCGAGCAAAGCGGCGGGGAAAATAAGGCTCAATGAAGCATTCCTCCTTTACTCGGAAGGTGAGATACCACGGCACGATATTCACTAGCGGTTAAGCGACCAATGTCAAGTGAAGTCTGCGTGTTTCGGCACCTCCTCGTCGACCAGCGACTCACCATATTGACCGAGAGAATCGAGGAAAACATCTGGAAAAGATCCACCCTTTGTGAATGCATGCGTTTCTTGATCTCTGCAAAACCACGCCTTCCATCGCAATCCTCTACCAACCGCAAGAAAGGAGTAGGCGAATCTGTGGAACCGGTGCCGACATCATGTCGGGGCGATGAAGGACCAACCGTGCCATCAAATAGGTATATGGGAGCTCTACCGGACGGAAGGGATGCGTGATGATGGCTCATCCTTTCTCGATGCTTTCGAACTATATCGCAATCCACGGTGAATATTAGCCACCATCAGGAAGGAGAGAGTTCCTTCTTGTGGAAGGCTGAGCTGCCGAGGATAAAGGACCTCAAAGGTAAAGCATCATCGGATTGATATGGAACCACACACTTCTTGAGCAGTTGCAAGATAGCACGCTAGAAGAGTTGTCGGTGGATAGGCTTCACCGCATGCCGCGAAAGGTCGCAAACTTGGTCCACGAAGGAAAGCCTTCTTTGGCGTGGCGTATAAGAGTTAGCCTCGGACTTCTCGATCAGTTCGTTAACCTTGAAGGAGTGGCGGTGATAGTTCACATATTTCCTCGCCGATTTGTCCTCCAAATCTTTGGAACAAGTAGTTGGCGACGCTTGAGACTCACTGCGATTTCCTTTTGGCGCAAAGGTTGATTGGGCGAGCTATATAGTAATGACAAGTGAGATCCATAAAGTCTTATGGCGATGGTGTGTTCCTTCGGCCATTTCGGTTCGATTGGAGGAAAGTACTCGATATAGCATCTTCCCCATGGGTAGACACGAAATACGGTACATCTCATGCAAAGCCAACCCCAACTCACCGTGTTTAGTGAAAGCGTATTGAATCACGGATTATAAAGCTCGAATAAGGTGAAGAAATGGTTGGCAGCGATTGGAAGGCCATACATGGTGGCCGAATCGTTGAATCTGACCATAACCGCGAGTTCTCCATCCCATCGGTGAGGGCGTAAGTGGTTAAGCGACCCACCGATGCTTACTTGGCGAGTGAGCCAGTAGAAGAATCTATGGCGGGCGGCGGCATCTCGCCCCAATTTAGCAAAGCGATTCTTCAAAGTCGGCGGGAACAAAAAGCTCATCACGGGTGGTGTGTCCGACCCTACAACCCGAGGTGAAGGCCGATGGCGATTCTGTTGGAACCGGGCAGACTTTGGGTAATAAACCCACAATGAATATGATCATGCTCCTTGGTGAGGCATACATGACATCAGTGTCCGCGGCATGGTGTCTAAGGTCGGCCAATGAGAGCCGACGAGGTATCCGGGAATATACAAGGGGCCTCCGTCGTCTTTGTTCAACCACCTCTCACTCGATAAGAGCGTATCCAGGATCCTTAAGCGAGTCACCGAGCAATTATCTGTTTTATAAGGTTGATAGAGCTGGTGTCTCTTCTGAGTGGCGCATCGGTGACCAATCGTCGGAGAATCGGGAACTCCCCTCAAATCTGCCGGATCGTCTCCGTGATGTCTTGGTGCAAATCGGCGAGATAAAAATGGCGGGATCGTCACGAGGAATAATAGTCACTATGGCGTCCATCAACGTAAGGCTGGAAAAGCTCAGAGGAATAATCAACTGAAATTAGAAAAGATTGGTTAGTAAATGGCGTTGAATTCATCTTACATAGATTGAGTCCGACCTTATAGCAGGTATGGCGATTTCACCGTATCGAATACGGGAGAATGATAAATGTAGTCAGCGTAAACAAAGCGACAATATATATCCCATTCTGAAGTAAAGAGTGCGGTATGAAATCGCTCCGTTAAGGATATCGAGGCGGGTGATCTTTGAAGCCCCAATCCTCCACGAAGGAGAATCTCGGCTCTTCCCAATCGCCTCACAAAGGAGAAACGGCGGGGTCGTAGCAGTAAACACAATCTGGCGTCGGTCCCCACAAAGGAGGATTTGGCTCTTCCCAATCGCCTCCGCGAAGGAAGCGGCGAGGATACAAGCATACATATGCGAGAATGTCATAGCGGCTGGCCGCACCACCAAAAGAAGGCGTGCTTTCCGTTGCGGCGAGTTGATCGACTCCTCGGAACATGAGATCTTCAGCGGCGACGCCGGAAACTACAAAAGAAGACAAATAGAGTCGGATACACGGTTGAAGATTAGCAAATAAAGTGTCAAAAAGCTACAAACCGGCCTTAGAGCACCCAAACTGGCCGGCATTTCCATGCCGCCATGTAGATGGCCTTCCGGCCCCGCCTAGCAGCCATTACGGTATAAAGCTGTTTCCTAATTTGTCGAAGTTCGGAAGAATATTCTCACAAGAAATATTCTTAGGGATAACTTCGATCGTCGCGGATTGCATCGGCCGATCAGCGTCGCCCAATCCTACTCAACTAGGATTACGGTATAAAGCTGTTTCCAAATTTTCAGCGAGGAGTTCACGGAGAATAAACCCATATTCTTAAGGATAACTTCGATCGTCGCGGATTGCATCGGCCGATCAGCGTCGCCCAATCCTACTCCAACTAGGATTACGGTATAAAGCTGTTTCCTAATTTGTCGAAGTTCGGAAGAATATTCTCACAAGAAATATTCTTAGGGATAACTTCGATCGTCGCGGATTGCATCGGCCGATCAGCGTCGCCCAATCCTACTCCAACTAGGATTACGGTATAAAGCTGTTTCCTAATTTGTCGAAGTTCGGAAGAATATTCTCACAAGAAATATTCTTAGGGATAACTTCGATCGTCGCGGATTGCATCGGCCGATCAGCGTCGCCCAATCCTACTCAACTAGGATTACGGTATAAAGCTGTTTCCTAATTTGTCGAAGTTCGGAAGAATATTCTCACAAGAAATATTCTTAGGGATAACTTCGATCGTCGCGGATTGCATCGGCCGATCAGCGTCGCCCAATCCTACTCAACTAGGATTACAGTATAAAGCTGTTTCCTAATTTGTCGAAGTTCGGAAGAATATTCTCACAAGAAATATTCTTAGGGATAACTTCGATCGTCGCGGATTGCATCGGCCGATCAGCGTCGCCCAATCCTACTCCAACTAGGATTACGGTATAAAGCTGTTTCCTAATTTGTCGAAGTTCGGAAGAATATTCTCACAAGAAATATTCTTAGGGATAACTTCGATCGTCGCGGATTGCATCGGCCGATCAGCGTCGCCCAATCCTACTCCAACTAGGATTACGGTATAAAGCTGTTTCCTAATTTGTCGAAGTTCGGAAGAATATTCTCACAAGAAATATTCTTAGGGATAACTTCGATCGTCGCGGATTGCATCGGCCGATCAGCGTCGCCCAATCCTACTCCAACTAGGATTACGGTATAAAGCTGTTTCCTAATTTGTCGAAGTTCGGAAGAATATTCTCACAAGAAATATTCTTAGGGATAACTTCGATCGTCGCGGATTGCATCGGCCGATCAGCGTCGCCCAATCCTACTCAACTAGGATTACGGTATAAAGCTGTTTCCTAATTTGTCGAAGTTCGGAAGAATATTCTCACAAGAAATATTCTTAGGGATAACTTCGATCGTCGCGGATTGCATCGGCCGATCAGCGTCGCCCAATCCTACTCCAACTAGGATTACGGTATAAAGCTGTTTCCTAATTTGTCGAAGTTCGGAAGAATATTCTCACAAGAAATATTCTTAGGGATAACTTCGATCGTCGCGGATTGCATCGGCCGATCAGCGTCGCCCAATCCTACTCCAACTAGGATTACGGTATAAAGCTGTTTCCTAATTTGTCGAAGTTCGGAAGAATATTCTCACAAGAAATATTCTTAGGGATAACTTCGATCGTCGCGGATTGCATCGGCCGATCAGCGTCGCCCAATCCTACTCCAACTAGGATTACGGTATAAAGCTGTTTCCTAATTTGTCGAAGTTCGGAAGAATATTCTCACAAGAAATATTCTTAGGGATAACTTCGATCGTCGCGGATTGCATCGGCCGATCAGCGTCGCCCAATCCTACTCCAACTAGGATTACGGTATAAAGCTGTTTCCTAATTTGTCGAGAAGTTCCTAAGAATATTCTCACAAGAAATATTCTTAGGGATAACTTCGATCGTCGCGGATTGCATCGGCCGATCAGCGTCGCCCAATCCTACTCCAACTAGGATTACGGTATAAAGCTGTTTCCTAATTTGTCGAGAAGTTCCTAAGAATATTCTCACAAGAAATATTCTTAGGGATAACTTCGATCGTCGCGGATTGCATCGGCCGATCAGCGTCGCCCAATCCTACTCCAACTAGGATTACGGTATAAAGCTGTTTCCTAATTTGTCGAAGTTCGGAAGAATATTCTCACAAGAAATATTCTTAGGGATAACTTCGATCGTCGCGGATTGCATCGGCCGATCAGCGTCGCCCAATCCTACTCCAACTAGGATTACGGTATAAAGCTGTTTCCTAATTTGTCGAGAAGTTCGGAAGAATATTCTCACAAGAAATATTCTTAGGGATAACTTCGATCGTCGCGGATTGCATCGGCCGATCAGCGTCGCCCAATCCTACTCCAACTAGGATTACGGTATAAAGCTGTTTCCTAATTTGTCGAGAAGTTCGGAAGAATATTCTCACAAGAAATATTCTTAGGGATAACTTCGATCGTCGCGGATTGCATCGGCCGATCAGCGTCGCCCAATCCTACTCAACTAGGATTACGGTATAAAGCTGTTTCCTAATTTGTCGAAGTTCGGAAGAATATTCTCACAAGAAATATTCTTAGGGATAACTTCGATCGTCGCGGATTGCATCGGCCGATCAGCGTCGCCCAATCCTACTCCAACTAGGATTACGGTATAAGCTGTTTCCTAATTTGTCGAAGTTCGGAAGAATATTCTCACAAGAAATATTCTTAGGGATAACTTCGATCGTCGCGGATTGCATCGGCCGATCAGCGTCGCCAATCCTACTCCAACTAGGATTACGGTATAAAGCTGTTTCCAAATTTTCAGCGAGGAGTTCACGGAGAATAAACCCATATTCTTAAGGATAACTTCGATAACCCTTAATTTCCTCCCACCATAATATCCAAGAGAGGAATAATCGGCGGCGTGAAAGTCATGGCGACAGGACAATATGTCGATCGAAGAAACTTCACCCACCGTGGATAATCACATCCCAACAACGGTCAAAGCGTCGCTTTTCGCCGGTGAAGGCTAGGGCGATGGTTGAAAGCCAAATGGTCTCTGTTTCAACAAGGAATCCTCGGAGGATATCTCCATGAAAAAAGCAGTCCTCCCGCTGTGGTTAAACCAGCAACACATGTGATGATGGAAGAATTAGCCGGTAGAAGGTTATGAAATTCCACGTATCCGACACAACCAACGTGTCGCCAACAAGGAGTTCGCCGACATACGGATGAGTCCAAAAGTCTGATGGTTAGTCAAACAACAACCAACCGACACGAGTTACAAACAAAACTCACCAGCTTCGAACCAAGATTTTAACAAGCGGTCAGACAATAAATGCAGCACCGTGATCTTATCAGAAATCCTACAAAGAACTGGATGATCTGAAAGAATCGAAGACTTGAAGCTATCTTTTGGGACCCTCAGCCGACTGAAGGCCGGGAACCATCATGTCCAAAGCATCCCAGACTCATCAAGAATCGAGACTGAGACACTTTGGAGGGGGTATCTGTAGGCGTCGAAAAATACTTACAAGATCCCCAAAACCAACTCGTGATGGGGAGTCGGCGAATGACAACCCATCGAATGATCTGACGTCGAATCGTTAAAGGCGAAGCGCTTCGGCAATGAACCAGCGTCTAAACCGGTTAACGGTTTGAGCGAACAATCGGTTCAGGACCGTTGAACGGAGCGAACCAAAATTAGTCGGAATCAAATCTGACGGAACGGCAGAGAGGCGGAAGCAGCGGGAAAAGCGGCGGAAAAGGCAGCTTGGCGAAAGCGGCGCACCTCGGCAACTTGGTAGAGTACCTCGGCAAGTTGGCGAGGTGGCTCGACAAAGTGGCGACCGCGTGGCGAGTAGCTCGGCCACTGGCGGCCCCTCGGCCAGCAGCCAGTGACTCGACCAAGTGGCCAAGGTGGCAAACCTGTGAGCCACCCAACACCCCACGAGTTGTATAAATAGGGGTGTCATCTTCTGAGGGGCTTGGGAGGAGATTTGAGGATTTTCAAGGCCGGTTGGGAGATCTTCGAAGAATTCTTGCGAGATCCGCGGCGGTCGTATGATTCAGAGCACGTGACACAAGTTCGTCGGCGTCGATCTAGCGGAAGATGGCGAATTGGGTCAAACTACAGATACCCTCTAGATTAAGCCGTCTTAATCTCGGGGATAGCATTTGTGATTTCTCCTAGTAGATCTCACCGCTCGTGATCCTCTCCTTCATGAGTCACGATCCCCGAGGCGATCCTCTCCTTCGTGAGTGTGATCCCCTCGGTAACCGTTTCCTTGTGAAGCGAGCCCCTACATCTGTAGTTCGAACAGGGTCTCTACGGATGGAATTGCGGTGGTCCACGGACACAAAAGTCCGACACGGGCAAAGAACCCGCATGGCGAGGACCTCGATATAGCGAGAGATCCTCGTGTTTGTTCACTAAGGAGAAAGTTGTAATTTTTGTTTTCATTATGCGCCTTGAAATAAAAGGCATTCTTTTGTTTGAATTTTTGTTGTAGGCCAAAGAAGGCGTAAGCAAGTTCAAGCGAAGCAATGAATAACAAACCAACTTTCACCTGTGACAAGAAAGACTTTCTTGAATATTTATTCTTCTCTTTTAGTGCACAAATCTTTCAAAAATTTGGCATAAGTCGGATTTGTTCAATTATATCTAAGAGAGGAATGTTGACCTTAACTCGCTTAAAGGTTTCTAGGATCTTCTCCTCACGGGGAGTGATTCCTAGGCACGAGTCTATCACGGGTATGGAACAAGCTGGTTTAAACCTATCAAGACTAGGCTCGTGTTCGGGTTCGTGCTCTTGGTTATCGAGTGGGTGATTCATTAGAAGGAGAAATAACTTGTTCGGGTTCATGGGTTTGGCTTGGAGGCATTCTAATCGATTATCGACTTCTCTACCTGATCGAAGTGAATGGATTGCATTCACTTGAGCCTCATAGGCTGAACTTGTACCCGTGTCCTCTAGGTTGGTCACAGGTTGACTCGGAAAAGTTCCTTTCTCTCTCTCTCACTCATGGCATTAGCTAGTTGACCAAGTTGGGTTTCTAACCTAGCTATGGCTTGAGTGTTGGAAGTGAGGATTTGCCCAGTTGATTGCATGAAGGAATTCAACGTGTTTGATGTTTGAGTCAACGGTTAAGTGATGCGTGTAGAGGTTTTAATCAAAGTTTCTAGACCCTTTTCCAAAACATTAAGACGTTTATCATGATCAGCAATTTGAGGAGTGTGATTTGCAGATTGGTGATGAGGAGACTGATTTTGAAATGACAGATTCGGTTGTTAAAAATTGAGAGGAACTGTGTTTCCCCTAGGAAATTGTTGGTTTGAAGAGGGAGTGAAATTTTAATATCCGAAGTAGTTTTCCTGGTTCCATACAAAATTCGGATGATTTCTCCAACCTGAATTGTAGGTTAGAGAAAATGGATCATTCGGACGGCCGGAATCAGCGTTTAGACTAGTGGTAGGGGGTCCTAAAAGAGGACATTCCTCTGAAACATGAGATGGAGACAGACAGTTATGACATCCTGAGGCTGAAACTTGATTGATTTGAGCGGGAGCTCGTTCTTTGACTTCTAAAGCTTCTAACTTACGTATGATCGTCGCCATCTTTGCTTCAGCGGCTACATTCGTTTCTAAGGAAAGACCACTGGTTTTTGGTTAGGAAACTGATGAAACTCGGTCATCACAATGTTCCCACTGCTTGGTTTTCTCGGATAAACTCTCTAAAAAGTCCCAAGCTTCATCAGCATTTTTCTTCATGAAATCCCCTTGACACATTGACTCTAAGAAAGTTTTTGAAGAATAATCCAATCCTTCATAAATGATTTGACATAATTGCCACTTTTCAAGGCCATGGTGAGGACATTGGATAAAAATATCCTTAAATTTGTCAAAATACTTTCAAAAAGGTTCTCCCGAGATAATTTTAAAATTTTGAATGCTGTTTCTAAGCTTGACTGTTTTGTGGTAGGAAAGAATTTTTTCAGAAAAACTATTACAAATTCACCCCAAGTTGAGATGGAATCTGTGAGTAAGCTATACAGCCATTTTTTAGCTTTGTCCTTAAGGGCAAATGGAATAAATCAGAGTTTGATCGCATCTTCGGTTAAGTCCCTCATCTTGATCATGAGGTAAACTTCTTCAAATTCGGAGATAAAAATGTAAGCATCTTCGGTTTCTACTCCTAGGAATTTGGGAAGCATGTTAATAACATGCGGTGTAAGTTCAAAATTTGCTCCATTGACCTCGGGGAGTTTTATGCAAGAGGGGATTGCATTTCTAGTGGGGTAACAAATATCTTGAAGAACAGGAGGGTTGGTATTGGCCATTTTATTTGGCTCAAGAGATGGATCAAAACGAATTAAACGATTGGTATTATCCCTAACCCAAGTTTGCATACACCAAAATCAAACTTTTTTTTATGAAAAAGGACAAAAGAAAAAGTTAAGAAGATGATGAGAAAAAGAAAAAGGAAAAACTAACTAAAATCAAATCATGGCAATCACTTTTCAATCACCCTAACTCTAGGATTAAGCCTAAACTTGACTTAGACCAGCTCCTAACCAAAAATTCCCTTAATGAAAAGATCAAAGTTTACTTGGGTAATTAGCCAGGTAAGGATAGTACTAGAGGAAGATCAAAGATCAATTAAGTACCTCTTTCCTTGGAATGCCTTACATAACCCTAAACCTTGCCTTAGACACCAATTAATCTAAATAAACTTGGACCGGTTCACTTAAGGATTTCTTATTCTTTAATGAGCTCGAATCCTTAGGGGCCAACGTCTAATTAAATTTTAAGAGGCTTGGATAAGTGTAGTGAGGAATTAGTGATTTTTGGGTTAAGGAAAGGGTGATGAAATCCCTCACCTTATCTTGATTAATGAGTTTTACCCTTAAAAATATTTTCAAGTGAGTGCCAAATCAAGATGGTCAAATCACTTTGGTGAATTCCTACTATTATATGAAATGCAACCCTAGAAATTAAAAGCAACTAAAAAGGATGCAAAAGATAAAATCTTTTCATTTTTATTATGGTCGATAATCAAAGAAATGAAGTTTATTAGAGATTAGACAAATGTAAATTTCTTTTAATTTTTAGTATTTTTTAAATCCTAATTGTCTCTAATGTGGTGAACTATCTAAAGGTGGAATTGAAAATACTAGATAGAGAAGTTACCCACACAAAAGCAATGCAAAGCCTCGTTGGAGGCAAATCCTCAATCTCGAATCTTCAACTCTTAATCTTCAAACAAAAGAAAACACACAAAATAAGGAACCAAAGTTAATCAAAATCCTACTTATAAACACCGTTCCCCAGCAACGGCGCCAAAAACTTGATGGGGACTAAATGATGTCCTAAAGTTGCAAGTATACAACCTTCAAGTTATAGTATTTAAAATTATCGATCCTACGAGGAACGGGAAGTAGGAATAGTTTGTTCAAGTTTTGGTTCTCAAATTATGCGCGACAATTAGGACTTTATGTACATGGTGAAAGTGGTCATGAAAAGATTAGAGAGTGGATTGTGGATTATGTGCAAAATAAAGAAAACGAGGAAGAAAATGTGTTGTGGAGAGATTGAGATTGTGAAGGTGACAAAGTGTAAATAAATCAAAATGAAAGTGAGAATGGAGAGATGGAGAGTGAGAGAAAATAAATGCAAAGAAAATAAAATGAGATTGAGATGAGGGAGAGAGTAAAGAAAAATCAAGATCAAGAAAATAAAATCAATAAAGCAAAACATGGAGGATTCAATTAGAGATATGAAGGAATCTAGAATTAAATCTACTACCTAATTTCAATTATAAAATGTAGACCATTCTCTTTTGATCACATTCTATATTAGATTTATTAAGAATAGACTATCAAACCACTCAAGAAAAGCATAACCTATCAAATTATCATCTAAATAGAATTAATACTCATGAAAAGAATAACAACTAGATAGTAATCATAGAATTCATAAGCATAGACTATCAAATCACTTAAGGAAAGCATAACCTATCAAATTCTTCTTCTATCAATTAATTCTCTAGTTGATTAGCCTAAACATGATCTTTTAAGTATAAGAGAATAAGCCACAAAAGTATAAAAGATATTAGATTAGTTTCATACAATCCTAGAATTCCTACAATTATTAGTTCCACATAATTCCCTAGAGGGTCTTACGCCTCAAGGTGAATTAATGGAAAAAGAAATAAAATAAAGAATTCGCTTGAGGGTCTTACGCCTCAAGGTGAATTATGAAAAGGAAAATGAGAGCAAAGAAATAAAGAAAAAGAAAAGAAAAGGAAAAGAATGCAAATAAAGAAATGAAAGCATGTAAATCTAATCTACAAAGCATGTAAATAAAGCATGTAAATCTACTCTACTAAGCATGTAAATAAAGCATGTAAATCTAATCTACAAAGCATGTAAATGAACAAGAAAGAAAATAAGAAAAAGAAATAAAAAGAAATAAAAGATAAACCAACAACTCCTCGATCTTCATCTCATCCTCCTTTTGGTCCTTGGATAAGAAGAAGAGAAATTAAATTGAAGGGATGAAAATTTTATTTATTGTGTAACAAAAGTTATAATTTTTGGAAGGTCTTCTCAATTAAGAGTAACCCTCTTCTCCAAATGGAGTTTTTATAAAATATTTCACACTCAAACCTCTCCCCCTCAACCCCTATTTATAGCCCAACGGTGAACATGAACCATTGGATCAAACTTGGCCATCAAGGAAGAGAAATCACCATTAATTGAAATTGCTATAACCAACCGATCTAATCGGTTGACCAATCCACAACCGTTGGTTAACCGATTGGTCGACCGGTTAGTCGACCGGTTAGTTTCCAACCGAATTTATCTTTTCTTCATTTTTCTTCACGAATTTCTCTTGGATCACTTTGGTGTATTGGGCCTTTGTTTGTCTTCATATTTGGGCTTCAAAAATTAGTAGAAAATCAGAGGATTTGAGTCATTTGGGCTCTGATTCATTAATACTCACTTTACCTGCAAATTAAGATAAAAATAATTATTAGTAATATCTTTATTCATATAAAATAGGTAATGAGGGTATAAATTTGTAATTAAAATGTGATAATCAGTGCGACAAGAGGCCAAGAGCGGAGGAGCCCATCTTCTTCAGTGACACCGATTTAAAAGGTGTTGAGATGCCTCATGATGATCCTATTATCATTACAGCTGGGATTGACGGCTTCCAAGTGAAGAGGATCATGGTTGACACAGGGAGCTCGGTCGATGTCCTGTATATCGATGCCTTCAACAAGATGGGCATAAACAAGTCCAGACTGTAGCCTTGTCGGGGCTCGCTCATAGGATTCACCAGGCATGCCCTCCAACCAGAGGGGATGATCACACTCCCCCTAACGGTCGGCGAATACCCACGGTAGCCCACAGTCCAGGTTCAATTTTTGGTGATGGACCTCAAGTCGGCCCACAATGTTATATTGGACAGGACAGCCCTCCATCTCTTACGGGTCATCCCTTCTACATATCACCAAATATTGAAGTTCCCGACCTCTGAAGGAGTCGGAGTAGCCAGGAGCAACCAACGAGAGGCCAGATCCTGCTATCTACTCTTGACAAAGGGAAAGGGGGTGCAAGAGACCCTACCCATCGAAAAGTTTGCTTTCAGATGGAAAAGGCGTCGGAATGGGAGAGGACACGTCGAGGAGATTCAAGAGATACCGATCGACTCTGGAGGAAAGAAGAAGATCAAGATTGGATCCAACCTCGTAGAACCCCAGCGAGGAGTTATGATTGCGTTCCTATTGGCGAACCTCGATGTGTTCGCATGGGGACCTGAAGACATGCCGGGAATCCCTCCCGAAGTGATTAGCCATGAGCTGGTGGTCGACTGACACACCAAGCCGGTTCAATAGAAAAAGAGACATCCCGGCCCTGAGAGACAGAAGGCGGCCACTGACGAAGTTGACGGACTCCTAAGAGCCGGTTTTATCCGAGAGGTGCAGTAACCGGAATGGCTATCCAACGTGGTGTTGGTAAAGAAGGCTCTTGACAAGTGGAGGATGTGTGTAGACTTCATTGATCTCAACAAGGCCTGTCCCAAAGATAGCTACCCTCTCCCCCAGATCGATCAGCTAGTCGATGAGAGCGCAGGACATGAGCTACTTAGCTTCATAGCTTCATGGATGCCTTCTCCGGCTATAACCAAATCCTCATGGCGGAACACAACCAGGAAAAGACGTCATTCATTACGGACCAAGGGACCTATTGCTATAGGGTGGTACCCTTCGGTCTCAAGAATGCAGGTGCCACGTATCAGAGGCTGGTCAATAAGATTTTCAGGCCTCGAATTGGTCGCAATGTGGAAGCCTATGTGGATGACCTTCTGGTAAAATCGAAGCAAGCGTCGACCCACATATCAGATCTTGATGAGACCTTTTTAGTCCTCATGCGTTATCACATGAAGCTCAGTCTAGCCAAATGCGCCTTTGGGGTCCAGTCGGGAAAGTTCCTAGGGTTCATGATCACCCAGAGAGGCATCGAAATCAATCCTGAGAAGATAGCCGCAATAGAGCGACTACCCGAGCCCCACACAATGAAGGACATCCAGAGGCTAAATGGGAAGATAGTGGTGCTGGGTCGATTCCTTTCCAAATTTGTCGAGAGGAGTCTCCTATTCTTCAAAACATTGAGAGGGAGCAAGGAGTTGAAGAAAAGCGAGAGTTGGACGGCCGAATGCAGTGCAGCCTTCAGAGATCTTAAGACCTACTTAAGCACTAAGCCGCTGCTGAGCCAACCTAGAAAAGGAGAGACCTTGTATCTATACTTAGCCATCTCTCCTAAAGCCATCAACTCTGTTTTGATTTGGGAGGAGGAAAACACCCAAAAACTGGTGTACTATGTCAGCCGAATCTTGAAGGCAGGTGAACTCAACTATCCCCTCATAGAGAAAGCTGCCTTCATCCTCATTACCATAGCAAGGAGACTCCGCCCCTACTTCCAAGCCCATTCCATCATGGTGCGGACAAGTTTACCTCTAAAGAAAGCGTCCGACAGTCCCACTACTTCAGAAAGAATGGTCGCCTGGTCGGTCGAGCTCAGCACGATATATAGTTTGAGCCAAGGACAATAATCAAGGCCCAAGCCTTAGTCAACTTCCTCATCGAGTCGACCTCACCAAATGACGAACCAGCCACGCCATTGCTGCCCAACTCACCAGGAGCCTTCGACATCTCAAGCAGTCAAGGCCCACGTTCCTTGGGCACGCCACACCATCGAATATAATTTGCTAGAGTTTGCTTCTTGGTGGTTGCTAAAGGTGGACGGGTCCTCCGGTGAAGCCGGCAGCTGAGCACGAGTGGTCCTGCGTAGCCCTGACGAGTCGACGCACGAGCACTCCATCGCCTTCAATTTCTCCGCCTCAAACAACAAGGCTGAATATTAAGCACTTCTGGTAGGTCTTCGAGCCGCTTTAGCCATAAAGGCCGAGCGACTCTATGTTTTGGCCGACTCCCAACTTGTTGTCCATCAGGTGAACGGAGAGTATGCAGCCAAAGACTCGAGAATGGCCCTATATTTGAAAGCGGCTAAGGAGCTATTAGCCAAATTCACTAATTTCAGGTAGCCCAAGTCCCCTGTGCTCTCAACGCTCGGGCAGATGCTCTATCCAAACTCAGATCGACCAGCTCGGGAAGCAACTCAGGGCCCATCTACACAGATACCCTCAAGCATCCCAGCATTATAAAGATGTTAGAAGCTATCATGCAAACCAAAACTCTCGTGGAGCCCTGTTAGATGGATCCCATCATTAAGTACCTAATACAGAGGACCCTACCAGAAAATGCCATCAAAGCGAGGAGCCTACAAAGGAATGCTCGCCGCTACCTCATGCTTGACAATCAGCTCTACCGGATGTCATACTCCGGCGGTGGTGTGGGGCCCCCCTATCTACGATGTCTTCGGTCATTAGAGGCCATTTATGTGCTAAGGGAAATCCATGAGGGAACATGTGGGAATCATCCAGGGGCCAGAACTCTCGCACAGCAAGTCATTCGCCAAGGATATTATTGGCCCACCATAATAGCCGAGTCCAAGAGGCTTGTATCCATGTGCAAGAAGTGCTAATTCTTCTCAGCCATTCCGCGAGCAACGGCCACCGAACTCACCTCCGTTTTGAGTCCAATCCCGTTTGCTCAATGGGGACTAGATTTGCTGGGCCTTCTCCCAATAGCCTCGGGATAGCGAAAGTTTGAATCGTGGCCATCGACTACTTCACCAAATGGATCGAGGCTAATCCCTTAACAAAAATTGGTGAAAGTAATGTCACTAATTTTGTATGGAGGTCTATCATTTGCCGATTTGGTGTGCCCCTCTCCTTTGTGATAGACAATGACACTCAGTTCGACAGCGAAGGCTTTCGAGGCTTTTGTGATGAGTACAATATCCGCCTCAAGTTCTCCTCAGTTGCGCACCCCAAATGCAATGGACTTGCCGAAGCCGCCAACAAGTGCGTCCTCTAAGCTCTAAAGAAGAAGGTGGACGAGGTAGTCAGAAATTGGGTCGAGGAGCTGCCTAGTATTCTGTGGTCTTACCGCACGACTCATAAGAACTCAACGGGGGAAACCCTTTTCAAGTTAGCTTATGGAGCTAAGGCAGTCACCCCGATCAAAGTCGGCATGCCGATAATCTGACTGTAGCAGTTTGATGAAGACCTAAATTTAGAAGGGCTACGAATCGGACTCGATCTCCTAGACGAAGTCTGAGGGAAAGCTCTCTAATCCCAAGTCATTAACTAGCAGCGCGTCGCCCGGTACTACAACAGCAAAGTCCGACCCAGGAGGTTCGGTGTCGGTGATCTCATCCTTCGAAAAGCTACTTTCGATAAGGACACCAGACACGACAAGTTGGCTCCCAACTAGGAAGGACCCTACACAGTCCTTGAGGAGCTGCCTAGTATTCTCGTGGTCTTACCGCACGACTCATAAGAACTCAACGGGGAAACCCTTTTCAAGTTAGCTTATGGAGCTAAGGCACACCCGATCAAAGTCGGCATGCCGATAATCCGATCAGAAGCGCTTGATGAAGACCTAAATTTAGAAGGGCTACGAATCGGACTCGATCTCCTAGACGAAGTCTGAGGGAAAGCTCTCTAATCCCAAGTCATTAACTAGCAGCCTCTAAGCACTACAACAAAGAAAGTCCCACTCAGAGGTTCGTGTCGGTGATCTCATCCTTCAAAAGCTACTTTCGATAAGGACACCAGACACGACAAGTTGGCTCCCAACTAGGAAGGACCCTACACAGTCCTTGAGGAGCTGCGCCCAGGCACCTATCGGCTGAGAAGCCCCGATGGAAGGACTTTGCAGCATCCTTAGAACATTGAGCACCTCAAAAAATATTTTCAGTAATTCTATATATTACTTTTATTTACTATGAAATCCTTTTGAATCTCACTTTCATGTCGCATACTTGCGGTGCTAAATTTTTGCAAGAACCGAAAAGACCTTGGCGCCCTCATTAAGTCCAAGGCACCCGACCACTCGGTCGTCATTGCTGAAAAGACCTTGGCGCCCTCATTAAGTCCAAGGCATGAACACTAAGCCCCTAGAGTCGCTAACAAGTAAAACCAAGGCAGAGAACCCCCTCGAGCGGTCTCAAACCAAGAGAAAACCTTGGTGTCATTCATGAATAAACACAAGGCACTAGATCGGCGTATGGACAAGCCATTCGGTTCGCCTCATACGCGTTCGGGTCATTCCAACACAGGGCCAACTCACCTCAACTATCAATCTCACTCAAAGGCAAAGCAACGAACAAACAAAGATGGAAAAGAGACGAATGAATACACATGACAATAAAGAAGACAAACAAATCTAAGATTTTATTCACATCCTTGAGAAATTTACATCATCATTTACATCCACGTCTACAAAAAAGAAAAGAAAGTGGAAAAAGATACAAATTCTCATGCCCCTCGGCTTGGGTCGGGAGTAGGACTGGGAAGAGCAGCATCCGGGTTGGGAACTAGAGTCGGTTCAGCAGCGGCAGAAGCAACAGAAGGAGCAACGAGAAGAGCTATAGGAGGGGTGACCTCTTCTTGGTCATCCCCTGACTCGCCCTCATCATCACCATCATCCACTTCCAACGTTACTCCCCCTCCCTTCGTCTCAATCTTCTTCAATAAGTCAAGGCAGCAGGAGACTCGAGAGGGATAGAGGCTGCCAGGGGCAGGTCGAGACTCGAGAGGAAGCAAGGAGGTGAGATAGTCGAAGCCGGCCTTACAAGCTAAGGCTACTTTGACTTTACCTAAGGAACTATGACGGTATCTCTCCACCACCTCCGCCTTATGCTACTCCGAATCCAACTAAGCGAGTCAAGCCTTCAAGGCTTCAATAGTCACCCGAGATGCCTGATGGGCCGACCGCTCCTCCTCGAGGTCCAGCTTCAAGTTTTGGGCCACCGAGCGGTCCGACCAAGAGCTTTCCTGAGCCTCACGCTGGTGACGATTCTCAGAATCGACCTCTTCACCCAAATACTTGATTCGGTTGTTCCGCTCGGTGATCCCTTGCTAAAGATGAGCAACATCCTCTTTGAGGTTGGCCATCTCCTCTTTGAGCTTCTCAATGGTGGCCGACTACTTGGTACGGTGCCCCTTGAGCCCTTTACTCATGTCGTCTTTGATCTCGAAGCTCGACGCCATTTTCTCCCATTGCGCCCCCGCTTGCCTTCTCTAAGTGACCTCTCTACCGCTCTCCCTAGCCATCTTCTCATTTGCCAGCACCCTTTCAAAATTAGCGGGGAGCTTATACGTGAAGGAGAGTCGAGAGAATAGCTCATGCTCGATCAAGGCCCCCGTAGCAAATAGCCTTCAAGGGCCAAGTGCAAGCCCACGTTCGGGACTTCTGACAGCATCTCCACATCCCTAAGGAGGGCGAATTGCTCCAGAGCCCGAATCTGAGCCACATTGGACTCCAAAACTGAGCTCTCCTTATTGAGAGGCCTCTGGACAATGAACCTATCGCCCTCTAGAACCACCTCCCTATGAGAATGGTCACCCCTCATCTCCCCAATTAGCTTAGCTCTAAACTCATCCCACACTCATTCATCGAGCTCAGAGATGCAATAGTGGAAGGGCCAGCAGAAGCCGCTCTCCAGCGCCAAGGCGACATCAGCCCTCGGGATTTCCTCAGTGGGCTGGGGGAGGTCCGTCTCCTCTTAAGCAACTCCCGTCGTCTCGAAAGGCTCCTTGTCTGACCTTTGAGCCGGCTCGGTAAAGGGGCCTGGGTGCTCAACCCTCCACCTTAGGCTCCGGCCTCAATGGCCTCAGCCACTTGCTCACCCTCCGCCTGTCTAGGAGGGGAAGCTTCGTCAATGATGATGACCTCTGACTGCTGGGGAAGAGGGGCAACTGGCGGCTGACCCCCGACTGTGTCAATTTGAGCAGACCTGGACATCCCACTGGGCCCTTGTCCTCTGTCTAGCCGCCTCCTCTTCTTATCCAACTTCTCCTTCTTGGCGGCTGCGCTTGGTCCAGCCAATTTGGCCGCAATCTCCGCCATCCTCGACCGCAAGCTGTTTAACTCCTTGGGAACCAGCTCCTCCCTCAGCCATTTTTGGGGCCTCAGAGTCAAGACGAGCCCTGCCGAAGCTGAGTCCTCCTCCTTCAAATTCTTCAGGGGGTTCTTCTTCAAAGGGAGAGCCAGGAGAGCCGCTCTCACCTTGTCAGCCTCGGAGGGGGGAACCCTAGATATGCCGGCCGCTCAAAGCGAAGCCGGCTCAAAGAGATTACTCATCTCTCGTGACCCGGCATAAGTGCGGATCTTCTCGAGCTGCTGCCTCTCTTTAGCTAAGAGTATTTGAGGCCTCAGCACATCCTTCTTGATCTCGGGCCACGTGGAGCAAGATAGGATGGCGTCGGGCGCCAAGGACCCATACGAACTGCTCCTTCCAATCCCTATTGGACTCTAGAGCATCCGACACCAACTTACATCCACCTATGTAGTGGAAGTAGTAGTGGGCATCTTTCCTCATCATTTTGATGCTAACGAGGTTGCCGAACAAGCGCATGCTCGGTTAACGCCGACCCGGTGGCAGATCACCAAGAATCCCACCAAGACGGCGATGGCATTGGGCGTGAACTGCGAAGGGGACACCCCCAGAGTGCCACACACATCTTTGATGAAGGGGTGGAGCGACAATCAGAGCTGTACTCTAGATGAGCTAGGTATAGCGATGATGTATCCTTGCCGTGATGATACACCGGCTCATCCCCGCTTGGCGCTGACAGAGTGAAGGCCCGGGGGAGATCGTAGAGCTCATAGTAGACTTTGGGCTCCTGGGTGCAAATCTTCAAACGGATAGGCCAGAGAAGATTGATCCTTGCCTCATTACGGCCAGCAGTAGAAGCCTGAACAGCCATAGAGATCGTCAGAAAATTGGTGCAAGATCAATCGAAAAGTCAGAAGTGGGAAAGAGAGAAGCTGGGGCTAAAATTTGTGAAGAAAAGCCCCCTTCTACACCAAAGAGATATTTATAGGCTCCAAGGATGACACGTGGAAAAATTTGAATGCTCTATTCAACCCATTACGGACGGGTATGATTGACCTCAAAATCTGAATGGGCTGCACGAAAAATGAAGTGCCGCCCTCTTTACTCCGCACCACTCCGCTCAAGAATCGAAGTGACGATGACACACGGCATTCAATGACATTATAACATCTTTTCAATAGCGACCCCTCGCCTGCCTAATAAAGGCGCCTTGGAACTCACCACTTTGCGATTGATCAAATACAGTCGACACGGCTTATCAACCCCATATGTCGACAACTCGCGTGGATGACTAAAAACACGGTGTTAGTCGACCCTCCATAGAATCAACTCGAGCAACAGAGGCACTCGTCCTTGATAAAGCAAAGTGCCCTCCACTCAGCCTATTCAGATTTGCCCTCTTATCTTAGCCTCCATGTATAGAGGAGTCGCCAACCTGGCCGACCCCCATTCAGCACTTAATCATTTATTCATGAGAGTAAAGTGCAAGACTAAGACCTCAGCGTTCTATTTCATATGCTCGAGGCATATACTATCAGCCTGACAAGTGTTTAACTTTAAATTACATAAAGGCAGGCGAACCAATAGCAAGACTCTCCATTAAGTCGACTCTTCCCGTGAAATTCAAAGTACCGACCAAGCAACACAATAAATTTAGAGTTGGCTAAATATCTTTTTATTCATATCTTTCAAAATATTTACAAGGATGCATATACAAAAGTATAATAGAAAGATGCAAAAGTCCTAGGAGGCTAAGAGAGATCCATCCCCGCTTCCGGAGTCGGAGGCAAAGAGCCACTGGCAGAAGGTGGCGATGGAGTCGACCAAACCTCCTGCTCGACTCCATCATTCTTCCTGCCCGATGAGCCCTCGCGGGCCTCCCTGGTTGAGCCCTCACCTCCCTCCTCGGCCTTTCCGTCGGGGCCCCCATCCACTTCATCGTCCGACTCCTCATCCTCTGCACTGCCTTCGCCGAGATCGAATCCCCCGCCCAACTTCTCTATCTCCGAGAGCTCGCTCAAACACTTAGCAACTCTTGAGGGATAGTGGAAGCGATCGGATAGGCTCCTCATCTCGGCAGGGAGCTGTGCCATGAGATAGTCATACCCGGCCTTATAGGCTATCGCCACCTCCATCTTCCCGAAGATACCCTGGCAATACTCCTCGACAGCTTCCAAATGGTAGGTCTCAGACTCCAAATATGCGAGGCGTCTTTGGGCCATGACTAGGGACTCCTCACGAGGAGCACTTTCCTCTCGGAGCTTGATCCCAGCTACATGCTCCTCCTCTAGTTGGTCTTTCGCATGTTGAACAGCTTGACGCTCGACCTCAACTTGCACCAAGGCGAGATCCCTCTCCTGAAGCCCCTGCGAGACCTTCTCAGACAAGTGTCTCACCTTCTTATTGCTCTCATGGAGCTCGCACTTGAGCCTATCAATCTCGGTAGACTTCTGGGTGTCCGAGGCCTTCAGCCCATCGATCATCTTCTCCCTCACCTCCATCTCTCGGCGCCAGTCGACCAGTTCATTTTCCTTGGTCGACAACTCCCCAAGAGCTTTCTGCAGGTCGCCCCCTACGTCAACTTTTTGAGCTTCCAGCTCCCCTTAGAGCTTGAGATAGGAAGTTTGGATGTGCTCCATCCGACTAAATATCTCTTGCTCCACGAGAGCCCCGCGAATCAAGTAGCTCCAGAGGCTAAAGTGGAGACCAACATTGGGGACTTCCCGCAGGAGTTCTTCATCGCGAGGCAGCCAGAACTACACCACTGCTCTTGATTGAGCAATGCGAGACTCAAGGACTGACCCCCTCACGTCGAAATGATGGGCGGGCTCATGGCGATGCTCTGGGTCTGGCTCCTGATTATACCGAGGGCCTGAATCGGGGGACCCAATCAGCAGTATCCTCATCCTCTCCCAAGCCCCCGTCTCAATCTCATCGACACGATGTGGGTACGGATATCTCAGACCTCCTGAAGGAGCCACCTCTCCTATGGACGGCTCCTTCCCCTAGCGACGAGTCAACTCAGTCAGTGTAGCAGGAGCCATCTCACCCATTGTCTGGGACTCGGTCCCGGCCTTAGCCTCCTGTCAGCCTATTTCTTCATCTTCTTCGGCTGAGGACCCTCATCTACTTGGATAATTTCAGTCTCGGCCACCTCAGTTGTTGTCCCAGGCCCTCAGCTATGAAGCTTCCGTGGCATCTTCCTCTTCCTCTCAGCCTGTGCGGCCGAGGACGTTGGACCTGTCAACTGGGCCACTTGAGAACGAGCTGCCACAGCCTCTTTAGGAACCATGGCTTGGCAGGGACGCTTGATTGGCCCCACTGACGGCCTTTCTTGAGGCTCCGCAAGTGGAGCTGTCGAAGCCCCAACAGCTTCAATCGAACCAATGATCAGCTTAGTCACCCTCTCCTAATCTTCGGCCGTAGAAGTCACGATAGAGATGCCTGCCACCCGGAAGACGGAGTTGTCGAACAGATGCTCCATCTTGTGAGAGCCGGTGAACAATCTGATTCGATCCATGCCTTCCTCTCGTCGGACGACAAGTTCTCCATCGTTAAAGCTTCCCTTATTACCTAGGGCCAGTTCGAGCAGCCCAACTCTAAGTCGTCCCCTGAGATCCAGATGAACTTCTCTTTCCAATCCTTATTCGAATCGAAAAGATCAGTGACAATTTTGAATCGCCCCACCATCTGGAAATGGTAATGGGCCTCTCCTCGTACACTTTAACACTAACCAGATGGCCCAACACATTCAGAGATGGTTGGACCCCCAGCCAATGGCAGATCACCACATACCCCACTAACGTTGCAATGGCGTTGGGCTTCATCTGCAAGGACGATACACCTAGAGCGAAGAAAACGAGGTCGAGAAAGGGGTGTAGGGTTAAGCGCAAGCCGTACTCTAGATGTCTGATGTACAGCGGGTGTCGACCCGCATCATAATTGTAAATCGCCTGTGACCTCGTCGACGCCATCAGCTTATAGCCACGGGGGATGTCAAACTTCTCATGCAGAGACCTCAACTGAGGCAGCGTGACCTTCGAGTGAAGCTCTACCAGCAATTCCTATCTAGTGTTGAGAGCCTGAGATACCATTAGTGCTGATCTGAGAAAATCACCGGAGAAAGGGGAGCGATCGGATTTCTTTAGATTTGGAAGATTTTGCAGAGACAACGGCCTTCTCCCTCCTCTCAGCCACCATATTTATAGGCATCTGCATCAATAGCTATCAGGATCATAACGGTCAGGACGGTTCCAGACCAACGACCCGGATTGATTTCAAAATCTGAAGCCCTCACCTCAATCGAGGCGAGGCACGTCTGCCTTAAGTAGCCCGCAATCAAGCACGGACCGCGAAGCGACAACAGTCAAAAGATGTGCACTGACATCAACCACATCGCATCTGAAGAGACTTCTCAGCTCCCCTTCATTAATACACACCAGGACTCAAACAGTCCGCAACCTCATTTCACCCGGACCCGGCCCAAGCCGACTCTAAGTGAAAGGGGCCAGCTTTTATGGTGTTTCAATTACTGAGTATTAATCTCCAATCAGTAGCAGACGAGTGTCCCACATTAGACACATAATCAAACCAATTCGACACCTCAGGATGGCCAAAATCTCTAGCATAGCCGACTTGACGGGTCGATATCTTGTGAGAGATGACTCAAAAGGCTATACATGTCGACCTCCTTGGTAGACCGACTCGACAAGCAGCCCACTTGACCATCTACTTGGCCGACTTCTTGAAAGATGACTAAAAAAGTGGTACTTCTTTACACTCAGTCGGGTGAGTAGAAAGATGACAGTTACCTCGAGTCCCCCCCCCCGCCCCGCTGACAGCTCATCGCCATCACATTAAATACATGATTAGAAGCATTATTTCTCTATTCCCGAAGATCTTTATGACACATCGGACCACGTCGGCACCCCATGCCTCCAGTCACTTCATTATAAATGCAGAAGTGACTCCCTCCACACAGCAGTCGACACATGTAAAGCAAATGCTAACTCAGCCGCTAGCCCATACTCGACCAAAGTTACCAAACCACCCCTCTATTATCGCTATAAATAGGGGGACTAGGGTAAGCAATATTTTTTGCTCACTAAGAACTTCTTAAGTTCTTCACTTTCTTCCCCACTCAAGAAAGTTACTGACTTGATCGTCAGAGGAACAACCAGAGAACACAACTCCGCCTTCTTACGAGTTCTTACATGTGCATGGAAGAACAACTGGCTCATCTCAGAACTGGGTATTCGGAGAAGTTAGGGGACCCTCATCTCCATATTTCATAATTAAGTGACTGTGTGATTCCCAACATCAACAACAACCTAAGGTGGAGATGTCTGGTTTGACCTCCGCAACAGCTTTTCCTGAGGGGACACACAGTTAACCGACCCTCACTTTTTAATGGGACAGACTATACCTATTGGAAATCACATATGTGAGTCTTTTTGTTATTCACCAATTTTGATATTTGGACTAGTGTGTATAATGGCTATAGTGAACCTACTACCAATGTAGGTGATGCTACCGTTATCACTCCTAAAGATAAGTGGACCGCTCAAGAAAAATTATTATTCTTTAAATGCAAAAGTTATAAATATTTTTTATTGTTCCTTAACTGCTAAAGAATTTAACCGTGTATCAAATTGTTCTACTGTGCAGAAAATATATAAAATTTTAGAAGTTACACACGAGAAAACTTCACAGGTAAAAGAGGCGAAACTTACAATGCTTGTAAGTAAGTATAAGAACTTCAAGATGAAGGTCTCAGAAAGTATTTAGGATATATTCACTCGATTGACAGACATAGTGAACAAATAATGTGTTCTAAATAAAATTTTGCAAGTGCACAACTAGTGTGCGTAGAATGCAAGTATCGATCCCACGAGGAAGGTGTGATTAGAAAAATCCTAAAGACATTCTTGAAATGTGTAATGTGTAAGAAAAGAAGAGTGTAGAGATTGATTTGGGTGAGAGTGTTGCAAATAAAAAGAGCTCAAAACAAGAAAAGAAAATGAAAGAAAGAGAATAAGAAAATAAGAAAATCAAAAGGAGAATAAAATCCAAAAGAAGAAGCAAATAAAGAGATGGAGGAAATTAAAAGAATAGACTAGGAATCTAGAATTGAATCCATTAGTTAATTCCTATTTGGATTTAAGAACCACTCTCTTTTAATTCTCATATTACTTAGAGTTCTTAAGCATAGATTATCAAGTTATTCAAAATAAGTATAAGCTATCAAAAACATATTCAAGCAATATTACCATTCACTAATAGAAATAAATATCCGATAGTAATTTTAGAATTGAAAAATATAAAATACCAAACCATTTAAGATAAGTATAGCCTATCAAATTCTTTTTCTATAAATTATTATTCTAGTTGATTATCCTAAGCATGAGCATTTAAGCACAAAATGAGAGCAATTTAAAACCAAAAGGAAATTAAACTAGTTTCATCTAATCCTAGAAATCCTAAAGAAATTAGCTACTAATATTGCAAAAGCAAATAAATCCTAAATTATAAAGCATGAATAAAAAGCAAGGAAATAAAAATCTAAACTATAAAGCAAGAATAAAAGGAAGAAAATAAAAATCTAAACTACAAAGCATGAATAACAAGCAATAAATAAAAATCTAAACTACAAAGTATGAAATAAAAACAAGAAAATAAAATCCTAAACATGCAATTCTAAACAAGAAAATAAAAGGAGGAAGATGAAATCTTACATTATAAGGTGTTGGCCCCTTATAAAACAAATCTTCATCATCAAAAGAGAAGAAGAAGAAGAAAATTTAAAAGGAGAATATTTTTATTTATTGCAAGCTAAATTTTATAATTTTGGATGGTCTTCTAGATTAAGAGTAGTCCTCCTCTCCAAAATGGAGTTTTTTCAAAATTTTCTACATTCCTCGCTCTCACTCTCTGCCCCTATTTATAGCCTATAACAACTAAGATTAGCTTTTGGATTAGTCTTGAGTTCCAAGAAATTAAAATCGGCCATTGATGAGTTTCTGTTACACTCTAATCGATTAGCTCATCAATTAGTGTGTAACAGAATTTATTTTCTTATGTTGACTTATTGACTCGACTTCTTCTTAGGCTTTTGGGCTTCGTGGGCTTTCTCTAGACTTCTAGTAGGCTTCAAGTGGAGGTATATTGGACTTCTTTGATCTCTTAGTTGATAAATTCCTTATTTCCTGCAAATTCATAAAACAATCAATATTAGCAAGTATATTTATTCAATAAAATAGATAATGAGGGTATAAAAGTGCTGTTATGATCCTGAACATTTCCTAATTATTAATCCTAGATTAGAAGTGGAAAAATCCCAACATCAAGCTAATGAGCACTTCTATTCCATTGATTAGGGATGACCCGGACTTACCCGACCGAGTCGAGCAGATGCCTCACTTCCTTTACTCAAACCAACAAGCCATGCCGTTCGACTGCCTTCGCGAACGACTCGAATAGCGGTACTAGTCAACCCTTCGGTCGGCTGCCTTTATGGACAACGCGAAAGGCGGTGTGAGTCGATCCCTTGGACGCTCGATATCGCCCACTTGGCCGATTTTCTCCTTCAACAAACGACGGATACATGGAGTTTGGTCTCGATAATACATCAATATCGCATTTAATGTATGATCAATACCTTAAATTCTCCATCTCTCACAGTAATTAAGATACCTCGAAACATTCGGGCGGCAGACGTCACAAAATCCCATCCCATTAATAAACTCATTAATGACGAGGGAACAACACTAACTCTTGAGCTAATCTCCACTCGACACCTGTAAAGGCAAATCTTACACAGCCGCCTATGCAAGACATTAGTCCAGTCAGCGATCAGCACGTGGAGGTAAAGGCTGACTCACTTTCGGTTTCTTACCAAGCAAAGAGACACAAATACCCTCCGATTCTCCATATAAGTAGAGGACTGTACAATCAAACAAGTAAGTAATCTAACTCTGAATTTCTTCTCTGCTATCATTCAAGTATAACCCAATACTAACTTGATCGTCGGAGAGATCACCAGAGATCCCAACTCCGTTCTTTCCACAGGTTCTTTCCTGGTGTAGGTGAACTTCCTCCTTGACAGCACCACCGGGCATTAGAAGAGAGAGCGGACTCCGCTTTAATCAACAATTAATCCAGCAGTGATTATCGACTGTGTGATTTTCTACATCAACAAGTGCAATAAAATATAATGATCAACAAATCAAAAGCTTTAGGGAAGGAGTATGGTAACGAGGAGCTTGTGAGAAAAAAATTCATTCTCTAGGGATTGGGAACCAACAGTAAAGGCTATCGAAGAATTATAAAATTTTTCTAAACTTACTCTTGAGAATCTTATTGAGAATCTTCTCACTTATGAAGTGCGATTAAAAAAGAGAGAAGAAAATTCAAAAGATAACACTAAGAAGAAGTTGTTAGTTTTGAAGGCCAAAAAGGAGAAACTCAGGTCTAAAAAGAAGATAAAGTCAAGTTCAAGTTTCGCGGATGAAAATAATCATGTTGATCAAATTGTTGAAGGCTATGAATCCTTCCTCAAATCGAAGGATGGTTATAAATTCCTGCAAGACAAATGGGATCACTACACAAGCAAGGTGAGTAAATACAATTCTAGTAATTCTGGTACTGAACCAATTTATTTTCAGTGCAGGAAACCCGGTCACTTATGGAAGAATTTCCAGTTGAACAAAAAGGATTATAATGGGAAGGGCAAAAGTTTTAAAGTGACCACATGGAATGAGTCGGAGAGTAGCTCAAGCGACGATACTAAAAGAGCACACTATTGTCTCATGGTTAAAGATAGCAATTCGGATGAATCCCAACACGAGAGCTACGTAGTGAGGTTTATTCTGTATACGATGGTTTATATTCTAAATATAATAATATGTTGGGTCAATTTGGAAAGCTTGCTGAAAATATAAAGTTGTTAAAAAGATGAATTCAAGTTTAAGAAGGACAATAAATTATAGTGTGATAAAATTAAAAATCATTCTTTAATTGAATACATCGAATAATGCAAGTAAAAATACCTCTTTTGATTGCATACAATGTTCCATACATAGAGACATGAATTGTGACTTATCCAAGCAACTAACTGATAAAATTTGTGAAAATGAAAAATTAGTTGCTTAGGTAATGAGCTTTGATGTGAGTTATCTTCTGAACATATAACGTTTAAAACTCGATGCACTATTATAGTTTCTGAAAATGAACAATTAAAGTTTAAAAATATTGATTTGAAAAAGGCCGTGAAAAATTTTTCTAGTGGTTCTAAAGGTTTAAACATGGTCATTTTCAATCAACAATTTATAAAAGCTAAAACTAGACTTGGTTATTCATATTCAAAAACATAAACAATTTCAACCTTCTTTTGGAAGAGAAAATAATATCACTCTTTTGCACCACAGTGGCGTTAAAAATACTTACAAGATTCGAAACCAACTTCGTGGCGAAGTCGTGAATGACAACCCATCGAATGATCTGGACGTCGAATCGTTAAGACGCCGAACCCGACAAGAAACCCACGCCACAAGCACGGTTTAAACCGGACTTGAGCAGACGATCGGATTTCGTGACCGCTGAACCGAACGAACCAAGAACTAGTCCCGAATCAAATACGCATGTAACCCAAACCCGAGATGAAAAACGGAAAACGCCGAAAACGATGGAAAATGACGCTAAACGGCGAGAAAGGGCGCGACTCTACCAACTTGCCGAGGTACTCTACCACTTTGTCGAGGTGGCTCGCCACCATGGCCGAGCCACCTACCATTCTGTCGAGGTGGCTCGCCAAGTGGCCGAGCCACCACCCCTCCAAGTTGTATAAATAAGGGGGTCTTCAACAGAGGGGCCGGATTTTTGGACGGCTTGAGACGGATCTTTTGGAGTTCACCGACTTTGTCGATTTCGGGATTCTGAGCCGATTTTCGGGAGTTTGGATTCTCGCGAGATCTACGAGCCGCCGACGATAGTTCGGAAAGCACCCAGCACGAAGTTCAATCGACAGGTAAACAAACCGGGGCTATAGATCACTGGATTTCTCCTAGTAGATCTCACCGCTCGGCGATCCTCTCCTTCGTGAGTCACGATCCGGCGATCCTCTCCTTCGTGAGTGTGATCCCCTCGGTAGCCGTTTCCTTCGTGAAGCGAGCCTTCCGTCTGTAGTTCGAATCCGGTTCCACGGATCGAATTGCGGTGGTCCACGGACGATTCAAGTCCGGCACGGGCAAAGAACCCGCATGGCGAGGATCACGATATAGAGGGATCCGAGCGTTTGTTCACTCAGGAAGAAGTTGTAATTTTCGTTTTCATTGTATGCCTTAAAATAAAAGGCATTTCTTTTGTTTGAATTTTGTTGTAGGCCCAAGAAGGCATGCGAATTCGGCAACAATGAATAACAAACCGACTTTTACGCGAACAAGGCGACCACGATGGGAACCCACCGGCCTCGATCAGGTCGTCGTGCGCTGCAGCGGATTCTTATCCGGTGGAGGAAGAGGTCGAGTTCGAGTTGACCGAGGAGAAGTTCGAGGAGTACCTATCCTCACCCTCCTCCAGATCCAGTTCCCCGCCCGCTCCAAGAAGGTCTCGCTGCAAGGAGAACCCGATGGGCCTCGATGTAGAGCCCGGGGCGGCGAGTCTAACCAGCTGCCGGTGGTGAAAAATCCCCTCGGCCGAAATCCGGACTACAGCGGCGCTGAGATGAGCAGCGATAGCCGCCCGCACTCTCCAAGCGAGCCCGCCAAAGCGGCGACAAAGCATGGCGCAAATATGCCAAGGCCGTGCAATCCATGGATGGGGTCCTTCTGGCGGATCTACAATCGAACTTCGGGACCGCCTCAAGTGATCGACGGTCCATCCGAGGTCGTAGCGAGTGGATCCGTGTCAAGCGGAACGCTCCAGCGCCGAGCGTATTCGGGCGTCGTGCACTTCTTGCACAGGCACGAGCTTTGGTGCAGCAAGCTCGTGAATTGAAGAAGGAGGTAGTAAAGAAGCCGCCAACATACCACCAGGTTTGGAGGCCCAAATCTAATGGTACTCCAACCCGGTAGCGGCTTCAAAAGCTAAGATTGCCAACATTTCACTTCCTGTCCCGGCGCTTAAGCTGAAGGCCGCAGGCGTTGCAAACTCAGCGCCAAAGTCCAAGTCCAAAGGTGCCTCAAAGTTAAAGGCGTCTGCACCTGAACCGGTGGTGAAGCCGATTACAGCCCATACTACCAAACCAACTATCAAGGATCGTCTGGGTCCTCTGAGAGAATCACGGGTCACTCCTCATGCAGGAGGTCGCACCCGCTCCAACAAGGACAAGAAGACTCCTGCAGCCCCTCCTATCGGACTGAAAGTCGAAGTCCGAGAGTCTGCTGAGACTTCACACTCACATCGGTGAAAGTCTAGGCGAGTCACTTTCGGAAGTTTCGATGAATTGACCCGTCCTCGGAAGGAGACGTTTTCATCTGACGATGAGGACGTTATACCCGAGAGATCATGCCAACACACAAGAGGTTGCTCTGGCACTCGTACCGATGAGTTATACTACGGTACTGGGGGTACGAAGAAGGCTCGAAAGAGCTCTCCTAGCTCGTCACAGTCATGGTTTTGCTCTAAGCTCATCAAAACGGTGCTCTCAAAGTGTAATTGCTGTCAAGAAACTACAGAAAGGGTATCGGTCTTCCAGAGGCTTAGCACCAACACACCGAGACCTAGGTCAAGGCGACTCCGCAGAAGGATGGCATCCCGAGAAGATGAATTTCCAGAGGTCACTAATAATATGACCAGCAAAGAACCATCATCACGGGCTATTGCGCATATAGCTAACTTTTTCGGGTCCGGGACTATCCGGCGTCCGGAACTCGACAAAAAACTGCCCGGAGGATGATCGTCGGATATTGGCTCATAATCGCCTCTAATCATCTTGTATCTAGTGAAGGAGCCCCAAGAAATGCTTATGATCGATGCGGATCAAGTGGCTAAAATGCTAGGCGAGCGTTGGCTAAACAACGGAAAACTTCAAGCTAGAGATGGATTTGGCCATGCAGATGATAAGAGAAATGCGACCAACAGATCAAGCCTTGACAAAACATCGAGGTGAATCAGTGGCGCGCTCGACATCGATCAAGATGGCGACTGGTCGGGGAGGAAGCACAAGAGGATGATAACCCTCTGAACCCGCCTTGGCGCACATAGCGTAGATCTTTGTTGCTCATGAGCGAGAAAATCAAAGACCTCGAGCAAAATCAACTCATTGATTTCCGCTCAAGAGGTGAAGAAGACAGTATTCCTTGCCCATACCCGAGGGAGTGGAAATCAATCCCATACCGTCAAAGTTTAACTTAATAAACTTTACACCGCTTGATCGGAAGGGTTTCCGACGCAAAGACTTGATTTACTTCAAGTCGCACTCGAGTCATATCTGGAAGCGAGCCCACGATGGTTCGGTCATTCGTTGGTACCACTGCGGGCTGCCGATTGGTACCGCCGTCTCAAGCGGGGAGCATTGCGGTAGGGGCGACATGGAGTCTAGCTTCCTCACCAATTTCTTCGGCGGCGATACGAAGTATCGATCGACGTGCTTCGGCAGCGAAGGGCGGCTGTGGATATCTTTGTCAAACGATTCTAACAAGGCAATGAGCTGTCGGGATCAATAGCGGAAGAGTTCATCCTTCGCACCGCCATAACAACTTGTCGATAGGCGTGCTTTCGAGCAATGGGGACAGCACCATCTATAACGTGGAAGGACTTGAAGGTTCGTGGGCAAAACTGAAAAGATTCCTCAAGAGGAAAAAGCGGAAAAGAGGCCGGCCAACGGAAGCTCGAAGCGTAACTTTGTCCCATCGCGGCAAAGGGAAAGCGAGCCAAGGCGGTGGTTCGCGAACCAAGCGTTCAACTCAACCCGGCGGCGGCAGCGGCAGCAACAACAGCGAGCAGCGGGCACAATCAACATGGCAACTGGGCCGCAGCGAAGGCCTCGGGCGAGATTCGAAGTCCTATTCCTTTAGGGACGGCGAGATTCCGGTCTCTTCAAATATCTTGTCGAAAATAACAAGATCAAGCTCCCTCCGATTCAGAACCAAGAGGAAGCGATGAGGACGAACGACCCAAAATACTACGCGTATCACAGGGCAATTCATCACCCCACTAAATCCTGTTTCAGCCTTAAGGATAAAATCCAAGCTTTAATTGGCGTGGCGTCATCACTATGAAGTCGTCCAAAGAAAAGAAGGTCGAACAAATCACGGTGTCCATAAGCTTTGGGTCAGTGCCATTGACATGGTTTGAACCCAAACCGGTGGTCAAAGTCGCAATGAAGACGGTGAATGACGACCCACACGAACAACGCCAGAAAGGGCTTGTATCGTATACAGCCCCAAATGGCGAAGTCTTGTGGATCCACCCAGACCTGCTTGAAGATGAGCAATGGGTAACCTCTTCTTCATTAAAGAAAAAGTCAAACCGGAAGGGAAAGGCATGCCATGCTATACGCAGTGCGGAGGAGATGGCGAATAGGTGATGACATTCGGTGTCAGAAGGGAACACGAAGCCCATGCCACGAGGCGGACAGTACAAATACAAGTACCGAAGTCCCGACCGAATGCCAAGGCATTTGTCGGTGGGGGTACCAACAATTCCCCTCACTGCGTTCTTGAGAAAGTGCAACAGCGGTAGCGAAAGAAGCCAGTGAAGCGACATAGAAGTTCGACTCGAAGCGGTCTCGGTTCAATCACCCGATTAGAAGAGACAAACCGAAGCTCCAACTCCCATATAAACCGGCGTTATGGCCCAATTAGCTAATATTCCCGCAAGAATCACTCTCTGAGTTCTTTGCGGTTGTCAAAAGAGACAAGAGAAGCTCTTCAAAACTGGTGATTGAGGTTTTCCTCACCCGCATTAAGTCGAGTCCGTAAGAGTTGGCCCAACAATGCAACCTTGCCGCTAAACACTTCCCTGCATCACTTTTACAAAGGAGGACATGCGGGCGAGGAACTCCAAGCACGATAGGCGCTATACTTCAGGGTATATTGGCTCTAGTGAAGTTAGCAGGATCAAGTCGATCCGGGTTCGCCGTGAGCATCATGCCCTGCGCCTCATGTATCATCTTGGAATCCTGCCCGATAGGCTGGCGTCAACGAACCTGATGATCTAAGGATTTAACACTAGCGGGTCTCGGCCGTTGGTAAAATCGGATAAAGTGCCAAATGGGGACTTAAAGTCCAAGTCACCGCTATGTGATTGACGCAGACTTCCTATAACTTATTGTTGGAGTCGACCTTGGATCCTGATAGCGTTATAGTCCCATCCACTCTTCATCGATGTCTCAAGTATGTAGACACGAATAATGAAGTCAAGGCGGTGGTCGCGGACAAACAACCGTTTAAGGGGATGGAGAATTATTTCAGCGATTCTCTCCTCTACGGTAATGAGTCGGCGAATCATCGGCCCAAGGACAGCGGTGAAGAAGGCGTCTAGAAGCGGGCTTGATTATAGTGGTGGTTTTGTTTTAAATGACATTGTACCTTGTAATCAATCTTGGCGATGAAGAATCGTCGGATGAACATTGTAATTGGCAAATTGCCGATGAATCAATAAATGGCGATTTAGAGTACCCTTTGTCTTTGAATGATGTGATGATAGGTTTATACAACGATCGAGTTGCACACCGCCTTCGGTCATCTTGCTTTACACAAAAGCGGTTAGAGACTCCTTTGGGACAACACTCGCCATCCCACCTAAGATCGAGTATTGAAAAGGACTTGGTTTCACGGTAAAGGAGATCGGTTCGGCACCAAATCATTTCTTAGAAGAAGACGAAGATGACAATGGGCCTATCCTCCACATTGAGATATAGTCGAAGCAGGTATCATGAAGAAGTGGGGTACAACTTGAAGCAAGGGAAGGTCTATGTTTTGGTGAGGTCCTCGAGTCCCTCCTAAGCGACATATGTCCCAGAGGAAGCGGATAACTACTACGCATTTAGAAGGGGATTGGGATACGAATCCTCTTGAAGATGAATGCTCATGGTGATTGATAATAATCCACCCGATGAGGGGGCGGACATTAAATGCGATTCTTGGCTTGGGATTAGACACCGGCCTGGAGAAGCCTTCAAGGCTTTGATGTCAAATATGGCTACGATCGATCACGCTACTTGTTGAGAGTGATGAAGACATGCCAACATGGGAAGACCCATGGATCCATCAACTCGAGAGCGGTTTGGGGATAGATTCAACAAAGAGAGCCCCCACTAAGGATGAGGTAGTCGAGGTTAATATGGGTGATGAAGAGCATCCTAAGCTCATAAACATCAGCAATACTCTTCCCTCGGAAGAGAAGGAAGATTGATGCCTATGTCGGAAATATATCGATGTATTAGCACGGAGCTACGAGGACATGCGGGACTCGACCCTAATGTGGCGACACATCACCTCAACATCAAGGTGGATGTCAAACTGTCAAGCAACGGCAAAGGCGGTTTAAGCCCACAAATCTTGCGGGCAATCGTTGGCGAAGTGAAGAAACTCATAGAATCGGGATTCATCAAGGAAATTCAACATCCGGATTGGGTGGCGAATATAGTCGGTCATGAAGAAGAATGGTTCGATTAGGATGCAGTATCGATTCTGAGACACAGCGGCTGCTTGCGAAAGATGACTTTCCTCTTCCAATCACCGATGTCATAGTCGACAATACATGTGGATTTGAAAGAATGTCGTTCATGGATGGTTTCTCGGGATACAATCGGATCAAGATGCACCGATGATGCCAAACACCACGGCGTTGAGCAGCCCATCGGTATATATTGCTACGGTCATGCCGTTCGGCCTCAAAAATCTTGGCGCCACATATCGAGCAATGACTAAGATTTTCGGGATCATCTCGGAAAAGCGGTCGAATGCTCGTCGGCGACTTGGTTGTGGCGTGACAAAGGAGATCACATCAAAGATCTTAGAGCGGTATTGAGCTCATGCGAACTCATCGACTAAAGATGAACCTGCCAAATCCTTCCTTGGGATGTCGGTGGCAAGTTCCCGGCCGTCGTCACCGACAAAGGAATCCACGTCGATCGACAAAGTGAAGGCGATCCAAGAGTTGCAACCCAGAAATCGAGAGAACTTCGAGGGGTTACAAAGGCGATTGGCGTACATCCGGCGGTTCATATCAACCTATACGGGAAGTGCCAACCGTTCTCTAAGTTGAACAAGAAGAGCGTGTCATTTATTTGGGGCGGCGCTTGAAAGAGCATTGAAGAGATCAAATCGTATCTCGCTAAACCTCTATTCTTGTTGCACCGATGCGGAAAACCGTTTACGATCTCGTCAAGGCAGCGGATCACTCGTTAAGCGCCTTTTCGCGCGAGGCGATGCGGCGGTCCGCGAGCGGCGGTGTATTACTGGCCGAATTAGTGGTGAGTCGATATCAATGGTGAAGCGGTGCCTTGCATTAGTGTTAGCGAATTGAAAATGCGGCACTATTTAGTCGGACGGGCGATTTATGTTATCTCTAGCGTAAATCCGGTCGAATATTTATGACCCACCGGCCTCAATGAGTTGGCGTTTGGCGAAATGGGCCTTGCTCTTGTCCCAATATGACTTGCACTTCAAACAAAGAAAGTCGGTCAAAGGACAAGCGATTTGCGATCTCTTGGTACGCCAACCCGACAGTTGAGCTATATGATGATCTTCGGATGAAGTCCACGAAGTCAACACTACATCGCACCAACAAATATGGCGATTGTACTTTGTGAACTTCTCGAGCTACCAGCGTGGCAAGTGCCCGGATGTTCTAAAATCTCCGTGGAGTCGGAGTTGTCTTGATTTCCCGAGGGAATCATGTCATGCCCATGCTTATTCACTCGAACCTTGCTCTAATAGCGTGGCGAATACAATCGTTACTTATTGGACTTAGTTTAGCCAAGGCTGGGGTGGAATATCTCGAAGCGTCTGGCGATTCGCAATTGATAGTTAAGCGGTCCGTGGTGACTATGAAGTTAGGAACCGATCACGGTCCCCTATCATCGGTGGCGTTGAAATGGCGGACTTCGTTGAAGAGTTCTTCATCGAATATATCCGCCTCCAAAGCGCTCGCGGATGCGGCGTTAGGCGTGTCGTTAGCACAACCTTAGAGACCGAGCAATTAGTTACGGTCAGGACTCATCAACTCTTCGTACCAATATATAATGAGGTACAAGAAGATGAAGGGGTAATTACCAAAGAGGTACATGCAACCCAAACCAATTGGAGCCGAGATTGGCTTTCCTATCATCGACTACGTCTTGCGGTATACGCGAGGCGTGAAGGAGAGTCAATCGGCGAAGAGCTCCAAGATTCTTCTACACACGGAGACCGGATGTTATATCGTAGAATGCGATGGTCTTTTACTCCGATGCCTTTCAAACAAAGAGGCAGAAGAGGTCCTTCGGGAAGCACATGAAGGTGAATGCGGCGCGCACCAGCCTGGTCCCAAACTCTGATCGAATCGGAGAATGGGCTACTTTGGCCAACAATGATTAATGGCGGTCGCGTATGCTCGGAGATGCCGCGTGTCAAATTCCAGCGAATTATATGCATCGGCCTCGGGCGGTTGCATCCTTCGGCCACATCACGGCCATTGAGACATGGGGAATGGGCGTTGTAGGTCCCATTTTCCTCCGTCGGTCAAAGGCGTCGGTTTATTCTAGCGATCACCGACTACTTCTCCAAGTGGTGAAGCAATCCGCTAAAAGAAGTAAAGGCGAAATCGTCGTCAAATTTATCAAACACCATGTCATCTACCGACCACGGTGTCCCAAGGCGGATCGTGCATGACAGCGGTCCCCAATTCATCGGCAATTCCTTCATCGGGTTTTGCGAGAAATTCAAGATACAAGGCGTCTAGTCAGCGACCTATAATCCGGTACCAAATGGATTAGCGAGGCGTTCAACAAGACAATCATCAAAATTCTATGAAGCTTGTGAAGAATAACAAGCGAGGCTGGGATGATAAACTTCGGTTCTCGGTGGAGATCCCACTCTTAGTTCCATCTCTCTCTAGGTAGCGCCGGTGAAGGTATCTTGTAGGGATTTTCAGACCAGGTTGTCCTTTGAAGGTCACGAGTCTCTTCGGTTCTCGGTGGAGATCCCACTCTTAGTTCCATCTCTCTCTAGGTAGCGCCGGTGAAGGTATCTTGTAGGGATTTTCAGACCAGGTTGTCCTTTGAAGGTCACGAGTCTCTTCGGTTCTCGGTGGAGATCCCACTCTTAGTTCCATCTCTCTCTAGGTAGCGCCGGTGAAGGTATCTTGTAGGGATTTTCAGACCAGGTTGTCCTTTGAAGGTCACGAGTCTCTTCGGTTCTCGGTGGAGATCCCACTCTTAGTTCCATCTCTCTCTAGGTAGCGCCGGTGAAGGTATCTTGTAGGGATTTTCAGACCAGGTTGTCCTTTGAAGGTCACGAGTCTCTTCGGTTCTCGGTGGAGATCCCACTCTTAGTTCCATCTCTCTCTAGGTAGCGCCGGTGAAGGTATCTTGTAGGGATTTTCAGACCAGGTTGTCCTTTGAAGGTCACTGAGTCTCTTCGGTTCTCGGTGGAGATCCCACTCTTAGTTCCATCTCTCTCTAGGTAGCGCCGGTGAAGGTATCTTGTAGGGATTTTCAGACCAGGTTGTCCTTTGAAGGTCACTGAGTCTCTTCGGTTCTCGGTGGAGATCCCACTCTTAGTTCCATCTCTCTCTAGGTAGCGCCGGTGAAGGTATCTTGTAGGGATTTTCAGACCAGGTTGTCCTTTGAAGGTCACTGAGTCTCTTCGGTTCTCGGTGGAGATCCCACTCTTAGTTCCATCTCTCTCTAGGTAGCGCCGGTGAAGGTATCTTGTAGGGATTTTCAGACCAGGTTGTCCTTTGAAGGTCACTGAGTCTCTTCGGTTCTCGGTGGAGATCCCACTCTTAGTTCCATCTCTCTCTAGGTAGCGCCGGTGAAGGTATCTTGTAGGGATTTTCAGACCAGGTTGTCCTTTGAAGGTCACGAGTCTCTTCGGTTCTCGGTGGAGATCCCACTCTTAGTTCCATCTCTCTCTAGGTAGCGCCGGTGAAGGTATCTTGTAGGGATTTTCAGACCAGGTTGTCCTTTGAAGGTCACGAGTCTCTTCGGTTCTCGGTGGAGATCCCACTCTTAGTTCCATCTCTCTCTAGGTAGCGCCGGTGAAGGTATCTTGTAGGGATTTTCAGACCAGGTTGTCCTTTGAAGGTCACTGAGTCTCTTCGGTTCTCGGTGGAGATCCCACTCTTAGTTCCATCTCTCTCTAGGTAGCGCCGGTGAAGGTATCTTGTAGGGATTTTCAGACCAGGTTGTCCTTTGAAGGTCACTGAGTCTCTTCGGTTCTCGGTGGAGATCCCACTCTTAGTTCCATCTCTCTCTAGGTAGCGCCGGTGAAGGTATCTTGTAGGGATTTTCAGACCAGGTTGTCCTTTGAAGGTCACGAGTCTCTTCGGTTCTCGGTGGAGATCCCACTCTTAGTTCCATCTCTCTCTAGGTAGCGCCGGTGAAGGTATCTTGTAGGGATTTTCAGACCAGGTTGTCCTTTGAAGGTCACGAGTCTCTTCGGTTCTCGGTGGAGATCCCACTCTTAGTTCCATCTCTCTCTAGGTAGCGCCGGTGAAGGTATCTTGTAGGGATTTTCAGACCAGGTTGTCCTTTGAAGGTCACTGAGTCTCTTCGGTTCTCGGTGGAGATCCCACTCTTAGTTCCATCTCTCTCTAGGTAGCGCCGGTGAAGGTATCTTGTAGGGATTTTCAGACCAGGTTGTCCTTTGAAGGTCACGAGTCTCTTCGGTTCTCGGTGGAGATCCCACTCTTAGTTCCATCTCTCTCTAGGTAGCGCCGGTGAAGGTATCTTGTAGGGATTTTCAGACCAGGTTGTCCTTTGAAGGTCACGAGTCTCTTCGGTTCTCGGTGGAGATCCCACTCTTAGTTCCATCTCTCTCTAGGTAGCGCCGGTGAAGGTATCTTGTAGGGATTTTCAGACCAGGTTGTCCTTTGAAGGTCACTGAGTCTCTTCGGTTCTCGGTGGAGATCCCTCTTAGTTCCATCTCTCTCTAGGTAGCGCCGGTGAAGGTATCTTGTAGGGATTTTCAGACCAGGTTGTCCTTTGAAGGTCACGAGTCTCTTCGGTTCTCGGTGGAGATCCCTCTTAGTTCCATCTCTCTCTAGGTAGCGCCGGTGAAGGTATCTTGTAGGGATTTTCAGACCAGGTTGTCCTTTGAAGGTCACGAGTCTCTTCGGTTCTCGGTGGAGATCCCACTCTTAGTTCCATCTCTCTCTAGGTAGCGCCGGTGAAGGTATCTTGTAGGGATTTTCAGACCAGGTTGTCCTTTGAAGGTCACTGAGTCTCTTCGGTTCTCGGTGGAGATCCCACTCTTAGTTCCATCTCTCTCCTAGGTAGCCGGTGAAGGTATCTTGTAGGGATTTTCAGACCAGGTTGTCCTTTGAAGGTCACTGAGTCTCTTCGGTTCTCGGTGGAGATCCCACTCTTAGTTCCATCTCTCCTAGGTAGCCGGTGAAGGTATCTTGTAGGGATTTTCAGACCAGGTTGTCCTTTGAAGGTCACGAGTCTCTTCGGTTCTCGGTGGAGATCCCTCTTAGTTCCATCTCTCTCCTAGGTAGCGCCGGTGAAGGTATCTTGTAGGGATTTTCAGACCAGGTTGTCCTTTGAAGGTCACTGAGTCTCTTCGGTTCTCGGTGGAGATCCCACTCTTAGTTCCATCTCTCTCTAGGTAGCCGGTGAAGGTATCTTGTAGGGATTTTCAGACCAGGTTGTCCTTTGAAGGTCACTGAGTCTCTTCGGTTCTCGGTGGAGATCCTCTTAGTTCCATCTCTCTCCTAGGTAGCCGGTGAAGGTATCTTGTAGGGATTTTCAGACCAGGTTGTCCTTTGAAGGTCACTGAGTCTCTTCGGTTCTCGGTGGAGATCCCACTCTTAGTTCCATCTCTCTCTAGGTAGCGCCGGTGAAGGTATCTTGTAGGGATTTTCAGACCAGGTTGTCCTTTGAAGGTCACGAGTCTCTTCGGTTCTCGGTGGAGATCCCACTCTTAGTTCCATCTCTCCTAGGTAGCCGGTGAAGGTATCTTGTAGGGATTTTCAGACCAGGTTGTCCTTTGAAGGTCACGAGTCTCTTCGGTTCTCGGTGGAGATCCCACTCTTAGTTCCATCTCTCTCTAGGTAGCGCCGGTGAAGGTATCTTGTAGGGATTTTCAGACCAGGTTGTCCTTTGAAGGTCACTGAGTCTCTTCGGTTCTCGGTGGAGATCCTCTTAGTTCCATCTCTCTCTAGGTAGCGCCGGTGAAGGTATCTTGTAGGGATTTTCAGACCAGGTTGTCCTTTGAAGGTCACGAGTCTCTTCGGTTCTCGGTGGAGATCCCACTCTTAGTTCCATCTCTCTCCTAAGCTGAAGGTCACGAGTCTCTTCGGTTCTCGGTGGAGATCCCACTCTTAGTTCCATCTCTCTCTAGGTAGCGCCGGTGAAGGTATCTTGTAGGGATTTTCAGACCAGGTTGTCCTTTGAAGGTCACGAGTCTCTTCGGTTCTCGGTGGAGATCCCACTCTTAGTTCCATCTCTCTCTAGGTAGCGCCGGTGAAGGTATCTTGTAGGGATTTTCAGACCAGGTTGTCCTTTGAAGGTCACGAGTCTTTTCGATTCCTCTGGCCCACACTGTGGTTTCATTAGAAATAGAACATAAAGTTCCTCCTCTCTCACCAATTTGATCCTATCAATCAAAACTCCTTAATCCAAGATTCTTCTTGGGGTATTTTATCCGAAGCCTAAGAAGGGATAAAGCCAGCGCCTCACCGCAGCGTTGCGGTTTAGTCTTTCCCGATTGAAGAAGACACGAGTTGATTAAGGGCATTTTATCCGAAGCCTAAGAAGGGATAAAGCCAGCGCCTCACCGCAGCGTTGCGGTTTAGTCTTTCCCGATTGAAGAAGACACGAGTTGATTAAGGGCATTTTATCCGAAGCCTAAGAAGGGATAAAGCCAGCGCCTCACCGCAGCGTTGCGGTTTAGTCTTTCCCGATTGAAGAAGACACGAGTTTGATTACGGGGCATTTTATCCGAAGCCTAAGAAGGGATAAAGCCAGCGCCTCACCGCAGCGTTGCGGTTTAGTCTTTCTCCGATTGAAGAAGACACGAGTTGATTAAGGGCATTTTATCCGAAGCCTAAGAAGGGATAAAGCCAGCGCCTCACCGCAGCGTTGCGGTTTAGTCTTTCCCGATTGAAGAAGACACGAGTTGATTACGGGGCATTTTATCGAAGCCTAAGAAGGGATAAAGCCAGCGCCTCACCGCAGCGTTGCGGTTTAGTCTTTCCCGATTGAAGAAGACACGAGTTTGATTACGGGGCATTTTATCCGAAGCCTAAGAAGGGATAAAGCCAGCGCCTCACCGCAGCGTTGCGGTTTAGTCTTTCTCCGATTGAAGAAGACACGAGTTTGATTACGGGAATTTGATCGAATCCTAAGCGAGGATGGTAGGCGCTAACTGCAGCGTCGCCGGGTTAGTCTTCGAGTGAAAAGCCGAAGTCATTATTCAACATCGTAGCATTAAGTCTAAGAGAGTTTCATTCTTTTAGCACAGCGTTGTGTGTAGAGCAATTTAGATAATCTACATGCTAGCCCAACTCAAGCGGTAGTTGGTAAAGGCTCATCAAACCCGTTGAAGGGCGGGGTTGGCCAATAACCCTAAAGTCAGCGCCTCTGCAGCGTTGCGGTTTAGTCTTTCTCCGATTGAAGAAGACACGAGTTTGATTACGGGGCATTTTATCCGAAGCCTAAGAAGGGATAAAGCCAGCGCCTCACCGCAGCGTTGCGGGTGGTCTCTTGCAGTAAAGAGTACCAAGTCTATGTATTCAATATCATAGCAACAAGACTAGAAGAGTTTCATTCTTTTAGCACAGCGTTGTGTGTAGAGCGAATTTAGATAATCTACATGCTAGCCCAACTCAAGCGGTAGTTGGTAAAGGCTAATCAAACCCGTTGATGGTGAGGGTTTGCCAAAAATCCTATAAGTATTATGGTTAATTATTTACGGCGAAGTAAAAGAATCATAATAAACAATGAAGGGAAGAAATCTTATTAGTTGAATTAAACATAGGCGAAGCTACAAGCTGTTTAAACATCAAGTCTATGATAAAAGATTTGTTGTTCAAGTGAGACACTTCATCATTGTAAGCACGGTGGAGTTCTTCCTGCTATTTCGATACGAAGGGCCTCATCGGTATTCGGTGTCTTCGTGGCTGCCTCTTCCATCTCGGCCGGTTTACGCCCGGCGATTCGAGTTCCCTAGATCGGCGGCGAGAGCTTCTTCCTTGTTAGCTTAGCGACTCAAATTGCTCATCTTGTCTTCCTCGACATGGAGCTCTTCCACGAGCAATATTATCCTCTCCTTTTCGCCACAATATCGGTCTAGATATGGCTTAGGGAAGAATATGTCGGCAACAACAACTCGAGCTGTCGGTAGCCCGGTCTCTCGCATCGGACCTCGAGCCGGTAAAACACGAGCATCGCGCCCGAGCCTCTAAGGCGTCGGTCGGCGGTTATCTATGAGAAGCCCGGTACGCGCCGGTTCTTGCGATCTCTGAAGCTTTCCCTCCAGATGGTGAATTAGATGCTTAACGGCGGGATAACCCATATCGTATCAAGGCCATCAGGGGATCAGCGGTGCTGGCTGATGAAAGCCGCCATGAAGGACCTTTTCAATCAGCGTTCACCAAAGAAAGAATGGCGCACTTCAAGCAGATAATAAGATGGGAGGGATCTTCATCGGCATCAGCGCTCTCGCCCGGATCATGGAGTCGAGATGTAGGCTCTACGAAGAAGAGGACTTTAGAATCTTGATCAAAATTGGCAAAACCTTATTTGGCTAAAGGACTCTTACGTCTCCCGGTGTAGTTTGAGACTAGTGAGTCTACGGTATCTATCCTTTGGGATCTTGTCAGCATGGTGAGACCTCGGTGTGCTCATCTATCTCAGCATTGTGTGGTAGGTTAGAAAGCGGAAAAGAGGAGTCATTGCCACTACACAAAGGAGCGTCTCGGCCTCTTTTAATTATAGTGGTATTGGCCAAGCGGTGGTCCTATAATTAATTGAAGAGAAACTTCATACCTTCTTCGTGGATGGTAGCTTCGTGAATCTTCACCAAATACATACATCTGTGACCAAGTCGTAGCAGGTCATCCATGGAAGTATTAGTATAAACCGGCTTCCATGAAATCTTCCATTGAGAAGTCCAAAAGAAGGCATTAGGAAAGCGAATGCAACTAAGAGTTGATGAACAATAGGTAAAGCTACTTACCTCCTCTGATGGAATTAGCTTGCCTAGCCTCGGTTAGTGCATTTGTCTCCTGCAATCTCTCTAAAAGAGCAAAAGCGAAGAGGCAATTAGTGGGAGTGCAATTAGAGTCATTCAATTCTCGCATTAAGCCATCGGAAGAGGAATTATCAATGTTAGATGTACACGGATTCACGAATCGGGTCCTACATCGGCCTCCTCGCCATAGCTCCATACATTTGTTGAGTAAAACTTGGCTCGGCATGGCTTGAGCTGGAGCCAAGGGGAATTGTGGTGAGGAAAATCAAAGCGGAATCATAATCTCTAAAACCCCGCATGCAAGCGGAGAAACGTTAGTCTTCAAAAGCGAAAATTTCAGGTTACATCATTGCGAATTATTACCTCCGTCATTTGTTGGATCATCGCTGGTCAAGTCTATATCAAAGGACCGAGAATCCTGCGAGTCTTATGGGCTAATCTCTTTCGTTTAACCCCTCGAGAAGGTCGAATTCCTCTTCAATGATTTTCACGAAAGTTCAGTTGGATGAGAAATCAATAGAAAGGATGAAAGCGAAGGGGAAAAGAGAGTACCAAGGTTAGCGACCTCAGCTTGGTCCTCTTCTAAAGTCCGCCACCCAGTGGGAGCTCCTCCTCGATCTCAATTGGTGGATGAGATTGGCGGTGCTTCCTCACGAACTTGAGTGGCATCACGGGATATGCAGTGTGCGGCTTCATAGCGATGCTTGGCCACCAGTGCGAGATAGCCCTCGAGGGGACTAGCTCGTTAGCTACTAATAGCCAAGCTGCAATGAAGGAATGTCGACTCGGTGGCGGTCGAGCTCGGAGGCCCGAATCTAGCCGGTACATCCCATGCGCTCCACAACCATGCTCGAAGACCATCTACAAGTCCACCAGTGCAGGCTGTCGGTTCGGGTTCCCATAAAGTTAATTAAATGCTTAAGTAAGCGAGGGAAAATAAGGCTCAATGAAGCATTCCTCCTTTACTCGGAAAGTAAGATACCACGGCACGATGTTCACTAGCCGGTTAAAGCGACCAATGTCAAGTGAAGTCTGCTGTGTCTTGGCATCTCCTCGTCGACCAAGGACTCACCATATTGACCCGAGAATCGAGGAAAACACACGGAAAAGATCCACCCTTTATGAATGCGCATCGTTTCTTGATCTCTGTAAAACCCGCGTCCCTTCCATCGCACTCCTCTACCAACCGCAAGAAAGGAGTAGAGCGAATCTGTGGAACCGGTGCCGACATCATGTCGGGCGATGAAAAACCAGCAGGCCATCAAATAGGTATATGGGAGCTCTACGGACGGAAGGAATATGTGAGGATGGCTCGTCCTTTCTCGATGCTTCGAACTATGTGCGCAATCCACGGTGAATATTGGCCACCATCACTTAGGAAGGAGAGTTCCTTCTTGTGGGCGGCTGAGCTGAGGGTAAAGGACCTCCAAAGGTAAAGCATCATCAGTTGATATGGAACCACACATTTCTTTAGCAGTTGCAAGATGGCCAGGCTAGAAGAGTTGTCGGTGGATAGGCTTCACCGCATGCCACGTAAAGGTTGTAAACTTGGTCCACGAGGGAAAGCCATCTTTGGCATAGGCGTATAGGAGTTAGCCTCGGACCTCTCAATCAGTTCATTAACCTTGAAGGAGTGGCGGTGGCAGTTCACATATTTCCTGCTTGATTTGTCCTCCAAATCTTTGGAACAAGTAATTGGCGCCCGGACTCACTTGTAATTTCCTTTTGGCGCAAGGTTGATTGGGCGAGCTATATAATAATGACAAGTGAGATCCCATAAGGTCTTATAGCGATTGGTGTGTTCCTTCGGTAGGCTCGGTTCCTAATTGGAGGAAGTACTCACGATATAGCATCTTCCCCATGGGTAGACACGAAATACGGTACATCTCATGTAAAGCCAGCCCCAACTCGCCGTGTTTAGTGGCGTATTGAATCGGATTATAAAGCTCGAATAAGGTGAAGAAATGGTTGGCTGATTGGAAGGCCATACATGGTAGCCGAATCGTGAATCTGAGGCCGCAAACGAAGCTCTCCATCCCATCGGTTGAGGGCGTAGTTGGTCAGGCGACCACCGGTGCTGCACTTGAGTGAACCAACCGAAGAATCTATGGTGGGCGGCGGCATCTCGCCCTAATTTAGCGAGACAATTCTTCAAAGTCGAGGTAGGAACAAAAGCTCATCACGGGGTGGTGTGTCCAACCCACAATTAGGGACGGGCGATGATCACGATTCTGTTGAACCGAGGCTGGCTGGCTGAGTAATAAACCCGCAATGGATATGATCATGCTCTTACGTCGGGCCTTGAAGACATGCAGTGTACGACATGGTGTCTAAGGTCGGTCAATGAGGCGGCGAGGTATCAGGAATATACAAAGGGCCTCCGTCGTCTTTGTTCAACCACCTCTCACTATCGATGAGAGGCATGTCAGGATCCTTAAGCGAGTCACCGAGCGGATAATTTGTTTTGCAAAGGTTGGTGGAGCTGGTGTCTTTACAAGTGGCGCATCGGTGACCGATGTCGGAGAATCGCGGGAACTCCCTCAACTCTGATCAGAATCGCCTCGGTTGATGTCAGGGTGCAAATCGGCGAGATAAAAATCAGCGGGATTGTCGCCGCGTGGAATAATATTCGCTATGGCCCATCAACAGCGTAAGTCGGAAAAGCTCGAGGAATAATCAACTGAAATCGAGAAAATATTGAGTTAGTAAAAGCGTTGAATTCATCTTACATAGATTGAGTCCGCGACCTTATAGCGGGTATGGCGATTTCATCGTATCGAATACGGGAGAGCGATAAATATAGTCAGCGTAAACCAAGCGGCAATATATTCCGTTCTATAGAGCAAGTGCGGTATGAAATCGCTCCGTTAAAGATATCGAGACGGGTGATGACCAAGCAAAACCAATCTGTGAAGCGTCGGTCCCCACAAAGGAGGATTCGGCTCTTCCCAATCGCCTCACAAAGGAGAAACGGCGGGGTCATAGCGAGTGTACACAATCTAAAGCGTCGGTCCCCACAAAGGAGGATTCGGCTCTTCCCAATCGCCTCACAAAGGAGAAACGGCGGGGTCATAGCGAGTGTACACAATCTAAAGCGTCGGTCCCCACAAAGGAGGATTCGGCTCTTCCCAATCGCCTCACAAAGGAGGAAGCGAGGATCAAGCGATGTATATCACGAGAAGATAATAGCTGGCGCACCACCAAAGAAGGAGGCGTGCATTCCGCAGCTGCGAGGCAAGTTGATCGACCCTCGGAGCATGAGATCTTAGCGGCGACATCGGAAGCGCAAAAAGGATATAATAAAGTCAGTTATGCGGTTGAAAAATCAGCGAATTGACAAAAAGAGGCCCGTTTGGTCAGGTCGTGGCTCGTAGCCATGAGGCAAGGCGCCAGCCGATAGGCCATGGCACGACCGAACAGCGGCCCTTCAGCCAAGAGAGACCAGCCCAGCGCCGAGGGAGCAGCTTCAGTCGGGGAGCGAAGCTGACCCGGCCTTCAGCGAGACCAGCAGAGGAACTCGGTCGGGGCAGCGGACCGTCCTTCAGGACCAAGCGCAGCCAGGTGGCCTCAGGTCGAGCCTTCAGCCGAGACCAGGCAGCGCTTCGGTCAGGCCGGCGGCCGGCCCCGGCGTACCGCTGGCGCCGCCGCCCCGCTGATCGTGCCCTCGACCCTCTCCCTTTGTGGTCGGCGTCACTGCTGCCTAAAAAACAAAAAAAAGAAGAAAAAAGAATTTGTAAAACCCTCATCATACCTCGTTGTTCGAGAGAAGATGTAGCGACCGGTGAAGAAAAACAAGAGGAAAGCACGAGAGAGGGGGGGGGCCGGCCTAGGTCAAGAAGAAAAAGGGTTTGTGGGTATTTATAACAATCCCACATGGACCCAATCCTCTTTGAATAAGGAGTCCTATTTGGCAACAAGTAGGAATTCTAATTGGAACCCAATTAGATATCCAAAAGGAACCAAATCAGTCCCTAATTAGGAGTCCTAATTGGAACCTTATCCGGATGACAAATAGTGCCAAATCAGTCCGTTGATTGGCCCCTAACTCGATCGTACGGATTGCATCGACGCCGATCAACGCGTCGCCCAATCCTACTCAACTAGGATTACGGTATAAGCTGTTTCCCAATTTGTCGAAGTTCGGAAGAATATTCTCACAAGAAATATTCTTAGGGATAACTTCGATCGTGCGGATTGCATCGGCGCCGATCAGCGTCGCCCAATCCTACTCAACTAGGATTACGGTATAAGCTGTTTCCCAATTTGTCGAAGTTCGGAAGAATATTCTCACAAGAAATATTCTTAGGGATAACTTCGATCGTGCGGATTGCATCGGCCGATCAGCGTCGCCCAATCCTACTCCAACTAGGATTACAGTATAAAGCTGTTTCCCAATTTGTGAGAAGTTCGGAAGAATATTCTCACAAGAAATATTCTTAGGGATAACTTCGATCGTGCGGATTGCATCGGCCGATCAGCGTCGCCCAATCCTACTCAACTAGGATTACGGTATAAGCTGTTTCCCAATTTGTCGAAGTTCGGAAGAATATTCTCACAAGAAATATTCTTAGGGATAACTTCGATCGTGCGGATTGCATCGGCCGATCAGCGTCGCCCAATCCTACTCAACTAGGATTACGAGTATAAACTGTTTCCCAATTTGTAGAAGTTCGGAAGAATATTCTCACAGAAATATTCTTAGGGATAACTTCGATCGTGCGGATTGCATCGGCCGATCAGCGTCGCCCAATCCTACTCAACTAGGATTACGGTATAAGCTGTTTCCCAATTTGTCGAAGTTCGGAAGAATATTCTCACAAGAAATATTCTTAGGGATAACTTCGATCGTGCGGATTGCATCGGCGCCGATCAGCGTCGCCCAATCCTACTCAACTAGGATTACGGTATAAAGCTGTTTCCCAATTTGTCGAAGTTCGGAAGAATATTCTCACAAGAAATATTCTTAGGGATAACTTCGATCGTCTTGGATTGCATCGGCCGATCAGCGTCGCCCAATCCTACTCAACTAGGATTACGGTATAAAGCTGTTTCCCAATTTGTCGAAGTTCGGAAGAATATTCTCACAAGAAATATTCTTAGGGATAACTTCGATCGTCTTGGATTGCATCGGCGTTGATCAGCGTCGCCCAATCCTACTCCAACTAGGATTACAGTATAAAGCTGTTTCCCAATTTGTCGAAGTTCGGAAGAATATTCTCACAAGAAATATTCTTAGGGATAACTTCGATCGTGCGGATTGCATCGGCGTTGATCAGCGTCGCCCAATCCTACTCAACTAGGATTACGAGTATAAACTATTTCCAAATTTTCAACGAGGAGTTCCTGGAGAATAAACCCATATTCTTTAGGATAACTCGATAACCCTTAATTTCCTCCCATCATAATACCCAAGAGAGGAATAATCTGACGAGGCGTGGAAGTCATGTTGACACCGAACAACGTGTCCAGTCCCGAAGAAACTTCTCCCACTGTGGATAATCATATCCCAACAACGGTCAAAGCGTCGCACTCGCCGACTGAAGGCTAGGATGATGGTTGAAAGCCAAGTGGTCTCCTGTTTCAACAAGGAATACTCGGAGGATATCTTCATGAAAAGATTAGTCCGCCCGCTGTGGTTAAACCAACAACACACGTGATGATGGAAGAATTAGCCGATTGAGGGTTATGAAATTCCATGTATTTGACACAGCCAACGTGTCGCCAACATGGAGTTCGCCGACATACGGAGAAGTCCAAAAGTCTGATGGTTAGTCAAACAACAACCAACCGACACGAGTTACAAACAAAACTCACCCACCAGCTTCGAATCAAGATTTTAACAAGCGGTCAGACAATAAATGCAGCACCGTGAGCTTATCAGAAATCCTACAAAGAACTGGATGGTCTGAAAGAATCGAAGACTTGAAGCTAACTTTTGGGACCCTCTGCCGACTGAAGGCTGGGAACCATCATGTCCAAAGTATTCCAGCCTTGCCTATAAAAGAACGAGACTGAAACACTTTGGAGGGGGTATCTGTAGGCGTTAAAAAATACTTACAAGATCCTCGAAACCAACTTCGTGGCGAAGTGTGAATGACAACCCATCGAATGATATGGACGTCGAATCGTTAAGACGCGAACCCGACGGCAAACCGGCGTCACAAGCACGGTTTAAACCGGACTTGAGCGAGCGATCGGTTCAGGACCGTTGAGCGGAGCGAACCAAGAACTAGTCGGAATCATCTGAATGAGAACCCGCAGAGATGAAGCGGCGGGAAGCAGGAAAGCGGCGGAAGCAGCCTTGGCGAAGGCGAGCGCCCTCTCGACCAACTTGGCCGAGGTAGCCTCATTGGTAGAACCACCTCATAAACGACTTGGTAGAAATTGAAACTTCGACCAAGTGGTAGAATTGAAACACGGCAATTAAATGAGCCACCACCCCTCTCCAAGTTGTATAAATAAGGGGGTCTTCATGAGGGGCTAGATTTTTTGGGCCGGCTTGAGGCGGGATCTTCTTGGAGTTCATTTGGACTTTTGCGATTCGAGGGATTCTGAGCCGATTTTCAGGAGTTTGGATTCTCGCGAGATCTCTGACGATGGCGAGCATAGTTAGAGCAAAGTTCAATCGGCAGTCGCGAGGTAAACAAATCCGGATGGCTCTGATCAGCGTGATTTCTCCTAGTAGATCTCACCGCTCGGCGATCCTCTCCTTCGTGAGTCGCGATCCCGAAGGCGATCCTCTCCTTCGTGAGTGTGATCCCCTCGGTAGCCGTTTCGCCGTGAAGCGAGCCTTCCGTCTGTAGTTCGAACGGTTTCCACCTAGATCGAATTGCGGTGGTCCACGGACTATATATATATATATATATATATATATATATATATATATATATATATATATATATATATATATATATATATATATATATATATATATATATATATATATATATATATATATATATATATATATATATATATATATATATATATATATATATATATATATATATATATATATATATATATATATATATATATATATATATATATATATATATATATATATATATATATATATATATATATATATATATATATATATATATATATATATATATATATATATATATATATATATATATATATATATATATATATATATATATATATATATATATATATATATATATATATATATATATATATATATATATATATATATATATATATATATATATATATATATATATATATATATATATATATATATATATATATATATATATATATATATATATATATATATATATATATATATATATATATATATATATATATATATATATATATATATATATATATATATATATATATATATATATATATATATATATATATATATATATATATATATATATATATATATATATATATATATATATATATATATATATATATATATATATATATATATATATATATATATATATATATATATATATATATATATATATATATATATATATATATATATATATATATATATATATATATATATATATATATATATATATATATATATATATATATATATATATATATATATATATATATATATATATATATATATATATATATATATATATATATATATATATATATATATATATATATATATATATATATATATATATATATATATATATATATATATATATATATATATATATATATATATATATATATATATATATATATATATATATATATATATATATATATATATATATATATATATATATATATATATATATATATATATATATATATATATATATATATATATATATATATATATATATATATATATATATATATATATATATATATATATATATATATATATATATATATATATATATATATATATATATATATATATATATATATATATATATATATATATATATATATATATATATATATATATATATATATATATATATATATATATATATATATATATATATATATATATATATATATATATATATATATATATATATATATATATATATATATATATATATATATATATATATATATATATATATATATATATATATATATATATATATATATATATATATATATATATATATATATATATATATATATATATATATATATATATATATATATATATATATATATATATATATATATATATATATATATATATATATATATATATATATATATATATATATATATATATATATATATATATATATATATATATATATATATATATATATATATATATATATATATATATATATATATATATATATATATATATATATATATATATATATATATATATATATATATATATATATATATATATATATATATATATATATATATATATATATATATATATATATATATATATATATATATATATATATATATATATATATATATATATATATATATATATATATATATATATATATATATATATATATATATATATATATATATATATATATATATATATATATATATATATATATATATATATATATATATATATATATATATATATATATATATATATATATATATATATATATATATATATATATATATATATATATATATATATATATATATATATATATATATATATATATATATATATATATATATATATATATATATATATATATATATATATATATATATATATATATATATATATATATATATATATATATATATATATATATATATATATATATATATATATATATATATATATATATATATATATATATATATATATATATATATATATATATATATATATATATATATATATATATATATATATATATATATATATATATATATATATATATATATATATATATATATATATATATATATATATATATATATATATATATATATATATATATATATATATATATATATATATATATATATATATATATATATATATATATATATATATATATATATATACAATGATAAAAATGTGATTACTTAACACATAGTTTCACGAGATATTTTTAGTTACAATTTCACACTTAGTTTTATCCTTATCATATTTTGTAATATAAAATAGTGGTAAAGAGTTTTATATTTGATTCATAAGATATTTTTGGAATTTATCAATAGTTTTTAGCTTGTTTTTACTTGAATAATGCACACATTTATTCTTTATATGTACAATTGTGAATTTATGCTAAAATATATCAAATAAAAGAGAGTATTCATTAAAAGATAATCAAAGATCCATACATTTATGAAATCCACGGAAAAATCAAATATATTAGTTAAAAGATGGCCAAAGACCCACACTCATAGATTATGTTTATGCATATCCAAATGGGTAGCCATCATGTACTAAATATTTTTATATTTAGAGATGATGTAAATCGTCCGCCAAACATTATCATTCTTCCTCCTAAATTCTATATGGTTGAGATGATAGGGTGACACTTTGGTCCTTAGTTTCTAAGATTGAGATAGTTCAAGTCTTATTATTGCTCAATATTCTTTTGATATATCTAAATTTATTTCATGAACTAATATAATTCTTTTTACTATTTGTTTGGCATGCTTTACAATGATATTTAATCATTTTGTGTGTGCTTTTTGATGTAATTTCTCAGATGTTCATGTGTTTTGTGATTATATTTTAGTCTCTTGTACTATTTTTCTATAAATTTTTGTGTGAACCGGTCGTATTTCTCTTTGTTACATCTTTGGAAGATTTTTATCTAAATTTCTCAAGTATGAAGTATAACTATTAGTGTGTTTTTAACTTTTGCTAATTACAAAGGGGAAGAATTTGGTGTGAAATTTAAAATTTTGATGATCTTTGCATGAGTGGAGTTTTTATCTAAGTGGTTTCATGTTTTTTGATTTTTAAAAAATTTTTGAAACACTCGATGCATTGTTTTAGAGGGAGTTTTTCAATACCTGTGTTTGTTTACATTTTTCATGATTGCATGAATTTAAGGGGAGCTTTGCATATCATTTATTTTTGCATGAAAGTGTATTTATACTGATTATTATTATTTATATATCTCAATATTCATATATTACAAGATTTCAAATTTCAAATTTGTTATTATCAAAGGGGAGATTGTTAGGATGTAGTTCGTACAATATCTCTTCTTTGAGTAATAACTAACTCTCATTTGGTACTAGTATTTATTTGAGATGATATAGTACATGTGAATACATGTATAAGAAGTGTACGAGGCAAAACGATGTAAAAATCAGCTCGAAAGTTTATTTCAGCCATCGAACCATCGATGGTCAGCGAGGGCTCATTAATGGTTGATGATGTCATCAATGGCTATAGGAACCGATTGATAAAATTTCAAAGACAGGATTTCAAAGCATCGATGGTTTGCAGAAACCAACCGATGGTGCCTCAACACCATCGATGGTCGACATGAACCCATCAAATGGTAAAGTCGGCTAATAACAGATTTTTAAGTTTTAATCTCAGTCATTCATCTTTCCTTTGATCTCCAAACTCTACCACATTCAAGATATCTCTTTCCTGACCTATTGGGGAGTATATATCATTGAAAGAGATAGAGAGAATGGAGAGTTCTAGGGTTTTGATTGAAGAGAGATTATATTGAAGGCTTTGACCCTCGGAGCCTCAAAAAACTCTTTCTCGTCGTGCACAACATCTCCAGATTATTTTAGCAAGGAGAGTTGCCATTGGATTTATTATCTACACCGTTCTTCATTGTGCTACGCTTAGATTCATCGAAGGATGGTTTATTATCAAAAGAGCTATAAGATCTTTCATATTTTCTGTGCTTAATTGTGATTGTTTGGTCTTGTTTCAAACTTATTTTTACGGTGCACTCAAGCTGGTGTGAATTAAGAGTTTACGATGTACTCAAGCCTAGGTGAATTGAGGAATTGGGTCTAGCTAGGACTAGGTGTTACTCATTGTGGAGAGTTAGGTTAGAAGACTAGTTTTGGATAGATTCTAGGGTGATGTCATGTAAGGCTACTGAATCGGATTGTAACTCAGGAGAACTCTTGACATAGTGAGGAAGCCCCTTCGTAAGAAAGAAGAGTGGACATAGAATTGTTATCCGAACCACTATAAAATCTTGTGTGTCCTTGGTTGGTTGTTATTTATGGTTAATTATCATTATTCACTTTTATTTTATCTATTTCGCTACATTTCATGTGTCTTTAGTGTAAAATGGTAGCAACCATATTTAAACCCCCCCCCCCCACTTTATAGGCTTGCATCTCAGGTCCAATAAGTGGAATTTGATGTGAAGTTTAAAATTTTTAGTGATCTTTGCATGAGTGGAGTTTTTGTCTAAGTGGTTTCATATTTTTTAATTTTTTTCAAAAATTTTTAAAATACTCGATGCATTATTTTAGGAGGAGTTTTTCAACATGTGCTTGTTTATATTTTTCATGAATACACGAACATAGAGGAGCTTTGCATATCATTTGTTTTTGCACGAAAGTGTATTTGTGCTAATTGTTGTTGTTTATATATCTCAATATGCATATATTTTGGTATTTCAAATTTCAAGTTTGTTATTATCAAAAAAGGGAGATTGTTAGGACGTAGTCCATACAATATCTCTTGTTTGAGTAATAATAAATTCTCATTTAGTACTAATATTTATTTGAGATGATATATTATAGGTGAATACAGGCATAAGAAGTGTACGAGCCGAAACGATGCGATAATCAGCTCAAAAGCTGATTTTAGCCATCGAACCATCAATGGTCAACATGGACTTATTGATGGTTCATGATGTCATCGATAGCTACGGGAGCCAATTGATGAAATTTTAGAACCATGATACCAAAGCATCAATAGTTTGCAGGAACCTATTGATGGTGCCTCGACACCATCGATGGTCGACATGAACCCATAGATGGTAAAGTCAACTGATTTCATATCTTAAGTTTTAATCTCAGCCATTCGTCGTTCCTTTGATCTCCACACTCTACCACGTTAAGGATATCTCTTTCTTGACCTATTGGGGACTATATGTCATTGAAAGAGATGAAGCGAAGGGAGAGTTCTAGGGTTTTGATTTGAGAAGATATTTTATTTTGACCCCCAGAGCCTGACACACTATTACTCACCGCGCACAACATCATCAGATCTATCATAGCGAGGAGAGTTGCCTTTGGATTGATCACCATTTTTCATCAATCTTCTCTTATATCCTTCAAAGGACTGTTTGTTTTATCGAAAGAGCAGTAAGATCTTTTTGTATTGTGCTTAATGGATATTGGTTTATTTGATTTAAACTTATTTTTTATGTCGTACTTAGGGTGTGAATTGAGGGTTTATGGCATATTCAAGCTGAGGTGAATTGAGAAATTAGGTCTAGCTAGCGCTAGTGTTTACTCATTGTGAAGAGTTAGGTTAGACGACTAATTTCGGGTAGATTTTAAGGTGCGGTCTTGTAAGCCAATTGAATCGGGTTTGTGATTCAGGAGAACTCTTGGCATAGTAAGGAAGCCCTTTCGTGAGAAGGAAGAGTGGACGTAAGATTGTTATCCGAGCTACTATAAAAATCTTGCGTGTTCTTGGTTGGTTGTTATTTATAGTTATTTATCGCTGCTTGCTTTATATTTTATCTATTCCACTATTCTGCTACATATTCTATGTCTTTAATGGAAAATAGTAGCAACCCTGTCCCCCCCCCCAAGGCTTGCATCCCAGATCCATTGCATCTCTTGATTGTTTATTTTATAAAATGAATAGCCACCTCACACCCATTTTTTCCTTTAAATATTCCTTCACATATATTAAGTCTTAAAAATGTATTACATAGACCTCCTAATTATTATCATACTGTTAGAACTTTGATCAAAAAGAACGTTATTCGTGCAATATCTCTTATTTGATCAATAACAAACTCTCATTTGGTACTAATAAGTTTGTAAGATGATATATTTTAGGAATAAATAGGTACGAAAAACTTTCGGCTCAAAACGATACAAAAATCAACACGAACAGTTAATTTCAGCTATTAACCATTGATGGTCACGGTTCAACCATTAATGATCGATCATCGATGGACTATAGTTAACAATCTTTATTTTCTAGAAATGAGAAATCGAACCATTAATGGACTACAGTCAACCATCGATGATCGCTTTAACCATCGATGAGCTACAGTAAATAATATGTGAATTCCAAAAACCAAAATTTAAATAATCGATGGACTACAGGGAACCATCGATGATCAGCATCAATCATCGATGATCGTGTTTAACCATCAATGGTTTAGACGCGTTTTGGCAGATTTTCAGATTCAATCTAAGCTGCTTGATCACAGATTTGATCACCTTTTTTAACACTGATTACAGGACTTCTTTCCAATGCAATCAATGTCTATTTAAGGAGAAATTGGAGAAGAGATTAAGAACAAGAAAGATAGAGGACGTTTGCACAAGTTTGTGAGATCAAATTCTAGGGTTTGAGAGAGATTGCAAGTTAGAATTTGATTCCCCGAGCCTCGTTCAACTTCTACTCGTCGCGCTCAACATCGAGAGATCGTTTCAGTGAGTAGGAGTGCCCTTTGCATTCAATTGTAGGTTGTAAAAAAATTACTGAAGATAGCCAATATCCACGAAACACTGTCGATGAAGGTTACAAGCTGACGACTTTCACGATAACAAAGGAGAATTAGAATCTAATATCTCCAGAGTATAAGGATTATAAGTTGACAATCCTTGTGAACAAAGATTACAAGTATTGATCTCTTGAAAGCAAAACGCGGGGCTCACCCCCGCGTTTCAATTCAAAATGCGGGACCCATCCCTACGTTTCAATTTAAAACGCGGGACTCATCCCAGCGTTCCAACATAAAAATGCGAGGGTCGTGCCCGTGTTTCAACATAAAAACATGAAGGCCACCCCCGCGTGCCAAAGCAAAATGCAGAGCTCATCACCGCGTTCCAATCCCAAAACGCGAAGGCCACCCCCGCGTGCCAAAGCAAAATGCGGAGCTCATCACCGCGTTCCAATCCCAAAACACGAAGGCCACCCCCGCGTTCTAGCACAAAACACGAGGGACGTGCCCACATTTTTGCTCTAAAATGCGGAGGTCCACCCCCGCGTTCCTGCTCCAAATTGCAGACGCGAGGCTCGCTCCAGAACGCGAATCTTGCGTTTGACTCGTTCAAACACGTTCTAAACGGTTTTAAAACCATTTTGCACGATCTGAGAGCCATTAACCCTCGTTCAGGAGTGATTTTAGGGGTCAGTTATATCCCTGAAACCCTTATAAATCGCTGAAAGCTCAGCTAAAGAAAGGGGGGGTTGTTGGTTTTTTTGAGTTGATCTTGGAGGGGCTTTTACTTTTGGAGTGCTTCTCCTTCAATCATCTTGGAAGGCTTCTACTGTGGCCTTTAAGATTGCTTGGCTTGAAACCCTTTCGGGTAAAAGGATCGAAGCTCCTTTTCTAAAACTCGTTCAGAGTTCTCAACTCGGCCAGAGTTCTAAACTTGCTCGGCAAGTTCACATTAAACTCTGTGAGAGTTTCCAAATTTGCCTGGCAAGTTCGCCCAAGACATTAAATCAAGAGGCGACGACAACAAAGTCCCACGAGCCAAGACGGTCGGATCGTCAACGGGATACAAGATTCAAGCTTCCACCGCTACTGCGAGGAACCCGGCATTAAATAAAAGGGAGGATTAAATCATCCTTCCTTCTTTTGTAAATCGGGATAACCGATAAGAGAGCGATAGCGAGGATAGAGAGATTGTAATTCTTCAGTAAAAGAATCAATACAATATCATTCCTCCACCTTTTCTTCTTAACTTTTTCCGACAAACATCAATCTCAACATCATTTCTTCTCGGATTATCGTCAACATTAATTTGAAGAAGGATTTGTTTTAAAAGGGATATAAGATCTTTTTAATTGTGCTTTAACTATTTTAGGGTTGGTTTTGTATTTCAAACTTGCGAGTTTGACGGCATACTTAAGTCGGGGTAATTGAGGATTTGTGTGCTCAAGTCAGGGTAATTGAGTGTGGCTAGCTAGGGCTTGGTTTCTTCTGGTCATTATGAGGAGTCGGGGATCTCAACTGGTTTTGAGTAGATTTCAGGGTCCTGTTTGTAAAGCCTACTGAATCGGGTTATGAGTCAAGAATAACTCCGGTCATAGTGAAGAAGGCCTTTTGCGAGAAAGAAGAGTGGACTAGGATTTTGATCCGAACCACTATAAAAATCTCGTGTGTTCCTATGTTGGTTGCTCTTAGTTTTTTATTTTTTATTTTTCACTGTATATTCTTTGTTTATCCAAAAAAATTTGTAGCAATCCTATTCACCCCCCTCCCTCTCTAGGCTTGTATCCCGTTTCTAATAAGTGGTACTCATCTTTAGGTATCACAACCTAGGGTAGAGATGTCAAGTCTTACCACCACTACAGTTTTTCCTGAAGGACACACCAGCAACTGACTCCTACTTTTCGATGGCACCAATTACACATATTGGAAAGCACGTATGAATGTTTTTCTGTTGTCCACTAGTTTAGATGTTTGGGAGAGCATAGAACATGGGTATAAGGAACCTACTACTAAGGTAGATGGTATTACAGTTATTCTAACCAAGGATAAGTGGACTCCACAGCATAAATAAATTACTTTTGTAATACAAAACCCATGAATACTTTATATTGCTCTCTTACTGCTAAAGAATTTACTGTGTTTCTAATTGTTCTACTGTACAGGAAATTTGGAAAACATTAGAAGTTACACACGAAGAAACTTTGTAGGTTAAAGAGGCTAAGCTTGCTATGCGGGTGAGCAAGTATGAGAACTTCAAGATGAACGCCTCTAAGAACATACAAGAGATGTTCACAAGATTCACCGATATCGTGAACAAGTCAAAAGCTCTAGGGAAGGAGTATGATAACAAGGAGCTTTGTAGAAAAATACTCCATTCTCTATCTCGAAATTGGGAACCAAAGGTAACGGCAATAGAAGAACTTCAGAATTTTTCTAAACTTACTCTTGATAATCTTATAGGCAATCTCATCACTTATGAAGTCCGATTGAACACGAAAGATCAATTAGGAAAATTTAATTCTAAAGTTGATGAGTATATATTTTTGGGTTATTCTTCTTATTGTAAAGCTTATAGAGTTTTCAACAAGAGAACAAAAATTCTAGAAGAGTCAATCCATGTTAAGTTTAATGAATCTAACAATGTGAATGTTGTTGATAGGGATGATGATAATATTATGAAGGAACCAAATCCACATGGAGAACAAGAAAGAACAATGATTGAAGAAGAGAAGGAAACACAAAGCGATACGAAAGAGAAAAGTGAGGAAGTGAAAAAAGATTCTAAAGAAGAGTCAAATTCTCAAACATCACAACTAATTGAAGGATTGGATTTAGAGAAATCATCTACAAGAATACTTCCTAAAAGAAATCGTCAACCACCTGCTCGTTTGAATGACTATTTTTGCTCAATGGCTTCTACAAAGGTAAGTGAAGGTAATAGTTTTCATTCCTTTCTTGGAGAATTTTGTGATTATATAAACTTTATATCTGAAATTAAACCAAGGAATGCGAATGAACCTATAAATGATGAAAATTGGATAATAGCCATGCAAGAAGAGCTTAATCAATACACTCGAAATAGAGTGTGGAATTTAGTTCCTAAGTCAAATAATCATCCTATTATAGGAACTAAGTAGGTGTTTAAGAACAAATTGGATGAAAAAGGTAATGTCGCAAGAAATAAAGCTAGACTTGTTGCTAAAGGTTATAATCAAATAAAAGGCATTGATTTTAATAAAACTTTCGCACCGGTTGCTAGACTTGAAGCCATCAGGATCTTACTTGCTTTTTCTTGTTCCAAAGGATTTAAACTCTATCAAATGGATGTGAAAAGTGCCTATCTAAATGGGTACCTAAAGGATGAAGTCTATGTAGAAAAACACCCTGGTGTTATTGATCATGAATTTCATGATCATGTGTATAAGTTAGATAAAGCTTTATATGGTCTTAAGCAAGCGCCTCGAGCCTGGCATGATCGTTTGAATTCTTATCTTCTTAAACACAACTTTAACAAGGGTTTTGCTGACAATACATTATTTGTTCATTCTGAGGGAAAATATATTCTTATTATATAAGTGTATGTGGATGATATTATTTTCAGAGCTACTAATAAGGATCTTTATCATAGGTTTGAGAAGCTCGTGCAGGATGAATTTGAGATGAGCATGATGGGAGAGCTTAAGTATTTATTAGGGATTTAGGTAAAGCAAACAAAAGATGGAGTGTTTATATCACAGGAGAAGTATGTAAAAAGAACATTAAAAATGCTTTGGGATGGATAGTTTAAAGTCTGCACTAACTCCAATGAGCCCTTCGACAAAGCTTACAAAAGATAAAGCAGGTATCTCAATTAATGAGAAAAAGTACAAAGGTATGATTGGTAGTCTCTTATATCTTTTTGCTTCCCGTCCAGAAACTATATTTTCTGTGTGTTTATGTGCAAGATTTCAAGCAAATCCTAAAGAATCACACTTGAAAGCTGTAAAATGAATTTTTCGATATTTAATTGGAACGCAAAAATTCGGATTATGGTTTCCAATGTGTAATTCTTTTGATTTGATTGGATATTCTGATAGTAATTATGTTGGATGTCATACTGATAGGAAATGCACTAGTGGTACAGTTCATCTTTTAGGACATTATGTAGTATCTTGGTCTAGTAGGAAGCAAAACTGTGTAGCTTTGTCCACTACTGAAGCTGAGCATATTGCATTAGGTAGTTGTTGTTCACAAGCCTTGTGAATATCTTTGACTCTTCAGAACTATGGCATTATCTTTAATAAAATTCCTCTTAGATGTGATAATAAGAGTGCTATTAATTTGAGCAATAATCCAGTTTATCATTCACACACAAAATATATAGATGTTCGACATCACTTTGTTCGGGACCATAATGCAAAAGAGAATGTTCAAATTGAGTTTGTCCCTATATCTAACCAACTTGCTCATATTTTTACAAAATATTTGCCTGAAGATCATTTCACCAGGTTAAGACAAGATTTAGGCATTTTATCTCTTGATATCTAGCATGTTGATTTATCCTGTTGTATGTATATATATTAGATTTGATAGATTTCTTATTTTTTAGTTTTTATTTGATTTTTTTCTTGATATATTGAAAACAAAATAAAATTTCTTTTTCCTTCTTTTTACTTTTCTTATAAAAATTGAAAATAAAATAAAATTTCTCCTTCTTTATTTTTTCTTATGAAAATAAAAAGAAAAATAAAATTTTCTCTTTCTTTATTTTTCTTTTCTTATGGAAAAATTAAAACAAAACATTTTTTATTTTTTATTTTTTATTTTTAATAAAAATTAAAATATAAAAAATTAGAATGTGCCTATGTATATGCTTTTGCATGAAATATTTAGATAGAGCCATCTGTTGGTATATAAGCATGAGTTTTATCATATTAGTTCATATATATTTTTCACAATCTATCTCTATTATATGTGCACACAAAGTTTTACATATTTGATTGAAAAACATGATGGTTTATGATATTCTTCATATTACTTTTCACATCTTAGTATAATCTTATCATGTTTAGTTTTGTAAAAGCAGAATAAAGGTTTTTATATGATGATCATAAAGTATTTTCTGATATATCAAACAGGTTTTGAGCTTAATTTTATACTTGAATACAGCTCAATATTACTTTTCATGTACAAAAGTACATATATGCTATAAAATATTAAGCAAAAAGAGTGTATTCGTGAAAAAATGGTCAAAGACCCACACTCTATAAATCCACGATAAAATTTGAGTATAATTGTTAAAAATTATCAAAGACCCACACTCGTGGATATACATGTGCAATATCTCAAGGATATCCATCATATGCTAAATATTTTCTATATTTAGAGATGGTGTACATCACCCTTCAAACAATATCGTTCTTTCTCTTAAAAATTCCTATATGAATGAGTTGATAGATCGAGATTTTTGACCTTTTCTAAAGGTCGAGATAATTCAAGTTGTGTAAGAAAAGAAAGCTCAAACTAGAAGATATATCTAAATTTATTTTATGATCTCATATGATTACTTTTATTGTTGTTTTACAAACTCTTCATTGATATCTTCATAGTTTGAATGTGAACTTTAATATGACTTGTTATCATATTTCATGTGTTTTGAAGTTCTATATGTATTTCTTGTGCTATTTTCTATAAAAATTTTGTGAACCGGTATGTATTTCTCTTCCTTACACCTTTGGATAATCTTTATTTAGATTTTCGGTATATTGTATTTCCTAGGTGTGTGTTTCTTTTGATAACAACAAAAGAGGGAGGAAAATGGGAAATTTAAAACTATTTGAAAACTTTCGAGTTTGATTGTGGTTGATTATGAGATTTTTACAAGTTTTCATGTTTGGTTTATAAGTGGTTTCAACATGACAAGTCTTTCAACCTTGCTCGGTTTTAGGGGAGTTTTCATGTTTTGGTTTCGAACAAGGAGTTTCTGGATTACATGTTCTTTTTCATGTATGCATATTTGTAGGGGGAGCTTACATTGAATATCATACATGTCATATGTTTGTATTAAACTAAATATATATCTCATCATGTGTTTTTTACTTTTCGGATTTCAAATTTCGAGTTTTGTTATTATCAAAAGCGAGAGATTGTTAGAACTTTAATCGGGAATAATGTTGTTCATGCAATATCTCTTGTTTGATTAATAACAAACTCTCACTTAGTACTAATAAGTTTGTGAGATGATATATTTCAGGAATAAATAGGTACAAAAAAATTTTAGCTCAAAACGATGCAAAAATCAACACGAACAGTTGATTTCAGCCATTAACCATGGATGGTCACAAGGCAACCATCGATGGTCCATAGGTCATCGATGAACTACAGTTAACAATCTGTATTTTCCAGAAATGAGAAATCAAACCATCGATGGACTACAATTAACCATTGATGATCGCTTCAACCATCGATGGACTACAGTAAATAATCTTTGAATTTCAGAAATCAGAATTTGAACATTCGATGGACTACAGGGAACCATCGATGATCGCGTTTAACCATCGATGGTTTAGTCGTGTTTTGGCAGATTTTCAGATTCAATCTCAGTCGTTTGATCACAGATTTGATCTCCTATTTCAACACTGATTAGAGGACTTCTTTCCAATATAATCAAGATCTATTTAAGGAGGGATTGGAGAAGAGATTAAGAACAAGAAAGATAGAGGATATTTGCACAAGTTTGTGAGAGCAAATTCTAGGGTTTGAGAGAGATTGTAAGTTAGAATTTGATTCCTTGGGCCTCGTTCAACTTCTACTCGTCGCGCTCAACATAGAGAGATTGTTTCAGCGAATAGGAGTGTCATTTGCGTTCAATCTCAACATCGCTTCTTCTCGGATCATCGTCAACATTGATTTGAAGAAGGATTTATTTTAAAAGGACTGTAAGATCTTTTTAATTGTGCTTTAACTGTTAGGGTTGGTTTTGTATTTTAAACTTGCGAGTTTGACGGCGTACTCAAGCCGGGGTAATTGAGGGTTGACGTGCTCAAGCCAAGGTAATTGAGTGTGGTTAGGCAGGGCTAGGTTTCTTCTGGTCATTGTGAGGAGTTGGGTATCTCGACTGGTTTCGAATAGATTTCCGGGTCTTGTTTGTAAAGCCTACTGAATCAGGTTGTGATTCAGGGATAACTCCGGTCATACTGAAGAAGGCCCTTCGCGAGAAGGAAGAGTGGACATAGGATTTTGATCCGAACCACTATAAAAATCTCGTGTATTTCTATGTTCGTTGCTCTTAGTTTTCATTTTTTATTCTTTGCTGCATATTCTTTGTTTATTCCAAAAATTTATAGCAATCATATTCACCCCTCTTTAGGCTTGCATCCCGTTTCCAACACATACTTTATGGCATTTCTTAACCTGTACTCCTCCATAATGACAACCCATTCATTAACACGCCATATGCCAAGTGAAGTGCATGATAAGTACGTAACTTGCTGACATGAGTTTTCTCATGTTTTTTTTTCAATTCTTCACATGATAATATTTTATAACATACAAATTGCTCATAAGCATATGAGAACTTTGAATAAAAAGGAAAGTCACTACATTCAGACCAGTTCATTGACAATTAGTGAAGAGTTTGCTTTTGATTTACTTGATTTCACGCTTCTACACTTGTACTCGTTAAGATCAGCGTATGGGAATTTTGTAGGGTAAAGTGCAGAAAACGCTCAATAACTTTCCGAGTGTTGTAAATAAACCCCATAAATTAGAATTAAAAAACAACATAAAAAGGTGTTTTGGAAGTTATTCGGGGTTTAGTATAATTTATCCAAAATATATTGAGGGTTTTCTGCAAATGTTATTGGGAGTTTAGTGTGATTTTGAAAGTGTGTATGTATTTTAACTCAAGATCTTATTTAGGTCTCTTAGTATTGGATATTGTATCAAACCCTACACGACCCACCCGATCCGATAAGGATAGGAACCGAGCCGGATTTATCAGAGTAGACCGTATGGTTAATGAGTGAGGGATACATGATGCTGGCTCAATGGTTTTAGAATTTGTTTATTGAGGAATAAATTAGATCGTATATATGATTGTACAAATTTAAATCGCTATGTATCCATTAATTATTTGGGAAGACTGTAAACATCCTTGTCAATATTCTAGATATTTATTGAAAGATGAAATGCTAATACTCTAATAAATTAGATCGTATATATGATGGTCATTTAGAGAAGTGTGATACTGTTGATAGAATGTCTAGAATATTAGAGTATTAGCATTTCATCTTTCAATAAAGCATAAGTTCTCCTCAATATCATCTTTCAGTAACCTTCGTTTAAGAGAAAGTTGAACATGTGATGAATTATGATAAATTGGTGAGTGCTTTTATACAATGAAGAAATTGAAGATGGACCATGATAAGAAAATTTTTAGGTGTGTAGAGAGCAAGTAGTTCGTGGCTAACATTATGATTTTTGTAGTGAACCTTGTAAATCATTTAATTCCATAAGTTAGATTTACATGTTGAACCATACCATTAAACTTATGTAGAAAAACGAAGTGGAGATTTATGGATATACGTATGTACATAACAAATTTATGTCACAATTAACTATCCCCACCGTGACCCCCGACGATTAACTCCGCCACTCCCACGTACATAAATGAGATGCCGTCACTTTTACGTCGTGGAGACAAAGGCATGAGCCTCAAAGTACTATTGTGCCCTTCTAGAGGACAACGCGTTTGACGCCAAGATTTGATAGCTCAAGCATTGGGCTCCACTCATCCAGGCCCATATCAATAAGTGCTACATCAAGTTCTTTTTAGAGCACGAACTTAGGGTTGGGCGTGGGCCGGGTAACCCGTTCCAGCCCACCATGGGTTACGATCCGATCTGGCTCGTAATGGGTCAGGTTCTACCCGGCTGATGATATACCAGAGTCACGGGCCAGGTTAGGTCTAGCCCCAGATCCGGGGTCAGAGAAGTAGGCCCGGTCCACGCTGGCCCGACCTATGCTCGACCTGGCCCGCCCCAACCCAATCAATGATATATTTTTTTTGTTAGTTAGCTGTTCCTTTAGCCCTTTGGATTTGCAGCTAGCTGCCAACAAAGCCAAAAGGTCATAAGATCTTTGGCTTGTGAACCTTTTGACCCATTAAGAAACAAAGTAGCGATCTTTAAGCTTAATGTTGTCTACTTGGAAGGATTAAATGTTTATTACAAGTTTAAAAATAGTTTAATACAAGTTTAAATTACTAAAAGATAAATTAGAAATAATTTTATAATTGTAAATACAAGTTTAATATAATTAAAAAGGTAAAAAAAAAGTTGGACGAAAAACTCATGGGCTGGCCCATGACCGATGAGTAGTGGGCCGAGTCAGACCCGGCTCGCACCTAGACGGGTCGTGGGCCAGGCTGGGTCCAGTCCCAAACTCGGGATCAGATAAGTAGGCTCGGCCCACTCTAACCCGACCGGCTCCGGGTCAGGCTCTGTAGGCGTCGAAAATTACCTATAAGTCCCCGAACATGACTGGTGACAATGAGTTGACAATCGGCGAGCCATCCGACGACGTAACGTCGAACCATTGACGACGTAATAACAAGTGATCACGACACAAATGCATGAAGCGAAGTCGATTTAAACGCATGAAGCGAAGCCTACGAGGCATTCAAGTCGTGGCGGCGAATAGCATGTGAGCGATGGGATAAACCCAGTCGAAGCCGGTCGGCAAATATCGACGGATCAATCAAGTCGGACTTCGGGAATGACGAAAAGGTCCCTAAGCACCCTTAGGGCTGAAGCCGAACCACCCAAGGGTGACTTCGGCTAAACCGAACCACCCATGGGTGGTTGGTACGAGCCACCCCAAGGTGGCTCGGTAGTGGCTCGGCCACCAAGAGGTGGCTAGGCGGGCTTCTTTTTTTTTGACCTGACCCGCGTTTGAGCTTATAAATAAGGGGAGGGGGTCTCATTTTTTGGGATCCGGATTTTTGACAAGAAGCTGAAGCTCTGCCGGATCGAGATCTGGACTTTTGGACGAGAAGGGGAGGCTCTGCCAGATTCAACAGCGATCAATGCTCAGATTCGACAGCTAGATCTAAGATTTCGACGACCCGATCAGCATAAAGCGAAGACGTTCGAGAGATCTTAGATCCGATCTACACGTGATTCCTCCGGATCAAACTTCGTTTTGATCCCGAGAAGAGTAGTGATCTCGCTTGGTCAATTTCATTCACTTCGGCGATTATTTCCTTCGTGAAATAATCCCCTTGATCGCGTAGATCTTACACCAGATCATATCACGCGGCGGTCCACGGATAAACCCCGGCACAGGCAAAGATCCCACGCAAGCAGAAGTCTGATAAACAGGGTCCTACGTTTGTTTAAAGGAAAAAGTTGTAATTTTTATTTTTGGTTTTCATTGTAATCGAGTCTTATAAAGAGATGAATTTTTGAATTCATTTGTAAACGCATAAAGCTGTAATGAGTTCATCAATGAAGATCGAAACGACTTTTCCCGCGAACAAGCTGGCGACCACAGTGGGAGCCAACGATCTCGCTGAGGAGATCGTCGTGTCGCAACCGCGGATATCGATCCCGGTCGAAGAGGAGGCCGAATACGAGTTCGACCAACAGAAGTTCGAGGAGTATCTATCGTCCTCGTCCAGATCATCCTCCCCCCGCAAGTCCAGGAAGATCTCCGCTGCAAGGAAGATCCGCTGGTCCTCGAATCCGGAATCTCAAGGCGAGGATCCCAACCCCGCCCGGCGCAGCAGCCAAGGCCCTTCCGCATCTAAGATTGCCGGATCTGCAGATCTGAACTCCTCTGTACAGGAGATGACCGCCGATGGCGTGCCGACTCTCTCAAAGAGAGCCTGCCAGAGGCGACGCCAACGCTGGCGAGTGAGTTCGCCAAGGCCCTGGAATCGACTGATGGGATCCGCTATGAGACGGATCTCAGGTTCAGAAGAGGTCAAAGGCCTCAACAATAGATGGTTGGTAGCTCCTCCAAGCCGTTAACAAGTGAATGGGTCCGCGTCACACGAAACCGTTCAACGCTCGAGGAACGCATCCGAAAGCGCCGCGCACTGCTTGCGCACGCACGGGCTCTAGTTGAAGAGGCCCGAATATTGAAGAAAGAAGAAGTGGCCAAGAAGCCACCAAAGATGCGCCAAGTTTGGAGGCCGAAATCCGGAATGACGATTCGGACAAAGGCAAAACGTCAACCAAGGATCAGCCACCTCAAGTTGATTCGACTAAGGCTCGGCCGCTACAGGGTAACCTGAATCAAAGAAAGGTCACCCCAATACCGATTCCACCTCCGGCGATCACATTCAAATCTTTGGCTAACTCTGTTTCCGCTTCGGTCGATTCTGCTGACTTACCCCGAAACAAGAAAATGGTATTAGAGCACCTCGGTCCGTTGCACAATGATCGAGGCAAAATTCTAGTTAAGGAACGCTTGGGCCAGTTGAAGAGGTCCCGGACAACTCACAATACTGGGGGTCGCATCCACCCCCACCACGACAAGAAGATTCCTGTAGCTGCTCGCACCGGGCTGCGAATTGAGGTTTAAGAGCCCGTCGAAACTTCACACCCGCAAGGACGAACGTTGAGACGAGTGACTTTTGAAAGCTCTGATAACGCGGTTCATTCTCAGAAGGAAATATTTTCATCTGACGACAATGACGTTATACCTGAGATGTCGTACCAACACACGATGGGTTGTTCCGATATTCATGCCGATGAGTTGTACTATCGTGCTGGGGGTACGAGTAAATCTTGAAAAAGGAGTTCCCCAGAGTTGAACACATATTGTCTGTGTTCCAAACGATCGGGGTGGTTGTTGTGGTCCGCACAAGCGACCGGAGAAGGTGTCGGTCTTTGATAGGCTTGGCACCGAAATGCCAAAACACAGGTCGAGGTGCTTTCACGGAAGAAGATCGGTGTCTCAAGGCGATGGATTGCCAAGAGTCACCATCAACATGACGACTAGCAAAGGGGCGTCGACACGTGCCATTCCCGGGGTATCTCAACGAATGACTCGGTTGTGGCCTAGGACTATCAGACGACCTAACTATGGCAGAGTGCAGAGAGGGTTACCCTCAGATGATGAAGTGTCGGATGCTGGCTCTGCAATTGCTTCTGATAATACGGTTTCCAGCGAGGGACAACCCCAGGAGGCATTCATGATCAGTGCAGAACAAGTGGCCAAAATGCTTGAAGAGGCTATGGCCAAGCAAAAGGAGAATTTCAAGTTCGAGATGGACATGGCCATGCAACAAATGAGAGAAATGCATGACCAGCAAATCCAAGCACTAACGAATCGCCAGGGTGAATCAAGTCGTCACAATAACGTCAACCAAACGGACAGCAACACGGATAGGGATGAAGACCGTAACGCCGATAATCCGCGTGATAAACAGAATGCGGGAGGTAGCCTCGAGAACACCAGTGATAACACCGTCGTCCCTCCTCAAAATCACCCGAACGGAGACCTAGGTGAGAATGAAAAGATAAAGGACCTCGAGAGTAAGATCAACACTTTGATTTCTGCCCAAGAGGTAAAGAAGACAGGTATACCGTGTTCGTACCCAAGGGAGTGGGAATCAATCCCGTATCCGGCGAAGTTCAATCTAATAAACTTTACGCCGTTCGACGGGAAGGGCTCACCCACTCAGTATTTGATCTACTTCAAGTCCCACCTGGGGGTTATTTTCGATAATGAGCTCTTGATGGTTCGGTCATTCGTTGGCACTCTTCGAGGAGCTGCCTTCGATTGGTACCGCCGTCTCAAGCCGGGGAGCGTTAACAGCTGGGATGATATGGAGACCATGTTCTTCACCAATTTCTTCGATGACAATACCGAGATATCCATCGGGATGTTATTGGATGAAAAATAGAAGGACGGAGAGACGGTAGACAGCTTCGTCAAGCGGTTCCGAAACAAGGCAATGAATTGTCGGGACCCGATAACTAAGGAGTTCATTCTCCAGACCTGCCACAACAACCTTTCGTTGGACGTGCTGGAAGTAATGGGAACGGCGCCGTTCAAGACATGGAGAGACCTGAAGGTGCGCGGGGAGCAAGTCGAGCGATTCCTTAAGAGAAAAAAGGCAGAAAGAGGCCAGCAAATGGCAAATGCTCACAAACAGAATTTCGTCCCACGTGACAAAGGCAACGCGCAGGCGAAAGTAGTGGATGCAAACCAAACGTTCAGTGCGGTCGCGGCAACAAGCAATGGCCGCTGATAAGCGACAGCGACCTCAACAACAAGTCGCCGTAACCAAGGTTCCCCAAAATCTATTCTTTCAAGGAAGATGAGGTTCCCGGTATTTTTAAATACCTCCTAGAGAATAATAAGATCCAGCTGCCACCGATTGTGAATCAGGAGGAGGCAAATAAGATCACAGATCCGAGGTACTGCGCATTCCACAGAGCAGTTCACCATCCAACAAAGTCGTGCTACCATCCATCTCAAGGATAAGATCCAGGCCTTTATCGATGTAGGGGCATTACCCCAAAGCTGTCCAAAGAAAGGAAAGTGGGGGCGGCCTAGTAGGTCACATGGCAAAGCCATGTCGCTCCCTCATGGGGGCCTGGGTTCGATTCCCGTCTGCGCCAAAGGCGCCATAAAAATAAAATTCTTCATATTTGACCCAAATGGAAATGACCGTTTGTGATAGACACAGCCTATTCAAATGAAGCATATCGTCTAATCACTCAGAATGGCGACATGCAATTAATGCCAATAAATGGGAAGTTCTTGAAAAAGTACTATCCGTAGTATATTTGGGATAACCCATTTTGACGGAAAGTTCCTCGTGAAATATTTTACCCATTGTCCTTGAGGATAACCCTAAATCTATCATCCACCATAAACTTCCTCACTGATCAAATTCATTGACGGTGAGTCCACTAAAAAAAATCTTTCTGGTCCAATCCACCAGTAAAATCCCCTCTTGATTTCTTCCGCAAACAAGAGGTCTACTTTCAATGCTAAAATCCCCTTGTAATAAACAGAAGGGCTCCATCTTTTCCTCCTCGGTCACGCCTTTCCAAGGTTAGGGCTGAAATTAAAATTTCATCTCAATAAACGAGAAAGCCATTTCCAGATCAGGTAGCGAATCCTATAAAAGTGAAAGTTATCTGAATCTTTTCGATTCTCGGAGTGGAGATCCCACTCTTAGTTTCACCTCCTAAGATTCTCGAAGTGGAGATCCCACTTTTAGTTTTCTTTGCATTGGAGATAGAATATAAAATTCTTCCTCTCCAGGAGTAAGAGATAGGATATAAAATTCTTCCTCTCTTATTTCGGGTTCGTCTTTACCCTAAAAAGAAGATATGGAGATAGGATATAAAATTCTTCCTCTCCAGCATCGGGAGACAGAATATAAAATTCTTCCTTTCCCACATATTTTCAACAAAAAAAATTCTTCAATCCAAAATTTTATCTTGGGGAATTTTATCCCGAATCCTAAGTAGGGATAAGTCTACGGCTAACACGCGTTGCCGGTTAGTTCTTAACCGTAAAAAGAACAAGAGCCCACATATTCAAATTGTGGCAGGTTGTTATTAATAACACCACAATCCACGCCTTACACGTGTGGAGAATTTTATCCCGAATCCTAAGTAAGGATAAGTCAACGCCTAACACGCGTTGCCGGTTTAGTCTTTTCTCGATTGAAGAAGACACCAGAATTTAAGTCTGGGGAATTTTATCCTGAAGCCTAAGTAGGGATGAGTCTACGTCTAACACGCGTGGTCGGTTAACCTTTCTCCACGAAAAGGATACTATTAGTACCCCCAAAAAGATTTTTTTTATTAATCCCGGTATGAAAATCGACACGAACCCAATCTCACGCCAAAGTAAACGAACTCAGGGCCGAAAGGAATCTCTCTGCTCTCACAAGTGTTTGGCTACTACGATGAAATGCGCTACAGTGCCGACCTCTCGGTTGCTACGATGAAGCCCGAAGCTGCTGACGCCAACGGCGGTCCCCGTCGGCCAGCTACGGTGTTCGGCCCTCTTCTTGGTTGTCACGCTAGGCCACTTCGGCTATAAAGTATCTGGGACCTCTTGCTACAGTAACATAGTGCTACAGTACTCGGACGACGCGAAAGACATCATCGATCACCGCTACAAGAGGGTCGACTCGACCGCTACAAGAACATAGTGCTACAAGATTCGGCCGACGGGGAAGACGTCCTCGTTCGTCCTGCTAATGTAGGCCGACTCGAGAAGACAACTACCAAAAAGACACTTGACTATGGGGGTAAAAAATGATACTCGAGATTGCGGACAACCAAAGGGATAATAAAAGATAGTCCTTATGACTGTCATCATATTGCTTGCACGCTTTACCCTCTCGTCTTCTTATGTCCCAAAAAGAACACCTCATGCTCATTATTCTGCTCACCACCGGGTAACTATATCTGGAGTACTCTGCATGTACAGAATACTCATTACTTAAGACTATTTTGGTCTGTACTTAGAACAATATAAAGGGTAAATTACACTAAACCCCCATGAACTTTCATTCTTTTGCACAAAACCCTAGCGAACTTTCAAAATCACACTAAACCCCAATGAACTTTTGCAGAAAACCCCCCTACCAACACCGTTAAATTTGACTTGCCACGTGCAATGTACGTGACTAAAAAAGCCAAAATACCCTTTAACTTATTAAAATTTTTATTTATGATACTTTTCTATATATTCCGCCCTAATCATAAATCTCTCGTTTTATTCCCCAACTCTCCTCTTAAGATCGGGCCTAGACCCGCTAGTTTCAAAGTCTTTTAATGAAAACTGACTCAACTCCTGGGAAGCCCCAATTTCGACGAAGTCCTAAACCCGACCGATTCCCTTAATGCCTTTTGCTCTGTAATTTTTTTAACAGTTAGGAAAAAAAGGTGAAGGGGTTATAATATTTTAAGTGGGAGTGTCTTTTTTTAAGGTGGGGGTATTTTAGTCCACACAAAAAGTAAACTGACACCGTTTGGGGATTATCTACAAAAGTCTAAAAGTTCGTCGGGGTTTTCTACAAGTCCAAAAAGTTCGTTGGGGTTTAGTGTGATTTTGAAAGTTTGTTGGGGTTTTGTGCAAAAGGCTGAAAGTTCACGGGGGTTTAGTGTAATTTACCCCAATATAAAGATACGTTTTACAAAATTAACTATCATGTACTATTAGGAATTTTACAACAAAACTAGCATTACTCTATTTCCCAAAAAAAAAATTACTACTTTTATTAAAGAAAATTGTCATAAATTTGGAGTTAAAGTTAAAAAAACTTATGTATATAGTACCATAACACTATCGAATTAGAATCTAATGAATACCATGACAATTAAGATCAGATAACTTTTATATTATAAGTCATGTCCTAGGCGTTAATTAACCTACTAAGTATCACTGCTTTCTATCCCTAATATTCAGAGTAAATGAGTCTCTAAATGAACTTTTAGATAAATTCATTAAGTTAACTATATTTATAAACTACCAGAACATAGTTTACGGTAGATTTATGCAAAATTCCAACAAATCAGGATAGTTTTGTAAAATTTTACACGAATATTGGACTTTCCTTTGTCTGTCAGTGTAACAAGACACTCATAATCACCAACCAAACGAACAGTAGTTAACAATATGAATGTATGGGATCCACTATACTTTGCAATCACATCAAATTAATAATGAAATATCATATCGCCATGACTTTAGACAAGGTTCAATTATAGTGACTAAACTTGACTTTCCAGGAGGATGAACAGGGACATGAATGTATCATAGTTTCTTGTGACAGCCTCGTATCCGATAAATACTGATAGATAGCATAGTAGTAGCTCAGACTTGGAACTTTTCTTGTGTTTCAGTGGGGGTGTTTGGTTCATTTTCTTAAAATTATAGGAAATATTTTTCATCTAAATTATAGAAAATATTTTTCATTTAAAAAAAGTTTTGAGAAGTAAAAAAGTATAAATTTTTCTTTTCTTTTGTTTGGTTCAAAATAAGAAAATTGACCTTGGTACTTTATAGAAATGTCAAGTTTTCCTTTTCTGGGAAGTTGTTTGGCTCAAAATAAGTAAAACAAGTCCGAGTTTATTACCTTTTTAATAGTATTGTCAGTTTTCCATGAGATTTCCTCTCAAATTACTAGGAAGTTATTTTCCCACTATTCTGTACTTTTTAAGAAATGCTTTCCATAAATCTAGAGTGAACCAAATACATGAAAACTCAATTATAGAAAAACTTTAATTTATGAAACTGCCATTTCTCAAAAACTTTTCCTGAAACTTGTGAACCAAAAACCAAGTGAACAAGTATGGATCCCTATAATTAAACCTAGATTAATTTATTAATATTAATAGGATATTGACTTGAGACGACGTGCCTCAACCAACACTCCACTGTCTCTTATTTGTTTACTCCTCACTATGTAGCTACTCCCTTCTATAGCAGCTAACTAGTCAACTAGTCAACAAGCTGTTGATTTTTCAATCCATATGCTTCCAGTTCAATGCCATGATCCTCGCACTTCCTCCTCCCTATGCAAAAGCCTTTCTTTTACTTCTATAATAACATCAAGATGACCAGATTATGGATTGTGTATTTTATTGTAAGATCCAAATTTATCAGAACCACTTGCATCTGAGCTGACAGTTCCGTCACTCACGAAATAGTGAGAGTTAGTTTAGAAATTTCATTACCCTTTTAGTTACTCGCAACTGTCTGCTTACATGCATATAGTTTTTATAAGATTTGTGAAATTTCATTGTAAGATCTGTTTTTATGTACTCTGAAGAAACATCCACTAATTGGGTTTGGATAATTGAACAAACACCAATGAGATTAATAGTTCGTAAAAATTAAGGTCAACAACACTCATATAGATCTACACATAGACAACAGAGACGGGCATCGAGAGTTATTTTCTAATGTCGCTACTCCAATGTTATTGGAAGAAGATAGTAGTAAGAAACATAGATTAGGGTTTCTTTTATGCATACCTTTTATCCTAAGAAGATGTTAATTATGACTTTTATCTTGTTACTTTGGCTGTTTTCGGAAATTGTGCTTTGATTTGGCTAAGGATGATCATTGCGTCGATCCACAGGTATGGGGCTATTAACAGGGTGATGTTATCTTTTGATCTCTCAAAACTAGAGTATTGCTTCTATTAGAACCACTTGTATGCGAACACACAATTCCGGCCTTTAATGGGCTCAAATGCGGGAGTTTTGATATGATTCGTATCGTCGAAGTTATTTGAATGATTTCCTCACATGCGGATCTCATGCTATATGAGACAGTTTACACACATGTCATATACAATTGCTAAGTGTTATTGTTATGAGCTAATTAATAAGAGGGTTGGTATGATCTGATGAAGGCGTAGCTGTAACAAATAACAGATCCTTAATGCATATTGATTAATGCAGTTGGACATAAGAGCATGTGTTGGTGTTCATATTTTGATATCAAATTGGAACTACATTACCTAGTGCTTAGTTTATTAGCTAATTTCATTAGACCGACTCTAGTGCAAGTGGATCTTATCCCTTTTGATCAAGAGGACAATTTCTTGTAAGTCTCACATATTCCACAAATTTCATGTTTCGTATAACAGCCAATAATATGCCTAATTAGATCGCTCGAGCATACAACTTCACTAGTGGCAAAAACACTTGAAAAAAGATTGATTTTAAAAAATTTAAGAGTAAATTGCACTAAACCCCCAAGAATTTTCACACAAATATAGTGAAACAAATAGTTACAGTTAATCTATTTCCAGCCCACTCTAAAGTTTCTTTCACAATGCATATTTTTCTTCTACAAAGTCTTTCTTTTCTATTTCTCGTTTCATTAAACTTCTACTATCTAAAATTTCCATTATAAGTGCTAAAAAATGTATAAATAATTATCATATAAAAGGGATTTTCACCTTCATTATTAACAATGTTCGTTGTCAACATCCAACTTTACGGTACAATATAGAAAGAAAGACGGTCTCTACCTAAGAAAGAGATAGATATGTTCCCAAGATAAACTTAGGAGGAATAATATATAAGATTACTTTCTATTTTGTAGATTAAATTAGCATCAATCTTGATGACACATGAGCTCATCCTGCTCCACTCCTCACCAAACTTTACAAACGAGCAGTCACAACTGACAAGTCGTTTAATTGTGACAAAAACCTATTTTGTTTGAATTATATCACTCTTTAAATACTTAGCTAATCAGAAGAAGACAAGTGACATAATATGCAAACACATAAAACCATATTAGCAAATCTAAACAACAAACAAAAGCTAATCTCTTTGATCATCAATGACTCGGTTTAACCAATCAAATTTAATCAAACTACAACAACCACTTATCATATCAAAACACGTAACTAGCATTCTTCACATAAAACATAGAAAAAACTATTTTTTTATTACAATAAATCTATTGGAAATTAAACTTAAAATTATGAAAGTTATATTAGAACGTCCTAACTAGCCAGGTTATTCACGGTGCTCAGAAAATATATATATATATATATATATATATATATATATATATATATATATATATATATATATATAATTAACAAAGTCAACTCTAGCTGAGCGACATCATATCTTCTTGTTCCAGCCACTTAACATTAAGAATCCGAAGCAAACTTAAATTCTACATGAATCCAACCATCTATAATTTCAGTAGCAGTTATCACTGCTTAACTATTTTAATGACACTCAATCGCCTCCAATTCTCATTCTCATAATGATAAATTGCAGATGACACTCTTTCTAATAAATTAGAAAGTGCTAAGTGCTATTAAAATAGTAAAATAGTTAAAGACGGTATCCGCAATTTGCCCTTCCGACAATTATCTATGTACTTATCTAAAAAACCCCGAATCCGAAACGGTTAATCATCACCCGATCCGCCGGTTCAAGATCCGATAGGCCGCGACAGGGCGTCCGACCCTCGGGATCTTGATCGTGGACTCGGCCACCGAGCACGAAGTCTTACAAGATCCATACAAGTCCAGCACCCCAAACCCGAACCCGAACCTATCGCCGCTCCGTCTCCTGCCGGCCTTGGTATCCGAAGAGGACCTCGCCGCGATCCAGATATCGTTGTCATCCGGCGGCGGGTCCTTGGAGCATTCGATGATTGCGGCCTCGAAGGGGTCGAGGTGTCCGGAGAAGGAGGAGGAGGAGGAGGAGGCGAAGGAGTTGGAGCGGAGAGGAGGAGGGAGGGGGAGGTTGCTAGGGTTTCGGAGGGGAATTAGGGTTTGGGGGAGGGATTTAGGGATCCCCGGGCTTTGTTCCCAGCTGAAGGGGATGGAGGAGGAGGAGGGGTGGAATGGGGTTGCGGTGAGGGAGTACTGGGAAGGGGAGGGGGAGGAGGAGATGGAGGAGAGGGAGGAGGTGGAGCTGGATCGGGTTCTCCGCCGGCGAGGGGGCGGCGGAGGAGCGGATTCTTTGGGTGTGGGTGGTGATGGGATCGTTCTCATTTTTGTTTTGTGGCGGATTCTGATTGCGGGGGGTTTTATATACGAGGGGGAGCGAGGGCGTGGGGTTAGTGGGCGGTAGGATGTGCCGCGAGAAGAGGTTAGAGGAACGTGGGCCGGCGGGTTCCGGTTTGTCAGGGAGGGATCTGAGACGTACAGGTTGTTGGCGGAGGAATTTGGAGGGTGGACGAGGTGGGTACGTGGTCGGGATATTGTACGGTCGGAGTTTAGAGGGGATAGTGTAAAGGGAGTTTGCTTTTATACCCAAATGCCTAACCATATTATTTTTATACCCACTTACTTGCCGCATTTTGTTGTATGCTAGTTTATTCTGATGTAAATTGCTATATTTTACGTAATTACTATATTGTTTGTAAGTTTTTGTGTACAAAGTTGCTGAGATATATAGAATACGTTTAAAATACTTCGTTAGAGCATCGTATGTTTAAGAGTAATTTTAAAAATGGGTTAAAAGCAGACGCGGCAAAAACTTTGCTTTAGGGGTGGTTAAAAAAACTTCATGAAAATGTTTCGAATCCTCTCTTCTCTTCTACAGTTCTACTTTTTGGGTACATTGCATATAACCCCCTATTTGGGTATTTCTCAGACAACCCCTTTAACTTTCAAAATGTCACAAAACTCCCTTTAAGTGTTCTCAAAAATCCGCCAAACTAACGACATTATGGGTTTTGTGAAAAATGTTTAAAGGTGAAGGGGTTTTCTGAAAAGCCCAAAACTTAAGAACAGTTTTGTGACGTTTTAAAAGTTCGGGGGAGTTATTTGCAAAACGCCCAAACTTAAGGCGGATTTTGTGTAATTTACCCATATTTTTCTTTTTGAAATACTTGTGTCACTTCTTGAGATTATAATTTATGTTGGATTGTGTTTTCTTCTACCAATTGGGAATAATCATGTAGATTAGGGATTAAATAGGCACTCAAAGAGGTTTCAATAGTTTTTATTAACAAACTGAACATGATTCATTTGGAAGTTACTCTTTGTTAGTAGCTCCAATTGGCTGTCTGACTTCTAACTAAGTTTTAAATTCATATTCTAGTTGAGTGACGTTGAAAATTCAAATTAAAAATTTTGGAGAACAAAACAATCAGTATCAGAGCGGCTCTAGTGTTCCTTACTAAAATGCATTTGCTAAAGCCAACATCACCTACTGTCAAGTATTTTCTTTCATTATTATATCTCGGTGTGTACCATGTTCTTTTTTCCCCGTTCATTTATCATAAGGGTTTAATATTTCATAATTATATTTTTTTTCATCATATCATAAATAAAATGTCCATCAATTGAGAAAATATTTCTAGTAGTAAGGATTTCTTTAAAAAATTATTTACATATGCAATTTTATTGTGCAACTCCAGTGACATTATTGGTAAATACTCTTCATCCGTTAATAAACTTGAGATGCATAAATGCAGAGCCCCTCTGTTTCCTCGAAAACCCTATAAATTCCGATGATAATAAAGTCACTTTGTTTCCTTCATCATAATGCAAGTTTTACTAATGTCAGAGTTGGAATTTGTTTGTTTAATTAGTCCGTGAGTAATTATTATTATCTGCCCCACTCCTCCAACGAAATTAATGTGCAACACCGCACTAGAGGAATTAAGTGACTTTGGTGTCGGTGAAAAGATGCAGAGCATATTATCATTAATTGCTAGCGTTATTAGTGCAAGATCTATGAGTGTCTAGTCTAGAGTGTCTAATCTAAATCTAGGCCCCACTTGGTAAGGGGTTAAGATATAAATTAAGAGGGTTTAACTTATTCTTAACCTTTTAAATGAATTAACTTGGTTAAAGGGTTAAGAAATCCTCAACAAAAATTAACAACACTTAACCCGTCAGTTTCAAGAGTTTACTATTCCACATGAGGATGCGGAGTAAGAGTTAGCCAACTCCTCACGAAGCGTACAGAAGAACTTTTAACAACATTAGTTGGATCTGATATAATAATTATTGTATTTATTTAATTTATCTCAAAGTCTCATTCAATGAGTCTTAAATTAAATTAAATTAAATTAATTAAAAATCATAATAATAATAAGATTTAATTAGTTTCTTAGGCTCTTAAAGATTTCATCAATTATTTAATTAAATGCATTTGTTATGGATCCAATTAACTAACCGCTCTTTCATTTTCCCTTTACATATATAACCTCTGTTTCATCTGCGCTAGTAAATTATGGTCATCCATTCTCTTCAACTCACCACATCACCTACTAAGCCAAATTTCAACACCAACGCAATGGTTTCTGAAATATGTTATATGGAAAGTTTGTCAAATGGCTTATAGTGTATGTGGATTGTGTACGTATGTGCACGTGTATACATTAGATAATTTTTGTCAAATGATTTGTAGACTTAAAGATTTATTTTCTATGAAGTTGACGATTATGTCTCATGTTCAATTCATAGCTCTTGATTTGTGTTTTGTCTCTTGACTCCTTGAAAAAAAAAGGATAATAGATTATAGGGAGGCCATTATTTGAAAGTCTTGATATTTAATAGTATGTATAAATTTGATTTGGGAACCAAAATTATTTTCGTGTGTAACTTTTTTTCCCCGAGGATTGGGTAGGATTCTTATTGATCTTTTAATACTTAGAAAGAATGTATGATCTTATTTTTGAAATTTATGCAAATCTATTTAAATATTTTTCTCCGTCGCATAATGTTGTAAAGAGCTTTTATGCTATTTATCATAAGTTATGCTTTTTTAATATAGGTCATAAGTTCCGCTTTTTATTCATTAGATGTATTCTTGGTTTAATTCTTAACTAATTACTTGGTTCATATGCACTTTAAGTTCAGATGTCCTATCAACTTCTTCAACGCTTTCAATGTGTCTCGGTCCTGTTGATTTTATTACCTCTATTAAGCATCTTTTATGTTCCTTCGTTAATAAATATGTTGAATCATAAAACTTTGTTTGTCTTCTTTTGATTAATCACCAATAAGTTATTTGTTCCTATCAACTTTAGGCTACAAAGATTAACTAATAAAACATATTAGCTATCTATCCTCCATTCATTGAGTAAATCGAATACACAAACCTATATTGATATATTTGATTGGATTACATAAAATTTTTGATTTCTTATATGAAATCCAGATTAATTTGTCTCTTGATTGAGATTCTTTAATTTGGATTAAAATTGACTTATACAATTCTCATGAACTGAGCTATTTAAACAATATATATTTATATCGATTGTGATTCCATCTTGCTATTATAGCTTTTGTAATTTTGTATCTAATAATAATTTTTGCTATTCCAACAAGATACTAGACATTTAATATTAATTTTTATTTTAGTGGCCTTTGTAACTTTCGTGCATGATGTATTGAGAATTACTATACCATAAGTAAATATTATATCATAAGTACATATTTAAAATTAATAATATAGAATATATTATTTACTAATAATTTCTTAAACCAAATGCATGCGTTACAGCATGCGTGTGGCATACTAGTAGTAATAATAATAAGTTTAAAGTTGGGTACATGAATCGAGTCCAAATTGGAACTTGATTGGCCAAACAAGGAGGATTCACCTTCACGTGGTGCCTCATCGAAATATATACTCAACATATATATGAAGTGTGCATATGAAACTTAGGCTAGATGAAGAACATGTTGAGTTTAATACAAAATCAAAATTTTTAATAAAGAGAACAATAATTCATATTAAATATTTTAGACCTTGAAAAATAATATGTAGTTTATTCGGGTCATCTATAGCTATAGTGTGAAAGACATGTGCTCAAGCCGAACAAGCACGGGCTTGAAGTAAAATTCTTTACACAAAACATCCCAAACAAATACTTAATTATTAACTCATATTTTTAAGCTATTTTGAGAAATTTTCTAATTTATGGAAATATTTATTCTTAATTCCTAAGAGAAAACTCTTAACGGCACCGAATTAACGACGACAAATCACAAGGCCTTACATAGTGCAACAATTATTAGTAATTCTTTATTTTTCAATTGATTAAACTTGGTATTTTCGAAAAATTTTGAGGGATTAACCTCTTTGCCAAATGTTAAAAATTTAACCTTCATCTTAACTAACTATCCAAACTGAATTTAATTATTTTTAATCCTTTCGAGGGATTAACCAAGTTACCCCTTCTCTTTAATCCTCTACTCTTAACCCCTTGCCAAATGGCATCTAAGTGTCTAATCTAAAAAGATTAAACTTCAAGCAACAAATTCATGAACAAAATTTTTAAAAAGAATATACAAAAAGACGATGAATATAAAGTTTAGAAAGAATACAAGGGATGAATCATTAACTCCAATAATAACATTCTCTATTGTTGCAAGATTTAACTACTTTTGCAATGATGAACACTCACGCCCTAATTTTGGAGCTTTTGATGTAGTATCGTGATCTTTGACATGATACTAGGACACCTAGGAAGTTCCACCAACTATGAATTTAGAGCAAATAAAAAAAATTCTATGGAAAGTTAATCAATGTCACAAATGACCCAAACTAAGAAAAAGCCAAAAACGTTTGGAGAAGAAACAGGTTTGCTTGTTACATTCTTAGACAATGTCAATTTAACTTTCTTTCCCCTTTAACATATAAAGCTTGAGGATAGATAACGTCAAAATTTTTAATAAAGAGAACAATAATTCATATTAAATATTTTAGACCTTGAAAAATAATATGTAGTTTATTCGGGTCATCTATAGCTATAGTGTGAAAGACATGTGCTCAAGCCGAACAAGCACGGGCTTGAAGTAAAATTCTTTACACAAAACATCCCAAACAAATACTTAATTATTAACTCATATTTTTTAAGCTATTTTGAGAAATTTTCTAATTTATGGAAATATTTATTCTTAATTCCTAAGAGAAAACTCTTAACGGCACCGAATTAACGACGACAAATCACAAGGCCTTACATAGTGCAACATTTAATATTAATTTTTATTTTAGTGGCCTTTGTAACTTTCGTGCATGATGTATTGAGAATTACTATACCATAAGTAAATATTATATCATAAGTACATATTTAAAATTAATAATATAGAATATATTATTTACTAATAATTTCTTAAACCAAATGCATGCGTGCAGCATGCGTGTGGCATACTAGTAGTAATAATAATAAGTTTAAAGTTGGGTACATGAATCGAGTCCAAATTGGAACTTGATTGGCCAAACAAGGAGGATTCACCTTCACGTGGTGCCTCATCGAAATATATACTCAACATATATATGAAGTGTGCATATGAAACTTAGGCTAGATGAAGAACATGTTGAGTTTAATACAAAATCAAAATTTTTAATAAAGAGAACAATAATTCATATTAAATATTTTAGACCTTGAAAAATAATATGTAGTTTATTCGGGTCATCTATAGCTATAGTGTGAAAGACATGTGCTCAAGCCGAACAAGCACGGGCTTGAAGTAAAAATTCTTTACACAAAACATCCCAAACAAATACTTAATTATTAACTCATATTTTTTAAGCTATTTTGAGAAATTTTCTAATTTATGGAAATATTTATTCTTAATTCCTAAGAAAACTCTTAACGGCACCGAATTAACGACGACAAATCACAAGGCCTTACATAGTGCAACAATTATTAGTAATTCTTTATTTTTCAATTGATTAAACTTGGTATTTTCGAAAAATTTTGAGGGATTAACCTCTTTGCCAAATGTTAAAAATTTAACCTTCATCTTAACTAACTATCCAAACTGAATTTAATTATTTTAATCCTTTCGAGGGATTAACCAAGTTACCCCTTCTCTTTAATCCTCTACTCTTAACCCCTTGCCAAATGGCATCTAAGTGTCTAATCTAAAAAGATTAAACTTCAAGCAACAAATTCATGAACAAAATTTTTAAAAAGAATATACAAAAAGGCGATGAATATAAAGTTTAGAAAGAATACAAGGGATGAATCATTAACTCCAATAATAACATTCTCTATTGTTGCAGTACGAACTACTTTTGCAATGATGAACACTCACGCCCTAATTTTGGAGCTTTTGATGTAGTATCAGTGATCTTTGACATGATACTAGGACACCTAGGAAGTTCCACCAACTATGAATTTAGAGCAAATAAAAAAAACATTGTTGCATGAGTGCAGATTCGAACCTGCAAAAGATCCCTCACCACAACTACAGACGTTTGATTGAAATTTTTGTCAGAAATTGATCAGAAATCTAACTCTCCTTTTAGGGTTCATTGCAAATCCTGTAGTGCATAACAAACAATCTCAAAGAAAACTAGCATGCAATCACAAAAGCAAGATCAAAGACGAGATTTACATAGTTCGGCAATGTGCCTTCGTCCACAGGAGAAAGGGAGGGGGAGTTCAGTACTTTATCAAGAAGAAGAATACAAGATCACACAAACCCTAGCTTGCAAATCCTCACAAGTTTGTCTCTCTTCTTCTTTCTACCTTAGCCTCTCTCTCAAGAATAAACTTTATAGGATTAAACCCTAGATCTCAAAAAATACCCCTTAAATAGGGTAAATTTATGGGTCCAACAAAACGAACAAAACTAGGTCCAAAACGGGCCCAAATTGTACAGAATACACAGTCGGCGGTCAGACCGCCCATGATTCACTTCTAGTTGACCGGCCGGTCTTACCGGTGTTGGTCAGACCAGCCGGTCTGATCGGCCATGCTTCTGCTGTCACCGCTTTTCTCATCGCTTTTTTGTTGTCTTTGTTGTTGCTTCCTTGAAAAATAATATGTAGTTTATTCGGGTCATCTATAGCTATAGTGTGAAAGACATGTGCTCAAGCCGAACAAGCACGGGCTTGAAGTAAAATTCTTTACACAAAACATCCCAAACAAATACTTAATTATTAACTCATATTTTTTAAGCTATTTTGAGAAATTTTCTAATTTATGGAAATATTTATTCTTAATTCCTAAGAAAACTCTTAACGGCACCGAATTAACGACGACAAATCACAAGGCCTTACATAGTGCAACAATTATTAGTAATTCTTTATTTTTCAATTGATTAAACTTGGTATTTTCGAAAAATTTTGAGGGATTAACCTCTTTGCCAAATGTTAAAAATTTAACCTTCATCTTAACTAACTATCCAAACTGAATTTAATTATTTTAATCCTTTGAGGGATTAACCTCTTTGCCAAATGTTAAAAATTTAACCTTCATCTTAACTAACTATCCAAACTGAATTTAATTATTTTAATCCTTTGAGGGATTAACCTCTTTGCCAAATGTTAAAAATTTAACCTTCATCTTAACTAACTATCCAAACTGAATTTAATTATTTTAATCCTTTGAGGGATTAACCTCTTTGCCAAATGTTAAAAATTTAACCTTCATCTTAACTAACTATCCAAACTGAATTTAATTATTTTAATCCTTTGAGGGATTAACCTCTTTGCCAAATGTTAAAAATTTAACCTTCATCTTAACTAACTATCCAAACTGAATTTAATTATTTTAATCCTTTGAGGGATTAACCTCTTTGCCAAATGTTAAAAATTTAACCTTCATCTTAACTAACTATCCAAACTGAATTTAATTATTTTAATCCTTTGAGGGATTAACCTCTTTGCCAAATGTTAAAAATTTAACCTTCATCTTAACTAACTATCCAAACTGAATTTAATTATTTTAATCCTTTAGAGGGATTAACCAAGTTACCCCTTCTCTTTAATCCTCTACTCTTAACCCCTTGCCAAATGGCATCTAAGTGTCTAATCTAAAAAGATTAAACTTCAAGCAACAAATTCATGAACAAAATTTTTTAAAAAGAATATACAAAAAAGACGATGAATATAAAGTTTAGAAAGAATACAAGGGATGAATCATTAACTCCAATAATAACATTCTCTATTGTTGCAGTACGAACTACTTTTGCAATGATGAACACTCACGCCCTAATTTTGGAGCTTTTGATGTAGTATCAGTGATCTTTGACATGATACTAGGACACCTAGGAAGTTCCACCAACTATGAATTTAGAGCAAATAAAAAAAACATTGTTGCATGAGTGCAGATTCGAACCTGCAAAAGATCCCTCACCACAACTACAGACGTTTGATTGAAATTTTTGTCAGAAATTGATCAGAAATCTAACTCTCCTTTTAGGGTTCATTGCAAATCCTGTAGTGCATAACAAACAATCTCAAAGAAAACTAGCATGCAATCACAAAAGCAAGATCAAAGACGAGATTTACATAGTTCGGCAATGTGCCTTCGTCCACAGGAGAAAGGGAGGGGGAGTTCAGTACTTTATCAAGAAGAAGAATACAAGATCACACAAACCCTAGCTTGCAAATCCTCACAAGTTTGTCTCTCTTCTTCTTTCTACCTTAGCCTCTCTCTCAAGAATAAACTTTATAGGATTAAACCCTAGATCTCAAAAAATACCCCTTAAATAGGGTAAATTTATGGGTCCAACAAAACGAACAAAACTAGGTCCAAAACGGGCCCAAATTGTACAGAATACACAGTCGGCGGTCAGACCGCCCATGATTCACTTCTAGTTGACCGGCCGGTCTTACCGGTGTTGGTCAGACCAGCCGGTCTGATCGGCCATGCTTCTGCTGTCACCGCTTTTCTCATGCTGCTTTTGTTGTGCTGTTGTTGCTTCCTTAAATTCATGGCTATCTTTTTCTACCAATTTTCAGCTGTCTCAGCAATCTCCACCTTGGCTCAAGCTTGTATTTGTCTCCCTTTCTCCACTATTATGACTTTACCTTATGTCGCGTATCTTCCTCAAAACTATAAGTACCTTTACTAACTCCACTTGAAGTTGCGTGTCTTCCTCAAATTCATGAGTAGCTATACATCCATCATGACCTCCACTTGAAGTCGTGTACTGTGACAGTCTCGACCGAGACCACATGCCTTGCTTACTGAGTGAGTGCCTTCATGAAGTCCAAGGATGCCTTGAGCTCTGTAGTGAGTGGCTTCACTAGATGTCTGTCAAATTTTTCTTTGTAATAATATTCACTATCTTGATATCCTTTCTTGCCTCCCACTCTCTGATCTTGTGCTAACGTATCTCAATGTGCTTCAACTTTTGGTGAAACACTTGATCCTTCACCAAATGAATGATGTTTTGACTATTACAAAATAGCTCTGTAGTACTAGCCTTGAACCTGACATCACCTACCAATCGCTTTAACTATTAGGCCTCCTTTGCTTCTTCAACTGTCGCCATATATTCACTTTTTATTGTCAAAAGTATAATAGTATCTTGAAGTTGCGACTTCCAACTAACCAACCCATCTACAACAATGAATACAAAGCCTGTAGTCGACCTTCGATGATCGAGGTCACATGTATAGTCTAAATGTACATAACCCTTCAACTCGCTAGGCTTTCCTTGCAACTTTTGGAATAATAGCCTGAGTCATATTGTGCCTTTTAGACATTTCAATATCCACTTCACCACCTCCCAATGAGGCTTTCCTAAATTCAACATGTACCTGCTCATCAAACTCACCATGTATGATAAGTCTGGCCTTGTGTACACCACACTATAAATAAGCAACCCTACCATGCTTGCATATGACACCCAAGACATCTCTTCATTCTCATCGTCTGTATTTAGACACATATATGGGGATACCATGTATGATAAGCCTGGCCTTGTGTACACCACAGCATAAATAAGCAACCCTACCATGCTTGCATATGACACCCTTCATTCTCATCGTCTGTATTTAGACACATATATGAAGATAACCCAAAGTGACCGACAATAGGGGTGCTTACCAGTTTCATCTTTTCTATGTTGAACCTTTCGATCACCTTTTCAACATACTTCCATTGTGATAAGAAAAGCTTTCTCACTTTCTTTTCTAGATAAATCACAATTCCAAGGATCTTTTTTACTTTGCCCAGGTCCTTCATATCGAACTTCTTGCTCAACCGAGCCTTCAAACTCTGAATCTCCTGCTTACTCATCGCCACAATCAACGTGTCATCCACATATAACATCAAATATATGAATGCTCCCTCGCCGTATTGCCTGAAGTAAATGCAACTATCATACTCACACCGAGTGTATCCCGCCAATATGATTGAGTTGAACCGCTTGTACCATTGTGTTGGAGATCGCCACCCATAAAGTGGCTTCTTGAGAACGCACACATGGTCCTCTTTTCCTTCCTCTACGAATCCTTCAGGCTGCTTCATATAAATGACTTTCTCAAGCTCTCCATGTAGAAACATTATTTTCACATCAAGCTGCTCCAACTCCATGTCATGCTCTACTACTATCGCCAACAACACCCGAATCAACATATGCTTGACCACCAAAAAAAATATCTCAGTGTAGTCAATCCCTCCTTTTAAGCTTATCCCTTTGCACGAGGCATGACTTGTACTACTCGTTATCCTTCTTTCCGAATACCTAGTTGCATCCTATAGCTCGGTTTTCTTTTGGTAGTGTGACTAGATCCCACATTTGATTCTTCCGAAGTGACTCCATCTCCTTTGTCATGGCAACCATGTTCCTATCCTCGCTATTGAGTGCTTCCTTATAAGTACTCAGATCGCTGCTCTCCGTAGCCAAAATAAAAGCTATATGTTCAACTTCAAATCGTACCTGACTGGTGCCTTGTGGGCCCTCCTCTGTCATCGGTGCTATAGAATACTTCTACTAGGGTTGATTTCCTCGTCACCATTTATAACTGTCGCTCGTCCATATCTACATCTTCTTCCTAAGTTGCATCTCCTGGGTTGCTCTCCTCGTCACAAGTTTGATCTCACTTCTTCTCTGTACCTTAGCCTCTCTCTTAAGCATAAACTTTATGGGATTAAACCTTCAATCTCAGAAAACACCCTTAAATATGGTAGAATTTGTGCGTCCAACAAAAGGAACAAAATCAGGTCCAAAACGAGGCCAAACTGTGCAAAAAACCCCCATCGACAGTCTGACCGGGCGATCAGACACCTATGACTCATTGCCGGTCGACCGGCCATGCTGCCGCCGCCGCCGCTTTTCTCCTGCTACTCTTGTTGTGCTGCTGTTGCTTGCTTGAATTCATGGCTGTCTTTTTCTGCCAAGTTGGAGCCGTCTCAACAATTTTAAGCGAATTTTCCAATGATTAACAGAAATATTCTAATATTTAGCTAAACGAAGGTAATAGCATTGGTACTTCAAAAGAAAAACAGGGTATTTAGATGTCATGAAAGAAGATAGGATATGTAAGTGCAAAATCATGTAAACTATAAGGTATTTAAGGGCTATTTGGCCTGCTATAAAAGATGTAAGAGTTGTAGAATATTGCAAAGTTGCTATTTAAGTTTTCTATTTATGTTTTATTTTAGAGCGTCTGTCATATTATCTAGTAGAAATTATACCAACAAGACCTCAATGTAGTGCACGTGCTCAGAAATCTAAGTATATACAAACATCATAAAGTTCTACAAACTAACCCAAAATTGGTTATAAGAAAAGAAAGAAAATGTCGACAAAAACTCTACACTGTGAAAGCCACCATTATGAACTAAATTAAACTTAGCAAATATCACACGAAGGGGAAAGATGAATGAGACATTTATCATATATTGCATAACAAAGTGTTAGGTCTAACCGTTTTATCGAAAGGTCTCTAATTCATTGCTATTTTAAGAATAGCACTTTAAAATCTCCTAGTGGGTTGGAGCATTATATGGTTATATCACTAGTCTTATTTGACAACCATATCACAAATTCTCACAACATTCTAAACTAAACAATTGTATTGCATGAATGCTACGTACTGAGCATTATAGTGCAACACTTGCTTATGAGGGAATTTCAAGTTCAAGTTAAACTATCAACATGTTTAAAGATATTATAGTTATTCACTTGCTTATGATACAACAAATAACTAATCTTTACCCAAGAAACAAGTATTGTACACTTATATAACATTGGTGAAAATGAATTTAGAAAGAAAAACATTCAAGGAAACTATTTACAAATCGCAATAGAGTTCAGTAACATCAAAGGAAGTTTATTTACTCTGTTCATTTATAAAACTGCGTGGACCCTTTCTAATTAAACAAAAGTATAGACGGAATCTTTTACTTCCTTGATTGCTCTGTTTCTTCCACATTAGGTTGTCTGCATCAAGGATTCAAATATTATTATCAATAGCACATAAGACATGCATAAAGATATCCAAATTGACTTGCAAAGAGAACTAGGTACATTATTCAGCATAATTCAAATTAGGTGCACTAAAATAAAAAACCAAATATCAAACAATTATGAAGCAGTAGTTTTAATCTAAATTCAACATGTACCGCCATCAAACTCACCATGTATGATAAGTCCGCCTTGTGTACACCACAAGATAAATAAGCAACCCTACCATGCTTGCATATGACACCCTTCATTCTCATCGTCGTATTTAGACACATATATGGGGATACCATGTATGATAAGTCCGCCTTGTGTACACCACACTATAAATAAGCAACCCTACCATGCTTGCATATGACACCCAAGACATCTCTTCATTCTCATCGTCGTATTTAGACACATATATGGGGATACCATGTATGATAAGTCCGCCTTGTGTACACCACAAGATAAATAAGCAACCCTACCATGCTTGCATATGACACCCTTCATTCTCATCGTCGTATTTAGACACATATATGGGGATACCATGTATGATAAGTCCGCCTTGTGTACACCACACTATAAATAAGCAACCCTACCATGCTTGCATATGACACCCTTCATTCTCATCGTCGTATTTAGACACATATATGGGGATACCATGTATGATAAGTCCGCCTTGTGTACACCACAAGATAAATAAGCAACCCTACCATGCTTGCATATGACACCCAAGACATCTCTTCATTCTCATCGTCGTATTTAGACACATATATGGGGATACCATGTATGATAAGTCCGCCTTGTGTACACCACACTATAAATAAGCAACCCTACCATGCTTGCATATGACACCCTTCATTCTCATCGTCGTATTTAGACACATATATGGGGATACCATGTATGATAAGTCCGCCTTGTGTACACCACACTATAAATAAGCAACCCTACCATGCTTGCATATGACACCCTTCATTCTCATCGTCGTATTTAGACACATATATGGGGATACCATGTATGATAAGTCCGCCTTGTGTACACCACACTATAAATAAGCAACCCTACCATGCTTGCATATGACACCCTTCATTCTCATCGTCGTATTTAGACACATATATGGGGATACCATGTATGATAAGTCCGCCTTGTGTACACCACACTATAAATAAGCAACCCTACCATGCTTGCATATGACACCCAAGACATCTCTTCATTCTCATCGTCGTATTTAGACACATATATGGGGATACCATGTATGATAAGTCCGCCTTGTGTACACCACACTATAAATAAGCAACCCTACCATGCTTGCATATGACACCCAAGACATCTCTTCATTCTCATCGTCGTATTTAGACACATATATGGGGATACCATGTATGATAAGTCCGCCTTGTGTACACCACACTATAAATAAGCAACCCTACCATGCTTGCATATGACACCCAAGACATCTCTTCATTCTCATCGTCTGTATTTAGACACATATATGAAGATAACCCAAAGTGACCGACAATAGGGGTGCTTACCAGTTTCATCTTTTCTATGTTGAACCTTTCGATCACCTTTTCAACATACTTCCATTGTGATAAGAAAAGCTTTCTCACTTTCTTTTCTAGATAAATCACAATTCCAAGGATCTTTTTTACTTTGCCCAGGTCCTTCATATCGAACTTCTTGCTCAACCGAGCCTTCAAACTCTGAATCTCCTGCTTACTCATCGCCACAATCAACGTGTCATCCACATATAACATCAAATATATGAATGCTCCCTCGCCGTATTGCCTGAAGTAAATGCAACTATCATACTCACACCGAGTGTATCCCGCCGCCAATATGATTGAGTTGAACCGCTTGTACCATTGTGTTGGAGACTGCTTCAGTCCATAAAGTGGCTTCTTGAGAACGCACACATGGTCCTCTTTTCCTTCCTCTACGAATCCTTCAGGCTGCTTCATATAAATGACTTTCTCAAGCTCTCCATGTAGAAACATTATTTTCACATCAAGCTGCTCCAACTCCATGTCATGCTCTACTACTATCGCCAACAACACCCGAATCAACATATGCTTGACCACCAAAAAAAATATCTCAGTGTAGTCAATCCCCTCCTTTTAAGCTTATCCCTTTGCACGAGGCATGACTTGTACTACTCGTTATCCTTCTTTCCGAATACCTAGTTGCATCCTATAGCTCGGTTTTCTTTTGGTAGTGTGACTAGATCCCACATTTGATTCTTCCGAAGTGACTCCATCTCCTTTGTCATGGCAACCATGTTCCTATCCTCGCTATTGAGTGCTTCCTTATAAGTACTCAGATCGCTGCTCTCCGTAGCCAAAATAAAAGCTATATGTTCAACTTCGAAATCGTACCTGACTGGTGCCTTGTGGGCCCTCCTCTGTCATCCCAGTGCTATAGAATACTTCTACTAGGGTTGATTTCCTCGTCACCATTTATAACTGTCTGCTCGTCCATATCTACATCTTCTTCCTAAGTTGCATCTCCTGGGTTGCTCTCCTCGTCACAAGTTTGATCTCACTTCTTCTCTGTACCTTAGCCTCTCTCTTAAGCATAAACTTTATGGGATTAAACCTTCAATCTCAGAAAACACCCCTTAAATATGGTAGAATTTGTGCGTCCAACAAAAGGAACAAAATCAGGTCCAAAACGAGGCCAAACTGTGCAAAAAACCCCCATCGACAGTCTGACCGGGCGATCAGACACCTATGACTCATTGCCGGTCGACCGGCCATGCTGCCGCCGCCGCCGCTTTTCTCCTGCTACTCTTGTTGTGCTGCTGTTGCTTGCTTGAATTCATGGCTGTCTTTTTCTGCCAAGTTGGAGCCGTCTCAACAATTTTAAGCGAATTTTCCAATGATTAACAGAAATATTCTAATATTTAGCTAAACGAAGGTAATAGCATTGGTACTTCAAAAAGAAAAAACAGGGTATTTAGATGTCATGAAAGAAGATAGGATATGTAAGTGCAAAATCATGTAAACTATAAGGTATTTAAGGGCTATTTGGCCTGCTATAAAAGATGTAAGAGTTGTAGAATATTGCAAAGTTGCTATTTAAGTTTTCTATTTATGTTTTATTTTAGAGCGTCTGTCATATTATCTAGTAGAAATTATACCAACAAGACCTCAATGTAGTGCACGTGCTCAGAAATCTAAGTATATACAAACATCATAAAGTTCTACAAACTAACCCAAAATTGGTTATAAGAAAAGAAAGAAAATGTCGACAAAAACTCTACACTGTGAAAGCCACCATTATGAACTAAATTAAACTTAGCAAATATCACACGAAGGGGAAAGATGAATGAGACATTTATCATATATTGCATAACAAAGTGTTAGGTCTAACCGTTTTATCGAAAGGTCTCTAATTCATTGCTATTTTAAGAATAGCACTTTAAAATCTCCTAGTGGGTTGGAGCATTATATGGTTATATCACTAGTCTTATTTGACAACCATATCACAAATTCTCACAACATTCTAAACTAAACAATTGTATTGCATGAATGCTACGTACTGAGCATTATAGTGCAACACTTGCTTATGAGGGAATTTTTCAAGTTCAAGTTAAACTATCAACATGTTTAAAGATATTATAGTTATTCACTTGCTTATGATACAACAAATAACTAATCTTTACCCAAGAAACAAGTATTGTACACTTATATAACATTGGTGAAAATGAATTTAGAAAGAAAAACATTCAAGGAAACTATTTACAAATCGCAATAGAGTTCAGTAACATCAAAGGAAGTTTATTTACTCTGTTCATTTATAAAACTGCGTGGACCCTTTCTAATTAAACAAAAGTATAGACGGAATCTTTTACTTCCTTGATTGCTCTGTTTCTTCCACATTAGGTTGTCTGCATCAAGGATTCAAATATTATTATCAATAGCACATAAGACATGCATAAAGATATCCAAATTGACTTGCAAAGAGAACTAGGTACATTATTCAGCATAATTCAAATTAGGTGCACTAAAATAAAAACCAAATATCAAACAATTATGAAGCAGTAGTTTTAATCTAAATTCAAACCGGAGAAAATGACACATAGAGTCTAATAATAGCTTTGTATTTTAATAAGAAGCACTGCTCTCACATCATGTTAACCTAAGCTATGATTCTACAATGTGTAACTAACCAATCATAGGAAGGGAAAAAGAATCCATGATAATATCTAACAAGCCAATTAAAGTCAGCCGACATTTTCTATCTTTATATCACATTAAAGCTCGGAGAAAAGCATCCAATAAAGTAGTTATTCAATTAACATTAAATTAACTGATCAACCCTCTCGGTTCGTTATAGAAAATGTTTGGTTCATTACATAAAAGAGTTAATTGCAAACAGGTCCCCTATAGCACCGTTGTTTTGAACTTATTACCTCTGTAGTTTCAATGTTGCAGATAGGTCCCCAGCTTTTCTCTTTGCCTTTTACTGTGAATGAAAATTTGGCAGATATTGGCCCCGGCCGAAACTAGTGATTCTATCCTAGGGTAAAAGAGTCAAACAAATTTAACTGGGGAGAGAGGGGGTTGTTCCATCTGCTACAATGAAACTACAGGGGTAATAAGTTCAAAACAACAATATTACATGGGATCTATATGCAAATTAGCCGAATTAAGAAATGATTGCGTCATGTATTCCACAAGGTACATATCTTAAGGATTGGTGAGCAACCGTTCCTTGAAAAGGTTATGCAGAAGGAAATTTCAGAAATAGAAGTAATAGTACCATACATCTGAATTTAACACAAAAAATTGAGAAAAAAACAGATGCCTACTACACTTCCTATAAGCACGTAGCAACAATTATCACATATATCATTTATTCAAACGTTCAGATGTAGAAAAGCTTGGTGTACGTTAATCTTAAATTACCTACGATCCAAATGCTGACAAAGAGGCTATATATGCATGTCATATAATAATCTTAAGACTATTGATAAAGAGGCTATATATGCATGCCATATAGTAATCTTAAGACTATTTTCATATCATGGAATCAAATTCATTATAGATCATAGTAGATAGCTTTCTTGATTCCATATGATTAAATGGTTATCACCTTCATCGATGATCATCTACAACGTCCATAGAGTTTAATTGTGTCTCTATACATAAAACTTTCCTTTCAGTTGGTACTTTAACTTCTCTTGTCTTCTTCAAATTGCTTGGCTAAAGTGATATCTCCGAGACAAGATCCAGGAAGTCATTTCCCTAAAATGTGTATCATTTCAAGTTATTTACATTTTTCAAGACGAGAGATTTCTTTAAAGGAAGAGGAGGGGATGGAATCCTATAGAAGGTCATCTATAGAAAATCCGGAAACTATCCCATGGGGACGGGTGCATTGCACATAGGAAACAAGCGTCCAGCCCAAATTGTAAAGGGGGTGATTGCATGATGCAATGCTGTAATGGCACCAACACATCAGTCTGCTTGTACTGATATAATATTTTAATTGTATTGATAGTTACTATAACGGTACTACATGTCCTGATTTAATCTTCTTCCCCCTTGTATGATTTTCTATAGAGATTCCCATAAGTAGGATTATTTTCCAAAAGAGAATAAAAATACCATTCGAATTTAAACATTCAATAAAACTTGGAAATTATTAAGCAGTGAGATTATTGTTAGGGCATTGGATAATGGTATAAGAATGTTCATGTACCTTGAGCCTTCAAATATAGTTGTGTATACGTTCACAAATAAAAATGTATGATTATATGTGTGGCTTGTGTGTGATGTGAACCCAGCTACCCGCTGTCACAATTTATAAAACTAATCAACTACAGTTACATTAATGAGATTCAGGTGATCTTGTTAGAAATTAATCACTCGATTTTTTGAGACAATGAAACTAATATCAGAATTCAAAGAAGACACAGTTCTATATCTTCCCTCAAGGTCGAAGTGACAACGAATCATGAACAAACTTATATATTAAGTGATTCTCAGAGTTCACTAAGTTTTATCTCTCATTTTGCTCCTGAACATAACTACTAAAACGAAAGGGATCAAATGGTTGATTCTTGTCTCAGTCCGCGTACTGTTGGCTCTGATGTCAATCTCAAAAACTCGAACAAATTAATGTGTCATCTGAAAAAAAAATTCACCAAGTCCCCTAAGGAGATTCCTATTGCTTTCATTCTAGGGAACGTATAATTACTGTATGACTCTGTAGATGTCTATAGTATTTAGTCCTACATATTACTGCATTTCTGTGTAACATGTATATACTCATCTATAATTTCTACTTCCATCAAGCTCCCTGTAGGTCTCATGTTACTTCCGATAAGTTTCGATAAAAGTTTGGGAAACTCTCACTAAACCACTAATAACTTTGGGAATTCCGGAAAATCTCCAACATGTTTTGTGGTTTTCTCAAACCCTCAAAGTTATTGAGGATTTAGTGAGAATTTCAAAAAATTTTAGGGGTTATGTGCCAGAAGCCAAAACTCATTGGGGTTCAGCAAAATTTACCCCATATCTAACATGGGTAAGATTTTCTTTTATCAGTCTCTATAATGGTCCTGACCTCAGCTACTCCTAACCATCTAAATGTCCTTCGTGAGCCCAACCTACTCAAGCTTAATCATCTCTCGGACAAAAAGGGACCAGGCCAACTTAGCAAGCACACTAGGCCACAATTTTGGATAATAATGAAATAGATATTTCATATAGTTATTTGTTCTATTCATATCATCTAGTTGATTGAACATAATAGACCAGCCCAGGCTGTCAAGAATCCTTTTTTTTTTTTGACAGTAACAAGATTTTGTTAGATCATGGAAAGATAACTTCCTATCAATTTATTTATCTTGAATCTTCTTGTGGTCCCCCTTCTTGGATCAGAGATACAATCCTTTGTGTGTGTGTGGGGGTGGGGGGGATAGGGTTGCTACTATTTTTCGCTAAAAACACAGAATATGCAACGGAATAAACAAAATAAAAGCGACAATAACCAACCAAGGACATGCAAGATTTTATAGTGGTTCGGATAACAATTCTATGTCCACTCTTCCTTCTCACGAAGGGACTTCTTCGCTATGCCAAGAGTTCTCTTGAATCATAATCCGATTCAGAAGGCTTATAAAGACCGCACCTTGAAATTTACCCGAAACCAGTCATCTAACCTAACTCTCCACAATGAGTAAATACCTAACCCCAGCTAGTCCCAACCCTCAATTAATAGCGGCTTGAGTACACCGTAAAAACAAGTTTGAAACAACCAATCAAACACAATTAAGCACAGAAAATATAAAAGATCTTATAGCCTTTTTGATAAACAAACTGTGAATCTAAGCATAGCACGATGAAGAACAATGTAGATGATGAATCCAAGGGCAACTCTCCTAGCTAAAACAATCCGGAGATATTGTGCGTGATGAGAAAGAGTTTTTCGAGGCTCTGAGGGTCAAAACTTTCAATATAATCTATCTTCAATCAAAACCCTAGAACTCTCTCTTCTCTTTATCTTTTTCAATGATATATATTTTTCAATAAATTAGGAAAGAGATATTCTAAACGTGGTAGAGTTTAGAGATCAAAAGGAACGATGAACAGCTAAGATTAAAACTCAAAATCGGCAATCAGATGACTTTACCGTCGATGGTTGCTCATGACCATCGATAGATTCCTAAGCACCATCAATGGGCTCTTGCATGCCCTCGATAGCTTGACAATCTATCTCTGAAATTTCATCAATCGGTTCCTATAGCCATCGATGACCTCACAACCATCGAAGGGTCCCTGCTGACTATCGATAGTTAGATGGCTGATTCAGCATTTGAGTTGATTTTCGCATCGTTTCGCCTCGTACACATCTTATATATGTATTCAGCTGTACTATATCATCTCAAACAATTATTATATCAAATGAGAGTTTGTAATTATTCAAATAAGAGATATTATACGGACTACATTCTAACAATCTCCCCATTTTGATAATAGCAAACTTGAAATTTGAAATACCTAAATATATGCATATTTGAGATATACAAACAATAACAATAAGCACAAATACACTTTCATGCAGAAATAAATGATATGCAAAGCTCCCTCTATATTCATGCATTCATGAATGTAGACGGTTGAAAAGTATTTCTACCTAGGCCAATGTGTAGCGTAGATCCAAGAAGTAAACGCCCATGGGCTAAACACTTCGAATGGGCCCAAAGTCAAACCCACAACAAGCTGTAGCGAGGGTCGCCTAACAAAACAAGCGAACCTCACCAAGCAGCCCGTCCCAACTCAACTTGACCAAGTTAAGGAGCGAGTCGACTCCAAAAGCACGCCCCAGATCGAGTTGAAAGGCATCATCAATCGGTCAAATCATGAGTCAGATTCTGTGTCAAATTCGAACTCATAGACGAAGTTTGCCAACCAATGAACTTCGCTCATGGCAATTGAAGCAGACCAAGTCATTCACTTCTGAAGAAGACTCGCCTACGTCCTCAGTGAGCCTCGCCCATGTCTTCAGTGACCCTCGTCCACGTCTTCGCCAAGTCAGCGAACTTCGCCAAATAGCCGTTTGAGAGCTATTTTCAGGGGAATAACCGTCCCCCACTATCTCCTATTTTAATGGTCACTTAATCCATAATTAAAGGCCATTAACTCTCTCTTTTAGCCTATAAAAGGAGAGAAGAATGCTCATTTTGAAGCCCCGGGCCCCGATCAGATTATAGAGAGATCAACTCATACGCATAGAGAGATCACACTATCACACTTGCGATTCTATTGAGCAAAGCTGCTAAGAGAAGACTGAGCTATCTTCCAAGCAACTAAGTTCTCATCAACAGCAAAAGACTCATCGTCTTAGTCAGTGCGTCAATGGAATACAAGATCGACGTTCCACCGGCACACAGAAAAGAACCCCAGGAAATATAAAATTTTCCTTTGTTTCACTACATTCTTTTTATTACAATCTGTGTCAATTGCAATACTAAAAGACTCGAAATAAGATGTCGACTCTGCTGGGGACTTATTTCTCCTCCGACGAGAAAATTATGTCGCACACCGACACTAAGACCCTCGGGTCTTTTGCTGAATTGTTGGTCATCGAATTTTATCAAGCAAAGTTTGAGAAATTTATTTCCATGAACCAAACTTCATCACGGTGACTGTATGCAATTGTCGTAAAATTCACCGCAGTGCGAATCTCGGGTCTAAACCGACCCTCGCGTGTGTAAAGGCAACCTTCACCGAAGACAGTTTGAGCTTAGCTGGACGCAAAACGAACTTCGCAAAGAGTGAAGAAAACTCGACCCTCGTCTCGAACTTCGCAAGAGTGAAGAAAACTCGACCCTCGTCTCGAGCGAAGGTCAAGATGTTATTACATCTGTTGATCTCGGACATCAGTCCACAACTCCTTTAGGAGTCTGATTTAAAGCGTCTCGCGATGCTCGCTATGCTTCTTCGATAGAAGCTAAGAATGGGGGTAATCCCTCATCTAAATTTCCGCAAGGGAATAGCATCATCAATGATGATTTCGCTGGACAAAAGCCTAGCCAGCATTGTCGTAAATGACGTTCGCGCTCCAAGACTAAAACCAGCGGAGTTGGCACTGAAAATTGACCTGAACCTGGAACTAATGTTGATCTGAGAGAATTCATATCTCTGAAGAGAGCCCGCCAATGCCAGCATTGTGCAACCCTCAGAGAAGTGGTCTCGGCAGTTCAAAAGAGTTGCCAATGTAAAACTATTTCTGAAAAGGAATCAATTTTTAGCCGTCTTAGTCATGGTCCTGAGCCTTAAGAGGTTCGGACTAAACAACGACGACATGCCCGAAAGGGTAAAACATAAGTATTCATTGTCAATATGACAAGTGTAATTTCTAGAGATGAGAAAGAAGGTGCCGATAGCTCGCCTAATCTAGTGTATTCTCCTGGTATTGGCTCTATATTGCCAGAAGCTGACAATGTTTATCGCAACACCAAATTAAGGTGAAGAGCAGCAATCCCTTTCGACTACTCCTCCCTCTAAGCGCGAATATCACAGGCTTCATCTCAAGCAAACTAATCCACTTCTAGTGACACCAACTCTGCCATATTATCAAATATAGCCCCCAGTTCAAGTCAAGAATGATAATGGGAGGTAGATGTGACGGAACGAGAAGATCTTCTTACTCAAATGGCGGCTCAAAAGAAAGATTCAGATGAACGAATCGATCGCTCGGTGAAATGATCGGACAACTCTTGTTGGCATCTCAACATCAACTAAGTCCTTCAAAAGGGAAAAAGCAAATCGGTGAAGACTCCCCAGAAGAAGATCAAGAGCATCAAGATGACGCGGATTCCGAACATTTAGAATTGGAGATGACAATACCTTAGAAGCCAAGCAAGGAAGCAAAGGCCTTGGAGGACATCCAAAAGCAACTCAACATTCTTTCTCAATGAACTGAGCTCAAGAATGTTGGAATTATCTGACCTTATCCTGTCGAGTGGGACATGGTTCCCTATCCGATAAAATTCAAGCCACCAACGTTGCATACGTTGGATGGTAAGGGTTCTCCGAACCAACATATCTACTACTTTCACCAACAAACTAGGAATGTAGTGGGTAACGATGCCATCAAGGCATGACTCTTCATTGGCACCCTCCAGGGGGTAGCCTTCGATTGGTTTCAGAATTTGCCTGAGGGTTCAATCAGATCATGGGCAGATTTAGAATCAAAGTTCCTCTCGCAATTCCACGAGCAACAATCTGATGTTACCATGGCCAAACTCCTTTCTGAAAGCAAAATGGAAATGAGATGGTCAAAGAATACATCAAGAGATACCGCAATCTGACGTTGCGATGCCGAGATATGCCTCTACCGATGTTACTTCAAACCTATCGACATAATTTCGTGGGACGGATAGAAGCTCACATGGGTACCGTTACTGCCCACACATGAAAGAATTTGATGGAACAAGCTGAGATAGCAGAAAAATCATCAGAACATTTCAACAAGTTCAAGCCCCGCGCCAACTTCAATGGCAACAAAGGCAAACAAGGGCCAACTTCACAACCGAAAGCTAAAGAGACTTTTGCAGTTGGGGTTCAAAATCCTAACCACAACCAGCAAAGAGAACCAAGAAAGAATTTTTAGTGTAATTATTCATTCAAGGATGAACATATTGTCGCCATCTTCCATGTGCTCAACAAAGGGAATCATTTGAAGCTTCCTAAAGCTCGATGTCCCGAAGAAGTCGGAAAGACTGATGACCCCAACAACTGTCTTTATCACAAAATATTAGGACACCTGACGAAGAGCTGCTACATCCTCAAGGATAAAATCCAGACCTTTGTTGAGTTAGGAACCCTTAAGCTCAAACCTAAGCAAAAGAAAGTTACTGTCAATATGGTAACTCTTCAATTCTGCTCCATGCCGAAAATCCAAGCCCAAAACGGCGTTGTCCCCATTCCTATTGCAAGGATGGAAGTGGTCAACTATGACCAACAGAATCGATAAAGCCAAGGCTTAATCCCTCTTACTACAGCGAGAGGCGAAATAATGTGGGTACATCCCGATCTCCTCCAAGATGAGCATTGGACTCTTCAGAAGTCTAAGAACAAGCACAAGATGAAGTCTTGCAACGCCATCTCCGCAATCATTGGAGAAGAATCCCTATACGTCACTTCATTCACTGATTCAGAGGGAGAAAAAATATTCATGGTAGGAATGAGATTCTGCAAAGATTATTTGAGGAACTATGATCAGCTAGGAACTTCCAAACAACCCGAACTGATCAAATAAAAAGAGACTCGGTTCGACAAGGCCTTGTAGCGTCCTTCAGATGATCCCAAGGCCCCATTCTGATATGATATCATAGCCCAGCTAGCCAATATCCTGGCTCGTATAACCTTATTCGAACTATTACGTTTGTCTAAGGAACTGAGAGAAGCTTTAAAAGAAGCTCTGAATGACAGTGAGTCATTCCTCGCCCACTTGATTGAGCCTCCTCAAGACGAAGAACACAATGCTAATGACGAACACCTTGTATCACCTTCACTCCGGAGGATATGCTCATCAAAGATCACCATCACAATCAACCCCTTTACTATACTGGGTATATAGGGTCGGCAAAGGTTAAAAGGATTCACATTGATCCAAGCTCTGCATTGAGCATAATTCCACGAAGACTCTTGAGCTTTCTAGGTATTCCCCTCCACAAGCTCTCAAAGACTTCCGCAACCATACTCGGCTTTAACTCTAGCAGTAGCCTATCTCTTTGAAAGATCCGACTTAAATGTCAGATCGGTAATTTGAAGACGAAAGTGACTTGCTATGTCATCGATGTCGAAACACCTTACAACCTTCTTCTAGGATGACCATGGATCCATTCCAACATGCTCTCCCCTCAACACTTCATCAGTGTTTCAAATACATTGATGAATAGGGGGTTCAACATAGAGTTGAAGCTGAAAAGCATCCTTTCAAGGGGGTGAAGAATTACTTCACCGACTCTCTCCTGTACGATGAAAATTATACAATTGAGATTGTCCTTCCCAATGATGAGGATAGTAGTAATGAAGCAGATATTGAACTAGATCCCTACGATAATTTAATCTGGGAGATAGATCCACTTGTAATTACCCTAGAAGACCTCTGTATCGATCAGTCCACTGAAGATCAAGGAGACTGGATCTTTAATGAAGAAGAGGTTGCTTACGACTACTCTGTAGATTCTGAGTCTGAAAACTCAAGAGTCGAAACTCTGATGTCCAGGCTAGCTTTAGAACTAGCATTGTACATGCCGATAACCGAGTCATACTCGACTCATAAGCAGCTAGGTAACTCAGAAGATGCCACTTTCGTGGTCCAACCTAACAGAAGTGTCCTGAATCCGATCGTCTTTGGAAAAGTTGAGACACAATCTCACTTATCAAGCTTGGATGAAGAAGCTAAAGGAGCACCAGAATTCTCCCGTTACAGCCAACAATCTCAGCAAATTATGGTAAAAATGGGATACAGCCTCACCGCTAAACAAGGGTTGAATTTTAATCAAGGACTAAGAGTTTTTTTAATTCCCTTTGTACTAGAAGGGGAGGTTTTCGATTATTATAATCAAACCAAACGAGGACTCGGTTATATTTCTTTCGAGGCCGTGTCATAAATACGACCAACATCTGATGACTTTCTAAGTAGATCTTCAGATACATTCAACTGGGATTCTGACATCAGCCTTGGAGCCATGCTTAGTGAATTCATGGCCAACATGGTCTCATACGACCTAACTATGGATCTTGATGAATCTGAAGTGTTCGAAGATTCTGAAGATGATTTATGGGCCAAGACAACTAGAGAAGCAATGTGAGTCACGCTTCAAAGTTAATGAAAAATCCACTGAAGATAAAGTGGTTCAAATTAACATAGGCGACGGAGTCAACTCTAAGCCTATCTTCATAAGCGAAAGTCTATTGATGGGCAAAATGAGTGTTTACCTTTTATAGTCGCAAGTGCACAATCATTGTCAAGTTATAGTATTTAAGATTGTCGATCCCACGAGGAACGGGAAATAGGAAGTGTTTGATTCAAGTTCGGTTCTCAAATTATGCGTGACAATTAGGGTTTTATTCAAGATAATATGAAAATATGATGAAGTGATGAGAGAGTGGATTTGGATTGTGTGTGAAAGGAATCACAATTAAAAAGACGAGAATTCAATAAGAGAGATGAAGGAATCTAGAATTGAATCCACTAGCTAACTCAAATTATAATCTACTAAAAATTCTCTTTTACCACATCTCATATTAGATTTATTAAGCATAAGATATCAAACCACTTAAGGAAAGCATAACTTATCAAATTATCACCTAATTGAAATTCAAACTCATGAAGAGAGTAATAACAAGATAATAATCCTAGAATTCATAAGCATAGCCTATCAAACCACTTAAGGAAAGTATAAACTATCAAATTCTTCTTCTATCGATTAGTTCTCTAGTTGATTAACCTAAACATGATCTTTTAAGCATAAGAGAGATGATTCATAAACACAAAAGAGATTAGACTAGTTTCATGCAACCTAGATCCCCACAAGAGTTTAGTTCAACATCTTGGGAAATTCAAACAAATAGAAAAAGAAAAGAAAAGAAAAGAAAAGAAAAATTCTAAACTAATCTAACTACAAAGCAATTAAATCTAAACTACAAAAGCTATTAAATCTAAACTACAAAGCAAATAAATAATAAGAAAGAAAAAGAAATAATAAAGAGAAATAAAGAGAAACCTGCAACTCATCATCATCAACTCATCCTCCTTTTGGTCCTTGAACAAGAAGAAGAAGATGGGATTGAAGGGGCGAAAATATTTATTTATTGAGGAAAAATTATTACAATGAAAGGTACTCTAAAACAAGAGCAACCCTTTCTCTCCAAAAGGAGTTTTACAAAATATTTCACACCTCTAAACCCTCAGCATTCACCCCTATTTATAGCCCAACGGAGTTGATGTGAACCATTGGATCAAACTTGGCCAAAAAGGAAGAGAAATCTTTCCTTAATTCGACCGTCATAAGACCAATGGTTACTAATCGGTTATAACTGGCCAACCGTTAGTCAACCGATTGGTTCCCAACGGATTTTGTCTTTTCTTGATATTTTTGCACGAATTCTTCTTGGATTCCCTTGGTATCTTGGGCCTTCGTTTGTCTTCAGTTTTGGGCTTCAAAAATTGGTAGAAATTCAGAGAATTTGAGTCATTTGAGCTTTTATTCATTAATACTCCATTATTCTGCAAAATAAGATAAAACATATTATTAGTAACATATTTATTGATATAAAATAGATAATGAGGTTATTAAAATGTCATTAAAATGTGATTATCATCTATCATCTGCTGAAAAGGAAGAATGCGTAACTCTCCTTCAAGAGTACATTGATGTCTTCGCTTGGAGTTATGAAGACATTTCTTGCTTAGATCCCAATGTGGCTGTAGATCGCCTCGACATCGACATCAAGGTCAAACCGGTCAAACAACAGCAATGATGCTTCCGTCCTAAGTTGATGGAGCAGATCGAGAAAGAAATCCATAAACTCATTGAATGCAAGCTCATCCATGAAGAACAACATTCGGATTGGCTAGACAACATTGTTGTGGTGATGAAAAAGAATGGAAAGATCCGGATCTATATTGATTTCAGGGATCTCAATCTTGCTTGTCCAAAGGACGAATTCCCTCTCCCTATTATGGATGTCATGGTTGACAATACGTGTGAATTTAAGAGGATGTCATTCATGGATGGGTTTTCTGGATATAACCAAATCAAAATGCATCCAGATGATCAGAAGCACACAGCTTTCATAACACCCTTAGGAGTATTTTGTTATACAATAATGCCCTTTGGTTTGAAAAATACTGGAGCAACCTATCAACGCGCTATGAACTCGATCTTTTGTGAGCATTTGCATAAGATGGTAGAATGCTACGTCGACGACCCTGCAATCAAAAGTCATCACAAGCAAGATCACGGCAATGATTTGAGAATGGTGTTCGAGATTATGTGAAATACCAACTCAAGATGAATCCAACCAAGTCTTTCCTGGGGGTATCATCAGGTAAATTCTTAGGATTTATTATAACATCCAAAGGAATACATGAAGTGAAATCCATCCAAGAGATGCCACCTCTGAGAAATCTCGAAGAACTCAGAGGTTTACAATGACGATTAGCCTATATCCATAGGTTTATCACGAACTTATCAGGGAAATATCAACCATTTCAAAGACTGATGAAGAAAGGTGTCCCGTTTGTCTGGGACGATACTTGTTAAGAAGCTTTCAACGAGATCAAGGGTTATCTCATGAAGCCACCCGTTCTAGCCGTGCCAGTACTAGGTAAACTGTTCCTGATCTACGTCAGAGTAATGGACCATTCTCTCAGAGCACTTCTTGCCCAGAAGAATGACAATGGCCACGAGCAAGCCATTTACTACCTCAGCCAAACTATGATTGGTGCCGAGCATCGCTACAATCCAGTTGAAAAGGAATGTCTAGCATTAGTCTTCGCAATTCAAAAGATGCGACACTATCTCACTGGCCAATCCATCCACGTCATTTCAAGAATTAATCCTCTACGGATACTCATGATAAAACCCGGATCACTGAATTCTAGGTTAGTAAAATGGGCAATACTACTTTTGTAGCACGATATGACATTCGTACCACAGAAAGCTATCAAAGGTCAAGCGATAGCTGACTTTTTGGCAGAACACCCCATCCCCGAGTCTTCTAAACTCTACGAAGACATTCCGGATAAAGTTTTTGAGTCAAATGCTACCTCAAATTACCAGATATAGCGACTTTACTTTGACGGTGTGTCAAGGCGCAATCACAAAGGAGCAATTATTGCAGGAGTGGGGGTAGTGCTAATTGATCCCTACGGACATGTCCTCCCTTGGGTCTACTCATTGACCGAGCCATGTTCTAACAATGTGGCCGAGTATAATGTCCTTGTAATTGGCCTGTAACTTGCTCAAGACATGGGTATCAAATGCCTTGAAGCCTACGGCGATTCCAAGTTGATCGTAAATCAGATCAAAGGAGAATATGAGGTCCGCCACAATGACCTCATACCCTACCACAAAGTGGCAATAAAGCTCGCTCAGTCATTTGAAGGTTTCTACATAAGCTATGTAGCCCGCCTCGAAAACACTCATGCAAATGCTTTGGCGTCCCTTGCAGCCACACTTGCCCTGACGCCCAAATCTACTAGGCGCATCACACTGGCTAGCCATCAATTATGTTCCCCAGAGCAAATTCTTGAAGCTAACAAAGTGTATGTCATGCCAACTCACTTCAAAATTAATGATTGGTGGTTCCTATTATTGATTATGTCTTACACGGGATACTACCTGATAGCCCGAAGCAAGCAATCTCTATTTAAAGAAGGGCTTCATGCTTCTTCTATGATTTTGCTACGCAGACTTTGTACTAATGATCATTTGACGGTGTGTTGCTCTGATGCTTATCACCAAGTGAAGCTCGAGAAGCATTAAAGAAAGCCCACGATGGTACATGTGGAGCTCATCAATTCGGTCCTAAACTTCAAGACCGACTTCATCATCTAGGTTACTACTGGCCAACAATGATAACTGATGCCATAGCATACGCTAAGCGATGTCATGCGTGTCAAGTCCATGCTAATTTTCTACATCAACCTCCGGAAGAATTGCATCCGACCGTCGCCTCGTGGCCAATCGAAACATGGGGGCATGGATATTATCGGACCAATCAGTCCACCGTCCGCTAAAGACCATCGATTCATCCAAGCCATTACTGATTACTTCTCCAAATGGGCTGAAGCTATTTCGCTCAGAGAGGTCAAGACATCTCAAGTAATCAGATTCTTGAGACATCATGTGATCTATCGATTTGGCGTCCCTAGACGGGCCATTCACGACAATGGTCCACAGTTCATCAGTCGCTCGTTCTTCAAATTATATAACAAATTCAAAATTCAAGATGTGGCTTCTACCCTGTACAACCCAGCTGCTAATGGGCTAAAGCTTTTAACAAAACTATCATCAAACTTCTGAAAAAGTTCATCTCCTCCAACAAACAAGATTGGGATGAGAAACTTGGAGAGTGTTTATGGGCTTATCAAACAACAGTCCGCACTCCCACTGGCTCCACGCCTTTTTTCTTGATCTACGAATGTGAAGCTGTGATCCCTCTGAAAATTTAGGTATCGTCATTAAGAATCGCCCTTGCCGAGAAGATGACGATCGAAGAATATCATCAAAAGTGTCTCCAAGAACTAGAGGCACTAGATGAATTGAAACTTTAAGCTCAACAATGAATCAAGATCTACCAGTCATGGATTTCGAGAGCCTTCAACAGGAGAGTCAGAGAAAGATCCTTCAAAGAATGTGACCTGGTCATAGTCATTCGTCGACTCATGGTCATAATACATAAGACTAAAGAAAAATTCCAACCCAAATGGGAAGACCCGTTTATAGTAGAGACAGTCTACTCAAATGAAGCACACCGCCTAATTAATCAAAATGGCAATAGGCTCATGGCGCCAATCAACGGGAAGTTTCTCAAGAAATATTACCCTTGATCTTGGCCAATATCATCTCCCCACAAAGATTTTGGTCATGTTTAAGTTTCCACCTCTGACCATATAAATCAATCTTCTTGATCCAAAATCAAATCAAAACCCCCAACGAGTCATCAAGTTAAAACTACACCTCTGCTTGGCTCTAAACAATTTCTCACCGTTATGTTAACATTACACCTCTGAACGGTTTTTATTCTAAATGATCTGATTGGTTAACATTACACCTCTGTCAGACCATTTTGTCGATCGGTTAACATTACACCTCTGTCGACCTATCTGATCGAATTCAACCGGCTAACATTACACCTCTGTCAATTCGCTCTTATCAAAAATTGATTAGTTAACATTACACTTTCATCGATTTCCTACCGTTAAGTTAACACTATACTTCCAAACGGTAGTCATCCTTTGGACTCTTTTAAACCGACTGGTTAATATTACACCTCTGTCTATCATTTTATTTAGCACGTTAACATTACACCTCTGTCAAGTACCCTAATACTGTCATGTTAACATTATATCTCTGAACAGTATCAACTTGATCAAACCCGATATGTTAACACTATACCTCTACTAGTTTGATCCCATCACCTTTCTCCCCAACAAAGATGTTACTACGATACATTAATATTACACCTCTATCGTATACATATCAAAGGAGATATAAGTTCTTTTATTACCAAAAAGAGCTAAACTATTACAAAGTTCTCAAGGGGAAAATGGATAAAATGTGTGTATATGTGCAATACACTCAGACATCCTAGAATCCCTAACCTCATGAGCACTCTTTTGGGCCCTTTCTCTCATAACCCTGGGATCGATGGGAGCAGCTTGGGTTCTAACATCGGCCAACCTCTTCGTCTCAGCCTCAAGCTCCGCAACCTGGAGATCCCACTCTTTAGTCAGCTCAGTTAACTTAAACTCAAGTTCTTCTTTTTGGTGCTGAGCTGCTTCCAAACGTGCTTGAGCGGCGGCAATAGCTACTTTGGCTTCATTGATGATAGCTTCATTTTCCTGAATGGAGTGCTGAAGCTCTACCTAGTGGTCATCAACCGATGAAATACTATCACTCAACCCTTGGACCTTCACCTTAATCCGCTCCATTTCCTCGCGAACAGATTCTTCGACCTTATGGTGGTTCGCCGAGAGATGATAGAATTCAATCTCAATAATGCCGTCGATGTCAGCCGCAAGAAGTTGCTGCAATTCTTAAAATTGGAGCTCGACTTCATCAATCATCATCTTGAAAGATCCAGTGCGAGTAGGACCTATGACCGACATCAACAGACTGAGCTAGTTCCTCAACAAAGCAAGGGTACGAACAGATAAGCCTTTCTACATATTCAAAATGGATTCAACGCTCCGGTTGAATAACTTCACCAAGCTCTCGGTCAGAATTTGGATCTCCAACTCGATTAAATCATCGGGATCGGGAGATTGGGAAATTTCTACACGACTCGAAGAACCCGCTCCTGTAGAAACCACCAATGCATCCGTGGTAACTAGGAAAGTAGTTGGCAAAACTTATTTTCATTCATTGCCCGACATGAGGTATGGCGCGAGCATGACCAACATGCTAGAAACAGTCACGGTGAAAGACGCCACTCCAGTTGAAGGAATGGCAGTCCTCACAACTATTACCGTAGACATCGGCACATCCACATGCACGACCTCAACGCCTGTAGACGTAACCTCTGGCTTATCACAAGCAGCTGTAGTCATGATTGGGCCTTCATCAGAATGAGGTTTAGGGCTTAGCGGTGCGACCTCCCAACCCCTGTCGAGATTGGAGAAACCGATGCATCGTCATCTTTATCAGAAGACCCATGAACAACCAACCTGTGTCGCGCTACTGAAATAGATTCTGGTGCAGGATCTACCATTGTATTGACAGCTGGTGCAGATTCCAAGACACCAGAAGCACCCTCAAAGTCAGCTACATGTTTAAAATTGCCACTAGTAGGAAATGACATAGGGACTGCCCCACCCATAACCTCAAATTTAGGTTCATCATCTGCTAAAGAGATAGATGAAGTGTCAGTTATCAAAGTGAGGAAATCATGCAAGATTGATCAGAGAAAAATATACTTGGCATGTAAGATGAGTCCCCGATATCACATTCGAAGCCTGTATTATTAGGTTCGGTCAAAGAAGCGTCAGTATCGTCAAGCTCATAATCCACCTGCTCCTCATCATCGAGAAGAATGGGCTCCTTATCTGCATACAAAAAGCACACATCAACCGAAGGCACTTCAAAAAAATTGAGACAATCATATGATTAGAAATCACCTAAAGGATCGACTCTAGGTTCCCGCACCGGGGCCGTAGAAGGCTCCTCTCTGATCCTTGAAGAGCCTCCTGGTATAGGCTCAGGATCCGAAGGTGCCAAACATTGCTTCTTTGAAGGTGGTTGAGGAGGAGGAGCTTGTAATGGCCTCTTCCTCCTATTTTCTCGACCTCTACCCGGTGCTCCTCGACGAACGGCAGATTCAGACGGTTCCTGGATGCTAACACCAATCGGCCTTCGAGGTGTGAAATGCCTACCCGGTGCCTCCCAATCTTCATCATTTGGCACGCCTTCTACAAAAAAGTCTTGAAGTCCAGGAGCCCTACTCTTTGCACCCTTCTTGAGGTGTTCCCGATATTTTTGAGTGATCCAATACAAATCCGCCTTATTCACATGAAAAGCGGGATTGTGAGCAGTCACCCTGCTATACCATTTGCTAAATCCCAACATCATTTAGCAGTTGGGCATGTGGTGGGGAAGCGAAAACCTAGCTCCCGTAGCCCCGGCAACAAAATGGTACCAAGCGAAGCTCCATCTACCAGACTTCCCATACGCAGCAGTCCAGGATTCAAATTCCTGACATAGAGTTAGTCGTAACCAAACTGACGAGCGAACCAACAAGGCAAGTAAGGCTCGATGTAACATTCAGTCACGTTCAACCTAGCAACGAGGTGACCTGGTCGAATATTCACCAACTAGTTGAAACACCCACTAGGCAAATAAGTGAAATGTTCGCTACTCCTACCATCTTCAAACTCGTCCTCGGGGCTTATACCATCAATCGCGGGGAAACAACAGTAGAGATGATAATGATCCTTGGTCTGAAGTAGCCTCTGGCCCCTAGCGAGATATTTGATCATCCATTTCGAACGTTCATACCTCTGAAGTAATGAAATATTCTTCCCACTCGGTATAGCAGCTGACATCAAGGAAGAGCAGTGTAGAGTGAACCATATGACCAGATACGTATATGGTACCTCCACTCTAGGATTGGGCACCTGATCCCTCGGGCAATTGTCTTCTTGCTTCAAGTATTCGGTGGCCAATTCGCTTAGTCCATGATGGATACAACTAACCATTGCCGGTAGAATAGCCAAATTATACCCAGAAGCAAGCAACACGGTAGGGAACAACACCTTGATGAAGATGCGATCCTTCGGTCGAGAAGGCACAATGCAACCCTTCAACCAAATGGAGAAAAACCCTACAAGCAGTGCCAATTCAGATATCGGCTCCATCGCCTGGTGGTGGAAGCTTTTGAATTGATCACCTGCACAGAACCCACACTCATCCGACTCGGCGGTGTAAAGCACTTGGCCATCATTGAAGATATGAGTCCCAATCTCAGTATCCATGGCCGGATGGATCAAATCTACATTTTCCTTTTTACTTACATTGGGAATAAGTATTCAGCCCAAGAAACGCGAGTAATGATAGAATCATGCCCAGCGTTCGGAACAGTCCTCTGACAGATGAGGAAGTGACAAACTAATTCTCGGAATGCCTCCACAACAGGAGCAACATGCAAAAAAGTGTTCAACTCTGCGTTGGCCGGAAAGAACTCCTCATACGGATGATCCCCCATAAGCAAACGCGATAATTTGAACATCTCGTATAAAGCAATCCTGATCTTGCCCGCCGAGGTGAAGAAAGTATTGCTGTCAGCGTTGTACAGCTCCAGAATCTCATATAATATAGGTGCACAAATCTCAGCACCATATTTCGAAGCTCTCACTACAGCATAGAGCCCCGTTCTTTGTAATCTTTTCTCAAAGGTGACGAGAACGAAGTTCACAAGATGGGTCCACCACTGGATATCCGTCAACTTGATCTAGCCAGGGAATCTAGTATCCCCATCAAGATATTGTGCTTCAGTCTTGGCAATATCAATCCCAAAGATGTTTGGGACAATGACACTTTCGTTAACAGGAGAATTCTCATTAACGAAACCCGGACGCATGCCTATGATATTGACTCCGTAGAGCCCCTTGTGACAAAAGTTACCGTCATGTTTCAAGAATCCCACCTTAACGCTATCTTTCTTGTTTGTGAGATTATAGCGCATAAAGCGGGGGACAGCAAGATGCTGCAAGAACATGAAGGAGACCTGACGTTCTATCACCCGTAAGTAATAATGACGATCTCCTTAGGTGTAGTACCAGTGCTCCCCTCCACAATTGAAAAGGGAGTTGCCATCGGGAGTATTATCTCTAAAAAGAAAATGAGGCTTCACTGATGCATCCTCGTTGGGAATGGAGAACTTCGCGTCAGTAATTATCTCCCGCAAAGTTTGATAGTCGTCCGATCGGATAGTCTCGACCCTCTCCTGGCTACTTTCTTCAAGGAACAGAGACACATTCCCATCGAAGACATACGCTACTTCAGGGTCATGAGTTCCATCATGACCATAGTGATTACGGCGGTTAACAGGAGCCCTCAAATAAGAAACTGCACAAGAGACAAACAACAAACAAGTTAGAAGATGAAGATCAAACAAAATCAATCAAGTCTTCACACCTAGAAGTGAAGTTCATAACCAGGGGAACCTCACTCATAAGTGAGAATCATCTCTATCAACTAAGTGTTGACAAGATGAAGCGAAGTTCAGTGAAAACAGCAAACTTCACTCATATGGATCGAACTGGCGAACTTCGCCCAAGTCAAACAGGCGAACCTTGCTCGAGCGAAGGTCATTCAAATTGGCAAACTTCACCCAAACGAGGATCGCTCAAAGCAGAATAGCGAACTCCGCATAAACGAAGTCCGCTATAGAAGCCCAAAAGGCTAACAGTAACAAGTTCTGCCTGAGAACCGAAGCTCGCCATAACAAGCGCCATTAATGGCCGCTAATGGAGCTTTGTCGCCGGCGACGAAAGCTCATTGGAAAGACCATGAGTGGTCAAAAATATCGCGCCGTTGGTAGCGAATCAAGTTTTTTTAAGTGCCTTGAGGCACTGTTTAAAGCCCGATGGGCTGAGATTAGGCTGATTCAAAGATCACCATGAATGGGTTCGAAGCTTACCCACGGTCATTTCTAATTATGCTGGTGTGTCCTCAGCTCTTGGCTGACGAGCTCCTCCGGCGGAGCCCCTTCCTCTGGAGATCGCACGATGAGGAGCCATCAGTAGACAAGCCTTGGGGAGTTTTTTTGAAGAATTTAGGGTTTTGAGGGTTTTTGAAAATCAAAGTGAAGAAGGAGGAGGTAAACAGTTCTATTTATAGACTGACCCCAAATTTTGCTAAAGATTCTTAGCCCCAAACTTCACCAAAGATCTCACCCCTAAACTTTATCGAAGGTCTCGCCCCCGAACTTCACCAAGAATCTTGTTCTGAACGAACCTCGCCGTGATTTCAGGCGCACAAATTGAGAATTTGATTTTTTAGGTCGAGCCTCGCCTAAACCGACTTGATGAGCCTCGCCTAACTGACTTACTGAGCTTCGCCCAGTCGACTATTTCTCAAGTAAGTAAACTTCGCCCCATTTAGCGAAGTGTTAAGACGAACCTTGCCAAAATAACTAGGCAAATTTCACTAAGTCTCCAAAATGAGAATATTCTAACTCAATTTGTTTGAGACCCTACACGGTGAGTCTCGCCAAAATAACTTGGCGAATTTCATTAAGTCTCCAAATTGAGAAAATTCTAAACTCAATTTGCTCAAGACCTCATTTGGCGAACTTCAATTCGACCCTCGCTGACATAAGAAAGCTTGAGCTTCGCTTTCAACACAATAACTCCATGCAAAGTTCAAGTTATGCAGAGTCCAAGTTCGCTATAGAAGTAAAGTACGTACAGATCAAGCACACAAAGATGGACAATTTTAAGAAAAAAAAGTTCATTTTATTGATCGAAGACTCTACTACATAAAGGCGACATTCTGACTATCTAATTACAGGGTATTCAATGCTCTTTGCTACTGCCCTATACTCCTAAGATATAGGTAATGTGATGATTAAGGAACGGACACAAGCTGCACCAAGTTATAGCCCTTGTTCCTCTGATGTTATAAAACTTGGGGAGCTAAATTTCTCCCCATGAAGAAAAAGCAGCTCCTACTTACTCCTCCCTAGGCCCTATGCCAGGAGAGGAGAAGAAGCTGTTAAACAAGAAGTGCCCCCGTTGCTGCGAATTGAAGCATGTTAAGCGGAAGAAGCACTTCTTGCAACTAAAATTTGACGTCGAATCAGAGTCAGCCACACGATGTCTAATTACGATCTAGGTTCATGTTTGTAGGTGGAAGGCCTCCCATGCGAGAGCCGCGGCCGCGAAGCGGCGATCGGCCTGCGGCGGCGGCCGGCACTCAACACCAACGGCGGTGGCGCCAACAGCGGCGGCATCAGCGGGATGTCGGCGGCAGCGGCGGCGGCACAATGCCCTCTCAGTCTATGACTCAAGCCGGTCGGGTACATCAGACGCCACTCAACTGCAGCAAGTCCCTTCTAGCTGTATTCCCGCTGAAATTCTCTTCGGTTTTTTCATTTTGTTTCTTGCTTTTTCTGCCTTTTGCTTCAGGAGCTTTCATGTCTATATCTCATATTTTGGGTTTTGGGATAGATTTATGTACAAGGGTCGATTAGGCTTTTGTATGTTTTTGGTGGTTTTCCTTTTGTATATGACACTAGTGAGGGATGTCTCACTATGGTGGATTTGCTCTCTCGAAATTAAGAGGAGCGTGGATGTACTTTTGACTTAGTATCTATATAGTTACTTTTGTATTAAAAAAAAAGGGGAAGGCTGCTATTTATAGCCTCTTTCAAATCCAAACTTTTAAGAAAATCACATCTTTTGAGATTTGAATAGACCAGACAAAAAGGCTAAATCTTAGCCTAAAACTCGATCAAATCTATAGCGGATCTCGTGAATCTTCAATCAAGAGATCTCTGTAGACGGTCAAAATATATTTTCACTAAGGCCGATGATTAGCTTGGATCCAAGAAGTGAACGCCCACGGGCTAAACACTTCGAACGGGCCCAAAGTCAAGCCCACAACGGATTGCAGTGAAGGTCACCTAAGCGAACTCCACCCAGAGCTAAATTCTGTGTTAAATTTGAGCCCATCAGCAAAGTTCATTGACGAAACCCACCCACGTCCGCTCAAATGGACCAAGTCATCCACTTCCGAAGAAGGCGCACTAACGTCTACAGCGACCCTCGCCCGCAACTGTAGCGACCTTCGCCCACGCCTTCAGCGGACCTCGCCAAGATCACGAAGTTCGCCTAATAGCCATTTCAGAGCTATTTTTTAGGGAATAACCGATCCCCCATCATCTCCTACTTTAATGGCCACTTAATCCATAATTAAAGGGACCATTAACTCTCTCTTTTAGCCTATAAAAGGAGAGGAGATCATCCATTCTAAGAGGTTCGGAAAAATAACAACTACACCCGCATTCATGAGCTCCTTGAGAGATATTGCTAAGAGAAGACTGCGCTAGCTTCTAAGCAATCCACAATCAGCAAAAGATTCAGAATCTTAGTAGTTTCTCAATGGAGTACAAGATCGACGCTCTACCGGCACGTAGAAAAGAACCCCAGGAAATATAAATTTTCCTTCCTTTCAATTGTATTTCTTTTATTATAATCTGTATCAATTATAATACAAAAAGAATCCAAAACAGGATGGCGACTCCGCTGGGGACCTCTTTCTCCTCCGACGAGAAGATTGTGTCACAAACTGACACTAAGACCCTCAGGTCTTTTGCTGAAACGCTGATCATCGAATTTGATCAAGCGAAGTTCGAAGAGTCTATCTCCATGAGCTCTTCAATGGCAATTGTACGCAGTTGCCGTAGAATTCATTGTAGAACAAATCTTGGGTCCAAAGCAATCCCCACGTGTGGAAAGGCCACCTTCGCCGAAGGAAGTTTGAGCTTAGCTGGAAGCCAAACGAACTTCGCCAAAAGCGAAGGAAATTCGACTCTCGCCTCGAGCGAAGATCAAGATGTTAACACATCTGATCTCGGGCTTCAGTCATCAACTCCTTCAGGAGTTTGATTTAAAGCATCTCGCGATGCTCGCTATGCTTCCTCGTTAGAAGCCAAGAATGGAGTTAACCCCTCATCAAAATTCCCTCAGAGGAGTAAAATCATCATTGATAATCTCGCTGGACAAATATCTAGCCAGTGTCGTCATAAGCGACGTTCGCATTCTAAGGCCAAAGCCAGCAAAGTTGGCACCAATATTGATTTACGAGAATTCATAACTCTGAAGAGAGCTCGCCAATGTCAACATTGTGCGACCCTCAGAGAAGTAGTCTCGGCAGTACGAGAAGGTTGCCAATGCAAGGGGTCAGTCTTCAACCGTCTCGGTCCTATTCTTGAGCTTTCGAAGGCTCGAACTAAGCGACGACGACGTGCCCGACGAAGCAAAACTCAAGTCTTCACCATCAACATGACGAGTGTAGCTTTCGAAGATGATGAGGAAAATACAGATAGCCCTCCTGATCTAGTGTATTCTCCAGGCATCCGGTCCATACTTCCAGAAGCTAAAGTTGTATATTGCAACACTAGACTAAGGAGGAAAGTGGCAATTCTGTTCAACTACTCTTCCATACAGCAACCACAGTCCTCATCTCAAACAAATCAACCAACTGCTAGTGATGCCAACTCGGCCATAGCGTCAAACCCAACCCCTAGTTCAAGTCAAGGATGACGGTGGGAAGTAAATGCAACAGACCGAGAAGATATTCTGACTCAAATGGCTCACCAAAAGAAAGAGGCGGATGAACGAATCGAACGTCTAGAAAACATGATTGAGCAACTCTTGTTGAATCCTCACCCTCAGGCAAGCTCTTCGAAAGGGAAAAAGCCAATTGGTGAAAATCCTCCAGAAGAAGACCAAGAGCACCAAAGTGACACAGATTCCGAACATGCAAGGTCAGAAGCGATGACACTCGTGAAGCCAAGCAAAGAAGTAAAAGCTTTGGAAGATATCCAAAAGCATCTCAATGTTCTTTCTCAGTGAACGGAGCTCAAGAAAGTGGGGATCATCCGACCTTATCCCATCGAGTGGGACATGGTTCCCTACCCGATGAAGTTCAAGCCACCTACGTTACATACGTTTGACGGCAAAGGATCTCCAAACCAGCATATCTACTACTTCCATTAACAAATTGGGAAAGTATTGGGTAACGATGCCATTAAGGCACGTCTTTTTATAGGCACTCTTCAGGACGTAGCCTTTGATTGGTTTCAGAACTTGCCCGAAGGTTCAATCAGATCTTGGGCAGATTTGGAATCCAAGTTCCTCTCACAATTCCATGAGGAACAATCTGATGTCACCATGGCCAAGCTCCTCTCCGAGAAACAAAGTAAAAATGAGACGGTCAGGGAATACATTGAAAGGTACCGCAACTTGACATTGCGATGTTGAGATATGCCTCTACCAATGCTGCTACAAACTTGTCGGCATAACGTTTTGGCGAAAATCGAAGCTCACATGGCGCCGTCACTGCCCACACTTAGAAAGATTTGATGGAACAAGCCGAGATAGCTGAAAAGTCATCGGAACGTTTCAACAAGTTCGAACCCCGCACCAATTTTAAGGACAACAAAGGCAAGCAAGGGCAGACGTCACAACCGAAGGCCAAGGAGACTTTTGCAGATGGAGTCTAAAGTTCCAACAGCAACCAGCAAAGAGAACCTAGGAAGAACTTCCAGCGCAACTACTCGTTCAAAGACGAACATACAGTTGCCATCTTCCACGTTCTCAATAAAGGGAATCGTCTGAAGCTCCCAAGCTCGACATCCTGAAGAAGTCGAAAAGACCAACGATCCCAATTATTGTCTCTATCACAGGATGTTAGGGCATCCGACGAAGAACTGCTACATTCTCAAAGATAAGATCCAGACATTCGTCGAATCGGGAATTCTCAAGCTCAAACCTAAGCAGAAGAAGGTCACCGCCAACATGGTGACACTTTAGTTCGGCTCCATGCCGGAAATTCAAACCCAAAATGGTGTTGTTCCCATTCCCACTGCGAGAATGGAGGTAGTAAACTATGACCACCAGAATCTGCAAAGCCAAGGCTTGGTTCCTCTCACCACAGCGAGAGGGGAAATGATGTGGGTACATCCCGACCTTCCTCAAGATAAAGATTGGACTCTTCAGAATCCAAGCGAAAAATGAAGACTTGCAATACCATTTCCGCAATCATGGAAGAAGAGTATATGCACGTCACTTCACTCACTGACTCAGAGGGAGAGAAAGTGGCTTTAACAGGGACAAGATCTGGCAAAGATTATTTAAAGGATTACAATCAGCCAAGAACATCCAAACAACCTGAACCGGCCAAGTAAAAGGAGACTACGTTCGATAAGGCCTTACAGCGTCCTTCAAGCGACCCAAAGGCCCCATTCAGATACGACATCATGGCCCAACTTGTCAATATTCTAGCTCGTATTACTTTGTATGAACTCTTACATTTCTCAAAGGATACAAGAGAGGCATTGAAAGAAGCCCTGAACAACATTGAGGCGTTCCTCGCCCACTTGACCGAACCTTCTCAAGACGAAGGACTCGAGTAATGCTATCAATGCCGACAGCAAACACCTTGTATCACATTTACTCCAGAGGATATCCTCATCAAGGATCATCATCATAACCGACCCCACTACTATACTGGGTATATAGGATCATCAAGGGTCGAAAGAATCCACATCGATCTAGGCTCTGCCTTGAGCATAATTCCGTGAAGACTCTTGACCTTTCTGGGAATTCCCCTTCACAAGCTCTCAAAGACTTCTGTGACTATACTCGGCTTTAACTCCAGTAGTAGCCGGTCCCTTGGAAAGATCCGACTTAAATGTCAGATCGAAAATCTGAAGACGGAAGTGACTTGCTATGTCATCGACATCGAAACACCTTACAACCTTCTGCTCGGATGACCTTGGATTCACTCCAACAAGCTCGTTCCTTCAACACTTCATCAGTGTTTCAAATACATTGATGAATAGGGGGTTCAACAGAGAGTCGAGGCGAAAAAGCATCCTTTCAAGGGGGTGGAGAATTACTTCACCGACTCCCTCTTGTATGATGAAAATCATACAATTGAGATTGTCCTTCCCAACGATGAGGATAGTGATAATGAAGTAGATGTCGAGCTAGATCCCATTAATGATTCCATCCGGGAGATAGATCCACTTGTAATTACCCTAGAGGACCTCTCAGACGTCAACTACAAAGATCGTGGTAATTAGATCTTTAATGAAGAAGAGTGGTAAGATCACGAATCGCATCGATTTGGAGATCTCAACCTCACTGTCCAAAGGCAATTTCCTCTCCCTATTACGGATGTCATGGTAGACAATACGTGCGGGTTTGAGAGGATGTCCTTCATGGATGGATTCTCGGATACAATCAGATCAAAATGCATCAAGATGATCAAAAGCACCACCTTGGAACACCCTTGGGAGTATTACGCTACAGTAATGCCCTTGCCGGCACGAAGAGCATGAGACCTACCAGCCAATGAGCACGATCTTCTGTGAACATCTGCATAAGATGGTCGAATGCTACGTTGATGACCTCGCGATCAAAATTCGACACAAGAAAGATCATATCAATGATCTGAGAACGGTGTTCAAAGTTATGCGAAAGCACCAACTCAAGATGAATCAACCAAGTCCTCTGCGGGGTATCATCGAGGCAAATTCCTAGGATTTATTGTCACATCCAGGGAATACCGCGTCGACCAGAAAGTGAAAGCCATCCAGAATCTTGCCTCCAAGAAATCTCAAAGAGCTCGAGGAGCTGCAAGGACGATTAGCTTATATCCGAAGGTTTATCGCCAACTTGTCTGGAAAATATCAACCATTCCAAAGACTCATGAAGAAAGGTGTTTCGTTTGTTTGGGATGGCCTTTGCCGAAGCTTTCAGCGAGATTAAGCAATATCTCATAAAGCCACTAGTCCTAGCTTTGATGTCAATTGAACCATTCTGATCTATGTCGAGGCAATGGACCACTCCTTGGAGCACTCCTTGTCCAGAAGGATGATAATGGCCACGAGCAAGCCATTTACTACCTCAGTCGGACTATGATTGGTGCCGAGCATCGGTATAATCCGGTTGAAAAGGAATGTTTAGCATTGGTCTTCGCAGTTCAGAAGATGCGACATTACCTCACCAACCAAACCATCCACGTCATTTCAAGAGTTAATCCTCGTGGGTACTCATGATGAAACCGGATCGTTGAACTCTAGGTTAGCCAAATGGGCGATATTGCTTTCACAATATGACATGGCGTTAGGTACGCGGCGATCAAAGACCAAGCAATTGCTGACTTTCTAGCAGAACATCCTATTCCAGAGTCTTCTAAACTTTATGAAGACATTCCGGATTAAGTCTTCGAGTCAAATATTATCTCGGATCACCAAATATGGCAGTTGTACTTTGATGGCACATCTAGACGCAACCACAAAGGAGCAATTGTCGCAGGAGTGGGGGTAGTGCTGATCGACCCCCATGGACATGTCCTTCCTCAGGCCTACTCATTGACCGAGCCATGTTCTAACAATGTAGCCGAATATAACGCCCTTATAATCGGCCTCCACCTTGCCCAAGACATGGGTGTCAAATATCTTGAAGCTCACGGTGACTCCAAGCTCATCGTGAATCAAATCAAAAGAAGTCGAGGTTCATCACGAAGACCTCATACCCTACCATAAAATAGGCATCAAACTCGCTCAATCATTCAAAGGCTTCTACATCAGCTACGTAGCTTGCCGAGAATACCCAGCGGATGCTCTAGCATCCTCCGCGACCACACTCGCCTTGTCACCCGGTCTACTAGAGCATCATAGTCTTCAGTCCTATGCTCCCGAGGCATATTCTTGAAACCAGCGAAGTGCACATCATGCCAACTCACTTCAAAGATAATGATTGGTGGTTCCCAATCATCGACTACATCTTACGGGATTCTACGGATGACCTAAAGCGGTGATCTCCATTCAAAGAAAAGCTCGCTTTTTCTATGGTTACGCCATGGAGACTCTGTCCAGATGATCTTTTAGCGGTATTTTGCTCCGATGCTTATCACCAAGTGAAGCTCGAGAAGCATTGAAACAGGCCCACTACGGTATGTGTGGAGCTCATCAACCAGGTCCCAAACTTCAAGACCGACTTCGTCATCTAGGTTACTACTGGCCGATAATGATAGTAGATGTGGTAGCATCACGCTAAGCGATGTCATGCATGTCAAATCCATGCTGATTTCCTACATCAACCTCGGAAGAACTACATCCAACAACCTCATGGCCATTTGAAGCTTGGGGCATGGACATCATCGGGCGATCGACCCACCGTTAAGCTAAGGGCCATCGGTTTATCAGCCATTCTGATTACTTCTCCAAATGGGCGAAGTTGTTCCCCATAGAAGTCAAGACATCTCAAGTGATCGATTCTTAAGACATCCGTGATATACCGATTCGGCATTCCTAGGCGAATCATTCACGACAACGGTCCGCAATTCATCGATCGACCGTTCTTTAAATCGCAATAAGTTAGAATTCAAGGCGTAGCTTCTCATGCCATACAACCTAGATGCTAATGGTCTAGCTAAAGCTTTCAACAAAACCATTATCAAACTTAGAAGAAGTTCATCACCTCTAACAAGCGAGATTGGGACGAAACTTGGAGTGTGCGTGGGCTTATCGAACAACAGTCCGCACTCCAGCGGCTCCGCCATTTTCCTTGATCTCTGGGATCTGGCCGTGATCCCCTTGAAGTTTAGGTACCGTCATTGAGGATGCGCATCGTGAGAGAGATGACAATCGAAGAACATCACCAAAAGCACCTCTAGGAACTAGAAGCTGGATGGTGAGACTTTAAGCTCGATGAAATCGAGATCTACCGATCCGCAGTTTGAGAGCCTTCAGGGAGAGTCGAGAATGATCCTTCAAAGAGGGCAACTTGGTCTTAGCCGTTCATCGACCCATGGTCATGACGCACAAGACTAAAGGTAAATTCTAACCCAAATAGGAAGGCCCATTTGTAGTAGAGACAGTCTACTCAAATGGAGCATATTGCCTGACTGACCAAAATGGCAACAGGCTCATGGCACCAATCAATGGGAAATTTCTCAAGAAATATTACCCTTGATCTTGGTCAAAACCAAATCCCCATAAAAATCTTGGTCATGTTCAAGTTTCCACCTCTGAACAAGAAATATTGATCTTCTTGATTCAAAATCTAATCAAAGTCCCCAAAGAGTTATCAAGTTAACATCACACCTCTGCTTGACTCCGGATATCGTCACTGTCATGTTAACAATACACCTCTGAATAGTGTCACCTCCAAATACATCATCACTGTCATGTTAACAATACACCTCTGAACAGTGTCAACTCCAAATATACCCCCATACTATCATGTTAACAATACACCTCTGAACAGTACCAATTTGATCAAATCGTCATGTTAACAATACACCTCTAAATGGTTTCTCATCTCAAATGATCTGACCGGTTAACATTACACCTCTATCAAACCATTTTGCCGGCCGGTTAACATCACACCTCTGCTGACCTATCTTAGCAAAATTGACTGGTTAACATTACACCTCTGTCAATTCGCTTATGTCAAAAATCGATTAGTTAACATTACACTTCCATCGATTTCCTACCGTTAAGTTAACATTACACTTCCAAACGGTAGTCGTCCTTTGGACTCCTTTCAAAACCGACCGGTTAATATTACACCTCTGTCGGTTACCCTATTTGGTACGTTAACATTACACCTCTGTCAAATATCCTTATCACTGTTATGTTGGCATTACACCTCTAAACAGTGTCAATCTGATCAAACTGTTACGTTAACACCACACCTCTGTCAGTTTAATCCCAACATTTTCCTCTCCAGCAAAGATGTCATTACAATACGTTAACACTACGCCTCTATCGTATACTCATCTTCAAGGAGACAAAAGTTCTTTTATTCATCAAAAGAGCTAGAACGGTTACAAAAGGCTTCTACATGGAAAGCGGGTAAAAAGTGTGTATCCGCGCAACACACTCAGCCATTTGAGAATCTTGGACATCATGAGCACTCTTCTGAGCCCTCTCTTTCAAGATCTAAGGATCAGCAGGGCACGCAACCTAATAGTGGAAAGCCTCTTCATTTCAGCTTGAAGCTCGGTGACTTGAAGGTCCAACTTCTTGTTAAAATCAGCCTAGTCAGACACAAGCTCTGCCCTCTGAAGTTGAGCTTCTTTCAAACGTGCTTGGGCTGCGGTAATAGTCGCTTTGGCCTCATCGATCACTGTGTCTTTTTCCTGGATGGCATTCTGGAGCTCCATCTGATAACCTTCAGCGGAAGTAATGCGGTCATTCAGACTTTGAACCTTCACGACAATCCGCTCCATTTACGCTCGGCGGATTCAACTGGACTTTCTGGTGAATTTCGACAAGCGATGGAATTCAAGCTCGGTGATGCCCTTAAGATTAGCTACACAAAGAGTTTGTAACTCTCGACAGTACAATTCAGCTTTGTCAATCACCGTTTTAAAGGGTTCGGTGCAAGTAGAGCCGGCAACCAGCATGACATCGGTGGTCCCTTTGCAACTTGAGTGTGGGTCGACAACTCCCTCTCGAGACTTCAAGGCGAGTGCAACATTTTGGTTGAACAAGATCATTAGACTCTCCATCAAGATCTTTATCTCCATCTCGACTAAGTCTTCAAGGTCAGGAGATCGAGGAATCTCCACATGACTGGAAGGACTAGCGCCGGTGGAAACCGCTAGAGCATCTGTAGTGGAAGGAGGGATAAATGGTAGAACTTGCACCCGTTCATTGATTGACATTAGGTATGGCGTCGTGACGAGGGAGGTCCGATATATTTGGGAGACCGTAGACGTCATCGCCACGGATGAGACAATAGTCCTCACAACCGTAGCCGTGGTGGTCGACACATCGATAGGTATAGTCTCTACACCTGTCGAAGAAGCCTCCGGTTCGCTCAAAGCAACTGTAGCCATGCTTGAACCTTCACTCAAGTGGGATTCGAAACTTGGCGGCACTTCCTCTCTAATCACCACAGGTGCGAGAGAAATCGAAAGGTCATCATCATCTTCAGAAGACCCATGAATGATCAGCCTTCACCGAGTTGACGAAACTGGAGCCGAGCTAGGAGTTTCGAGTGTCTCAACAGCAGATGCAGGCTGTAAGGCACCAGAAGCTCCTTCAAAGTCGATTACAGATTCTAAATGACCACTCACGGGGAAGGACGCCGATATTGCTTCGCTCATGGCCCCGAAGTCCAATTCATCATCTAGCACACAAACAAAATGTCAGCTATTAAAATAAAGCCAACATGAAAAAGCCAAAGAAAGTACCTGGCGTAACCACCGATATCGGCCCCATCATCAGGCTCGGTTAGGTAGGCATCAATATCATCATGCCCGGAGCCCATTCGATTCTCGTCATCATCCAGGGGAATAAGTTCTTTCTCTACACATGAGAAGCACATTAGCCAAAGATACTTCAAAAATATCCAGCATACGAAGAGTGAAATTACCTGAAAAGCTAACTCTAGGCTCTTGAACGGGGACCATCAGAGGCTTTTCTCTAGCTACGAGTGTAACACGTGAATTTTCGATCATTATGTTTCTAATATTTACGTGCATTATTTTTCTAATATTATTTTCCTAATATTTTTCGTCATTATCTTTTAATATTGCTCTTCTAATATTAAATATTATTTTCTAGCATTTAAAAGTTGAATAGTATTTTTCTAGTGTTTAAATATTAAATGTTATTTTTCGGTATTTAAATATTAAATATTATTTTTAGTATTTAAAAATTAAATATTATTTTCTAAAAGTATTATTAATATTTTCTCAAATTTTAAGGATTCTCTACAATTCAAAATAGAGTTTTATATTTATGTTTATGATTTAGCTACATTATAAATTTAATAATTTGGTAAATACTTTCAGTCATAATCTTGATTATTGATTTTATTTATGATTGTGTAAACTTGAGCTTGGTATCAGTACGTTTATCATCATAATAATTAATTTTCTAATTTATATATTGTAATATAGCCTAACCTAACCCTAACCCTACATCTATATATATATATCATTTTTCAAAGACCGTTCCATACCCGCCATTATCTTCTTCTCTCTCTTCTCTCTCTCTCTCTCTCTCTCTCTCTCTTCTCTCTCTCTCTCTTCTCTCTCTCTCTCTTCTCTCTCTCTCTCTCTCTTTCCTCTTTCTCTCTCCTCCTCCTCTATCTCCGCTCATCGACCCATGCGCCGCCCACCTCATCCTCGCCCCTCACCGCGCATCTCCCGCCCGCCTTCTTCCTCACCTCATCCATCCGCCTCATCGCCGCCTCGCCCTCTCTCCTCCTCATCCATCCCCTGCCCATCCCTCTCTTCCTTTTCCTTATCACCTCTCCTCCACCCCCACGTCCCCCTCCCACCTCCACCGCCTCCAGCCGCCGTCGTCGTCCATCGCCCGTCCCGTCCATCCGCCCTCATCCTGCCGTCCTCTCCTCTGCATCTCCGGCACCACCCCTTAGATCTGCTACCCGGCCTCCCTCCACCTCCCGCTCCTCTTCGCACCCGACCAGCCACCCTCTTCCTTCACCGCCGACCACAACCCGCCAGCACTCCTGCCACCTGACCCGAACCCGACCAGGCCGGCCAACCCGGCAGCCGCCTGACCAGATCGACGCCGATGCGCCCAGCCCGGCCTTCGACCCGACGCCGCTACCCGCTGCCGTCCGGGCCTCGCCGTCGGCCGCGTTGCCACCGTGGATCCGTGTACTGCCGTTGAGCGTCGTGGCGTCGCCGTGTAGTTAGCTCTGGCGTCGTGCGATCAGCCCGTGCATCTCCTCGGCGCCATGCCCCTCGACAACCCGAACCCGCTTCGTCATCCGGTCATCGCCATTCGGCTCCACGAATAAGCGGTCGATCGCGATGTAACGGCGAACAATGGGCGACAAGCGGTGCGCCGCCCTTCGTCGTCGTCCGCGACCTCGTAGGCAAGATCCGATGCGGATTGACTCGTATTTTATATTTTTAGATTATTTATGAATTATTTAGTATATGTATAGTTGGTTAATTACCGGTTTGATATCATTTCTTGTGATTAACCTTTACATTTTCGATGAATATTGGTAGTATAAAATTATCCGTGATGATTGGATAGGTTAGAATTGATCCATGATTAATTTAGTGCTATTTGGAAGAAAGAATGTATTTTAGGATATTTCTAGTATTTATTATAATTATGAAAATATTTTTAAAGAAATTATTTGGTGAAAATAATTTATTTTGGAATAAAAAGTATTTTTATGTAATTGTTATGATTTAAAGAAATTATTTGGGAGAAAAAGAATTTTTAAAATTTTTAAGAGGTTTTATGAAAAGAAAACAGTTATCGTTCATAAATAATATTAAAGAGAAAAGATATTTTTGGGATATTGGATAATTATGTAGAATTAGTTTAAAGGATTTTTATGGGAATTTATGTTGAAAACTACGTCATTTCATGTGGTTAACTTCTCTTATTTCACATTTTAAGTATTGTACCGTTGTTGATAGTTATTCATGTTACTGTTCATGATACACGACACTGACATGTAGAGTAATTGCACATATGACATGTTAATTGCGGTTATTCATAGTCTTGTTGTGTCGAACCGTAGTAGTTCATGACTTAGGGACTTGATTAAGTCATGAACATGACCTAGTGACATGTGTGTGTTGACCATGCTTAGGAGGTGAACCCGTGTTTGATATATCGGCATCGTTGACTTGATTTACCTGAGACCGTGGGATGGGAAAGTCTTGGTTCATGTATTCGGATGTGGCTGTTTATGTATCTTTCAAACCCGTGCCAAGTGACCTTGTTCCCGCGCGGGCACGGTTTGTTAGGCGATGAATCGTTTACGCCGCGTGGCGGTGTACTTTGTATTCACCTAAGTCTGCTTGTGTCCGGACAAGCGGAACTGATGCGTGTAGTCCTTTGATCGTTCGTTGTTCCGATCTTGGATCGGCGTAGAGGATAATGAACGTCGGTTATCCGATTAATATGAACTGGACTTTAAATGAGATGTAGATGCGAGACTATGATGAGAATGGTTAGTTACCCATTACTTGTTGTTTGGAGTGAGAGTTTTGGTTGTTCGTTAGTGAGTTCTAGTTGTATGCATCGTCACTTCACACTATTACATTCGTTCGCATTTTCCGATTACTTGCATTCGTTTGTATTATTATTATCTTGTCATTGCTTGTGGGATCTTGCCGTGTGTTATACCGCGGCGTACTCCATTCTCTTGGTGCGTCGATTTAGATAATGAGACGAGGTTCGATATGGAAATGCACTTGGTAGGAGTTTTCTCGGCGGGAGAACCTTCGGATGATGAGTAGATCGAGTTGAAGCTTAGTTTTCTTTTGTTTTCGATGGTTGATGAACTTTAGACTTCCTTGATATTTCTATTTTAACTCAATTGACATTTGTTTCATGACTCTCTAGTTTCTTTAGCCACATGAAGTGTTTGGATATGTGGACTTTTTATAGTCTGGATGTTATTTTATTTTGGTGATATGTACTCTTACGTTACGGATTATTATTTATTCTTCTTGTGATTGGGATCGTGGCGTGATGTACTTTTATGATTACTTGCGCTTGGTATTAGATTGAGAAGAAATGTTTTATTATTAGTATTTCTCCTCAACCTAATATGTCGCGGGCTTGTTCCGCGTGCAGCTTAGGGTATTTTGGGGCGAGTGACGAGTTTTGGTGGTGGCCCATGCAAGTCGGACCGAATCGGTTGCTTTCGGTCTAGTCACGATCTCTCCAGTCCGAGTTTTACGGTAAGAATAAGATAAATAATTTAGACCGCGTATCACTATTCCATCCGTAAGACTATGTTTAGACCCTTGTCCTATAGGTTATGTTTGATTTCTATCCTATTCAATTCGATTCGATTCTTAGTTGATTTCCTTGTTCTCCCTCGAATGAATTTGATTTCCCTTTCTAGAACCATTATTTATCCACCTTCCATTCCAGACCATTGTTATCCATCCATTCCACCTTCACTCTCTTTCCATCTTTGTTATTATATTTTATTTATCCACTATTATATTTTTAACTATATTATGTCAATTATTTATACATATATATATATATATATATATATATATATATATATATATATATATATATATATATATATATTACAATCGAACCAAGCACGGACTTCGGCTACATCTCTCGGAATGAACCACAAAGCTGGACCAACATCGATGACTTTACGAGTAGCTCTTGAATCGTCCAATGGAATTCCAACATCAACCTCGAGCCTTGTTCATGGCCAACATGGTTTCATATAACCTAACCATGAACCTCGATGAATCGGATGTGTTTGAAGATCTTGAAGATGATCCTTGGACAAAACAACTTGAGAAGCAATGGGAGTCGTATTTTGAAGTTAGAGAGCCGCCCACTGAAGACAAAGTAGGCCAAACCAACATCGGCAGTGAAGCTAACCCCAAACCCATCTTCATCAGTGAAAGTCTGTCATCCGTTAAGAAGGAAGAACTCGTAGGTCTCCTTCAAGAATACATTGATGTCTTTGCCTGGAGTTATGAAGACATGCCGGGCCTAGACCCCAATGTGGCTGTACATCACTTTGACATTGACCCCGGTGTCAAGCGGTCAAACAACGACAACGGCAGCCGTCTGAGTTGATGGAGCAAATCGAAAAAATCGTAAACTCATTGAATGCGGATTCATCCGGTGAAGAACAATACCGCGACTGGTTAGCCAACATTGTGGTGATAATGAAGAAGAGTGGTAAGATCTGAATCTGCATCGATTTCAGAGATCTCAACCTCACCTGTCCAAAAGACGAATTTCCTCTCCCTATTACAGATGTCATGGTAGACAATACGTGCGGGTTTGAGAGGATGTCCTTCATGGATGGATTCTCTGGATACAATCAGATCAAAATGCATCAAGATGATCAAAAGCACCACCTTGGAACACCCTTGGGAGTATACGCTACAGTAATGCCCTTGCCGGCACGAAGAGCATGAGACCTACCAGCCAATGAGCACGATCTTCTGTGAACATCTGCATAAGATGGTCGAATGCTACGTTGATGACCTCGCGATCAAAATTCGACACAAGAAAGATCATATCAATGATGCGAGCGGTGTTCAAAGTTATGCGAAAGCACCACTCAAGATGAATCAACCAAGTCCTCTGCGGGGTATCATCGAGGCAAATTCCTAGGATTTATTGTCACATCCAGGGAATACCGCGTCGACCAGAAAGTGAAAGCCATCGAATCTTGCCTCCAAGAAATCTCAAAGAGCTCGAGGGCTGCAAGGGCGATTAGCTTATATCCGAAGGTTTATCGCCAACTTGTCCGGAAAATATCAACCATTCCAAAGACTCATGAAGAAAGGTGTTTGTTTTGTTTGGGATGGCCTTTGCCAAGCTTTCAACGAGATTAAGCAATATCTCATAAAGCCACTAGTCCTAGCTTTGATGTCAATTGAACCATTCGATCTATGTCGCAAATGGACCACTCCCTTGGAGCACTCCTTGTCCAGAAGGATGATAATGGCCACGAGCAAGCCATTTACTACCTCAGTCGGACTATGATTGGTGCCGAGCATCGGTATAATCCGGTTGAAAAGGAATGTTTAGCATTGGTCTTAGCAGTTCGAAGATGCGACATTACCTCACCAAACCATCCACGTCATTTCAAGAGTTAATCCTCTGTGGGTACTCATGATGAAACCCGGATCGTTGAACTCTAGGTTAGCCAAATGGGCGATATTGCTTTCACAATATGACATGGCGTTAGGTACGCGGCGATCAAAGACCAAGCAATTCTTGACTTTCTAGCGAACATCCTATTCGAGTCTTCTAAACTTTATGAAGACATTCGGATTAAGTCTTCAGTCAAATATTCTCCGGATCACCAAATATGGCGGTTGTACTTTGATGGCACATCTAGACGCAACCACAAAGGAGCAATTGTCGCGAGGTGGGGTAGTGCTGATCGACCCCCATGGACATGTCCTTCCTCAGGCCTACTCATTGACCGAGCCATGTTCTAACAATGTAGCCGAATATAGCATCTTATAATCGGCCTCCACCTTGAACATGGGTGTCAAATATCTTGAAGCTCACGGTGACTCCAAGCTCATCGTGAATCAAATCAAAAGAAGTCGAGGTTCATCACGAAGACCTCATACCCTACCATAAAATAGGCATCAAACTTCGCTCCAATCATTCAAAGGCTTCTACATCGCTCACGTAGCTTGCCTCGAGAATACCCAGCGGATGCTCTAGCATCCCTCACGACCACACTTCGCCTTGTCACCCGGTCTACTAGAGCATCATAGTCTTCAGTCCTATGCTCCCGAGGCATATTCTTGAAACCAGCGAAGTGCACATCATGCCAACTCACTTCAAAGATAATGATTGGTGGTTCCCGATCATCGACTACATCTTACACGGATTCTACCGATGACCTAAAGCGATCTCCATTCAAAGAAAAGCTCGCTTTTTCTATGGTTACGCCATGGAGACTCTGTCCAGATGATCTTTTAGCGGTATTTTGCTCCGATGCTTATCACCAAGTGAAGCTCGAGAAGCATTGAAACAGGCCCACTACGGTATGTGTGGAGCTCATCAACCAGTCCCAAACTTCAAGACCGACCGTCATCTAGGTTACTCTTGGCGATAATGATAGTAGATGTGGTAGCATCACGCTAAGCGATGTCATGCATGTCAAATCCATGCTGATTTCCTACATCAACCTCGGAACTACATCCAACAACCGCCTCATGGCCATTTGAAGCTTGGGGCATGGACATCATCGGGCGATCGACCCACCGTTAAGCTAAGGGCCATCGGTTTATCACGCCATTCTGATTACTTCTCCAAATGGGCGAAGTTGTTCCCCATAGAAGTCAAGACATCTCAAGTGATCATTCTTAAGACATCCGTGATATACCGATTCGGCATTCCTAGGCGAATCATTCACGACAACGGTCCGCAATTCATCGATTGACCCGTTCTTTAAATTCGCAATAAGTTGAGAATTCAAGGCGTAGCTTCTCGCCATACAACCTAGATGCTAATGGTCTAGCTAAAGCTTTCAACAAAACCATTATCAAACTTAGAAGAAGTTCATCACCTCTAACAAAGCGAGATTGGGACGAAACTTGGAGGTGTCGTGGGCTTATCGAACAACAGTCCGCACTCCAGCGGCTCCGCCATTTTCCTTGATCTCTGGGATCTGGCCGTGATCCCCTTGAAGTTTAGGTACCGTCATTGAGGATGCGCATCGTGAGAGAGATGACAATCGAAGAACATCACCAAAAGCACCTCTAGGAACTAGAAGCTGGATGGTGAGACTTTAAGCTCGATGAGAATCGAGATCTACAGGTCCGCGGTTTGAGAGCCTTCAGGGAGAGTCGAGAATGATCCTTCAAAGAGGGCAACTTGGTCTTAGCCGTTCATCGACCCATGGTCATGACGCACAAGACTAAAGGTAAATTCTAACCCAAATAGGAAGGCCCATTTGTAGTAGAGACAGTCTACTCAAATGGAGCATATTACTGGCCGACCAAAATGGCAACAGGCTCATGGCACCAATCAATGGGAAATTTCTCAAGAAATATTACCCTTGATCTTGGTCAAAACCAAATCCCCATAAAATCTTGGTCATGTTCAAGTTTCCACCTCTGAACAAGAAATATTGATCTTCTTGATTCAAAATCTAATCAAAGTCCCCAAAGAGTTATCAAGTTAACATCACACCTCTGCTTGACTCCGGATATCGTCACTGTCATGTTAACAATACACCTCTGAATAGTGTCACCTCCAAATACATCATCACTGTCATGTTAACAATACACCTCTGAACAGTGTCAACTCCAAATATACCCCCATACTATCATGTTAACAATACACCTCTGAACAGTACCAATTTGATCAAATCGTCATGTTAACAATACACCTCTGAATGGTTTCTCATCTCAAATGATCGTAGGTTAACATTACACCTCTATCAAACCATTTTGCCGGCCGGTTAACATCACACCTCTGCTGACCTATCTTAGCAAAATTGGCTGGTTAACATTACACCTCTGTCAATTCGCTTATGTCAAAAATCGATTAGTTAACATTACACTTCCATCGATTTCCTACCGTTAAGTTAACATTACACTTCCAAGCGGTAGTCGTCCTTTGACTCCTTTCAAAACCGACCGGTTAATATTACACCTCGTCGGTTACCCTATTTGATGCGTTAACATTACACCTCGTCAAATATCCTTATCAGCTGTATGTTGGCATTACACCTCTAAGCGGTGTCAATCGATCAGCATTCGTTAACACCACACCTCTGTCGGTTTAATCCCAACATTTTTCTCCGGCAAAGATGTCATTACAATACGTTAACACTCGCCTCTATCGTATACTCATCTTCAAGGAGACAAAAGTTCTTTATTCATCAAAAGAGCTAGAAGCGGTTACAAAAGGCTTCTACATGGAAGCGGGTAAAAGTGTGTATCCGGCAACACCTCGACCATTTGAGAATCTTGGACATCATGAGCACTCTTCGAGCCCTCTCTTTCAAGATCTAAGGATCAGCGAGGGCACGCAACCTAATAGTGGAAAGCCTCTTCATTTCGGCGAAGCTCGGTGACTTGAAGGTCCAACTTCTTGTTAAAATCAGCCTAGTCAGACACAAGCTCGCCCTCTGAAGTTGAGCTTCTTTCAAACGTGCTTGGGCTGCGGTAATAGTCGCTTTGGCCTCATCGATCACTGTGTCTTTTTCCTGGATGGCATTCGGGCTCCATCGATAACCTTCGGTGAGTAATCGCGGTCATTGGACTTTGAACCTTCCGCGACAATCCGCTCCATTTACGCTCGGCGGATTCAACTGGACTTTCTGGTGAATTTCGACAGCGATGGAATTCAAGCTGTGATGCCCTTAAGATTAGCTACACAAAGAGTTTGTAACTCTCGACAGTACAATTCAGCTTTGTCAATCACCGTTTTAAAGGGTTCAGTGCAAGTAGAGCCAGCAACCAACGCCAAGACATCCAGCTGGTCCCTTTGCAACTTGAGAGTGTGGGTCGACAACTCCCTCTGAGACTTCAAGGCGAGTGCAACATTTTGGTTGAACAAGATCATTAGACTCTCCATCAAGATCTTTATCTCCATCTCGACTAAGTCTTCAAGGTCAGGAGATCGAGGAATCTCCACATGACTGGAAGGACTAGCGCCGGTGGAAACCGCTAGAGCATCTGTAGTGGAAGGAGGGATAAATGGTAGAACTTGCACCCGTTCATTGATTGACATTAGGTATGGCGTCGTGACGAGGGAGGTCCGATATATTTGGGAGACCGTAGGCGTCATCGTCCGCGGATGAGACAACGATCCGCACAACTATAGCCGTGGTGGCAGACACATCGATAGGTATAGTCGCTACACCTGTCGAAGAAGCCTCTGGTTCGCTCAAAGCAACTATAGCCATGCTTGAACCTTCACTCAAGTGGGATTCAAAACTTGGCGACACTTCCTCTCTAATCACCACGGGTGTGAGAAAGCGAAAGTCATCATCATCTTGAAGACCCATGAATGATCAGCCTTCACCGCGCTGATGAAACTAGAACCGAGCTAGGAGTTTCGAGTGTCTCAACAGCAGATGCAGGCTGTAAGGCACCAGAAGTTCCTTCAAAGTCGATTACGGATTCAAAATGACCACTCACGGGGAAGGACGCCGATATTGCTTGGCTCATGGCCCTGAAGTCCAATTCATCATCTAGCACACAAACAAAATGTCAGCTATTAAAATAAAGCCAACATGAAAAAGCCAAAGAAAGTACACGGCGTAACCACCGTCTCGGCCCCATCATCGGGCTTCGGTTAGGTAGGCATCGGTATCATCATGCGGAGCCCATTCGATTCGTCATCATCGGGGGAATAAGTTCTTTCTCTACATGAGAAGCACATTAGCCAAAGATACTTCAAAATATCCGGCATCTACGAAGAGTGAAATTACGAAAAGCTAACTCTAGGCTCTTGAGCGGGGACCATCGGAGGCTTTTCTCTAGCTACGAGTGTAACACGTGAATTTTCGTCATTATGTTTCTAATATTTACGTGCATTATTTTTCTAATATTATTTTCCTAATATTTTTCGTCATTATCTTTTAATATTGCTCTTCTAATATTAAATATTATTTTCTAGCATTTAAAAGTTGAATAGTATTTTTCTAGTGTTTAAATATTAAATGTTATTTTTCGGTATTTAAATATTAAATATTATTTTTAGTATTTAAAATTAAATATTATTTTCTAAAAGTATTATTAATATTTTCTCAAATTTTAAGGATTCTCTACAATTCAAAATAGAGTTTTATATTTATGTTTATGATTTAGCTACATTATAAATTTAATAATTTCGGTAAATACTTAGTCATAATCTTGATTATTGATTTTATTTATGATTGTGTAAACCGAGCTTGGTATCATGCGTTTATCATCATAATAATTAATTTTCTAATTTATATATTGTAATATAGCCTAACCTAACCCTAACCCTACATCTATATATATATATCATTTTTCAAAGACCGTTCCATACCCGCCATTATCTTCTTCTCTCTCTTTCTCTCTCTCTCTCTCTCTTTCTCTTTCTCTTTCTCTTCTCTTCTCTTTCTCTCTTTCTTTCTCTCTCTCTCTCTTTCCTCTTTCTCTCTCCTCCTCCTCTATCTCCGCTCATCGACCCATGCGCCGCCCACCTCATCCTCGCCCCTCACCGCGCATCTCCCGCCCGCCTTCTTCCTCACCTCATCCATCCGCCTCATCGCCGCCTCGCCCTCTCTCCTCCTCATCCATCCCCTGCCCATCCCTCTCTTCCTTTTCCTTATCACCTCTCCTCCACCCCCACGTCCCCCTCCCACCTCCACCGCCTCCAGCCGCCGTCGTCGTCCATCGCCCGTCCCGTCCATCCGCCCTCATCCTGCCGTCCTCTCCTCTGCATCTCCGGCACCACCCCTTAGATCTGCTACCCGGCCTCCCTCCACCTCCCGCTCCTCTTCGCACCCGACCAGCCACCCTCTTCCTTCAGCCGACCACAACCCGCCAGCACTCCTGCCACCTGACCCGAACCCGACCAGGCCGGCCAACCCGGCAGCCGCCTGACCAGATCGACGCCGATGCGCCCAGCCCGGCCTTCGACCCGACGCCGCTACCCGCTGCCGTCCGGGCCTCGCCGTCGGCCGCGTTGCCACCGTGGATCCGTGTACTGCCGTTGAGCGTCGTGGCGTCGCCGTGTAGTTAGCTCTGGCGTCGTGCGATCAGCCCGTGCATCTCCTCGGCCCATGCCCCTCGACAACCCGAACCCGCTTCGTCATCCGGTCATCGCCATTCGGCTCCACGAATAAGCGGTCGATCGCGATGTAACGGCGAACAATGGGCGACAAGCGGTGCGCCGCCCTTCGTCGTCGTCCGCGACCTCGTAGGCAAGATCCGATGCGGATTGACTCGTATTTTATATTTTTAGATTATTTATGAATTATTTAGTATATGTATAGTTGGTTAATTACCGGTTTGATATCATTTCTTGTGATTAACCTTTACATTTTCGATGAATATTGGTAGTATAAAATTATCGTGATGATTGGATAGGTTAGAATTGATCCATGATTAATTTCGTGCTATTTGGAAGAAAGAATGTATTTTAGGATATTTCTAGTATTTATTATAATTATGAAAATATTTTTAAAGAAATTATTTGGTGAAAATAATTTATTTTGGAATAAAAAGTATTTTTATGTAATTGTTATGATTTAAAGAAATTATTTGGGAGAAAAAATTTTTTAAAATTTTTAAGAGGTTTTATGAAAAGAAAGCAGTTATCGTTCATAAATAATATTAAAGAGAAAAGATATTTTTGGGATATTGGATAATTATGTAGAAATTAGTTTAAAGGATTTTTATGGGAATCTATGTTGAAAACTACGTCATTTCATGTGGTTAACTTCTCTTATTTCACATTTTAAGATTGTACCGTTGTTGATAGTTATTCATGTTCTTGTTCATGATACGACGACATGTAGAGTAATTGCACATATGACATGTTAATTGCGGTTATTCATAGTCTTGTTGTGTCGAGCCGTAGTAGTTCATGACTTAGGGACTTGATTAAGTCATGAACATGACCTAGTGACATGTGTGTGTTGACCATGCTTAGGAGGTGAACCCGTGTTTGATATATCGGCATCGTTGACTTGATTTACGAGGCCGTGGGATGGGAAAGTCTTGGTTCATGTATTCGGATGTGGTGTTTATGTATCTTTCAAACCCGTGCCAAGTGACCTTGTTCCCGCACTTGGGCACGGTTTGTTAGGCGATGAATCGTTTACGCCGCGTGGCGGTGTGTATTCACCTAAGTCTGCTTGTGTCCGGACAAGCGGGAACGATGCGTGTAGTCCTTTGATCGTTCGTTGTTCCGATCTTGGATCGGCGTAGAGGATAATGAACCGTCGGTTATCCGATTAATATGAACTGGACTTTAAATGAGATGTAGATCGAGACTATGTGAGAATGGTTAGTTACCCATTCTTGTTGTTTGGAGTGAGAGTTTTGGTTGTTCGTTAGTGAGTTCTAGTTGTATGCATCGTCACTTCACACTATTACATTCGTTCGCATTTTCCGATTACTTGCATTCGTTTGTATTATTATTATCTTGTCATTGCTTGTGGGATCTTGCCGTGTGTTATACCGCGGCGTACTCCATTCTCTTGGTGCGTCGATTTAGATAATGAGACGAGGTTCGATATGGAAATGCACTTGGTAGGAGTTTTCTCGGCGGGGAACCTTCGGATAATGAGTAGATCGAGTTGAAGCTTAGTTTTCTTTTGTTTTCGATGGTTGATGAACTTTAGACTTCCTTGGTATTTCTATTTTAACTCAATTGACATTTGTTTCATGACTCTCTAGTTTCTTTAGCCACATGAAGTGTTTGGATATGTGGACTTTTTATAGTCTGGATGTTATTTTATTTTGGTGATATGTACTCTTACGTTACGGATTATTATTTATTCTTCTTGTGATTGGGATCGTGGCGTGATGTACTTTTATGATTACTTGCGCTTGGTATTAGATTGAGAAGAAATGTTTTATTATTAGTATTTCTCCTCAACCTAATATGTCGCGGGCTTGTTCCGCGTGCAGCTTAGGGTATTTTGGGGCGAGTGACGAGTTTTGGTGGTGGCCCATGCAAGTCGGACCGAATCGGTTGCTTTCGGTCTAGTCACGATCTCTCCAGTCCCGAGTTTTACAGTAAGAATAAGATAAATAATTTAGACACGTATCACTATTCCATCCGTAAGACTATGTTTAGACCCTTGTCCTATAGGTTATGTTTGATTTCTATCCTATTCAATTCCGATTCTGATTCTTAGTTGATTTCCTTGTTCTCCCTCGAATGAATTTGATTTCCGTCTTTTCTCTAGAACCATGATAGGATATGCTTAGGAGTACTAAGTTAGTTGTATTTATCTTATCCGCATTAGGCAAGATTCTTATTCTTAGTTCTGCTTTATCACTTTTGGACCGGAGCTTTACTATTTATCCCATCGTTTCGCGACTATACACTCTTCCTATAGCTCTCTTTCCTCGGTCTGGTTATTACACATATTTTATTATATATTTTAACTATATTATATCCATTATTATACTTTATATTTTATATATATATATATATATATATATATATATATATATATATATATATATATATATATATATATATATATATATATATATATATATATATATATATATATATATATATATATATATATATATATATATACTATATATATATATATAAATACTTTTTGATTGTGTAAATCTTAATTAGTTTGATTATATATGCTTCCTTATTAATTTGATAAATAATCATGTTCAATTAAAATTAATAAACATTATTGATTTTATATATTTTTATCTATGTATGTTAAGTGATGAGAATTGTGTTTTTGACTTAATATGGATTTTTATATGCTTAATGATATGTTGTATTGATTTGCATGATTTAATTTCCAATATATGTATTTTATTAATTTTTCTCTGGCTACAACATTTTTATTTATTTTGGTCGAATATGTAGACACTATTTTACGCATTTATAAGTACTATATACATGTTTACATTATTATATTGATATAGCAGCTTTGTGATTGATATACAAACATGATATGATTAATTGATGGCTTTGTGTACTTGCTACTATTAGCGTAAGTTTAATTGCTTTTATTTCTTACATTTCCATTTTATTTCTACATCTTGGTTTGTCAAACTTTAACATGAACCTTTTAGCTAATTGTGTTACCTTTAAATTTTTATTTGATACTTTTGGACTAAAGTATATTATTTTGAATTTTGTCACCTCGGTTAAGCATTGTTACATTTACGTTGAGATTGTCACATTTAGCTACTAATTTTTTTTTTTTGCTTGCAGTGTTATGCTTATTTCCTATTGTTAACTTTGAGTTGAAATTGTCAAATTTGATTTGAACCTTGTTACCTTTAATATTAAATTATTACCTTGTTGGGCCATGTTAACTCTAGCTATTTACTATTACTAGTTTTGAACTTTGTTACCTTTAGCTATAAATTCTTTTCATTGAAGGGTTGTCTACTACACACTTATTCTGATCGACATGATATTTTTATTTTTCCATTTTAGATTTTGGTATCGTGGAGTTGAGATTTAGTATCCTTAAGTTGAGGTTTGTTATCTTTGGTTATGATTTTGGCTTAATTGTCGCAAAGCGGCGGAAGATGTCTCGCTCAAAAGGACCGCCCACGAATGCATGCGAGCATGCTTGAGCTTCGGAGGCGATGTAATGGCACATTTGCATTAGCAATGAGTTACAAAGTGCATTAAAATCACGGTAGGAGAAAGTGCTTGACCCGTGAGGAGAAAAGTGAACCATTTGTCTCAAGTTATTGCTTGTATAATAGATATAGGATTTTTGGCAAACCCTCGACCATCAGCAGTTTGATGAGCCTTTACCAACTACCGTTTGAGTTGGGCTAGCATGTAGATTATCGAGTCCGTTCTACATGTTACGTTGTGCTAAAAGTGAATTCTCTTAGACTTTATGCTCGATATTGAATACGTAGGCTCGGTCAATTATCACGGGAATTGATTACCCGGCAGCATGTGTTAGATGCAGACTTATCTCTGATAAGGGACAGAGATAATATCCCTATGCATGAAGGCATAGTTTAGGTGTCATTAGGTAATGACATCTATGCTCGATATTGAATCGTGAAGCGATCAATTATTACGGAAATTGATTACCCGGTGTGTGTTAAAGGACTTATCTCGATAGGGGCAGAGATAACATCCTATGCATGAAAGCATAGTTTAGGTGTCATTAGGTAATGATATCTATGCTCACGATTTTGAATCGTAGGCTTGTGGAATTTGTGTTCTCTCTTGGGGTAGCGAACCGTTGTGTCTTCTCTTGGGAAGTAGCGAACCTGTTGTGTTTTCTCTTGGGGCAAAACAAACCACATTACGGAGTAGACCTCTCATTCATAAAAGGAATCGAGAGGGATTTTGACCGTGGTCCTAAGCGTAGGAAGGTTTGACCAAGTGGGAGTGAAAATTAAAAATGATCCTAAGCGTAGGAAGGTTTGATCGGGATAGGAGTTTTGAGACAATCCTAAGCGTAGGAAGGTTTGATTGCTCAATCGGAAGTGGACCTCTCGTTCATAGAAGGATTGAGAAGATATTGGCGTGGTCCTAAGCGTAAGAAGGTTTGACCGGGATAGGAGTTTTGAGACAATCCTAAGCGTAGGAAGGTTTGATCACTCAATGCGGAAGTGGACCTCTCGTTCATAGAAGGAATCGAGAGAAGATATTGGCCGTGGTCCTAAGCGTAAGAAGGTTTGACCGGGATAGGAGTTTTGAGACAATCCTAAGCGTAGGAAGGTTTGATTGCTCAATCGGAAGTGGACCTCGTTCATGGAAGGAATCGAGGGATATCCCGTGGTCCTAACTATAAGAAGGTTTGACCGGGATAGGAGTTTTGAGACAATCCTAAGCGTAGGAAGGTTTGATTGCTCAATCGGAAGTGGACCTCGTTCATGGAAGGAATCGAGAGGGATTTTGATTATGGTCCTAGCGTAGGAAGGTTTGACCACTCAATGCGGAAGTGGACATCTCGTTCATGGATTATCCACCCCGGCTTTCTTTGCAAAATTGGGCTCTTATACTCATCGGAGGAATTAGGAGGGCAGTTTAATCTCTTGTACTCATCGGAGAAAGGGCGGTTTATACTCGTATACACGTCGAGATCTGAGAGGGCGGTTTATACTCATTATACATGGAGTCGAGGAGGATTTATACTCGTATACATCGGTCGAGAGAGGGCGGTTATACTCGTATACTGCCAGTCGAGGGCGGTTTATACTCGTATACATGAGTCGGAGGGCGGTTTATACTCGTATACACAGTCTTGAGAGGGCGGTTTATACTTTCGTATACCATGAGTCATGTTTAGGATAATCAACTAGAGAACTAAATGATAGAAGAAGAATTTGATAGGTTATGCTTTTCTTGAATGGTTTGATAGTCTATGCTTATGAATTCTAGGATTGTATGAAACTAATCTAATATCTTTTATACTTTTGTGGCTTATTCTCTTGTACTTAAAATGATCATGTTTAGGATAATCAACTAGAGAACTAAATGATAGAAGAAGAATTTGATAGGTTATGTTTTCCTTAAGTGGTTTGATAGTCTATGCTTATGAATTCTAGGATTGTATGAAACTAATCTAATATCTTTTATACTTTTGTGGCTTATTCTCTTGTACTTAAAATGATCATGTTTAGGATAATCAACTAGAGAACTAAATGATAGAAGAAGAATTTGATAGGTTATGCTTTTCTTGAATGGTTTGATAGTCTATGCTTATGAATTCTAGGATTGTATGAAACTAATCTAATATCTTTTATACTTTTGTGGCTTATTCTCTTGTACTTAAAATGATCATGTTTAGGATAATCAACTAGAGAACTAAATGATAGAAGAAGAATTTGATAGGTTATGCTTTTCTTGAATGGTTTGATAGTCTATGCTTATGAATTCTAGGATTGTATGAAACTAATCTAATATCTTTTATACTTTTGTGGCTTATTCTCTTGTACTTAAAATGATCATGTTTAGGATAATCAACTAGAGAACTAAATGATAGAAGAAGAATTTGATAGGTTATGCTTTTCTTGAATGGTTTGATAGTCTATGCTTATGAATTCTAGGATTACTATCTAGTTGTTGTTCTTTTCATGAGTATTAATTTTATTTAGATGATAATTTGATAGGTTATGTTTTCCTTAAGTGGTTTGATAGTCTATGCTTATGAATTCTAGGATTACTATCTAGTTGTTGTTCTTTTCATGAGTATTAATTTTATTTAGATGATAATTTGATAGGTTATGCTTTTCTTGAATGGTTTGATAGTCTATGCTTATGAATTCTAGGATTACTATCTAGTTGTTGTTCTTTTCATGAGTATTAATTTTATTTAGATGATAATTTGATAGGTTATGTTTTCCTTAAGTGGTTTGATAGTCTATGCTTATGAATTCTAGGATTACTATCTAGTTGTTGTTCTTTTCATGAGTATTAATTTTATTTAGATGATAATTTGATAGGTTATGTTTTCCTTAAGTGGTTTGATAGTCTATACTTAATAAATCTAATATAGAATGTGATCAAAAGAGAATGGTCTGCATTTTATAATTGAAATTAGATAGTGAATTCAATTTTAGATTCCTCATATCTTTAATTGAATCCTCCATCTTTGGTTCTTTAATTTCCTCTTTCTTGATTTTTCTTGATTCTTGATTTCATTTCCTTTTTACTTCTCACATTCTCTCATCCTCATTTTGGTTTATTCACATACATCCGTTTTCATTCTCTAATCTCCCCACTTTCTCACTTTCATTTTGCTTTTATTTTCACTTATTTACCTTCACAATCTCAATCTCTCCACAACACATTTTCTTCCTCGTTTCATTTATTTTGCACATAATCCACAATCCACTCTCTAATCTCATCATGACCACTTTCACCATGTACATAAACTCCTAATTGTCGCGCATAATTTGAGAACCAAAACCTGAACAAACTCTTCCTACTTTCCGTTCCTCGTGGGATCAATAATCTTATATACTATAACTTGATAAGTTGTATACTTGTAACTTAGGAGGTAATCATTTATTTTCCATTAAGTTTTTGGCACCGTTGCCGGGGAACGGTGCATAAGTAGGATTTTGATTAACTTTGGTTCCTTATTTTGTGTGTTTTCTTTTGTGTAGGAACTTGGAGCTTGAAGATCAAGAGTTGAAGATTCAAGATTGAAGAATTGCCTCCAACGAGGTTTTGTATTGCTTTTGCGTGGGTAACTTCTCTATCTAGTATTTTCAATTCCACCCTTAGTTAGTTCACCACATTAGAGACAATTAGGACTTAAAAAAAAGATTTTACTTTTGTTGACCATAATAAAATCCATCTTCCACTTGGACTTTGACTAACAAGATAATAAACTCAAATAATTTCCACCTCTCTCACATTGTTTGTTGCTAACCATAATAAAAAAATGAAAAGATTTTTATTTTTGCATCCTTTTTAGTTGCTTTTAATTTCTAGGGTTGCATTGCATATAATAGTAGGAATTCACCCAAGTGATTTTCACATCTTGATTTGACACACACTTGAAAATATCTTAAGGGCAAAACCCATTAATCAAGATAAGGTGAGGGATTTCATCACCCTTTCCTTAGCCCAAAAATCACTAATTCCTCACTACACAATCCAAGCCTTCTAAAACTCATTAGACGTTGGCCCCTAAGGATTCGAGCTCATTAAGGAATAATAATTTCTTAAGTGAACCGGTCCAGATTTATTTGGATTAATTGGTGTCTAAGGCAAGGTTTAGGGGTTGCGTAAAGCGTCCTGCAATGAACGAGGTACTTAATTAATCATTGATCTCCCTCTAGTACTATCCTTACCTGGCTAATTACCCAAGTAAACTTTGATCTTTCCACTTAGGAAATTTTTGATTAGGAGCTGGTCTAAGTCGAGTTTAGGCTTAACCCTAGAGTTTAGAATGATTGAAAAGTGTTTGCAATGATTTGTTTTTAGTTAATTTTTTTTCCTTCCTTCTCTCATCTTCTCTTTAATCTTTTAGCCTTCTTTCTTTTTCTTTCCTTAAAAACTAACTTTAGTCTTTCTTAGAAATTTTTTTAGTTTCTAAAAAAATTGCATAACACCAATAATACCTACCTTTATTTGGTGCAAAAATCATTGAAAACCTTAGAATTTTTAGAATTTGAGAACATCATTGATTATATCATCTTAAATTTCTTTAAATTTCGGGTAGAATTTTCAGCAATAAGGTAGGATTTAATGTGGAACATGAGCTTTTCATGTTTTATCTGTTATTCTACATTTGTATTTTTATCCCACAATAATAATAAAAGAATTTATTCTTCTCTCATGTGAGAGTTTCTTGTTCTTTTCAAAAAAAGAAAAAAGAAAAAACATATGAAAAAAAAAAGAAAAAAGAAAAAAATAGAGAGAATAAATTTTGACTTCACCTTCTCATACCAAAGGAAATTACGAATTTTTATCATTGTTCGAATCGATCGAACAAATGTAAGTGCTTCCATTCTTATCTATTTTACTTTGTGCATTATAGAGTTTACATTGAGGACAATGCAAAATTTAGGTGTGGGGTGGGGATTAGTCATTTTTATCTTTATCTTAGTCATTTTTCTTCTTTTCTTACCATTTAAAAAAATTAAAAATATAGTCACTTGCCAACTTAATAGAGTTGATTAATAATTGATCTATTTGATAGAATTTAAGTCTTCTAATCCTTAGTTAGTTCTATACTCAAGTTTACCTTTTATGATAACTCTAAATAAATTTCTTAAAAATAATTTTCAAAGTAGTATACTTTACTTAAGATTTAACTTAGATTTTTAATTAAAGTAATAAAATTTTTGCATGCCTAACTTAGAGTTGAAAATAATTTTTCAAGTATATATATATATATATATATATATATATATATATATATATATATATATATATATATATATATATATATATATATATATATATATATATATATATATATATATATATATTATACTAACTTAATAAAAAGAAGAAAAATTTCTCTTAAAATCATTGGTGGTTTTATTTTACTAAGCCTAAGTTGACTGAGTAATTAAGCCCAATGAGTATTTCTATACTTAATGACCTAAGCCCAATTGGGTTGGGATTCATTGGCCCAAAACTCGCTAAATGGTCACTTAGAAAGTCCGATTAAAAAGAACAAAACCAAAGAAGGAATAAAGAGCAAAAAGAATCATACTAACCATGTTTTTATATATAGTTATATTTGTATATGTTCTTGAAGAATTAAATGGATTAAAAGACTTGAAGTTTGTTTAAAACAAAGAGTTAGCATGTTCTTTTCAAAACTTTTAAATTAAATTTTTGAGTTAAACTTGGTTTTGTAAAACTATAATGGAAGGATTTTCTTAAAAAATTACATTGGAGTTATGATAAAAATATTTTCTTGAGTATTAACCAACTTCAATTGGAATGTTTGAAGATATCAAATAAATTAATTATTTCATTAACTTCTTTAAATTGGCAAGTTGACTGAATTTTGTGGGTATATTAACTGTAAACCCTCATGAGACTACAACTCGTCCACTAGGGTAACCTAGGGGTTTAAAGGCTTGTTGTATGCGCTAAATACAACCGCGATTCCTGTGAAAGTGAGTTAGATTTTCTTTTTATTTTATTTGCTAGAGGACTAGCAAAAGTTTAGGTGTGGGGGTATTTGATTATCACATTTTAATTATATTTTTATACCCTCATTACCTATTTTGTATGAATAAAGATATTACTAATAATTGTTTTTATCTTAATTTACAGGTTAATGGAGTATTAATGAATAAGAGCCCAAATGACTCAAATCCTCTGATTTTCTACCAATTTTTAAAGCCCAAATATGAAGACAAACGAAGGCCCAAGATACCAAAGTGATCCAAGAGAAATTCGTGAAGAAAAATTAAGAAAAGATAAATTCGGTTGGAAGCCAATCGGTTGGCTAACCGATTGGCCAACCGGTTGGCCAACCGATTGGTTCGCAACAGATTCCGAATTAAGGACTGATTTCTCTTCCTTGTTGGCCAAGTTTGATCCAATAGTTCACATCAACTCCATTGGGCTATAAATAGGGGTGAAATCTGAGGGTTTTGGGTGTGAAATATTTTGTAAAAACTCCATTTGGAGAGGAGGGTTACTCTTAATTGAGAAGACCTTCCAAAAATTATAACTTTTGTTACACAATAAATAAAATTTTTCGCCCCTTCAACTTCCTTTCTCTTCTTCTTGTCCAAGGACCAAAAGGAGGATGAGATGAAGATCAGGAGTTGTTGGTTTATCTTTTATTTTGTTTGCATTTCTTTTTCATATTTTCTTTCTTGTTTATTTACATGCTTTGTAGATTAGATTTATATGCTTTGTAGAGTAGATTTACATGCTTTCATTTCTTTATTTGCATTCTTTTCCTTTTCTTTTTTTTTTATTTCTTTGCTCTTATTTCCCTTTTCATAATTCACCTTGAGACGTAAGACCCTCTAGGGAATTATGTGGAACTAATAATTGTAGGAATTCTAGGATTGTATGAAACTAATCTAATATCTTTTATACTTTTATGGTTTATTCTCTTGTACTTAAAATGATCATGTTTAGGATAATCAACTAGAGAACTAATTGATAGAAGAAGAATTTAATAGGTTATGCTTTCCTTAAGTGGTTTGATAGTCTATGCTTATAAATTCTTGGATTACTATCTAGTTGCTATTCTTTTCATGAGTATTAATTCTATTTAGATGATAATTTGATAGGTTATGCTTTCCTTGAATGGTTTGATAGTCTATACTTAATAAATCTAATATAGAATGTTATCAAAAGAGAATGGTCTGCATTTTATAATTGAAATTAGATAGTGGATTCAATTTTAGATTCCTCGATCTTTAATTGAATCCTCCATCTTTGGTTCTTTAATTTCCTCTTTCTTTATTTTCCTCTTTATTGTTTTTCCTCTTTCTTGATTTTTCTTGATTCTTGATTTCATTTCCTTTTTACTTCTCACATTCTCTCATCCTCATTTTGGTTTATTCGCATACATCCGCTTTCATTCTCTAATCTCCCCACTTTCTCACTTTCATTTTGCTTTTATTTTCACTTATTTACCTTCACAATCTCAATCTCTCCACAACATATTTTCTTCCTCGTTTCATTTATTTTGCACATAATCCACAATCCACTCTTTAATCTCATCATGACCACTTTCACCATGTACATAAACTCCTAATTGTCGTGCATAATTTGAGAACCAAAACTTGAACAAACTCTTCCTACTTCCCGTTCATCGTGGGATCGATAATCTTATATACTATAACTTGATAAGTTGTATACTTGCAACTTAGGAGGTAATCATTTATTTCCCATCATCCACTCTCAAGCAACTAGACAATTCGGAGGATGCTCTTTCATGGTTCCACCTAAAGGAAATACATTGGATCCAATCATTTTTAGAAAAGTTGAGACACAACGTTGCTTGTTAGATTCCGATGAAGAAGCCAAGGTAGCGTCGGAATTCTCCCGATACAGTCGGCAGTCTCAACAAATCATGGCGAAGATGGGATATAACCTTATTGCAAAACAAGGGTTAAATTTTAATAGGAGATTGCGAATCTTTGATCCCCTTTACACCAGAAGGTGAGGTTTTCGATTATTACAATCAAACCAAGCACGGACTCGGCTACATCTCTCCGAAAGCCGAACCACAAAATGGACCAGCATCTGATGACCTTCTGAGTAGCTCTTCAGATACATCCAACTGGGATTTCGACATCAGCCTTGGAGTCCTATTCACAGCCAACATGGTCTCCTATGATCTAACTGGTGATCTTGATGAGTCCGAGGTGTTCGAAGATCCTGAAGATGATCCTTGGACAAAATAGCTTGAAAAGCAATGGGAATCTCGTTTCGAAGTCAGGAAACCGCCCACTGAAGATAAAGTGGTTCAAATCAACATTGACAGTGAAACCAACCCCAAGCCCATCTTTCATCAGCGAAAGTCTATCATCAGTCTATCATCCGCTGAAAAAGAAGAACTCATAGTTCTCCTTCAAGAATACATTGATGTATTCACCTGGAGCTATGAAGACATGCCATGTTTAGACCCTAACGTGGCTATGCATCGCCTTGATATTGACCCCAGTGTCAAGCCAGCCAAGCAACAGCAACGACGCTTCCGTCCTGAGTTGATGAAACAAATCGAAAAGGAAATCCGTAAACTCATTGAATGCGGGTTCATCCGTGAAGAACAACACCCCGATTGGCTAGCCAACATTGTGGTGGTGATGAAAAAGTGCGAAAAGATTCGAATCTGCATTGATTTTCGAGATCTTAACCTCGCTTGTCCGAAGGATGAATTTCCTCTCTCTATTACGGATGTCATGGTCGACAATACGTGCGGGTTCGAGAGGATGTCCTTTATGGACGGATTCTCTGGATACAATCAGATCAAAATGCATCTAGATGATCAAAAACACACAGCCTTCAGGACGCCCTTGGGAGTATTCTGCTACACAGTAATGCCCTTCGGCCTGAAGAACGCCAGAGCTACCTACCAACGCGCAATGAACACAATCTTTCATGAACATCTGCGTAAGATGGTCGAATGCTACGTCGACGACCTCGCAATCAAAAGTCGCCACAAGCAAGATCACGTCAATGACTTGAGAACGGTATTTGAAATCATGCGGAAGCATCAACTCAAGATGAATCCGACCAAGTCCTTTTTGGGGGTATCATTAGGCAAATTCCTAGAATTTATTATCACATCTAAGGGAATACACATCGACCCCGAGAAAGTGAAAGCCATCCAAGAGATGCCGCCTCCAAGAAATCTCAAAGAGCTCAGAGGCCTGCAAGGACATTTAGTTTATATCCAAAGGTTTATCACCAACTTGTCTGGAAAATGTCAACCATTCCAAAGACTCATGAAGAAAGGTGTTTCGTTCATTTGGGATGACGCCTGCCAAGAAGCTTTCAATGAGATTAAGCAATATCTCATAAAGCGCCGGTCCTAGCTTCGCCAGTATCAGGTAAACCATTCCTGATCTATGTCAGGGCAATGGACCACTCCCTTGGAGCACTCCTTGCTCAGAAGGATGATAATGGCCACGAGCAAGCCATTTACTACCTCAGCCGGACTATGATTGGCGCCGAGCATCGGTATAATCCGGTTGAAAAGGAATGTTTAGCATTGGTCTTCACAGTTCAGAAGATGCGACACTACCTCACCGGCCAAACCATCCACGTCATTTTAAGAGTTAATCCTCTGCGGATACTCATGACGAAACCCGGATCGTTGAACTCTAGGTTAGCCAAATGGGCGATATTGCTTTCACAATATGACATGACGTTTGTACCACAGAAAGAAGTCAAAGGCTAAGAAATTATTGACTTTCTGGCAGAACATCCTATTCTAGAGTCTTCTAAACTTTATGAAGACATTTCGGATGAAGTCTTCAAGTCAAATATTGTCTCGGACCACCAAATATGGCAGTTATACTTTGATGGCGCATCTAGACGCAACCACAAAGGAGCAATTATCGCAGGAGTGGGGGTAGTGCTGATCGACCCCCATGGACATGTCCTTCCTCAGGCCTACTCATTGACCGAGCCATGTTCCAACAATGTGGCCGAATATAACGCCCTTATAATCGGCCTACAACTTGCTCAAGACATGGGTGTCAAATATCTTGAAGCTCACGGTGACTCCAAGCTCATCATGAATCAAATCAAAGGAGAATATGAGGTTCGCCACGAAGACCTCATACCTTACCATAGAGCGGCCATCAAACTCGCTCAATCATTCAAAGGCTTCTACATCAGCTACGTAGCCCGCCTCGAGAATACCCACGCAGATGCTCTGGCATCCCTGGCGGCCACACTCGACTTGACGCGCAAATCTACTAGGCACATCACTGTGGCTAGCCATAACTTATGCTCCCCAGAGCATATTCTTGAAACCAACGAAGTGCACATCATGCCAACTCACTTTGAAGATAACGATTGGCGGTTCCCAATCATCGATTATGTCTTGCATGGGATTCTACCAGATGACCCAAAGCAGGCAGTCTCCATTCAAAGAAGAGCTCCGCGCGTTTTCTATAATTCTGCCACGCAGACTCTGTACCGATGATCTTTCCACGGTATTTTGCTCCGATGTTTATCACCAAGTGAAGCTCGATAAGCATTGAAACAGGCCCACGACGGTACGTGTGGAGCTCATCAATCAGGTCCCAAACTTTAGGACTGACTTCGTCATCTAGGTTACTACTAGCCGACAATGATAGCAGATGCGGTAGCATATGCTAAACGATGTCATGCATGTCAAATCCATGTTGATTTCCTACATCAACCTCCGGAAGAACTACATCCAACAGCCGCCTCATGGCCATTTGAAGCTTGGGGCATGGACATCATCGGGCCGATCAGGCCACCGTCCGCTAAGGGCCATCGGTTTATCCTGGCCATTACAGATTACTTCTCCAAATGAGCCGAAGCTGTTCCCCTCAGAAAAGTCAAAACATCTCAAGTGATCAAATTCTTGAGGCACCACATGATTTACCGATTCGACATTCCTAGACGAATCATTCACGATAACGGTCCGTAATTTATCAGCCAATCATTCTTCAAATTCTGTAACAAGTTCAGAATCCAAGATGTGGCTTCTACGCTATACAACCCAGCTGCTAATGGTCTAGCTGAAGCTTTCAACAAAACCATCATTAAATTTCTGAAGAAGTTCATCGCCTCCAACAAACGAGATTGGGACGAGAAACTTGGAGAGTGTCTATGGGCTTATCGAGTAACAGTCCGCACTCCCACTGGCTCAACGCCATTTTCCTTGATCTACGGATGCGAAGCCGTGATCCCCCTGGAAGTTCAGGTACCGTCATTTAGAATCGCCATCGCCGAGAAGATTACAACCGAACAACATCAGCAAAAGTGCCTCCAAGAACTAGAAGCGCTGGATGAACTGAGACTCCAAGCTCAACAAAGAATCGAGATCTACCAGTCACGGATTTTAAGAGCCTTCAACAGGAGAGTCAGAGAACGATACTTCAAAGAGGGCGACTTGGTCTTAACCATTCGTCGACCCATGGTCATGATGCATAAGACTAAAGGTAAATTCTAACCCAAATGGGCAGGCCCATTTGTAGTAGAGACAGTCTACTCAAATAGAGCATATCGTCTAACTGACCAAAATGGCAAGATGCTCATGGCACCAATCAATGGGAAATTTCTTAAGAAATATTACCCTTGATCCTGGTCAAAACTAAATCCCCACAAAAATCCTGGTCATGTTCAAGTTTCCATCTCTGAACCAGAAATATTGATCTTCTTGATTCAAAATCCAATCAAGGTCCCTAAAGAGTCATCAGGTTAACACTACACCTCTGCTTGACTCCAGACACACCTTCACTGTCATGTTAACAATACACCTCTGAACAGTGTCAACTCCAAGCATACCCCCATACTGTCATGTTAACAACACACCTCTGAACAGTACCAATTTGATCAAATCGTCATGTTAACAATACACCTCTGAACGGTCTCTCATCTCAAATGATCTGACCGGTTAACATTACACCTCTGTCAGACTATTTTGTTAGCCAGTTAATATCACACCTCTGCCGACCTATCTTAGCAAAATTGACCGGTTAATATTACACCTCTGTCAATTCGATTATGTCAAAAATCGATTAGTTAACATTACACTTCCATCGATTTCCTACCGTTAAGTTAACATTACACTTCCAAACGGTAGTCGTCCTTTGGACTCCTTTCAAAACTGACCGGTTAACATTACACCTCTGTCGGTTACCCTATTTGGCATGTTAACATTACACTTCCAAACGGTAGTCGCCCTTGGACTCCTTTCAAAACCGACCGTTAACATTACACTTCCAAACGGTAGTCGCCCTTGGACTCCTTTCAAAACCGACCGTTAACATTACACCTCTGTCAGTTTAATCCCAATATTTTCCTCCCCAGCAAAGATTTCATTATGATACGTTAACACTACGCCTCTGTCGTATACTCATCTTCAAGGAGACAAAAGCTCTTTTATTCATCAAAAGAGCTAGAACGGTTACAAAAAGCTTCTACATGGAAAGCGGGTAAAAAGTGTGTATCTGCGCAACACACTCAGCCATCTAAGAATCTCGGACATCATGAGCATTCTTTTGAGCCCTCTCTTTCAAGATCCGAGGATCAATAGGGGCAGCCTGCAACCTAATAGTGGAAAGCCTCTTCGTTTCAGCCTGAAGCTCGGTGACTTGAAGGTCCAACTTCTTGTTAAAATCAGCCTGGTCAGACATAAGCTCTACCCTCTGAAGTTGAGCTTCTTTCAAACGTGCCTGGGCTGCTGCAATAGTCGCTTTGGCCTCATCGATCACCGCGTATTTTTCCTGGATGGTATTCTGGAGCTCCATCTGATAACCTTCAGCAGAAGTAATGCTGTCATTTAGACTTTGAACCTTCACGCCGATCCGCTCCATTTCTGCTCGAGCGGATTCACTGGCCTTACAATGAATTTCTGACAAGCGACGGAATTCAAGCTCGGCGATGCCCTCAAGATTAGCTAGACAAAGAGTTTGTAACTCGCGATAGTACAATTTAGCTTTGTCAATCGCTATTTTAAAGGGTTCAGTGCAAGCAGAACCAGCGACCGACGCCAAGACATCCAGCTGGTCCCTTAGCAACTTGAGAGTGCGGGTTGACAACTCCCTCTGAGACTTCAAGGCGAGTGCAACATTTTGGTTGAACAAGCTCATCAGACTCTCCGTCAAGATCTTTATCTCCATCTCGACTAAGTCTTTAAGGTCAGGAGATCGAGGAATCTCCACATGACTGGAAGGACCAGCGCCGGTGGAAACCACTATAGCATCTGTAGTGGAAGGAGGGATAAATGGCAGAACTTGCACTCGTTCATTGCTCGACATCAGGTATGGCGCAAGCGTGACCAGGAGGTCTGATATAGCTGGAGACACCGTAGACGTCATCGTCACGGATGAGACAACAGTCCTCACAACCATAGCCGTGGCGACCGACACATCGATAGGTATAGTCTCTACACCTGTCAAAGAAGCCTCCGGTTCGCTCAAAGCAACTATAGCCACGCTTGAACCTTCACTCAAGTGGGATTCGAAACTTTGTGGCACTTCCTCTCTAATCACCACAGGTGCGGGAGAAACCGAAAGGTCATCATCATCTTCAGAATACCCATGAATGATCAACCTTCGCCGCGCTGACGAAACTGGAGCCAAGCTAGGAGTTTCGAGTGTCTCAACAGCAGATGCAGATGTAAGGCACCAGAAGCTCCTTCAAAGTCAATTACGGATTCAAAATGACCACTCATGGGGAAGGACACCGATATTGCTTCGCTCATGGCCCCGAAGTCCAATTCATCATCTTGCATGCAAACAAAATATCAGCTATTAAAAATAAAGCCAACATGAAAAAGCCGAAGAAAGTACCTGGCGCGTAACCATCGATATCGGCCCTGTCATTAGGCTCGGTTAGGTAGGCATCAGTATCATCATGCTCGGAGCCCATTCAATTCTCGTCATCATCCAGGGGAATAGGTTCTTTCTCTACACATGAGAAGCACATCAGTCAAAGATACTTTAAAAATATCCAGCATACGAAGAGAGAAATTGCCTAAAGAGCCGACTCTAGGCTCTTGAACGGGGACTATCAGAGGCTCTTCTCTAACTGCAGGGGAAACTCCCAACTCATTAGCAGGCTCAGAAGATACCAAACGCTGCTTTTTCGAAGGTGGCGGAGAAGGAGGGGCATATAACGGTCTCTTTCCCTTTCCTCGTCCTCCATCGGGCACTGCCTGACGAACCACCGGCTCAGTCGGTTCCCGGATGTTGACCCCTATCTGCCTTGAGAGGCACTGGTGGCTCATTAGCCTGTACTCGAGGAGCAGCTTGTTCAGCGGGTGCTTCCAGATCGTCATCTGGCATACCCTCTACTAAGAAGTCACGGATCCCAGGAACCCGGGTCTTCTTACCCCTCTAGGAAGATTCCTTACATCACCGAGAAATCCAAAACAAGCCGAATTTGTTAGTACGAAATCTGGGGTGGGGTATAATAACCTTGCTATACCACTTGCAAAACCCTAATGTTATGTAACATTTAGGTGTATGCTGAGGAAGCAAAAACTTAGCTCTAGTGGCCCTAGCGACAAAGTGATACCAAGCGCGAACGCTGTCGACCACACTTCCTGAACGTACCAATCCAGAATTCAGATTCCAACGTACAGCTGATCATAGCCAAACTGGCGAGCAAACCGGCACGGCAAATACGGCTCGATATAACACTCTGTTCCATTCAATCTAGCGACAAGGTGACCTGGCCGAATATTTACCAACCAGTTGAAACACCCACTAGGCAAACAAGTGAAGCCTTCGCTGCTCACGCCGTCTTCAAATGTGTCCCCGGGGTTGACTCCATCAATGGAAGAAAAGCAACAATAAAGACGATAATTGTCCTTGTGCTGAAGAACTCTACGAATCCCGGCAAGATATTTGACCAACCACTTGGAGCGTTCGAACCTCTGGAGCAAAGCAACGTTTACTCCACCGGGCATAGCAGCTGACATCAATTAAGGGCAATCCTGGGTGAACCATATTACTAAGTACATATATGGCAGCTCCACCCGAGGATTGGGCACTTGATTTCTCAGACACTTTTCCTCCTGCTTCAGATATTCAGTGGCCAACTCCCTCATGCCACGATGAATGCAGCTCACCATCGCAGGTAAAAGGGCTAAATTATACTCACAAGCTAGCAATACGGCAGGATGTAGCACCTTGATCGAGATGCGGTCTTTTAGCCGAGAAGGAACAACACACCCCTTCAACTAAATGGAACAGAAGCTCGCGAGTAACGCCCACTCTGATATCGGTTCCCTCGCCTGATGATGGAAGCTTTCAAACTTGTCACTAGCATGGAACCCACACACATCCGAGTCCGCAGTGTGAAGTACACAACCATCATCGAAGATACGAGTTTCGACATCCTTGGCCTCAACTAGAGGGATTGAACTTACACCCTTATCCTTTTTACTAATGTGGGGAAATAAATAGTCTACCCAAGGAACACGAGGCATAGTGAAATCGTGTCCGGCGTTCCCAGTAACTTTTGGCAGATGAGGAAATGACACACCAACTCTCGGAATACCTCCGTCACCTGGGCAACGTGGTTTGGAGGACTCAACTCCTCGCTAGTGGGAAAGATTTCCTCGTATGGGCGGTTTCCCATAGGTAAACGAGACACCTCGAACATCTCATGGAGAGCTATCCCAATTTCCCCCGCAGGAGTGAAGAAGGTGTTGCTATCACAGTTATATAACTCCAAGATGCCGTACAGGATAGGCGCGCAAATCTCGGCACCATACTTGGAAGCCCTCACTGCAGCATATAGCCCCATCTCATGTAACCTATCCGCAAAGGTTTTGAGAGCGAAGTCGACTAGATGAGTCCACCATTGAGTATCCACCGATTTGATCCAACCGGGAAACCTGGTGTCTGCCTCGGGATACTGAGTATCATTCTTGGCAAGTTCGTTCTCGAAAGTGTTTGGAGTCAAAGGGATTTCATTGACCGGTACGTCCTCACTTACGAAACTTGGACGCAGCCCGATGATGTTAATCCCGTAAAGTCCATCATGATGAAATCCACCACCATGCTTCAGAGAACCTATCTCAATGCTATCCTCCCTGTTCATGAGAGTGTAGTGTATGAAACGAGGCACGGTGAGACGCTGCAGATACATGAAAGAGACTTGACGATCTATCGCCGGCAAAGCGAATTGACGATCTCCTTGGGCATAGTACCAGTACTCCTCTCCCCGGTCGAAGAGGGAGTTTCCGCCAGGCACACTATCTCCAAAAAGGAATTGCGGTTTCACTGACGCGTCCTCATCAGGAATTAAGAACTTGGCATCAGTGATTATCTCCCGTAGAGTTCTAGTACTACCCGCGCGAATGGCTTCCATCCTCCCCTGGCTACTACCCTCTAGGAATAAAGGGACGTTCCCATCGAAGACATGCACCACTTCAGGGTCATGTGTCCCATCATGCCCAAAATGGTTAAGACGATCTACAAGGGCTCTCGAATAAGCGACTGCACAAAAACAAAATAAATGAGTTAGCAGACGAAGATCAAATTCGACCGTCACACTCAAGAGCAGAGATGAACCTCGCTTACAAGTCAAGACTATCTTTATCAGCCAAGTGCTGATAAGATGAAGCAAAGTCCAGCAAAAACAGCGAACTTCATCCATATACTTAAGTTGGTGAAACTCATCCAACTAAGTCAAGCGAATCTCGCTCAAGCGAGGGTCACTCAAATCAGCAAGCCCCGCTCTAGCGAAGGTCGCTCAAACCAAAGCAGCGAACTCCGCCTGAACGAAGTCCACTGCAGAAGCCCAAACGACTAACGAGCTCCACCCGAACAACGAAGCTCGCTTCAACGAGCGCCATTAATGGCTGCTAACAGAACTCCGCCGTGAATGACAAAAGCTCATCGGAGAAGACCACAAGTGGTCGTAAAGATCACGCCTTTGACAGCGGATCAAGTCCTTAGACATCGCAAGGCGTCATCCAAAGCCCAATGGGCTGTGATTAAGGCTGATCTGAAGATCGTCATTTGATGGGTTCATGAGTGCAGGTAAGGTACTTACCCATAGCTAACTCAAGCTGTAGGCATTTCATCGACCTTGTAGCGAGAGTAGCCAGCGAGCCTCTCCCTCTGGAAACTGCACGATGAGGAGCCATTGAGGAAAAGTTATGGGATTTCTAAAGAAAGCTCGGGTTTGAAGGGAGTGAAGAGTTTTTAAAATCAAAGTGGAGAAGAAGGAGGTAAAACAGCCTATTTATAGGCTAAAATCCCTAGACTCCGCTAAAGATTCCTCGCCCGAACTTCGCTGAGTATTTCGCTAAAGCCAGATTCGCCGAAGATCCCGCTACCAAACTCCGCCAAAGATCTCGCCGCCGAGCATCACCAAAGATCTCGTCTCGAATCCCGCTGTCGATTTCAGCTTCAACCTTCGCCAGAAATCTCGCTCCAAATGAGTTTCGCCACAACTATGAACCTGAATCTTATGCTTTTGGGCCGAACTTCAAGGTGAGCGAACTTCACCCAACTCAACAGGACATTTAGGTGAACCTCGCCAGAAGCATCATAGTGAATTTCACTAAGTCTCCGAATTGAGAAAATCACAACTCAATTTGTTCGAAAGCCCACAAAGTGAACATCGCCAAAATGACTTGGCAAAAAATTCACTAAGTCCCAAAAATGCAAAAGCTACCACTCAATTTATTTGGACTTTATCTGGCGGACTTCAAAACTGACTCTCGCCAACATAAGGAAGCCTGAGCCTTGCTTCCAAAAGCAATGACTCCACGCAGAGTTCAAGCTTGCTACACAAGCAAAGTACGTGCAGATCAATCACAACAAAAGATGGACAATTTCAACGTGAAGAAAGGTTCATTTTTATTGATCGAAGACTCTATTACAAAGCGACACTCAAACTATCCAATTACAAGGATGATGGGTATTTTTTACTATTTGCTACTGCCCTATATTCCTAAAATATGGGTAGTGTGACGGCTGATGAGCATACACGACCTGCACCAAGGTAAAACTCGTGCACCCTTAGCCACACAAGATTGGGAAGTAGGAAGTGCTCCTGTTGCTGCGAATTGAGCCATATCAGTAGCAAGAAGTACCCCTCTTGCACAGGGCTGAACCATGTCAAGAGGAAGAAGCACTTCCTATGGTCAAAAAATCAACGTCGGGCCTGAGTTAGCCACACGACATCTAATTACGATCTAGGTTCACTTTCGTGACACCTAGTTACTATCGGAGTCTTCGCTTGTGGAGACCCCAAGGGTCTTTCTTCAAGCGCCATTTCAGTCGCCGAACGGCCTTACGAAGAGCGCGGCACTCGAGGCTCCACACGTCCCTATCACGGTCCAGTTCATGCCAAGACGCCGACTGATTGCGGATGATCCCCTCAAGCATCTCCTTCTCCGCCAACAGCAACTCCGCCAAGCGATGGAGTATGCGGAGTTCATCCTTTTGATTGCCCTGAACTTGGGCTAACTCCTGTAGGAGTCTTTTGATTTCAGCTCCTCGATCGAGGAGCATCTCCGGCCTATGCGATGTTGGCGCAGCCATGGAGAAGAAAAAAAGAAGAAGAAGAAGATGATGAGGCGGTGAGAATGGATGAAGTTGGCTACTATTTATAGCCTATTTCAAATCCTAACTCCCAAGGAAATTGCATCTTCTTAGATTTGATTGGACCGGACAAAGAGGCTAAGACTTAGCCTAAAACTCGGTCAAATCCGTAGCGGATCTCATGGGATCTTCAATCAAGAGATCCTGGCCATAAATCACGGCACAAATCCACAGGCGAATCCCAACAAACTTCACCAGCCAACGAGCGTCGCCAGACGATGAATATCACCAATAAACAGCTCAAAATGAACTGAGCTTCGCCAGCCAGTGAATCTCGCCAATCAACGAACTTCGCTCAACAGCACAAAATCGAGCAACCTTCGCTCACATCAAAGATCACCTGAACTTCGCTGATTTCTCCAACATCGCCCCAACAACAAAGAGGGCGAATTTCGTTCCAAACATGGATTTGGATGAACGCAAACATCATCGAACCTTCGATACAAGTCTACAATCAAGGAAGCTACGTTCAACAGTACACCTCTAGCAACCAAGTAGGTGAATGAAGACAAAGTTTTACCCAATCAAGACGACTTGAGCCACGTTCAACAGTACACCTCTGGCTATTTACCCAAAGTATTTCAATCCCTGTTACAAGCTTGAATACAGGATCTTGAAAACTTTGGGGGGTGTCTTGTAGACGGTCAAAATATATTTTCACTAAGGCCGATGATTAGCTTGGATCCAAGAAGTAAACGCCACGAGCTAAACACTTCAAACGGGTCCAAAGTCAAGCCCACAATGGATTGAAGCGAAGGTCGCCTAAGCGAACTCCACCCAGAGCCAAATTCTGTGTTAAATTTGAGCCCATCAGCGAAGTTCATTGATGAAACCCACCCACGTCCGCTCAAATGGACCAAGTCATCCCGCCGAGAAGAAGGCGCACCCATGCTCACCTGCGACCCTCGCGCGACCTTCGCCCATGCCTTTAGCGGACCTCGCCAAGATCACGAAGTCCGCCTAATAGCCATTTCAGAGCTATTTTTTAGGGGATAACCGATCCCCCATCATCTCCTACTTTAATGGCCACTTAATCCATAATTAAAGGGACCATTAACTCTCTCTTTTAGCCTATAAAAGGAGAGGAGAACATCCATTCTAAGAGGTTCGGAAAAATAATAGCTACACACGCATTCGTGAGCTCCTTGAGAGATATTGCTAAGAGAAGACTGCGCTAGCTTCTAAGCAATCCACAATCAGCAAAAGATTCAGAGGCTTAGTCAGTTCGTCAACGGAGTACAAGATCGACGCTCCACCGGCACGCAGAAAAGAACCCTAGGAAATATAAATTTTCCTTCATTTCAATTGTATTTCTTTCATTGTAATATGTGTCAATTACAATATAAAAAGAACCCGAAACAATCTCAGCCACAGATCACGGCGCAAATCCAGAGGCGAATCTCAACAAACATCGCCAGCCAGTGAACATCGCTAATCGATAAACTTCGCCAACACAGCTCAAAGAAATTTGAGTCTTGCCAGCTAGCAAACATCGTTAATTGATGAACTTCACTTGCACAGCCCGAAATTGAGTGAACTTCACTCATACAGTCAAACTTCGCTGATTTCCCAACTTCGCCTCAACAATGGAAAAGGCGAGCTTCATTCCAAACATGGAATTGGACGAGTACAAGCATCATTGAGCCTTCAAAATGAGTCTACAACAAAGAAAGCTACGTTTAACAATACATCTCTGGCAACCAGGCAACCAAGTAGACTGAAGATAACCTTCAAACACAAAACAAGACAATTCAAGCTACGTTCAACAGTACACCTCTGGCTATTTACCCAAAGTATTTCAATCCTAGCTACAAATCAAAATGCAGGAGCTTGAAAACTTTGGGGGGGGTCATGTAGACGGTTGAAAAGTATTTCTACCTAGACCAATGTTTAGCGTAGATCTAAGAAATGAACGCCCATGGGCTAAACACTTCGAATGGGCCTAAAGCCAAACCTACAACAAGCTGTAGCGAGGGTCGCCTAACAAAACAAGCAAACCTCGCCAAGCAGCCCATCCCGACTCCAAAAGCATGCCCCAGACTGAGTCGAAAGGCGTCATCAGTCAGTCAAATCATGAGTCAGATTCTGTATCAAATTCAAACTCATAGACAAAGTTCGCCAACCAATGAACTTCGCTTATGGCAATTGAAGCGGACTAAGTCATCCACTTCCAAAGAAGACTCGTCCACATCCTCAACGACCCTCGCCCATGTCTTCAGCGACACTCGCCCACGTCTTCAGTAAACTTTGCCAAGTCAGCGAACATCGCCAAATAGCCGTTTGAGAGCTATTTTCAGGAGAATAATCGTCTCCCACTATCTCCTATTTTAATGGCCACTTAATCCATAATTAAAGGCTATTAACTCTCTCTCTCTCTCTCTCTCTCTCTCTCTCTCTCTCTCTCTCTCTCTCTCTCTCTCTTTTAGCCTATAAAAGGAGAGGAGAATACTCATTTTGAAGCCCCGAGCCCCGACCAGATCATAGAGAGATCAACTCATACGCATAGAGAGATCACCACTATTACACTTGCAATTCTATTGAGCAAAGCTGCTAAGAGAAGACCGAGCTATCTTCCAAGTAACTTAGTTCTCATCAACAGCAAAAGACTCGTCGTCTTAGTCAGTGCGTCAACGAAATACAAGATCGACGTTCCATCGACACAACGTAAAAGAACCCCGGAATATAAATTTTTTATTTCACTACATTCTTTTATAGTAACTGTGTCAATTGCAATACTAAAAGACTCCAAACAATGAAAAATATAATCAAGCACATGTATTGAAAAACCCCCCCTAAAATAATGCACCGAGTGTGTTAAAAAAATTTCAAAAATCAAAACATGAACATGAAATCATTTAGACAAAAACTCCACTCATGCAAAGATCATCAAAATTTTAAATTTCACACCAAATTCTCCTCCTTTTGTTATTAGTAAAAGTTAAAAACACACCAATGGTTATAGTTTATACTTGAGAAATTTAGATAAAAATCATCCAAAGGTGTAAGGAAGAGAATTACACATCGGTTCACACAAAAGATTTATAGAAAAATAGCACAAGATATTAAAATCTAATTACAAAACACATAAACACGAGAGAAATCACATAAAAATCACACACAAAATGATTAGGTATCATTGTAAAATATGTAAAATAAATAATAAAAGCATGCACATAGGCATGTCCAAAGTTTTTTTCAAAGAAAATAACAAGAAAGAAAGGAAATTTTATTTTGTTTTTAATAAAAATGAAAAAGAAAAATCCTAAAAACAACCCTAAAGAAAATGAAAAAGAAAGAAAATTCAAGAAAAATCATGAAAACCCAAAATATGTACATACAATAAGAAAAGTGAGTATGCAAATGAGGAACTTACTAAACTATCTAACAACCAAAGTGCGGATAATAGGTTAGTACAGACCAAGTACGTCAAGCATCATCAAAAGAATATACATGTGCAGAATAAAAAGAAAATCTAAAAAAGAAAGAAAAATATACGGCCTCCAGCAACTAAGGTATCACTCTCTCAATCCTCTCCATCATCTCCCTGCATATCCTCATCCTGATCGCCTCCTCCATCAGCACTGTGTGAAGTAGATGAATGAAAAGCTCTTGTAGGGTGTGCTGCTCCAGTGAAGAAGTCTCCATATACCAGTGGTCTACCAAGAGATGGATCCGACTGATGAAGAGCTCCCACGATATACTATAGAGATGCATCATAACAGGTGTGTTGCGATGTCATATCTATCCTCATCATCATCTCCATAGACTGGAGAGTCCACTGAGTAGGTCCGAAGGATATCGGGCCCTGTGAAGCAGAGGGCTGGGATCCATATGATTGGCCAGCAATAGTATAGCCCTCTCCCCAGCGGCTATGCTCTTCACTGCTAGTCGGTAGAAATGCGCTCTCCCCTTCTCCAAGGGATCGCTAGTCTTGACATATCCAAGTGATAAGAAATGGATAAACTAGCTGAGTCTTCTATTTGGATTTCTTTTTAACAACCTCCCTAGCAGCAGTGACAACCATAGACATCTAAGTGAATATGACTTTAGCGGGATTAAAAGATTTACCACTAGCAAGCTGATTATCACATTTTAATTACATTTTTATACCCTTATTACCTATGTTATATGAATAACGATATTACTAATAATCATTTTTATCTTATTTTGCGTGCTAATAAAGAAATAATGAATAAAAGCCCAAATGACTCAAATTCTCTCAATTTCTACCAATATTTGAAGCCCAAATCAAGACAAACCAAGGCCCAAGATACCAAATTGATCCAAGAGAAATTCATGAATAAAAATCAAGAAAAGACAAATTCGTTGAACCAATCGGTTGACCAACCGTTGGCCAACCGGTTGGCAGGTTGCCTTAGATCGACCAACCGATCGGTTCCCAAATGCATTCCGTGATTAATGGTGGATTTTTCTTCCTTTTGGCTAGGTTTGATCCAATGGTTCACACTCAAAACCCTCACCACCCCTATTTATAGCCCAACGGAGTTGATGCCAATATAGTAAGATAACATTTGGGATGATAAGTGTAGTGTAAGCGTCCTTTGGAATATAGATAAAGATTGAGGAAGAGATTGAGGAGAATAAACTCGGGCTTGAGATGTCTTGAGTTGAAGATACCAGATATATCTTCCCACGAGAAACTCCACTATCCTAGTGTAGCCATAAGAACACTACAACACGTAGAGTAGTCAAAATATCTTGGCTATCTCTAGGTGGGTTTGGAAGATTTAGAATCTTTCTGGATGTTGGTCGCACTAATCTTGATCTCCTTCCCTCTCACTCGAAAGTAACAACAATATTAGACCCTTGCTCTCTATTGTAATACATAGAAAATTCTCACAAGGGTGGCGTTAGCTCTCGCCCCTTTGTCCATCATAGAGCTTATCCTTGCTCTATCCAGGATCTCCACGATGTTGGCATACTGCTCTAGATTTTGTGAATCAACTCCTCTCTTGAATACAAAGAGAAGTTTTTCATACTTCTCTTGTATGGCTCTCAAAAGTTGATCACCTCGGGTACGTTTGTGTCCAGACATTCTCTTGATGATGATTCAAATGAGTTTAGATCACAAATTAAAGATGATAAACTTCTTAAACCTGCTAGAACACAGCAATAATCTAAGAAAAATGAAGACATGATGAAGAATTTGAGAGAGAAAAGAGTAAAAAAGGGTAAAAGGAAATAATCTGACCTTGCCAGAGATGGTTCACCATCGATGGTCGGGCTTTGACCATCAATGGTAACCCCTAAACCTCTTTCTTTTTTTCTTATTTAAACAAAAAGAAAAGAAAGAAGAGAAAAATAAAAAATAAAAAATAAAAAACAAATGGGTAAAGAGAGAATACCGAGATAAGAACTTACCCATATATGGAGATAATAAAAATAATATTAAAACTCAGATCTCCTTATTTTTCTATTAGACCAAGGATTAGATTATCAATCTAGCACTTCTTTGAGCAACTCATATGTGTTGCCTCAATCCTTAGTCTTCCTGTAGCCCTACAGAAAAGGAGAAATGTGTGATCTAGGTATTCACATAGGTGCATGTTGGGTAGAAATTGTACCTTTAGATACCCAAATCTGCTCAACCGCTTTGTCTCTATATTGCATGCAACAGTTCATTATCAACCGCTTTGACTCTATATTGCATGCAATAGTTCATTAAAATATGACCCATTCTACCACATAAGGTACACATAGTGGATGATGCATTAGAAATGGGTGCAAAGCAATTTAAATTATTTCTCTTTATAAATGAAGGTTAAAATTTTTATATTTTTCAATATGAATAACCAAGTCCAGCTTTTAGCTTTTACAAACCATTGTTGGAAAGGCAATGTTTAGACCTTTGGAACCTAATGAAAAAATTTTACGGTCTTTTCCATGTCAATATTTTGGACTTTAGTTATTCATTGTTAGAAATAATATTAGTGCACTTATTTTTAAACTTTATTTGTTCGAAGATAATTCACACAATAATTGTTTACCTTAACAACTAATTTTTTATTCTCATTGATTTTATCATCTAGTTGCTTAGATAAATAGAAATTTTGATCTTGAAAAATAGAACATTGTGTGTAATCCACTATGGTGATGTTACAAGGTGAATTATGTGAATCAAAATTTAGGAAAAGAGATTCAACTTTCTCACATAATATTTTCTTTTCTTTCCTCAAATTTGCATCCACTCTTTTGTCACTTCACATTTTTAATAATTTTCTTAAATTGAATCCACATCTCTTTATACTTGGAATATAACTCATCATATGAATGATATAGCTCGTTCTCTAAACTTTCACTTTTAGAGTCGTATGTTTCACTTTGTTCTTAATCCAAGTTGTATTATTTCTCCCCATAAGACATAGACTTTCTTTCTTCTCATTCTCACTCAAGCAAACTTCTAATTATTCATCACTCATCATGCCCCGGTTTGTCACCTTCAAACTCTTGCCCTCTATCTTCTTGTCTTTCTTGTTCAAATGGACATTTATTTTTGTAGTGACCTGGTTTCCAGTAACGATAAAAAATAGGTTTAGTTTTAGATTCACTAAATGAATATTTATTTACCCTATTTGTATATTAATTCCGTCTATTTTGTAGATATTTCTATCCATTCTTTATTTTGAGAAAAGACTTGAAACTTTTTACAATGAATCTAACTTGATTATTTTCATCTTTAGAACTTGAGCTTGACTCTTTCTTCTTCATGGATCGGGATTTCTCCTTTTTGACCTTTAGGGCTAACGACTTCTTCTTTGAGCTGCTAACGACTTCTACTTTGAGCTATCTTCTGAATCACCTTCTCTCTCTTTTAATCGCGACTTCATAAGTGAGAAAAATTCCTACAAGATTCTCAAGAGTTAATTCGAAAAAGTTTATAATTCTTAGAGTTACCTATGGTTTCCAATTCCTAAAAAGAGAACGAAATTTTTTCTCACAAGCTCTTTATTATCATACTCCTTCCCTAAAGCTTTTGATTTATTCACAATGTCCGTGAATCGGTGAACATATCCCTAATACTCTCGAGACCTTTATCTTAAAACTCTCATACTTACTCATAAGTATTGTAAGTTTCGCCTTTTTCACCTTTGAGGTTCCCTCATGTGTAACTTCTAAAGTTTTCTAGGTTTTTGTGTAGTAGAATAATTTGACACATGATTAAATTATTTAGCGCTTAAAGAATAATGAAGAGTATTCATAGCTTTTGCATTTAAAGAGTAAGCCTTTTGTCCCGAAAGGTCCACTTATCTCTAGGAGTAACTAAATTAGTATCTCTTGCAACGGTAGCAGGATCACCATAGTTGTTCTCTACACTACTCTAAATTTCATAAATGGTGGACAATAAAAAGACTCTCATACGCACTTTCCAATAGGTGTAGTTTGTCCCGTCGAAAAGTGAAGGTCAATTTATTGCGCGTTTCTCAGAAAAATCCCTTTGCGTGATCAAAGAGATATCTCTATCCTAGGTTGTGAATCCTAAAGATAGGTAATGAGGTTATGATAGCACTTGTTGGATCTAAGATGCAAGCCCAAAGGGGGGGTGAATAGGGTTGGTACTATTTTTCACTAAAAATACATGCAGAATATACAGTAGAATAAATAAAATAAAAGTGAAAAATAACTAACCTAGGACACACAAGATTTTATAGTGGTTCAAATAATAATCCTACGTCCACTCTTCCTTCTCATGAAGGGGTTTCCTCACTATGCCAAGAGTTCTCCTAAATCACAACAGGCTTCGATGGGCTTGCAAAGACAACACCACGGAATCTACTAGAAACCAGTCATCTAACCTAAATCTTCACAATGAGTAAACACCTAGCCTTAGCTAGTCTCATCCCTCACATAACACGGCTTGAGTACATAAAAATAAGTTTGATACACAACCAATCAAACACAATTAAACATTGAAAATATGAAAGATCTCATAGCCCTTTTGATAAACAAATCGTCCTTCGATGAATCTAAATATAGCATGATAAAGAACGATGTAGATGATGAATCCAAGGGCAACTCTCCCATGAAATGATCCGAGATATTGTGCACGACGATAAAGAGTTTTTCGAGGCTCGGGTCAAAACCTTCAATATAATCTATCTTCAATCAAAACCCTAGAACTCTTTTCTATTGATCTCTTTCAATGATATATAGCCTTCAATAGATCAGAAAGAGATATCCTAAATGTGGTATAGTTTAAAGTTTGGAGATTAAAAGGAAAGATGAACGGCTTAGATTAAAACTTAAAATCGCAATCACCGACTTTACTAATGATGGTTGCTCATGACCATCAATGGGTTCTCGCATGCCATCGATGGTTTGAAAATATGTCTTTGGCATTTCATCAATCAGTTCCTAAAGCCACCGATGACCTCACAACCATCGATGGGTCCCTCACGACAATCGATGGTTAGATGGTTGAAATGTTTGGTGATTTTAGTATCGTTCGCCTCGTACATCATCTTATACTTGTATTCACTGTACTATATCATCTCAAATAATTATTAGTACCAAATGCAAGTTTGTTATTACTCAAATAAGAAATATTGTGCGGACTCACGTAACACCCCTTCCTCTTTATGTATATTGTGTATCTATTTTCTTTAGTTAATAAGTCCTTGAGCATCTTGCCCCAATTTCTTAGGGGAAAAACTTCTTGGCATGTTTTCTCCATCCAAGGAGTAGAGATTATGGAGTAATTACCAATCTCTTAGTCAATGACCACAAAGCAAAAATGAAACAATAAAATCTAATACATATAAAGCCCTGATCAAGAAATCTTAATATCAAATTCATACCTTCTTCCAAATTACAGCTTGAAGGGATTACTCGAAGAGAAATGCCGTTGGATATCGCAACTCATTCTTCCAAACTATATCTTGATCATTACTGTGATCATGTTTGTTGTGTTTTGAGTAAGTCTCATTCCTGCAGGGAGTCATCTTCCTTTGTCAATGAACAGTAGTAATTTAGTAAAACTTACGACATGTTGGATTAATTTTGAGAATTATGCCTCAAAACCCAAACTCTAATTTTCTACAGGCTATGAATTCTTTAAGAACTTGAATTCTTTTGGGCCTATTACACTTCGAATGGGCCTAAAGCCAAACCTACAACAAGCTGTAGCGAGGGTCGCCTAACAAAACAAGCAAACCTCGCCAAGCAGCCCATCCCGACTCCAAAAGCATGCCCCAGACTGAGTCGAAAGGCGTCATCAGTCAGTCAAATCATGAGTCAGATTCTGTATCAAATTCAAACTCATAGACAAAGTTCGCCAACCAATGAACTTCGCTTATGGCAATTGAAGCGGACTAAGTCATCCACTTCCAAAGAAGACTCGTCCACATCCTCAACGACCCTCGCCCATGTCTTCAGCGACACTCGCCCACGTCTTCAGTAAACTTTGCCAAGTCAGCGAACATCGCCAAATAGCCGTTTGAGAGCTATTTTCAGGAGAATAATCGTCTCCCACTATCTCCTATTTTAATGGCCACTTAATCCATAATTAAAGGCTATTAACTCTCTCTCTCTCTCTCTCTCTCTCTCTCTCTCTCTCTCTCTCTCTCTCTCTCTTTTAGCCTATAAAAGGAGAGGAGAATACTCATTTTGAAGCCCCGAGCCCCGATCAGATCATAGAGAGATCAACTCATACGCATAGAGAGATCACCACTATTACACTTGCAATTCTATTGAGCAAAGCTGCTAAGAGAAGACCGAGCTATCTTCCAAGTAACTTAGTTCTCATCAACAGCAAAAGACTCGTCGTCTTAGTCAGTGCGTCAACGAAATACAAGATCGACGTTACATCGACACACAGAAAAGAACCCCGGAAATATAAATTTTTTTTTATTTCACTACATTCTTTTTATAGTAATCTGTGTCAATTGCAATACTAAAAGACTCCAAACAATGAAAAATATAATCAAGCACATGTATTGAAAAACCCCCCCTAAAATAATGCACCGAGTGTGTTAAAAAAATTTCAAAAATCAAAAACATGAACATGAAATCATTTAGACAAAAACTCCACTCATGCAAAGATCATCAAAATTTTAAATTTCACACCAAATTCTCCTCCTTTTGTTATTAGTAAAAGTTAAAAACACACCAATGGTTATAGTTTATACTTGAGAAATTTAGATAAAAATCATCCAAAGGTGTAAGGAAGAGAATTACACAATCGGTTCACACAAAAGATTTATAGAAAAATAGCACAAGATATTAAAATCTAATTACAAAACACATAAACACGAGAGAAATCACATAAAAATCACACACAAAATGATTAGGTATCATTGTAAAATATGTAAAATAAATAATAAAAGCATGCACATAGGCATGTCCAAAGTTTTTTTCAAAGAAAATAACAAGAAAGAAAGGAAATTTTTATTTTGTTTTTAATAAAAATGAAAAAGAAAAATCCTAAAAACAACCCTAAAGAAAATGAAAAAGAAAGAAAATTCAAGAAAAATCATGAAAACCCAAAATATGTACATACAATAAGAAAAGTGAGTATGCAAATGAGGAACTTACTAAACTATCTAACAACCAAAGTGCGGATAATAGGTTAGTACAGACCAAGTACGTCAAGCATCATCAAAAGAATATACATGTGCAGAATAAAAAGAAAATCTAAAAAAGAAAGAAAAAAATACGGCCTCCAGCAACTAAGGTATCACTCTCTCAATCCTCTCCATCATCTCCCTGCATATCCTCATCCTGATCGCCTCCTCCATCAGCACTGTGTGAAGTAGATGAATGAAAAGCTCTTGTAGGGTGTGCTGCTCCAGTGAAGAAGTCTCCATATACCAGTGGTCTACCAAGAGATGGATCCGACTGATGAAGAGCTCCCACGATATACTATAGAGATGCATCATAACAGGTGTGTTGCGATGTCATATCTATCCTCATCATCATCTCCATAGACTGGAGAGTCCACTGAGTAGGTCCGAAGGATATCGGGCCCTGTGAAGCAGAGGGCTGGGATCCATATGATTGGCCAGCAATAGTATAGCCCTCTCCCCTCGCAGCTATGCTCTTCCTGCTAGTCTCAGCCGAAAATGCAGCTCTCCCCTTCTCCAAGGGGATCTGCTAGTCTTGACATATCCAAGTGATAAGAAATGGATAAACTAGCTGAGTCTTCTATTTGGATTTCTTTTTAACAACCTCCCTAGCAGCAGTGACAACCATAGACATCTAAGTGAATATGACTTTAGCGGGATTAAAAGATTTACCACTAGCAAGCTGATTATCACATTTTAATTACATTTTTATACCCTTATTACCTATGTTATATGAATAACGATATTACTAATAATCATTTTTATCTTATTTTGCAGGCTAATAAAGAAATAATGAATAAAAGCCCAAATGACTCAAATTCTCTGAATTTCTACCAATATTTGAAGCCCAAATCTGAAGACAAACCAAGGCCCAAGATACCAAATTGATCCAAGAGAAATTCATGAATAAAAATCAAGAAAAGACAAATTCCGTTGGGAACCAATCGGTTGACCAACCGGTTGGCTAACCGGTTGGCTAACCGATCGGCCAACCGATCGGTTCCCAACAGATTCCAGATTAATGGTGGATTTTTCTTCCTTTTTGGCTAGGTTTGATCCAATGGTTCACACTCAAAACCCTCAGCCTTCACCCCTATTTATAGCCCAACGGAGTTGATGCCAATATAGTAAGATAACATTTGGGATGATAAGTGTAGTGTAGGCGTCACTGGAATATAGATAAAGATTGAGGAAGAGATTGAGGAGAATAAACTCAGGCTTGAGATGTCTTGAGTTGAAGATACCTGTATATATCTTCCCACAGAGAAACTCCACTATCCTAGTGTAGCCATAAGAACCTGCTACAATGCCTGTAGAGTAGTCAAAAATATCTTGGCTATCTCTAGGTGGGTTTGGAAGATTTAGAATCTTTCGGATGTTGGCTGCACTAATCTTGATCTCCTTCCCTCTCACTCGAGTAACAACAATATTAGACCCTTGCTCTCTATTGTAATACATAGAAAATTCTCTCACAAGGGTGACGTTCGCTCTCTCGCCCCCTTTGTCCATCATAGAGCTTATCCTTGCTCTATCCAGTATCTCCACGATGTTGGCATACTGCTCTAGATTTTGTGAATCAACTCCTCTCTTGAATACAAAGAGAAGTTTTTCATACTTCTCTTGTATGGCTCTCAAAAGTTGATCACCTCGGGTACGTTTGTGTCCAGACATTCTCTTGATGATGATTCAAATGAGTTTAGATCACAAATTAAAGATGATAAACTTCTTAAACCTGCTAGAACACAGCAATAATCTAAGAAAAATGAAGACATGATGAAGAATTTGAGAGAGAAAAGAGTAAAAGGGGTAAAAGGAAAAAAATAATGCAGCCCCCTTTTTACTGCCCAGAGATGGTTCACCATCGATGGTCGGGCTTTGACCATCAATGGTAACCCCTAACCTCTTTCTTTTTCTTATTTAAACAAAAAGAAAAGAAAGAAGAAAAAATAAAAAATAAAAAATAAAAAACAAATGGGTAAAGAGAATACCTGAGATAAGAACTTACCCATATATGGAGATAATAAAAAATAATATTAAAAACTGTATCTCCTTATTTTTCTATTAGACCAAGGATTAGATTATCAATCTAGCACTTCTTTGAGCAACTCATATGTGTTGCCTCAATCCTTAGTCTTCACAGCCCTCTGAGAAAAGGAGAAATGTGTGATCTAGGTATTCACATAGGTGCATGTTGGGTAGAAATTGTACCTTTAGATACCCAAATCTGCTCAACCGTTTTGTCTCTATATTGCATGCAACAGTTCATTATCAACCGTTTTGACTCTATATTGCATGCAATAGTTCATTAAAATATGACCCATTCTACCACATAAGGTACACATAGTGGATGATGCATTAGAAATGGGTGCAAAGCAATTTAAATTATTTCTCTTTATAAATGAAGGTTAAAATTTTTTATATTTTTCTGAATATGAATAACCAAGTCCAGTTTTAGCTTTTACAAACCATTGTTGGAAAGGCAATGTTTAGACCTTTGGAACCTAATGAAAAAATTTTACGGTCTTTTCCATGTCAATATTTTTGGACTTTAGTTATTCATTGTTAGAAATAATATTAGTGCACTTATTTTTAAACTTTATTTGTTCGAAGATAATTCACACAATAATTCGTTTACCTTAACAACTAATTTTTATTCTCATTGATTTTATCATCTAGTTGCTTAGATAAATAGAAATTTTGATCTTGAAAAATAGAACATTGTGTGTAATCCACTATGGTGATGTTACAAGGTGAATTATGTGAATCAAAATTTAGGAAAAGAGATTCAACTTTCTCACATAATATTTTCTTTTCTTTCCTCAAATTTGCATCCACTCTTTTGTCACTTCACATTTTTAATAATTTTCTTAAATTGAATCCACATCTCTTTATACTTGGAATATAACTCATCATATGAATGATATAGCTCGTTCTCTAAACTTTCACTTTTAGAGTCGATGTTTCACTTTGTTCTTAATCCGAAGTTGTATTATTTCTCCCCATAAGACATAGACTTTCTTTCTTCTCATTCTCACTCAAGCAAACTTCTAATTATTCATCACTCATCATGCCCGGTTTGTCACCTTCAAACTCTTGCCCTCTATCTTCTTGTCTTTCTTGTTCAAATGGACATTTATTTTTGTAGTGACTGTTTCCAAGAACGATAAAAATAGGTTTAGTTTTAGATTCACTAAATGAATATTTATTTACCCTATTTGTATATTAATTCCGTCTATTTTGTAGATATTTCTATCCATTCTTTATTTTGAGAAAAGACTTGAAACTTTTACAATGAATCTAACTTGATTATTTTCATCTTTAGAACTTGAGCTTGACTCTTTCTTCTTCATGGATCGGGATTTCTCCTTTTTGACCTTTAGGGCTAACGACTTCTTCTTTGAGCTAAGCTAACGACTTCTACTTTGAGCTATCTTCTGAATCACCTTCTCTCTCTTTTAATCGCACTTCATAAGTGAGAAAAATTCCTACAAGATTCTCAAGAGTTAATTCAGAAAAAGTTTATAATTCTTCGATAGCCGTTACCTATGGTTTCCAATTCCTAAAAAGAGAACGAAATTTTTTTCTCACAAGCTCTTTATTATCATACTCCTTCCCTAAAGCTTTTGATTTATTCACAATGTCCGTGAATCGGGTGAACATATCCTGAATACTCTCCGAGACCTTTATCTTAAAACTCTCATACTTACTCATAAGTATTGTAAGTTTCGCCTTTTTCACCTTTGAGGTTCCCTCATGTGTAACTTCTAAAGTTTTCTAGGTTTTTTGTGTAGTAGAATAATTTGACACATGATTAAATTATTTAGCAGTTAAAGAATAATGAAGAGTATTCATAGCTTTTGCATTTAAAGAGTAAGCCTTTTTGTCCTGAGCGGTCCACTTATCTCTAGGAGTAACTAAATTAGTATCTCTTGCAACGGTAGCAGGATCACCATAGTTGTTCTCTACACTACTCTAAATTTCATAAATGGTGGACAATAAAAAGACTCTCATACGCACTTTCCAATAGGTGTAGTTTGTCCCGTCGAAAAGTGAAGGTCAATTTATTGCGCGTTTCTCAGAAAAATCCACTGCGGCAGTCAAACGAGATATCTCTATCCTAGGTTGTGAATCCTAAAGATAGGTAATGAGGTTATGATAGCACTTGTTGGATCTAAGATGCAAGCCCAAAGGGGGGGTGAATAGGGTTGGTACTATTTTTCACTAAAAATACATGCAGAATATACAGTAGAATAAATAAAATAAAAGTGAAAAATAACTAACCTAGGACACACAAGATTTTATAGTGGTTCAAATAATAATCCTACGTCCACTCTTCCTTCTCATGAAGGGGTTTCCTCACTATGCCAAGAGTTCTCCCTAAATCACAACCCGACTCAGTGGGCTTGCAAAGACAACACCCTGGAATCTACTAGAAACCAGTCATCTAACCTAAATCTTCACAATGAGTAAACACCTAGCCTTAGCTAGTCTCATCCCTCACATAACACTGGCTTGAGTACGCCATAAAAATAAGTTTGATACACAACCAATCAAACACAATTAAACATTGAAAATATGAAAGATCTCATAGCCCTTTTGATAAACAAATCGTCCTTCGATGAATCTAAATATAGCATGATAAAGAACGATGTAGATGATGAATCCAAGGGCAACTCTCCTTACTGAAATGATCCGGAGATATTGTGCACGACGATAAAGAGTTTTTCGAGGCTCCGGGGGTCAAAACCTTCAATATAATCTATCTTCAATCAAAACCCTAGAACTCTCTTTTCTATTGATCTCTTTCAATGATATATAGCCTTCAATAGATCAGGAAAGAGATATCCTAAATGTGGTATAGTTTAAAGTTTAGAGATTAAAAGGAACGATGAACGGCTTAGATTAAAACTTAAAATCTGCAATCAGCCGACTTTACTAATGATGGTTGCTCATGACCATCAATGGGTTCCTGCATGCCATCGATGGTTTGAAAATATGTCTTTGGCATTTCATCAATCAGTTCCTAAAGCCACCGATGACCTCACAACCATCGATGGGTCCCTGCTGACAATCGATGGTTAGATGGTTGAAATCAGCGTTTGAGCTGATTTTCGTATCGTTTCGCCTCGTACACATCTTATACTTGTATTCACCTGTACTATATCATCTCAAATAATTATTAGTACCAAATGCAAGTTTGTTATTACTCAAATAAGAAATATTGTACGGACTACGTCGTAACACCCCTTCCTCTTTATGTATATTGTGTATCTATTTTCTTTAGTTAATAAGTCCTTGAGCATCTTGCCCCAATTTCTTAGGGGGAAAAAACTTCTTGGCATGTTTTCTCCATCCAAGGAGTAGAGATTATGGAGTAATTACCAATCTCTTAGTCAATGACCACAAAGCAAAAATGAAACAATAAAATCTAATACATATAAAGCCCTGATCAAGAAATCTTAATATCAAATTCATACCTTCTTCCAAATTACAGCTTGAAGGGATTACTCGAAGAGAAATGCCGTTGGATATCGCAACTCATTCTTCCAAACTATATCTTGATCATTACTGTGATCATGTTTGTTGTGTTTTGAGTAAGTCTCATTCCTGCAGGGAGTCATCTTCCTTTGTCAATGAACAGTAGTAATTTAGTAAAACTTACGACATGTTGGATTAATTTTGAGAATTATGCCTCAAAACCCAAACTCTAATTTTCTACAGGCTATGAATTCTTTAAGAACTTGAATTCTTTTGGGCCTATTAGAGTTCGAATGGGCCTTGGACTCTTGACTTTTCAAGTTGTTTCCCGCTAAGATCAAATAAGCCTAATGTTCTCATGTGCAGCTCTTCCAAATCCCAATTGGACTCAGATCAAAGCAGCCTATCTGTGAACGGTTATAATTTGCTAATAGTAAGGGATTAATAATAAGGGTTTTCTATATGAAAGCACCTCCCTTAATTAGTTGTAGCCGTCACCTGTAACTATTGTTTTTAGGAGAGGAAAAAAAAACAGAGAGGGTTTTTTAGAGAGTTAAAGGCTTTTAGCCTTTGTGAGTTCTTGTAATCCTTATTTTCTCTTTTGATAGTGAAATTTCTCTGACGTCTCTGCCGTGGCCGTAGCCCAAATTGGGTGAACCACATAAATGTCTGTGTTTGCAATTGCTTGTTATTTATTCTCGTGCTTGTACTTCCCAATTATTTCCTTTTGATTGTGCATGAATTCTAACAAATTAGTATCAGAGCTCTGGTTTTTTGATTTATTTTATGCACAAAGAAGATGTCTGCGGAATACAAGATTACGATGTTCGACCGTGATTTCAATTTCGGTCTTTGGCAAGTAAAGATGCGGGCTATTCTTGTTCAGCAAGGATTACAAAAGGCTTTGTTGGGAAAAGAGAAGATGTCGGCCGATGTCGATGATGAAAAGTTTGAGATGGATGAAAAGGCACTAGCTTCAATCCAATTGTGCTTGTCAAACGAGATATCTCTATCCTAGGTTGTGAATCCTAAAGATAGGTAATGAGGTTATGATAGCACTTGTTGGATCTAAGATGCAAGCCCAAAGGGGGTGAATAGGGTTGGTACTATTTTTCACTAAAAATACATGCATATACGTGAGAATAAATAAAATAAAAGTGAAAAATAACTAACCTAGGACACACAAGATTTTATAGTGGTTCAAATAATAATCCTACGCCCACTCTTCCTTCTCATGAAGGGTTTCACTATGCCAAGAGTTCTCCCTAAATCACAACCCACTCGGGCTTGCAAAGACAACACCCGGAATCTACTAGAAACCAGTCATCTAACCTAAATCTTCACAATGAGTAAACACCTAGCCTTAGCTAGTCTCATCCCTCACATAACACCGGCTTGAGTACTTATAAAAATAAGTTTGATACACAACCAATCAAACACAATTAAACATTGAAAATATGAAAGATCTCATAGCCCTTTTGATAAACAAATCGCCCTTCGATGAATCTAAATATAGCATGATAAAGAACGATGTAGATGATGAATCCAAGGGCAACTCTCCTTACTGAAATGATCCGAGATATTGTGCACGACGATAAAGAGTTTTTCGAGGCTCCGGTCAAAACCTTCAATATAATCTATCTTCAATCAAAACCCTAGAACTCTCTTTTCTATTGATCTCTTTCAATGATATATAGCATTCAATAGATCAGGAAAGAGATATCCTAAATGTGGTATAGTTTAAAGTTTGGAGATTAAAAGGAAAGATGAACGGCTTAGATTAAAACTTAAAATCGCAATCACCGACTTTACTAATGATGGTTGCTCATGACCATCAATGGGTTCCTGCATGCCATCGATGGTTTGAAAATATGTCTTTGGCATTTCATCAATCAGTTCCTAAAGCCACCGATGACCTCACAACCATCGATGGGTCCCTGCTGACAATCGATGGTTAGATGGTTGAAATCGCTTGAGCCGATTTTCAGATCGTTACTGCACACATCTTATACTTGTATTCACCTGTACTATATCATCTCAAATAATTATTAGTACCAAATGCAAGTTTGTTATTACTCAAATAAGAAATATTGTACGGACTACGTCGTAACACCCCTTCCTCTTTATGTATATTGTGTATCTATTTTCTTTAGTTAATAAGTCCTTGAGCATCTTGCCCCAATTTCTTAGGGGGAAAAAACTTCTTGGCATGTTTTCTCCATCCAAGGAGTAGAGATTATGGAGTAATTACCAATCTCTTAGTCAATGACCACAAAGCAAAATGAAACAATAAAATCTAATACATATAAAGCCCTGATCAAGAAATCTTAATATCAAATTCATACCTTCTTCCAAATTACAGCTTGAAGGGATTACTCGAAGAGAAATGCCGTTGGATATCGCAACTCATTCTTCCAAACTATATCTTGATCATTACTGTGATCATGTTTGTTGTGTTTTGAGTAAGTCTCATTCCTGCAGGGAGTCATCTTCCTTTGTCAATGAACAGTAGTAATTTAGTAAAACTTACGACATGTTGGATTAATTTTGAGAATTATGCCTCAAAACCCAAACTCTAATTTTCTACAGCTTGAGTTCGTTAAGCACTTGAATTCTTTGGGGCCTATTAGAGTTCGAATGGGCCTTGGACTCTTGCCTTTTCAATTTGCTTCCGGCTAAGATCAAAGAAGCCCAATATTCATGTGCAGCTCTGTACAAATCCGGATTGGACACGGATAAAAGCAGCCCTATCTTTGAACGATTAGGATTAGCTAACAGTATGGGATTAATTATAAGGGTTTTCTATATGAAAGCACCTCCCTTAATTAGTTGAAGCTGTCGCCTGTAATGTTTTTGGAAGAGAAAAAACAGAGAGGTTTTTAGAGAGTTAAAGCCTTTTTGGCCTTTGTGAGTTCTTGCAATCCTTATTTTCTCTTTTTATAGTGAAATTTCTCGACGCTCGCTGCGGGTCAGAGTCCAAATTGGGTGAACCACATAAATGTCTGTGTTTGCAATTGCTTGTTATTTATTCTCGTGCTTGTACTTCCCAATTATTTCCTTTTGATTGTGCATGAATTCTAACAAATTAGTATCAGAGCTCTGGTTTTTTGATTTATTTTATGCACAAAGAAGATGTCTGCGGAATACAAGATTACGATGTTCGACCGTGATTTCAATTTCGGTCTTTGGCAAGTAAAGATGCGGGCTATTCTTGTTCAGCAAGGATTACAAAAGGCTTTGTTGGGAAAAGAGAAGATGTCGGCGTCGATGTCAGATGATGAAAAGTTTGAGATGGATGAAAAGGCACTAGCTTCAATCCAATTGTGCTTGTCAAATGAGGTTCTTCAGGAAGTCATGCACGAGAAGACCGCAGCCGGCCTATGGCTCAAATTAGAGTCTCTTTACATGACAAAAACCCCTCGCCAACCGACTGCACTTGAAACAAAGATTGTTTATGCTTCACATGACGGAAAGTGCATCTATTAAATTACATCTTGATGAATTCAATTATATTATTATGGATTTCGAAAATGCAGATATAAAGGTAGAAGATGAAGATCAGGCTTTGTTACTGTTATATTCGTTACCACCCCCTTACAAGCACTTTAGGGAAACTACGATATATGGCAGAGAATCTATCTCGATGGAAGATGTGAAATCATCTTTATTCTCAAAAGAGTTGATGGACAATGAGTTGACCAAATCCAACAATGGTAAAGTCGAAGCCCTACATGTTCAAGGCAGAAACATGGAGCGTGGTTCTAATAGTAAAATCAAGTCGAGATCAAAGTCGAAGACTAAGAGCAAATTATATAACTATTGTAAGAAGAAAGAGCATGTTATGAATGAATGTTAGAAGCTTCAGAATAAAGATAAAAAGAAAAATCAGAGCAAAATATTTTTGCAAAGGCTAGTGTTGTCAAGGATGATTCTGATAGTTTTGTTCTCTTGGCTACAAATTCAGGCAGATCCAAGGATGATTGGATTTTAGACTCCGGTTATACTTATCACATGTGCTCCAATAGAAATTGGTTTTCCACCTACAAATTAGTTGAAGGTGGAGTTGTGCTTATGAAAAATAATTCTCATTGTAAAGTGATTGGCATTGGTACAATTGAAGTTAGAATGCATGATAGTATTGTGAGGACATTGTCAGATGTTTGTCATGTTCCAGATTTGATGAAGAATCTCATCTCTCTAGGCACTCTTAAAGCTAACGGGTGCAAGTACTCAGCCGAACATGGAGTTTTGATAGTTTCCAGAGGTGCCCTAGTTATCATGAAAGCAAAAAAGGTCAGGAAATCTCTACATCTTGCAAGGAAAAATAGTTACAGGTGCTGCTGTAGTTACTACATAGTCATTGTCAGAGACCGACGTCACCAAGCTGTGGCATATGAGATTGGGTCATATGAGTAAGAGAGGCATGATGATCCTTAGCAGAGGGGACTTCTTTGTGGTGAGAGTATAGGAAAGGTGAAATTTTCGTGAGCATTGCGTTCTTGGCACGCAAAAGCTTGTCAGTTTCAATACAGTTGTACATAGAACCAAAGACACTTTGGATTATATCCATTCAGATTTGCGGGGTCCTTCGCGTGTTCCTTCGAAAGGCTGTGCTAGATATATATTGACATTCATCGATGACTACTCAAGGAAAGTTTGGGTTTACATGCTAAAACGCAAGGATGAAGTGTTCAAGCATTTTAAGCAGTGGAAGGCATTGATTGAGAAGCAGACTAATAGAAAAATTAGGAGGCTGAGAACCGATAATGGATTGAAATTTTGCTCCTCGAAGTTTGATGAATTCTGCAAGGATGAGGGTATAGTTAGACATCAGACCGTGCGACATACACCATAACAAAATAGCGTTGCAGAATGGATGAATAGGATTCTTCTTGAGAGAGCTCGTTGCATGTTGTTGAATGCCAGTTTATCAAAAGATTTTTGGGTCAAAGCAGTGTCTATGGCGTATTACTTGGTGAATCACTCTCCATCCACATCTATTGATTGCAAGACACCAGAAGAGGTATGGTCTGGTCTTCTACTGATTATTGTAATTTGAGAGTATTTGGTTGTCCTATATATGCACATATAGATCAAGGTAAATTAGAACCTAGATCTAAAAAATACATTTTTATTGGTTATGCCTCTGGGGTGAAGGGATATAGGCTGTGTTGCCTTGACCCTAAATCTCCTAAATTCATGATTGAGAAAAATATAATATTTTATGAGTCTACTATGTTGCTTCCAAATGAAGATACTGCTATTGTTCCTTCTGATGTAGGTACTACACATAAGAATACTGGAGAGAAGATGGAGTTGGAAACAGATTCTCATAATTTAATTCAACAACCAGTTATTGATTTGCCTGAAAATAACGAGGAAACAGAAATTATAGCAGAAGATGATACTTATAGTATTGCAAAAGGTAAATGAAAGAGATTAATAAAGCCACATTAGAGATATGCAGATTTAGCCATTTCTTATGCATTGTCAACAGCTCCAGAGATATGTGATGCAAGAGAACCGAGCAGTTTTTTAGAAGCCACTTCATCACAGGACTCTGCAAATTGGTTGATTACTATGAATGAGGAGATGGAGTCTCTTCATAAAAATCAGAGTTGGGATTTGGTAGTTCCTCCAAAATGACAAACAATCGTCGGCTGTAAGTGGGTGTTCAAGAAAAAGGAAGTCACTACAGGTGTTTCAGATGCAAGATATAAGGCTCGGCTGGTTACAAATGGCTACAATCAGGTTGAAGGTATTGATTATAATGATATTTTCTCGCCTGTTGTTAAACACACCTTCATTTGTAGTTTATTATCACTGGTTGCAGTACATAATTTAGAGTTAGAGCAATTAGATGTCAAAATAACTTTCTTGCTTGGTGAACTTGAAGAGCAGATTTTTATGCAACAACATGAGAGTTTTGTAATTGAAGGAAGAGAAGATCATGTTTGTTTGCTGAAGAATCCCTATACGACTTGAAGCAATCTCCTCGTCAATGGTATAGGAAATTTGATTCTTTCATGATCAATCATGGGTTTAGTAGGAGCAAATATGATGTCTTTGTTTACTTGAGGAGATTGAATGATGATTCCTTCATTTATCTGCTATTGTATGTTGACGACATGTTGATCTCAAGTAAGGATAAAACCGAGGTGAATAGGTTAAAGATTCTACTTGGTGTAGAATTTGAGATGAAAGACTTGAGAGCAGTAAAGAAAATTCTTGGCATGGAAATTTTTAGAGATAGGAAAGAAAAGAAGTTGTGGTTGTCACAGAAAAGCTACATTGAGAAAGTCCTCGCTCGCTTCAATATGCATAAATTGAAACCGGTCACCACTCCTCTTACAACTCACTTCATGCTAACGGCATTATTATCACCTCGCACGGATGCGGATCGTGACTACATGTCTCAGGTACCCTATGCGAGTGTAGTTGATAGCATCATGTATGCGATGGTTTGTACTCGATCGGATCTTCCACAAGCAGTCGGTGTTGTTAGTAAGTATATGACAAATCCCGGCGAAGAGCACTGGCAAGCTGTAAAATGGATCCTTAGATAATTGAAGGGAACTTCAGGTATTGGCTTGGTATTTGGTGGAGATAGTGGCACTGATTTCATTGCTATCGGATATGTTGATTCAGATTTTAAGGGTGATTTGGATAAACATAGATCAACTACAGGTTATGTTTTTACTCTTTCGGGAGGTTATATCTGTTAGAGGTCAATGTTACAACCTACTATTGCTTTGTCTGCTACAGAGACGGAGTTTATGGCATCTACAGAAGCCATGAAAGAAGCAATATGGTTGAGAGGTTTTCTTGATGAATTAGGAGTTGAACAAAAAATTACTCTGGTTCATTGTGATAGCCAAAATGCAATTCATTTGGCTAAACACCCAGTCTTCAATTTAAAATTGAAGCACATTGAGGTTCGATATCACTTCATTAGAAAGATTGCCAAGGAAGTTAAAGTAGTCTTGAAGAAGATTGACACCAAGAATAATCCGGTAGATATGTTGACGAAATCATTATTGGTAGCCAAGTTCAAGCTCTGCTTGGACTTACTTAATGTCCAAGAGCATTGAGGCGCCGTAGGGCGCATTTATAAAGGTATTGACAGTACACTATTGAGAAAGTTAAAAACTCATTCGGGTTGTTGAGTCAATGTGGAGATTTGTGAGAATTATGCCTCAAAACCCAAACTCTAATTTTCTACAGGCTATGAATTCGTTAACAACTTGAATTCTTTTGGGCCTATTAGAGTTCAAATAGGCCTTGGACTCTTGATTTTACAACTTGTTTCCAGCTAAGATCAATAAGCCCAATATTCTCATGTGCCCAAATCCGAATTGGACTCAGATCAAAACAGCCTTTCTTTGAACGGATAGAATTTGCTAATAGTAAGGGATTAATTATAAGGGTTTTCTATATGAAAGCATCTCCCTTAATTAGTTGTAGCCGTCACCAGTAACTATTATTTTTTAGAAGAGAAAAAAAAAACAGAGAGGGTTTTTTTAGAGAGCTAAAGGCTTTTGTCCTTTGTGAGTTCTTGTAATCCTTATTTTCTCCTTTGATAGTGAAATTTCTTCGTCGTCTCTACCGTGGATTTAGCCCAAATTGGGTGAATTACATAAATTTCTGCTTACATTGCTTGTCGTTTATTCTCGTGCTTGTTCTTCACAGTTATTTCCTTTTGATTGTGCACAATTCTAACATTAATTTGTAGGCTCTTATTTTGGTTTGTAAAATTTATCTACTATTGAGGAACTCTGTTTCATTTTCTATCTTAAAGGGGGAACATGACCCAAACACCAATTGTTTTATTTTTTTATCTTTGGAATACTAGGTTGCAAGATTATCATAACTACATATGCTTTATTTTGAAAAGATCAGTGTTTTGGCATTGATTTGCTTTATCATCTAGCCAATAAAACATAATTAGTGCTAAGTGTACAATCAGTATATGTTTCCTTATGTAGCATAGGTTTTATAGGTATGAATTAAAATCTCTATTGTGCCCTAATTTGATCATCGTTTCATCTGATCCTACAAGAACTACTACTACTTTGAGTTCAGCTCATACTAATTCAACTCATAATCAAGTAATCGTGTCATTAACATAACTCCAACCATCTCTCTCAGTAGAAGAAAATTAGTATTGAAGCATTTGATTCACTGTTCCTATTTCTCTTTCATCCAAATGCAACTTCATAGATACCCAAAACTATATTTTGAGAGCTGGCCAATGGTTTTACATCATATTGCATTTATCATCATATTGCAATTAATCAACAGGTTTTAGAATTAGAAATGATTCAAGCCTATCCAATTAATCTTACAGTGTATTATACGGTGTCTAAATAGTTAGTCTAGTATAAAGCACCCTGAATTTCTAAGAAATACCCAAAAGTTGAATTTGAACCAAGATATCTAATTTAAGGCTGAATGATGTAACTGAACATGTGACAAATTCATCGGTTTGAACAACTACTAAAAATGCAGATTGCATCAAGCTACATACATTTTCCTGTATATCTATCTGGAATACTTTTCAATGTCAAGTAAATTAAAATGGAGTGAACACAGTAGAAAAGTCCTCAAGTTTGGTGCACATGAAAAATAGAAGTGCTCAAATTCAGAGTTGCTGTTATCTACAATAAATGAATCAATATGGTCAACTTGTATGCATAAATAAACTCCATAGGAGGCTTTTTTCTGGAATTTTCACTGAACATTATGAAGATCAAGAATGAATCATAGTGCATGACCATTTCAATAAATAAGAAATATATGAAATATTAGCTAATTCAACTAGTAAATAAAGGCTATATACAACTAGAATAAAGGAAGGCAGCCCAGTCAAAAACTGACATGTTCACAACCCGATTAGGTATTTTCAAGAACTAGAAGAATTAAAACAAAGTTCGGTCAATATAACATCCAGAAAACACACCCAGATAGCTATGGAGGTTATTTTAAAATATACAGTATAAGGAAGAATAAAACAAACCATTGATCATCATGTTGTATTCAGAGGAAGTATAAAAGAGCAATTAGTAACCTTCCACCATATAGCAAAAGAGAAAGAAAAGGTCGAATGTTGTAAAAATAAAGCCCCTTGAAAGAAAAAGCGTACCGTTGTCCAAATTACACCTAGACCAAATTCCTCAAAAAACACTGGCAACAAGGTTCTCACCTTGTTTCTGCTTCATGTTCCTTGCCTTCATTCTCTTAATCCTTAACGTGCTTTCAGCAGCTGCAATACCTGCAGGCAAGCCACCTTTTGTTAAACCACGAACAGTAGAAGTTGATTTTCAACTGAGCACGAAGTAACAACATGAAATATATAAAAGGAAATTCAACACTAGTAACGAATTTGTAATTCTATTTTCAGATGGGATCCAGATTCAAACTTCTCGCCGCGCATTAGAAGCAGGCGCAGAGATTACTATCCACCACCACCACCAGTGATGGTCAGACGAAGACGCCCCATCCTTGACTAAAAGGTGAGCTTCATCTTCTAGTATATATAGTAGGGTGTTGCTGATTACGAGACTTGTGGTTTTTGTGTTTTGAGAGACGATGTACATGATTTTATTCAGAGAGAATTATATTTTGTTGTATTGATAATTCTACTGGTTTCATTCAATGAATGAAGTTTGTAGTATATCCTGGTTTCATATGTTAGTACTAATTATTGGCATTTGTTACTTGGTCTAGAGACTTATTCTTTTTGCTTCGTGATGTCATCCTCCATTTTCACTTTATCAAATTATCCAACCGAATCCTCAAAAGAAAGAACAGGTGATAGGAGCCTTTGATTCTCTGCTTAGCAACCTAATCTCTTAATTAAAACGCTACATCCTTGAAATAGAGATTGTCACATAACAAACTACCAAATCCACTACATAATGCGTTTGAAATTTTTATGCACTTATTTTCTTGTCATTTGCGAAACCTATACTTGGCCTGATTGTGATTTCGACTCCGATCAGAATTTTTTGGAGATACCTTTCAGAAGTGCATATATATGAATAAGTCGGCCAGTGAAAATTAATCCTACAGCAATCTGTGAACATGTACAGAGAGGGGATCAATGCTCCAGATGAGAAGGGTTTTGTAACAAGCTGTAGTACAATGCGAACAGTAATTTGGTTGCATTTTTTTGTCTAAACTCATTTGACGTCAATTTTAAATGCTTTGAAGAGATTATTTAATAAAATATTCGGATGGTAGATGGAAACCAGTGCAAACTTTGAGCTTAAGTAGTTTTGGTATTTATTGGTGTTGAAATGAAAGAAATGGAGGAAAAACTCAATATTCCCATTGATTTTGGAGATAAGGGTAGTGCCCCATATTTATCGACAATTAAAAGTAAAACACTAATAAGAAAAGTAAACCTGTAATAAAGAAGAATCCAAAATAAGAAGGAAATCTCTAATAAGTGAGAATCCTAAATAAGAAGATAATATCTTCTGATTGGATTAATGGGATATCTTCCATGTGCCTTTTCACTACTTGCTTGTGTACTTAGACCTTATAAGTAATGTTTATAATCTCGTAGAAATGATATAAATAACAGTAAAGCATTTTTTATTGACTTGTGCCGTGTCAATGTCCGCCATTTTAGCACATATTTTAAGGGTTTAAACTATGTAAATTAGTTTTGTTAAGAACCGCAACGGCATAAGAAATGAAATGACAAATAAGCTGATGAAGGAGAAAGAATGGCACAAAATATAATTTAGTTTAAATCTTCTTGAACTGTAAAATGAAAGAAAGATTAAGATGGCCATGTAGTTAAGCGCATTTTGCTTCACCAAGTTTGTCACCAGCCACTTGAGGTAACATTGATCATGAAGTTGAAGGCATATAAAACAAAAACTATATGTTTGTCATGATGCTTTCTTAATGCTAATTCTATTATCAGCCTATCAGGCTCGGCCTAGATGACACAACGTATCAAAAGTGATCAGCATAAATACCCCCAAAAAAAAAAAAAGTTTTCAGATGCACAAGCCAATTTAGCAAAGGTTGAGCCTCTAAAAATTAAGTAATAGAGATCGATATCACAAAATATCTAGTGACTGACCTATGGCCAGTACATGTGTTACCATGTGCATGCACGTGCACGTGCATTATTTATGTGTGCATATGTGTCGCATTCAAACTTGTTCCTTTTTCCCCCTACTTGTTCCATGTTTCAATGTAGAAGAATAAATTTATTTATTATTTAGCTTAATTATTTTCATTCATTTGCAGCTGATATTAAAATATTTAGTTCTGTGATTGTAAGAACAAGCACTTTCCTTCACAACTCCTGTTGCATTAGTCCGCGTCAAATGGACTTTTCATAGAAGTTTCTTCAAGTCACCTAACAAAATGTGGACTCTTTGGCATCCACACAATTGAATAATAGAAAGGTGATTAAATTTCCAGAGTTTTTATTAGGCAAACATATAACTATTAAACAGTTAAATAGCACTAAATCCCAATAACTTTCAGCATTTTGCAAGTAAACCCCCATCCATTTTCAAAATTGCACAAAACCCTATAATTTTGCATTTTGCAGAAAACCACCCAATAAGTTTCTGCATTTTACAAAGAAACCCCATAAATTGGAACGAAAAACATAAAGTGAGATTTTGAAAGTTACTTGGGGCTTACTACTAAACACGGAAAGTTCTTGGGGTTTAGTGTAATTTACCCTTATTTAATACTAGAGAAGCAGCCAAAATAAAGCGCTCTTGAGTTAGGTGAATACACTGTCAAACAATAAAATATTAGATGTTCAAATGGCCTCTGTTTTCTAACAAAAATAATAATGAAATCTGACCATTCTAAGTAGGAAAACAACAACCATGACCTAGTCAGTCATAGATCATTGAGAAAACCCTCATCAGAGATTAATGAAAGAATGTATAAAACTATATTTTATTGTTCACAAATTATAGGTTGAACGAATTCCTAAAAGGAAGCAAGAGCAATGAAGTTCTCGACTCGTGTCTGCTACTTGTTCATCTTCTGTATTCTTGTTGCATTTTATGTGCTTTCAGAAGCCACAGCTCCTGCAGGTAAGAGCATGCAGTTCCTACAGCTGAAAGCCAAAGTAACACTATTAACATATGTCAAGGGAACTTCAAAAAAATTAGCCAAAAATAATTGTAATTTTGTTTGCAGAGGGGATCAAAGTTCAAATCCCTCGACGTGCCTTGGCAGCAAGGAGAGTTCACTTCCCACCACCACCACCGGCGGGGCATGTGCCGATAGGACCAGTAAGCCCCCACGCTTGACCAGAAGGTGAGCTTTCTTCTTCGTTATGCTTAGCTGGATTTCTCAGTTCGAATATATATATATATATATATATATATATATATATATATATATATATATATATATATATATATATATATATATACACACACATTGTTAGATATAGTAGTATTAGGTATCTATTTTTCTTTATTTTAGTCTCACATCGATTAGGATTCAATACAATGAATAAAATAAGTATCTTAAAGTCTCTTTTCTTCCCAAAAGTCTCTTCTCCTCCCTAAAGTCTCTTTTCTCCCAAAAGCTCTATTCTTAACAGGTATCGAGTCAAGTTATCGAAACTAGAGACATCCTTCCTCCTTCACGATCTCATGGCCGAGGGGACTTTGTTTACGTCTCCTCTCGGCGGCTTCGACACCGACCTCGACTACATCAACTCTCTCTCATCCATTGCGGCCTTTGTTCATCGACCTCGGTCTTTGTTTATTCTAATGTCTACGTTGGCGAGGAACCCTTTTCATCACCAGCAGTCTTGTTCACCGTCTTGTTCAATCTTGACGACGCCCTCGTCTTCACCGCCACAACAACCACCATCGATGACGTCTTCACTCTCTCGGCAAACCGGACCCCGGAGCCGCTGCTGCTCACTGCACCGTCTCTAGTCGTTCTCCCCTGTCATCTCTATGACATCCGCGTTTGCCCCCACGATGCTGCCCTCGACCATTGAGACAGTCTACTGTGTTGATTTTAGAGGAGAAGAGAAGAAGTTTGTTTTTGGGGCTCCGGTAAGAGGGTTGTCTTTCTCTTTTTTCTGTGTGTTATTTTTCAGAGAGAAATCATTTCAATTTATAGATTTCACCCAATCACCTCTACCCCAAAATCAGCCTCCAAATAAATACAATTAAAGGCTATTTATCATCCCTAATTAAATTATAATAATGACCCATTAATTCTCCACTAATGGCCAATTATCACCCATTAAACATATTGATTATTTGGTTGATTTGGTCAACCATTTCTAACATCTCCCACTTGGCTAAATTAACCAAATGATAGACCTCCCACTATTAGGTGAGATTAGATATCTTATTCTTATCATTACTCCCACTATTCATAAGAGTAACTCACATTTCATTATTCATGAAATTTACTTGGACTTATTTATTTCTAAGTCCCATCAAACTTACATGTTTGATAAAGATTCATTGGTATTCCTTTTATCAAAGGATCGACAAACATATCGTAGTAGGGATACAAGTCACTTTAACTTCTCTTTCTACAATATCTCGAATATGGTGATCTTGGATCTCAATGTGTTTTCCTTTGGAGCTATTCGCACCACTATTGATCAAGCTAATGTTGCTTGATTATCATTATAAATATCAATAGGTCCTTCTAACAACTTGAATTCTTTTGGGCCTATTAGAGTTCAAATAGGCCTTGGACTCTTGATTTTACAACTTGTTTCCAGCTAAGATCAATAAGCCCAATATTCTCATGTGCCCAAATCCGAATTGGACTCAGATCAAAACAGCCTTTCTTTGAACGGATAGAATTTGCTAATAGTAAGGGATTAATTATAAGGGTTTTCTATATGAAAGCATCTCCCTTAATTAGTTGTAGCCGTCACCAGTAACTATTATTTTTTAGAAGAGAAAAAAAAAACAGAGAGGGTTTTTTTAGAGAGCTAAAGGCTTTTGTCCTTTGTGAGTTCTTGTAATCCTTATTTTCTCCTTTGATAGTGAAATTTCTTCGTCGTCTCTACCGTGGATTTAGCCCAAATTGGGTGAATTACATAAATTTCTGCGTTTGCGATTGCTTGTCGTTTATTCTCGTGCTTGTTCTTCACAGTTATTTCCTTTTGATTGTGCACGAATTCTAACATTAATTTGTAGGCTCTTATTTTGGTTTGTAAAATTTATCTACTATTGAGGAACTCTGTTTCATTTTCTATCTTAAAGGGGGAACATGACCCAAACACCAATTGTTTTATTTTTTTTTATCTTTGGAATACTAGGTTGCAAGATTATCATAACTACATATGCTTTATTTTGAAAAGATCAGTGTTTTGGCATTGATTTGCTTTATCATCTAGCCAATAAAACATAATTAGTGCTAAGTGTACAATCAGTATATGTTTCCTTATGTAGCATAGGTTTTATAGGTATGAATTAAAATCTCTATTGTGCCCTAATTTGATCATCGTTTCATCTGATCCTACAAGAACTACTACTACTTTGAGTTCAGCTCATACTAATTCAACTCATAATCAAGTAATCGTGTCATTAACATAACTCCAACCATCTCTCTCAGTAGAAGAAAATTAGTATTGAAGCATTTGATTCACTGTTCCTATTTCTCTTTCATCCAAATGCAACTTCATAGATACCCAAAACTATATTTTGAGAGCTGGCCAATGGTTTTACATCATATTGCATTTATCATCATATTGCAATTAATCAACAGGTTTTAGAATTAGAAATGATTCAAGCCTATCCAATTAATCTTACAGTGTATTATACGGTGTCTAAATAGTTAGTCTAGTATAAAGCACCCTGAATTTCTAAGAAATACCCAAAAGTTGAATTTGAACCAAGATATCTAATTTAAGGCTGAATGATGTAACTGAACATGTGACAAATTCATCGGTTTGAACAACTACTAAAAATGCAGATTGCATCAAGCTACATACATTTTCCTGTATATCTATCTGGAATACTTTTCAATGTCAAGTAAATTAAAATGGAGTGAACACAGTAGAAAAGTCCTCAAGTTTGGTGCACATGAAAAATAGAAGTGCTCAAATTCAGAGTTTCTGTTATCTACAATAAATGAATCAATATGGTCAACTTGTATGCATAAATAAACTCCATAGGAGGCTTTTTTCTGGAATTTTCACTGAACATTAGGAAGATCAAGAATGAATCATAGTGCATGACCATTTCAATAAATAAGAAATATATGAAATATTAGCTAATTCAACTAGTAAATAAAGGCTATATACAACTAGAATAAAGGAAGGCAGCCCAGTCAAAAACTGACATGTTCACAACCCGATTAGGTATTTTCAAGAACTAGAAGAATTAAAACAAAGTTCGGTCAATATAACATCCAGAAAACACACCCAGATAGCTATGGAGGTTATTTTAAAGTAAACAGTATAAGGAAGAATAAAACAAACCATTGATCATCATGTTGTATTCAGAGGAAGTATAAAAGAGCACTCAATAACCTTCCACCATATAGCAAAAGAGAAAGAAAAGGTCGAATGTTGTAAAAATAAAGCCCCTTGAAAGAAAAAGCGTACCGTTGTCCAAATTACACCTAGACCAAATTCCTCAAAAAACAATGGCAACAAGGTTCTCACCTTGTTTCTGCTTCATGTTCCTTGCCTTCATTCTCTTAATCCTTAACGTGCATTCAGCAGCTGCAATACCTGCAGGCAAGCCACCTTTTGTTAAACCACGAACAGTAGAAGTTGATTTTCAACTGAGCACGAAGTAACAACATGAAATATATAAAAGGAAATTCAACATTAGTAACGAATTTGTAATTCTATTTTCAGATGGGTTCCAGATTCAAACTTCTCGCCGCGCATTAGCAGCAGGCGCAGAGATTACTATCCACCACCACCACCAGTGATGGTCAGACGAAGACGCCCCATCCTTGACTAAAAGGTGAGCTTCATCTTCTAGTATAAATAGTAGGGTGTTGCTGATTACGAGACTTGTGGTTTTTGTGTTTTGAGAGACGATGTACATGATTTTATTCAGAGAGAATTATATTTTGTTGTATAGATAATTCTACTGGTTTCATTCAATGAATGGAGTTTATAGTATTTCCTGGTTTCATATGTTAGTACTAATTATTGGCATTTGTTACTTGGTCTAGAGACTTATTCTTTTTGTTTCGTGATGTCATCCTCCATTTTCACTTTATCAAATTATCCAACCGAATCCTCAAAAGAAAGAACAGGTGATAGGAGCCTTTGATTCTCTGCTTAGCAACCTAATCTCTTAATTAAAACGCTACATCCTTGAAATAGAGATTGTCACATAACAAACTACCAAATCCACTACATAATGCGTTTACAATTTTTATGCACTTATTTTCTTGTCATTTGCGAAACCTATACTTGGCCTGATTGTGATTTCGACTCCGATCAGAATTTTTTGGAGATACCTTTCAGAAGTGCATATGAATGAATAAGTCGGCCAGTGAAAATTAATCCAACAGCAATCTGTGAACATGTACAGAGAGGGGATCAATGCTCCAGATGAGAAGGGTTTTGTATTTTTTTTCATCTAAACTCATTTGATGTCAATTTTAAATGCTTTGAAGAGATTATTTAATGAAATGATCAGATGGTAGATGGAAACCAGTGCAAACTTTGAGCTTGAGTAGTTTTGGTATTTATTGATGTTGAAATGAAAGAAATGTAGAGAAAACTCAATATTCCCATTGATTTTGGAGATAAGGGTAGTACGCCATATTTGTACGCTTCGCAGAATCTCGACAAAAGTAAAACACTAATAAGAAAAGTAAACCTGTAATAAAGAAGAATCCAAAATAAGAAGGAAATCTCTAATAAGTGAGAATCCTAAATAAGAAGATAATATCTTCTAATTGGATTAATGGGATATCTTCCATGTGCCTTTTCACTACTTGCTTGTGTACTTAGACCTTATAAGTAATGTTTATAATCTCGTAGAAATGATATAAATAACAGTAAAGCATTTTAATTGACTTGTGCCGTGTCAATGTCCGCCATTTTAGCACATATTTTAAGGGTTTAAACTATGTAAATTAGTTTTGTTAAGAACCATAACGGCATAAGAAATGAAATGACAAATAAGCTGATGAAGGAGAAAGAATGGCACAAAATATAATTTAGTTTAAATCTTCTTGAACTGTAAAATGAAAGAAAGATTAAGATGGCCATGTAGTTAAGCGCATTTTGCTTCACCAAGTTTGTCACCAGCCACTTGAGGTAACATTGATCATGAAGTTGAAGGCATATAAAACAAAAACTATATGTTTGTCATGATGCTTTCTTAATGCTAATTCTATTATCAGCCTATCAGGCTCGGCCTAGATGACACAACGTATCAAAAGTGATCAGCATAAATACCCCCAAAAAAAAAAAAAGTTTTCAGATGCACAAGCCAATTTAGCAAAGGTTGAGCCTCTAAAATTAAGTAATAGAGATCGATATCACAAAATATCTAGTGACTGACCTATGGCCAGTACATGTGTTACCATGTGCATGCACGTGCACGTGCATTATTTATGTGTGCATATGTGTCGCATTCAAACTTGTTCCTTTTTCCCCCTACTTGTTCCATGTTTCAATGTAGAAGAATAAATTTATTTATTATTTAGCTTAATTATTTTCATTCATTTGCAGCTGATATTAAAATATTTAGTTCTGTGATTGTAAGAACAAGCACTTTCCTTCACAACTCCTGTTGCATTAGTCCGCGTCAAATGGACTTTTCATAGAAGTTTCTTCAAGTCACCTAACAAAATGTGGACTCTTTGGCATCCACACAATTGAATAATAGAAAGGTGATTAAATTTCCAGAGTTTTTATTAGGCAAACATATAACTATTAAACAGTTAAATAGCACTAAATCCCAATAACTTTCAGCATTTTGCAAGTAAACCCCCATCCATTTTCAAAATTGCACAAAAACCCCTATAAATTTTGCATTTTGCAGAAAACCACCCAATAAGTTTCTGCATTTTACAAAGAAACCCCATAAATTGGAACGAAAAACATAAAATGACATTTTGAAAGTTACTTGGGGCTTACTACGAAACACGGAAAGTTCTTGGGGGTTTAGTGTAATTTACCCTTATTTAATACTAGAGAAGCAGCCAAAATAAAGCGCTCTTGAGTTAGGTGAATACACTGTCAAACAATAAAATATTAGATGTTCAAATGGCCTCTGTTTTCTAACAAAAATAATAATGAAATCTGACCATTCTAAGTAGGAAAACAACAACCATGACCTAGTCAGTCATAGATCATTGAGAAAACCCTCATCAGAGATTAATGAAAGAATGTATAAAACTATATTTTATTGTTCACAAATTATAGGTTGAACGAATTCCTAAAAGGAAGCAAGAGCAATGAAGTTCTCGACTCGTGTCTGCTACTTGTTCATCTTCTGTATTCTTGTTGCATTTTATGTGCTTTCAGAAGCCACAGCTCCTGCAGGTAAGAGCATGCAGTTCCTACAGCTGAAAGCCAAAGTAACACTATTAACATATGTCAAGGGAACTTCAAAAAAATTAGCCAAAAATAATTGTAATTTTGTTTGCAGAGGGGATCAAAGTTCAAATCTGTCGACGTGCCTTGGCAGCAAGCAGAGCTCACTTCCCACCACCACCACCGGTGGGGCATGTGCCAATAGGACCAGTAAGCCCCCACCTTTGACCAGAAGGTGAGCTTTCTTCTTCGTTATGCTTAGCTGGATTTCTCAGTTCGAATTTCTTTGGATATATATATATATATATATATATATATATATATATATATATATATATATATATATATATATATACACACACACACACACACACACATACACACACACTGTTAGATAAAGTAGTATTAAGGTATCTACTTTTTTTTATTTTAGTCTCACATCGATTAGGATTCAATACAATGAATAAAATAATTCTCTTAAGTCTCTTTTCTTCCCAAAAGTCTCTTCTCCTCCCTAAAGTCTTTTTTTCCCAAAAGCTCTATTCTTAACACGGTATCAGAGTCAAGTTATCGAAACTAGAGAGACCTCCTTCCTCCTTCACGATCTCGCGGCCGCCGAGGGGACTTTGCTGCACTACGTGCCTCCTCTCGGCGGCTTCGACACCGACCTCGACTACATCAACTCTCTCCATTGCGGCCTTTGTTCATCGACCTCAGTCTTTGTTTATTCTTGTACTTTTGTTGTAGGAAACCTTTGTTCATCACGCGGGTCTTGTTCACGGTGGTCTTGTTCAATCTTGACGACGCCCTCGTCTTCACCCGCACAACAACCACCATCGATGACGTCTTCACTCTCGGCGGGCCGGGAGCGGCACACTCCTTGCAGATCTCTAGTCGTTCTCTGTCATCTCTGACATCGTTTGCCCCGATCTGAGCCATTGAGCGGTCACTATTGGTGATTTTAGAGGAGAAGAGAAGAAGTTTGTTTTGGGGCCCGAAGAGGGTTGTCTTTCTTTTTACGTGTGTTATTTTTCGAGAGAAATCATTTCAATTTATAGATTTCACCCAATCACCTCTACCCCAAAATCAGCCTCCAAATAAATACAATTAAAGGCTATTTATCATCCCTAATTAAATTATAATAATGACCCATTAATTCTCCACTAATGGCCAATTATCACCCATTAAACATATTGATTATTTGGTTGATTTGGTCAACCATTTCTAACATCTCCCACTTGGCTAAATTAACCAAATGATAGACCTCCCACTATTCGTGAGATTAGATATCTTATTCTTATCATTACTCCCACTATTCATAAGAGTAACTCACATTTCATTATTCATGAAATTTACTTGGACTTATTTATTTCTAAGTCCCATCAAACTTACATGTTTGATAAAAGATTCCGCTGGTATTCCTTTTATCAAAGGATCAGCAAACATATCTGTAGTAGGGATACAAGTCACTTTAACTTCTCTCTTTTCTACAATATCTCGAATATAGTGATACTGGATCTCAATGTGTTTTCCTTTGGAGCTATTCGCACCACTATTGATCAAGCTAATCGCTGCTTGATTATCATTATAAATATCAATAGGTCCTTCTAACAAATTGAGATCTAGATCAATCAAAAATCGTCTTATCCAGACAGCATGTGTAGTTGCCATACTGCAAACTATATATTCAGCTTCTTGTGTATATCTAGCAACACACCCTTGTTTCTTGCTACTCCAAGAAACAGCTCCTCCTCCAAAGATGAACAAATATCCCAAAGTGGACTTTCCATCATCTTTATCACCCCCGAAATCAGCATCGGAGTAACCGAGGACTTCAAGCGAACTCGCTTGATAAACCAATCTATGAGTCAATGTGCCTCTGATATACTTCATAATCCTCTTAACAGCTTCCTAGTGTGCTGGTCCTGAATTACTTTGATATCGGCTAACCAGACTTACAGCATAAGCTAAATCAGGTCTGGTGCATAACATTGCATACATCAAGCTTCCAACTGCTTGAGCATAAGGAACATCTAATAGCTTCGCCCTCTCCGTGATTTTGCTCTTTACACAATCTCATAACCAGGTTGGTGCGAGGATTGAAATTCTCCATTCCAAACCTTTTAAGAACTGATCTTAAATACTTTTCTTGGTTTAAACTTAACATTATAGACTTTCTATCTCGAATTATTTAAATTTCAAGAATATATGATGCATCACCCATGTCTTTCATCTCAAACTTTTCGCTGAGATCTGCCTTGAATTTATTCAACATATCTATGTTATTTCCGGCGAGCAATATATCATCTACATATAAGGATAATATAGTAAATTTGCTCCCACTTTTCAAGACATATACACAATTATCTAATTTATTTTAAACAAAACCAAGTTTGGTGACCGCATCATGAAATTTGAGATACCATTGTCTAGAAGATTGTTTTAAACCATATAGAGATTTTATTAACTTGTAAACTTTATGTTCCTGTTTTTTTACCTGAAAACCTTCAGGTTGTTGCATATATATCACTTCCGTCAACTCTCCGTTGAGGAATGTCGTTTTAACATCCATTTGGAATAACTCCAAATCAAGATATGCAACAATAGCCAAAATGATTCTAATGAATGCAAATTTAGCTACAGGAGAATACGTCTCCTGAAAATCTATTCCGGCCTTCTGGTTGTAACATTTAGCAACTAACCGTGCTTTGAATTTATCAATAGACCCATCAACACGGTATTTCTTTTTGAGCACCCATTTGTCCTATGGCTTTTCTATTTTCTGGTAGATCACTAAGCTCCCAAACTTTATTCTTTTCTATAGAATCAAGTTCTTCTCTCATGGCTTCCAGCCATAGATCTGACTCATGCGATTTCATCGCTTCAGAGAAGTTTAAAGGATCTTGTACTTCTATATTTGCATCTACCAAAAAACAAGATGGTTCACATGAATACAAATAGTAATCATCCATCCATGCAGGTTGTGTTCCAGGCCTTTTACCTAAAACATCTATATGCTGAGGTTCATCATTTTCCATAGGTATTTCATCATTTTCAAGGTTAGGTTCATTCACAATATCAGGATCATTAGTGGGAACATTACTGTAATAATCATCATTTATTACAGTTAGAGGTTCTATTTCCTCTTGAACTTGTTCCTCTTCCTCTAGATTTTCTAGAAATGTAGCATCTCTACTTTCAATGACCCCTTTTCTTTATTATAGAACTTATAACCTTTTGATTTTTCCTGAATACCTATAAATCTACACTTTAATATTTTAAAGTCTAACTTATCTCTAAGTTAACTTGGAATGAGAACATGGGCTATACATCCCTATTTTCTAAGATGACTTAGATCTGGTTTTCATCCATTCCATAACTCATAAGGTGTAGATGCAAGTTATTTGGTGGGAATTCTATTTAAAATATAGTTTGCAGTTAACAATGCTTCTCCCCAAAATTTTTTAGAGAGACCAGAATGAGACAACATGCATCTAACTACATTCAAGAATGTTCTATTCTTTCTTTCAAAGAACACCATTTTGTTGTGTATACAGCATTGTTGTATGCCTTTTAATTCCATTTGAATACAATAACTCTCAAATTCTTTAGAGTTATATTCCCCACCTCTATCAGTTCTTAAAATTTTAATTTTCATTCCAAGTTGGTTTTCAACTACTGTCTTATATCTTTTAAAGCAATCAAAAGCTTCCAATTTTCTAGATATAAGATAGACGTGTGCAAACTTGAAATAATCATCTATGAAAGTAATAAAATATTCTTTATTACTATGAGTTTTGACACTTAGGGGACATCAAATATTCGAGTGTACCAACCCTAAAAGTTCATTGGCTCTTTGTCCGCCAATAAAAAATTTTCTGGTCATTTTACCAGTTAAACAATGTTCACATGGTGATAATTGAACATTAGATAGTACAGGCAATAAGTTCATTCTGATAATTTTTTTTATTTTTGAAATACTAGCATGTCCTAGTCTAGAATGATATAATTTAGACTCGGAAAATAATGGACAAGTAGTTCAAATTGAAAATTTTATTATCAGAATTATTACAAACTACTAAAAGAATGCATAATTCATGCTCGGGTACATATTTTCCCATAGCATACACTTTATTATTCTTGCCTATAGAAACCCGGTTATTGTAGAACCTAACTTCCAGTCCTTTCTTCATCAAGCTGGGAACAGAGATCAGATTGCGTCGAATTCCTGGCGCATAGAACACATCTTTGAGGACAAGAATTGTGTCCCCAAGATTCAATCAATACGAACCAATACCTTCTATATCGAGATAGGTATTGTTTCCCATATAGATCCTCTGTTCTCCTTTCTTCAACTCGATGACTTCTGTGACTCCATTCTTGTCCTTTGCGATATGTCTGGTCGCACCGGAGTCGATCCACCAACCGCTGATGTCCGTCATCACAGCATTGCATTCCATCACACCGACGAATTCTCTTTTGCTAGTACCCCCTTGTTCTGGATGCTTATAGCCTCCCTTATTCTCCTGCTTTTCACCTTGTGGGCAAGTAGGCCTAAAATGTCCGAACTTTCCACAATTGTAACAGGCTCCACAGGATACTTTCTTTCTCTTGAACTGCTGCGATCTCGGTCCTCGCGGTTGTGGTTTACTAGGACCGGGGTTTCTATTTCTTCCAGTTTGGTGCCTCTGATGCACATAGTTCATTTCCTCGCACCATGTTCGCCTGGTTCCTTCCATCGCTATTAAATCTCGTTCTATCGCTAGGTGCATTGGAAGATCAGTGACAGATTTAATGGCAGGATTCATTCTTAATGTGGTGGCAGCTACAGCAAGGGAAGGGGGCAGACTATTCAATATAGTTGCCACTTGCATTCTTTCCAAGATTTCGGTCCCAGCAGTGGATAAGTCCTTAGCCATGACAATCATCTTATTAATATGCTCTATGACATTGTCTCCCTCTTGCATACGACAAGAATTATACTTATGCAAGAGGAGTTGAATGTTAACCTCAGAGGCAGTGTTGTATTTTTCTTTTATAGCATTCCACATGTCCTTGAAAGTCTTATAAGTTTCAAAAACTTTGATTAAGTTATCATCCATGAACATGATCATTAGGCTTTTTACCTTTTTATCTTTCCACTTCCACTGTTCAAACCCTTTCTTTTCTTCAGGTGTAGATTTATCAGTAAGGGTTGGAGCAGTGGTTTCGATTATATCATCAATATTGTCATGAAGAAGAGTATATCCTATTTTTCTATGCCACATATCATAATTATTGCTATTAAATTTATCAATTTTTCCTAGTTTTGATAGAACAAGTTTACTAGCCATTTGGTAGAGAACTAAAACTAATTTTCCAATTTAAGAAAAAAATTTAGATATGTGTACTACTAATTAATGCTAAGATTCGTATATATACTATGTGAAAAATTAAAATTAAAATGAACCTGATTCTTGTGAGTTGAGAAAAGAAGCTCCAATTAGAGCAAGATCATCACTTAGTGGTGTTGACCGGAGAATCACTTGTCGAAGTTTTGACGTCGTCTCTGATTGGTGGTCGCAGCGAGGTTGGAGATGATTTGGTCGCCGTCGAACTGATCTGAATTGCTAGGATGAAGATGGCAGCCGCTGGTTGGCACGGATCAGAAGCAGGATTATGAAAATACTCAAGGAGGAAGCAAAGGTTCTTTTTGGAAAAAAAAAACTTTTGAAGAGGGGGCTTTTTAAAAAATTTAAAATAAGGACAACAGAGAATCACGTTCTCTGTTGGACACTTGAGGAATATGGTACTTGCTTTGCTAGGTATGGGGAAATAATAAGAAAAACAAACAAGCAAGTGGTTAACACCTAGATATGATACTTGTCTAGATATGGGAGAAAAAGCATGTGGTTACAAGGGTGATGCAGCTATGGCAGCGCGTGATTTAAAGAGGGTGCTTCTTCTCTGTTGGGGACATTCTCTCTTGGGGAAAAATAGCTAGGTTGTTCTTGAGCCACGAGCTAGAGAGGACCTCAAGTGGTTGAAAGAGGGTGCTTCTTCTCTGTTGGGGAAATTCTCTGTTGGAAAAAAATAGCAGTGGGATTTTGAGGATGGTGGAGAACCTTTTTGCTCTGAGACCAGTGCTGATTTTAGAGGAGGAGAGAAGAAGTTTGTTTTTGGGGCTCCGGTAAGAAGGTTGTCTTTCTCTTTTTTCTGTGTGTTATTTTTTAGAGAGAAATCATTTTAATTTATAGAGGCTTTTCACCCAATCACCTCTACCCCAAAATCAGCCTCCAAATAAATACAATTAAAGGCCATTTATCAACCCTAATTAAATTCTGATAATGACCCATTAATTCTCCACTAATGGCCAATTATCACCCATTAAACAGATTGATTATTTGGTTGATTTGGTCAACCATTTCTAACATACTTCAGTGCTCTCGATCGCCATCCACTCGACATCCTTGACAATAACTTAGTCGAAAACCTTCATCTCCGACTGCACCTCCTTCGCTGCTTGCAACACCCGCCAATCACTTGAACGGACTATTGTCCTATTTGAGTACTGTCATCTTGCCGAATGACACTGTTTATCCAGAGGTACTGTTCACCCACGGACTATTGTCCTATTCGAGTTACTGTTCAAGCTGAACCTCGCTGCTTCGACACCCGCTTCGACAACAACCTCTTCTTGGCAATCACTGTTGCCAAGGATAACCCCCATCGTCATCGATCAGCTCCGACCAGGTTGGACCCATTGGTCGTCATCGTCCTTGCAGCTTCAACTCTCGTCCAAACCCTACCGCTACAAACTCTCGCCTTGCGAAACCCTTACAATCTCACCTTCGCTCGACCGTTCGAGCCAACATTGCACCGTCCCACCATCGCCAAACCATCTGCAACTGCAGAGCCCATGGCAGCGACATCGCCGAACCTCTCCATCTGTAGCGACATCGATGAACCATCTGCAACTCCAATGCTCATGGCAGCGACACCGCCTGACCCTTCTATTTGCAGCACCCTAAGCAGCGACACCGCGGGACCAGACTATACCATGATCTTGCCACCTGCAATTCTATTCACCGATGTGCTCCAATTCAACCACCTCTCGCTAAGCCATGCCAATAACCATCTATGCAAATTTGGCTCGTCTTATCTAAACTCTCGGTTCTCTACCGACCGTGAGTTTGACCGGGGGTGTTAGATATAGTAGTATTAGGGTATCTGCTTTCCTTTATTTTAGTCTCACATCGATTAGGATTCTAGAATCTCTCCTCTTACTCTTGTATTTAAGCAGTTCATACAATGAATAAAATAAGTCTCTTAAGTCTCTTTTCTTCCCTAAAGTCTCTTTTCACCCAAAAGCTCTATTCTTAACACACACACCCCTTAAATCATGCATATTTGCAAAACTACTCCCAAATCATTGTTGAAAAAATATCCAAATCAACAAATCATCAACTTTGTCATGGTGAATGAAAATATACTGTAGAGATTCAATTTTTTCAATTAAATGAAGAAAAATAGGGGGAAATGAGAAGTCATAACTGACCATGGTTTCAATTAAGTTGCACTGTTTTTATTAGAAGTAAGATGGGGGTTATGAAACTCAAAAGCCATTAAAATCTTATAAAACCAATCCCCGTGATCTTCTTTCCAAAAAGAAAAAAAATGAAAGAGTAGAGACTTGAGAACTAGAGAAAGGAAGAGGACGAAGACAAGCTTGTAAGAGGTCAGCGTTTTTGTTTATTTGGTTTTGGTTAAAAACATAGGTAGATAATATTTTTTTCGACTGTCGGCATCATCTCCGGTGATGTTCGACGACATCGGGGCAACCCTAGATCTAGGCTCTTGCTGGAGGTGGCCGCTCGGTCACTTAACCCAAGCAAACCCATTGGGTTCATAAGCAGTCAACGAACAGAAGGATTTTCTAAAGGTGAGTAGATTTTTTCTCATTAGTTATTTTAATCTATTATATATTATTTAAATGATAATTTTATTTTTGTGTAGAGAAATTGTGGATCAGACATGTTATTTTGTTTATTTATAGTAATTGTTACCAAATTTGAATCATGATAGCTATTTATCTTTTACAAGATAAATATTGTTTAGTATATGAGATTATTGAAAATATGTCATTTCAAATTTCTTGTTCAAATGCATTTATTGAAGAGTTCTATTTGACAAAAAATTGTTTATTTGTTTAGATTCATGAATATTCTATATTTATGAAATTGACATGAGAAAAGTTTGCAAAAGTGTTTAAGCATTTATATTGCTTTTCGTACAAGTGGGAAATTGCAAGAGATACTTTGACCGAAATGAAAAGTGTTTTAAATGTTAAAAATCCTCAAAAGTCCACTATGGAGTGAAGTGACTTGTTTAAGCCTACTATATGGTATTGAATGTACCGACCAGTGTTAAAGTGACCTTTTTGAAAAAAGTGAAGTGGCATTCGGGCAACCTATGATAGTGCTAGGTACATTCTGTCCTCGGGTTGACCTATAGTGATTCGATGCGCATTCCCATATTACTGGGCTATAATTTTCGTAGCCTTAGTGTGACAACTGAGAAAGTTTGCAAAATATGATTTTAAAGTTTATAAGTATTTAGTGCTCAATCGTATTATTTCTTAAATTTTGTAGAAATTATTTTATGCCACTGTCACATGCTATTATTGAAAGTTTCTCTTGTTCGAAAATTATATATTTCCCAAAATTGTTCTCTTGACAATAGCTTGTTTATATTTAATATTAAAAATTTTCGTAAACTTTTCTGATCCGCTAATGATAAGTTATCTGCTTACTGAGTGTAAACTCACCCCATTGTTTTTCAATCTTTTTCAGATGAAAATTATATAGCTTTATCAATACCTCAAAGCTTTGGAACATGAGAAGGATCTTTTAAAGTGCTTGATGCTAAAATTATAGTTATACTAGTCATGCTACTATGCTTATGTAATAAGAGTCTTTCGACTCATTATAGTGAACTTGTTATAATATAGTTTTTGCTCTGAGACTTCTATATGTCAATAAAGTTTCTTTTGTTGAAAGTTTTATTTGTGATATGGAAGCCCACAACAGGCTTAGCATGTGCTTTTTGCACATGTTACCGTTGTCATGCATCTCAAAATAAGCTGCGCATTTTGGGGTCGTGACAATATCTCTTATTTTCTATAATGGATGATTCATTCCGCTTACAGCAAAACAAAGCCTCTGAAAGGTATTCCATATTGCAGGTCCAATTATTTCCAACCAAATCTCGTTACTAATCTTAATCAACTTGATTAGAAATTGAGAAATTTGGAACCGTCAGAAGCATGACTAGACAATTAAGTCTTCAATTTAGTATGCTTATGAGAAATGTGTTGAGATTCATATTAGCTATTAAATTCATAATGGGAGAGATGATAGCTGTCATAAAATTCTAGTTCTTTTTCTTTCATTCTTTCTTTAGTTCATTTATATATGTTTTTGATCTGATGAAAGCTGGGATACTTTGGTAAACTCAAAGTTTTATCATAGTTGTCAATTGGCCGTTTCTTTCTTTCTCTTTGATTTTTGTGTTGGCTTGGATCTGAACAAGAGACGTTTCTTTTAAAGGTTAAATAGAACAGAGTTCAACTCGTCCATATTGTGTGAAACGAGGGGACTGAACGTATTATTCTATCTTTTAAAATTTTCTGCGTAATTGAGATAAGAAACACAATGGACTCTCTCTTGCATCTCATTATTTAGCAAGAGACATGGAATAAGCTTTCAGATTGCATACAATAGGACACTTTAGAAATGAAGACAGGTATGATCAATGTGAAATGCTTCCTTCATATCCGCTGATATAAGCATTATAAGGTAGCTGTGGACTTAGCAGACACTTTAAATATTATAGTCAAAGGTCCATTATGTTTATTAGTAGAAAGAATACTAACCCTGTTCTATAAAAAGACCAGGTAACAAGACTTGGTCAGCTTTGTGATGGACTTCATTTCTTGCATGGAACTTTCATTGAAATTTCAGCGGTGCACACTTTAGGTAATAGACAACTAGTAAAGAAAAGGACCATGAGGTTGTGGAACCAGTAAGATATTGACATAATATGGTTTGGTCCATACTTAGTTGGAAGAATGCTAACAACCCACCAAGATAAATTTATTTATAAAAAAATAAATAAAAGAAGAAGAAGAAGAAGAAGAAGAAGAATCAACAAACAAGACTCAAGTCAGCTGATGGACCTTTGTTAAAGGTAAAGTAGAAGGAAAGAACAAAACAAACACGTCATCATTCTGTTCCATCTAAAGAATATATAAAATGAAGCAACCAGTAACCACTCAAGCAAAAACTTAAAAACATACCTTGAAAAATTAAAAACGTACCTCTGTCCAAATTATTAGTCTGAATTAGTTACTCAAGAACATTTGTCAATGAAGTTTTCAACTCATTTCTGCTGCATGATCCTCACCATCTTCATTGTCCTCGCGCATAATGCATTTTCATCTGCGGGCAAGCCATCTTTGTTATTCCAAAGTAACGCCATAAAATATGTCAGAGGAACTTCGTGATTAGTAACAAATTTGAACTTACTGTTTTCAGATAGAATCCAGGTTCAAGCTTCTCTCCAGAGACCTTATTATCCACCACCACCGCGGGTGGTGATCAAACCACCAACACATCACCCTTGACTAGAAGGTGAGCTTGCTCAGCTATTATGATCAGCAAGGTATTCCATCTCTGAAATTTACTTAAAAAAAGAGATAATCGATAAACAAGCAACGAAGTTCATAAAAAATAGTGGCTTTCTAAGTTTTGCACTGACCTCTTGGTCTTTGTGAAATCTATCCATGGCCTGATTGTGGTTTCACCGCTAGATGAAATCTTACTTGGATGTGTCTAACCAGGCGGTGCCTTTTAAACAAAACACATTCTCTCAGTAAATGCTTATTGGAAATGAAGCAGATAGTGAAGGTTAAGCTTAAAGCTAGAGAAGATGTGAACTTATTTATGTGAACAAGTTTCAGCTTCCCATATTTATATGCCCAAGAATCCACGATTATCAAGTGCTGAATCAATCTATGTTCCAGATGCAAGAATGAGTATTTAAAATAAATGTTTTAGTTGTAGCATGATACTAGTATGGCTGCATTTTATCATCTGAATTCTGTAGGGGCCATTATACATGCTCAGGACTTGTTGAGTAGATTGTTCCAGTGGTCGATGAACACCGATACAAATTTCACTTTAAATGTGCATTGTAATTGCTACACTGTTGGTTTTGGGACCTTCCATTATGGGTGGTATACTGTAAAATTTACAGTTAAAATTTATGATCTCTGTAACTAACAACGTGAGATTAGTGCATGTATGTGCGTGTGTAAACCAAATCCATACAGACATAACCTATAGTTAGTTAGTGTGTCTGCGTGTGTGGGCGCCGCGCTTGTGTGTTTTGCTATACATTATCTGTCTGAAAGTATGTGCGCAGATGTGTGTATAGGATAGTTCCTGATACACACAGGCAACAGACATATAGACACATACTGACAGACTGGCAGCATTTTATGACAAGCAAAAAAGGATCCATGACAATGAAATACCTAATGAACGGTTAAGACATACCAAAATATTTTACGATATTCACACGAATAACAATTAGAAATCCAATCTAAAATAATAAACCACTATAGACGAGAATAAATTTACTTCTCCCGTATAGAAGAACCAAGAAACAAATGATCATATTAGTACTTGTTTACATGAGCTTAAACTGTCAAGGACTAAGTAATGCAACCGCCACTTAATTCAGCGGACCTTCCATCAAATCTAAATAAGATAGGTTTCAAGTGAAGAATCTAAGATTTTAACCATAAACCATAACCCTTATGCATCAGATGAGGACGCCTATTCATCAACATACAAGGTTAAAAAATAATTACCGCAATTCACTTATTTTAGCAATTAAGCAAATGTACACAGCATATATTCTCGTAAAATCTCAAACATCTCGACAAGAAAACAACAAAGCTCCATTAAACGAAACCAAAATTCTTCTTCATTCTCACAAAATCTCAAACATTATTACCACTTAGACAATGATGTATAGACATAAAGACAACGATCAACATTAACTGAAAGTAACTCCACAATCTAATCTATTGAACTTGGCAATCATCACATTTTTGCAAAACTTCAACACCTTGACTACAAAGGTAACAGATGAGAAATCGAACACATGAAGCTTTCTGCAACAAGGCATCTCCATAATCTCACAAACTCTTCAATATAGTAAACATAACCCGATAATGTGAAACAGTCAAAGAGCAATTTTGTAAGACACCCTTCATTTCAAATACACCAAACTCTTCACAAAAGCATCTCATCACAAAATAAGTTAAACCCCTTACCTACAAACTATAACAAATATGAAAACAGAAGCCATGCATGTCTTTCACAATTACCAAGGCCACAACATAAAACAGGCACATCAAATTGCAATCTTGAAAGATACCCATCATTTCCAATTGCCCAAATTTCACAGAAAACATCTCATTCACACGTAGTATCAAACACCTTATGTACAAATCATATACAAAATAGTAGACATGAATATGTTTTAGTCTTACACAAGGTGGACACATCAAGAAGCAATTTTGGAAGATACCCATCTTTTCCAATTACCCAAATCTCAGAACAACAACTCATTCGCACAGCGTCGAACAGCTTACAAACAATCCATAATGTAAAGCAGGGGAAGATATGAACATGTTCTCCTCAAAAGTGGACACATCAAAATGCAATTTTAAATGATACCCATCATTTGCAATTAACCAAACTCCACAAACAACATCTCATTCGCTTGCACAATGTATCGAACACCTTACCTACAAACCATAAAGCAGTAGAAGACATGAAAAAATTTTACACAAAACAAACACATCAAAGTGCAATTTTGAAAGATACCCATCATTTCCAATTACCCAAATTCCACAACAATGTATTCAAAACAAAAATATGAAACACAAATTCTAATTACCCATCGGAACACAAATCAAACAGCCTCAGTCTGCGTCGGCATCTCCCTGAGCTCCGCCGGCACAGTCTCAGGCGCCTTCGGGGCATTCCTCGCGGTCACCGGGATCGCGAGAAAAGTCTTAGTCTTGCTAATGGGCCTAATTTTTTCAAGCTGCACATAGTCCCCAATATTGAACTTGTTCTCTGGGTCGTGAGCTTGGTACCTCTTCTTGATTCTGACCCTGCGCTTGTATTTGGGGTGTGGGGCCAAGCGGACGACCTCGACGGCCACGGTCTTGTCGCTGGCGTTCTTGACGACGCGGCCTTGGAGCTTTTTCATGGCTTGGATTTGGAGGGAGGAGGGAGGAAAGGTGGAGGTTGAGGAGAGAGTGGGGAGTTTGGGGAGAAGGGCATTTTGGGAAATTGAGGAGGAGGCGTTGAGGAAGGGGGAAGGATGGGGCTTGAGGGAGGAGAGGTTGAGGAGGGGGGAAGTGAGGAACATGGTGAGGGTGAAGATAACGGAGGTTTGAGAGGGAGAGTGAGGATAAGAGGGATTGTGGTTTCATTTGGGGTTTGGGGGGTTTTTCATACATATACCCCTCAAATCATGTTTATTTTCAAATTTACTTCTTAAATTCTCATACCTTTTTTTTATTCAAGAAATTTGATTTGCCCTGATTATATTCTCCATATTAACTGCCATCAAAATATGGATTTTTTTTAACATATATCCCAAATTCATAAGTGTATTCAATTTTACAATAGCTAAGTTGCCTCTTGATTTATTGTTCTTCTCATATTTTCACACTTATTCACTGATTGAGATTCTCTCCAATTAAGTTGCAATTAGAGAGAGTCCAAATTAACTTAATCTTTTCCATCTAGTCCAATTTCAAGAGCTAATGATTTTCAAGACCCTAGTGGTTTTCAAGATAATATTAGGAGCCTTTGCTTCATCTCCGCCCTTGAAATTTGAATAGAATGTAAGGATTTTGGAATAATTGAATAGTCTCCAATTACCACCTAATTGAAGAGAATCTAGATGTGATAACTATTAACTAAAGTGATATAATTATTTTCTTTATACCAAAATAACAATTAATTTCTTAATAGTAAACTGATATCATTAGTTTCTTAATTATTAAACTGATTTAACTATTTTCTTTATACCAAAATAACAATTAATTTCTTAATAGTAAACTGATTTCATTAGTTTCTTAATTATTGAACTGATTTAACTATTTTCTTCGCAGAAAGTACTTAATAACAATAATTGCAAATAATTACATACAACAACTTAAACTTGACCATTTTAGCCAAATTTAATTTGTAGAGTTCCAGTCGCATCATTGATAGCTTTTCTATAAAAATATATATATAGTTTTCCCAACATTCGTGGGTTCGCATTGTTAATAGTTGTAAAACTTTTAATAAACTTCTCTTTTTACATCCCCATTTACGCAGCTGGCCCAATCTGTCTTCAGACCGAAGTATTCTTGCGTGCCATGACTATTGCACAGGCCGGTCCTTGTCCACTCTCTCTGCATTGCGAATCCGTGGACTTGGCCCACGAAATTGCCCACCAGGGTTTATACGGATCTCAATACAATAGAATTGCAGCCTACTTACTTCTAAAGGAGTGTATTTTTAAGGCATTGAGTAGTGTGTTGCTAACATGACACATGTCTAGATCACTACATTTTAGATTATTAATGTATCCAAATCGTGATGGAAGGTTTGAATGGCATGGCATAGTAATCATGATCATGAAGGAAGGGACACACCATTGCTCATTTGCTTATTTTGTTGCTATCGGGGTAAATTTATGTGTAAGCATTAGAGAAGAATAGCCTCTTCGTAAACACGGGTCCCAAAGTTTCTTTGAATTATACTAATTCAAGAGTAACAATATTCTAATGCACCACTGATGCACTGATTATGACTCACTAGATTAATAATGATAACTAGACTACAGCTCCTCACACTCTTTTGTATTAATTACAATACGCAATTATGTGGTGTCCTTACAGTTATCATACTTGCAAAAATTCATGAGCTTAAAAAAATCTACAAAGTTGTGTCTCCTAATACAAGAGTATTATAGAACTTACGGTCTATTTCTCACACCGTTAAAGAGAGAGAAATATGGAATCCTTTGTGGAGTCATCAATTGGATAAAAGTTGAAGAGGGACCCTATATTTTCTCTATTGTACATAGTGTATGAATAGTCTGGTCATACTCTTCACATTAATAGGTGATATTTGATCTCATGATTTTGTGTCCAAAATTAATTTATCTAACATATTTTTTTTCCACTGAAGAGGTGAGCTCGCCCAAATTGAATTATTAAATCATCAGCATATTAGCTCAATAAATGCTTCCATATGATCGTCGTAAATGTTTAAAATGTTTCGAATGTGGTTATTGTTGTCGGCATCACTGCCGGCTTACGTGTAGACTTTAGAGTAAAGCGAACGTGTCGGACTAAAGAAATATCATCTCCTCATGATTTTAGTCCTAAACACGACATTAATTAACACGTCATTATCATCAGTTGATGGGTAATCAAGAAGCAGCGGCCAAAACGCGCCGAAAGCGCAAGAGGAACAATCAAAGAGAAAAGATCAAAGAAAAGCTGAAGCTAAGTCAAAAAGAGAAGCAACGATGAGAAAGAAAGACGAGTCACAGTGGTCGCTGCCGTGGAGGCTACCCAACGGCAGCCTGAAGGCTCCGGTGTGGGTCGCCCTCGCCTGCTGCTCGCCTGTTTTGGTTCCTTTGATTTGCCTCTCTTTACCTTTCATCTTCGTCATCTTTCTCGGCATCCGATTTGATCGCAACGGCGACGATCTCATCGAAACGGAGGAGGAGGAGGAACCGAGGAAGAAGGAGGTAGATGCCCGAGCTTTGCTTCATGGGTATCTTGAGGACCAGCTCAGCCTTGTCGTCGGATCCATCACCGGCGGTGATAGACTGTAATTTTGATTTGCATTTGTCATTTGGGCTTTTTTTACAAATCTTTCGCCCAAATCTTCATATTTTACAATTTCAAATCTTATCAGTGTTTTGAAATTAGTCTTAACAGCGGATTGAAATTGAGAAAATATTCAATATCTTTAACATTTTGGTGTTGTGAATATCTTTAACATTTTGGTGATGTGCTTGTTTGCGCATTGGATTCTCAAGGAATCAGGTATTCAGTAGGGAAATTTTGGATTTGAAATTTTTCTTTTTTATGTGCAGATAACCTCCATGTACGTTTTCACGACAACTTAGGAAACATGTACATGCACTGTGACAGATCTAGAAACTTTTTTTTAGGGGCAAACAATGAGTGTCTGTTTGCCTTAAAACAAAAGTATAATACTATAAAACTATAGTATCAGATGTGAATGTACTTATACTATATTTTATTGTTGAAAATATAAATGAGCGTTTACTTTCAATTGGCTAAATCCAATTGTTGTTAATTTCTTTAATGTTTTTAGATAAATTGGACTTTAGGTGCAATTATTTAAATTTAGTTAAAATTATATGATATTATATGCAATCACATAAATGTTTAAGGGTGCAACTGCACCCCTAACTAGGCTTTGGATTCGTCCTTGTGTAATAGGCACCATGGACGGTGAGTACACGGCAGCTTTTCGGAAAGAGTGGGGATGGTTAATGAATAAATTGTACGGAAGAAATACTACTGAGAGCTCTTATGTAGAAAATCATACATGGACAAAGAGATGATGAAGAGTGCCTAGTATTAGAATTTGTGATATATTATTCTTGAGAATAATGAATATTCTTGTCATATGAGGGCATTTTCTTATATAACAGTAATGTGATTCAATCTCTATCAAGTCAATAAAGGAAAAGAGAGAAACTTTCATTACTATACTTTGATTTGGATTTAGCCACATCATTGTATACAAGGAAATTTCCTTATATGATATATGATACTCATTAACCTCATTATTCTTATTCTTATTATATTAATAGAATATGGCTAAATTACCAATTGGTATATTTAGTGACACATCTTTACTAATAAGGTATATTTATTGACCCGATGACAACAATGTATAAAAAAATGACTCCCTTGCAAATTGAGGAATTTTTTTTACATATATATCCATCAAATCTTTCATATTTACAAAATTACCCCTAGAGTCTATCACAAGCGTATGGGTCGCAACAAAGTAGAATAAGGTAAGTCGGATATCGTTCCCATGAAGAGGAGACTCAAGTATCAACTAAACAATTCCCTCAACTATCTAGATAAACCAGTTTAAGAGTGATTAATTTAAAAATTAACGGATGCAAGTACTAGACTTAGACTGATAATTATAGATCAAAGGGTTCTAGGACTCAGTTTAGTCAACTGAATTCCTTTAATGAGTTCAAGACTGGATTGAATGAATCAATTCTTGTTATTGGCAATGATCAAATTCCCTAATAAGATATGTGATGATCTCTTTCAAGACTCACCAATTATACTTATATTAATTCTACATCTACTTCCGTGATTGTAGATTTTAATACAAGCTCGTTATGCACAATGGAAATATCAAACATATCACAATGGGGTATCTTTATTTCTAAACAACACTACCAAGGTTTGATGCTTCCACTAACTAATATTAAACTTCAACTTCCGTTCCATCATTTAATATCTTAAGCATGTAAATAATGGCCTAGAACACTAAATTGCAATAACAGAATTGTTCAAACAACCAATAACTTCAAACCATTAACGGAAATTTAGAGACTACATCCTTGTCCTAGAACAATAAAATTAGCTACTCATGGAAAATTGAATACTTGAATGAAACATTGAAAATCCAGAACACATTCTAACAGAAAAGTGAAAAGAAGAAAAGTAGAAAAGAAGAACTCGTTTGTAAGCACAAGTCTTCGAGTCAGAATTTCTCCTTCCTCTTCGATTCTATCTTTTCAAGTCCTTCAATCTGTTTCTCCTTTGTGAAAATGTTGCCTTGATGTTTCTGTACTCTCTGCCTCCCTGCCAGTCATCCTGTACTCCAACTTTTGCCAGGTATTTATAAAATTTCCAATGCTGATTTCCAGTCCAGAAAATTCGTAGCCCAGTAGGTTCCGTCATTTGCTCCAGCTTTCATCTGAATTCTGTAGGGGCCATTATACATGCTCAGGACTTGTTGAGTAGATTGTTCCAGTGGTCGATGAACACCGATACAAATTTCACTTTAAATGTGCATTGTAATTGCTACACTGTTGGTTTTGGGACCTTCCATTATGGGTGGTATACTGTAAAATTTACAGTTAAAATTTATGATCTCTGTAACTAACAACGTGAGATTAGTGCATGTATGTGCGTGTGTAAACCAAATCCATACAGACATAACCTATAGTTAGTTAGTGTGTCTGCGTGTGTGGGCGCCGCGCTTGTGTGTTTTGCTATACATTATCTGTCTGAAAGTATGTGCGCAGATGTGTGTATAGGATAGTTCCTGATACACACAGGCAACAGACATATAGACACATACTGACAGATTGGCAGCATTTTATGACAAGCAAAAAAGGATCCATGACAATGAAATACCTAATGAACGGTTAAGACATACCAAAATATTTTACGATATTCACACGAATAACAATTAGAAATCCAATCTAAAATAATAAACCACTATAGACGAGAATAAATTTACTTCTCCCGTATAGAAGAACCAAGAAACAAATGATCATATTAGTACTTGTTTACATGAGTTTAAACTGTCAAGGACTAAGTAATGCAACCGCCACTTAATTCAGCGGACCTTCCATCAAATCTAAATAAGATAGGTTTCAAGTGAAGAATCTAAGATTTTAACCATAAACCATAACCCTTATGCATCAGATGAGGACGCCTATTCATCAACATACAAGGTTAAAAAATAATTACCGCAATTCACTTATTTTAGCAATTAAGCAAATGTACACAGCATATATTCTCATAAAATCTCAAACGTCTCGACAAGAAAACAACAAAGCTCCATTAAACGAAACCAAAATTCTTCTTCATTCTCACAAAATCTCAAACATTATTACCACTTAGACAATGATGTATAGACATAAAGACAACGATCAACATTAACTGAAAGTAACTCCACAATCTAATCTATTGAACTTGGCAATCATCACATTTTTGCAAAACTTCAACACCTTGACTACAAAGGTAACAGATGAGAAATCGAACACATGAAGCTTTCTGCAACAAGGCATCTCCATAATCTCACAAACTCTTCAATATAGTAAACATAACCCGATAATGTGAAACAGTCAAAGAGCAATTTTGTAAGACACCCTTCATTTCAAATACACCAAACTCTTCACAAAAGCATCTCATCACAAAATAAGTTAAACCCCTTACCTACAAACTATAACAAATATGAAAACAGAAGCCATGCATGTCCTTCACAATTTCCAAGGCCACAACATAAAACAGACACATCAAATTGCAATCTTGAAAGATACCCATCATTTCCAATTGCCCAAATTTCACAGAAAACATCTCATTCACACGTAGCATCAAACACCTTATGTACAAATCATATACAAAATAGTAGACATGAATATGTTTTAGTCTTACACAAGGTGGACACATCAAGAAGCAATTTTGGAAGATACCCATCTTTTCCAATTACCCAAATCTCAGAACAACAACTCATTCGCACAGCGTCGAACAGCTTACAAACAATCCATAATGTAAAGCAGGGGAAGATATGAACATGTTCTCCTCAAAAGTGGACACATCAAAATGCAATTTTAAATGATACCCATCAATTGCAATTAACCAAACTCCACAAACAACATCTCATTCGCTTGCACAATGTATCGAACACCTTACCTACAAACCATAAAGCAGTAGAAGAGAAGAATAAATTTTACACAAAACAAACACATCAAAATGCAATTTTGAAGGATACCCATCATTTCCGATTACCCAAATTCCACAACAATGTATTCAAAACAAAAATATGAAACACAAATTCCAATTACCCATCGGAACACAAATCAAACAGCCTCAGTCTGCGACGGCATCTCCCTGAGCTCCGCCGGCACAGCCTCAGGCGCCTTCGGGGCATTCCTCGCGGTCACCGGGATCGCGAGAAAAGTCTTGGTCTTGCTAATGGGCCTAATTTTTTCAAGCTGCACATAGTCCCCAATATTGAACTTGTTCTCTGGGTCGTGAGCTTGGTACCTCTTTTTGATTCTGACCCTGCGCTTGTATTTGGGGTGTGGGGCCAAGCGGACGACCTCGACGGCCACGGTCTTGTCGCTGGCGTTCTTGACGACGCGGCCTTGGAGCTTTTTCATGGCTTGGATTTGGAGGGAGGAGGGAGGAAAGGTGGAGGTTGAGGAGAGAGTGGGGAGTTTGGGGAGAAGGGCATTTTGGGAAATGAGGAGGAGGCGTTGAGGAAGGGGAAGGATGGGGCTTGAGGGAGGAGAGGTTGAGGAGGGAAGTGAGGAACATGGTGAGGGTGAAGATAACGGAGGTTTGAGAGGGAGAGTGAGGATAAGAGGGATTGTGGTTTCATTTGGGGTTTGGGGGTTTTTCATACATATACCCCTCAAATCATGTTTATTTTCAAATTTACTTCTTAAATTCTCATACCTTTTTTATTCAAGAAATTTGATTTGCCCTGATTATATTCTCCATATTAACTGCCATCAAAATATGGATTTTTTTTAACATATATCCCAAATTCATAAGTGTATTCAATTTTACAATAGCTAAGTTGCCTCTTGATTTGTTGTTCTTCTCATATTTTCACACTTATTCATTGATTGAATCCTCTCCAATTAAGTTGCAATTAGAGAGAGTCCAAATTAACTTAATCTTTTCCATCTAGTCCAATTTCAAGAGCAATGATTTTCAAGACCCTAGTGGTTTTCAAGATAATATTAGGAGCCTTTGCTTCATCTCCCCTTGAAATTTGAATAGAATGTAAGGATTTTGGAATAATTGAATAGTCTCCAATTACCACCTAATTGAAGAGAATCTAGATGTGATAACTATTAACTAAAGTGATATAATTATTTTCTTTATACCAAAATAACAATTAATTTCTTAATAGTAAACTGATATCATTAGTTTCTTAATTATTAAACTGATTTAACTATTTTCTTTATACCAAAATAACAATTAATTTCTTAATAGTAAACTGATTTCATTAGTTTCTTAATTATTGAACTGATTTAACTATTTTCTTCGCAGTAAGTACTTAATAACAATAATTGCAAATAATTACATACAACAACTTAAACTTGACCATTTTAGCCAAATTTAATTTGTAGAGTTCCAGTCGCATCATTGATAGCTTTTCTATAAAAATATATATATAGTTTTCCCAACATTCGTGGGTTCGCATTGTTAATAGTTGTAAAACTTTTAATAAACTTCTCTTTTACATCCCCATTTAGGCAGTTGGCCCAATCTGTTCAGACCGAAGTATTCTTGCGGGCCATGGCTATTGCACAGGCCGGTTATTGTCCAGTCTCTCTGCATTGCGAATCCGTGGACTTGGCCCACGAAATTTGCCCGCCAGGGTTCATACGGATCTCAATACAATAGAATTGCAGCCTACTTACTACTAAAGGAGTGTATTTTGAAGTCATTAAGTAGTGTGTTGTTAATGTGACACATGTCTAGATTACTACATTTTAGATTATTAATGTATCCAAATCGTGATGGACGGTTTGAATGACATGGCATACTAATCATGATCATGAAGGAAGGGACACACCATTGCTCATTTGCTTACTTTGTTGCTATCGGGGTAAATTTATGTGTAAGCATTAGAGAAGAATAGCCTCTTCGTAAACACGGGTCCCGAAGTTTCTTTGAATTATACTAATTCAAGAGTAACAATATTCTAATGCACCACTGATGCGATTATGACTCACTAGATTAATAATGATAACTAGACTGCTCCTCACTCTTTTGTATTAATTACAATACGCAATTATGTGGTGTCCTTACAGTTATCATACTTGCAAAAATTCATGAGCTTAAAAAAATCTACAAAGTTGTGTCAATACAAGAGTATTATAGAACTTCGGTCTATTTCTCACACCGTTAAGAGAGAGAAATATGGAATCCTTTGTGGAGTCATCAATTGGATAAAAGTTGAAGAGGGACCCTATATTTTCTCTATTGTACATAGTGTATGAATAGTCTGGTCATACTCTTCACATTAATAGGTGATATTTGATCTCATGATTTTGTGTCCAAAATTAATTTATCTAACATATTTTTTCCACTGAAGAGGTGAGCTCGCCCAAATTGAATTATTAAATCATCAGCATATTAGCTCAATAAATGCTTCCATATGATCGTCGTAAATGTTTAAAATGTTTCGAATGTGGTTATTGTTGTCGGCATCACTGCCGGCTTAATTGTAGACTTTAGAGTAAAGCGAACGTGTCGGACTAAAGAAATATCATCTCCTCATGATTTTAGTCCTAAACACGACATTAATTAACACGTCATTATCATCAGTTGATGGGTAATCAAGAGCAGCGGCCAAAACGCGCCGAAAGCGCAAGAGGAACAATCAAAGAGAAAAGATCAAAGAAAAGCTGAAGCTAAGTCAAAAAAACAACATGAGAAAGAAAGACGAGTCACAGTGGTCGCTGCCGTGGAGGCTACCCAACGGCAGCCTGAAGGCTCCGGTGGGTCGCCCCTCGCCTGCTGCTCGCCTGTTTTTCCTTTGATTTGCCTCTCTTTACCTTTCATCTTCGTCATCTTTCTCGGCATCCGATTTGATCGCAACGGCGACGATCTCATCGAAACGGAGGAGGAGGAGGAACCGAGGAAGAAGGAGGTAGATGCCCGAGCTTTGCTTCATGGGTATCTTGAGGACCAGCTCAGCCTTGTCGTCGGATCCATCACCGGCGGTGATAGACTGTAATTTTGATTTGCATTTGTCATTTGGGCTTTTTACAAATCTTTCGCCCAAATCTTCATATTTTACAATTTCAAATCTTATTAGTGTTTTGAAATTAGTCTTTCTGGTTAACAGCTGATTGAAATGAAATATTCAATATCTTTAACATTTTGGTGTTGTGAATATCTTTAACATTTTGGTGATGTGCTTGTTTGCGCATTGGATTCTCAAGGAATCAGGTATTCAGTAGGAAATTTTGGATTTGAAATTTTTCTTTTTATGTGCAGATAACCTCCATGTACGTTTTCGACAACTTAGGAAACATGTACATGCACAGTGACAGATCTAGAAATTTTTTAAGGGCAAACAATGAGTGTCTGTTTGCCTTAAAACAAAGTATAATACTATAAAACTATAGTATCGGATGTGAATGTACTTATACTATATTTTATTGTTGAAAATATAAATGTTTTACTTTCAATTGGCTAAATCAATTGTTGTTAATTTCTTTAATGTTTTTAGATAAATTGGACCTTAGGTTTAACTTTAAATTTAGTAAAATTATATGATATTATATGCAATCACATAAATGTTTAAGGGTGCAACTGCACCCAACTAACTTTGGATTCGATCCTTGTAATAGGCACCATGGACGGTGAGGCGCTTTGGAAAGAGTGGGGATGGTTAATGAATAAATTATGCGGGAAGAAATACTAAGAATGTATACATGGACAAAGAGATGATGAAGAGTGCCTAGTATTAGAATTTGTGATATATTATTCTTGAGAATAATGAATATTCTTGTCATATGAGGGCATTTTCTTATATAACAATAATGTGATTCTCTCTATCAAGTCAATAAAGGAAAAAGAGAAACTTTCATTACTATACTTTGATTTGGATTTAGCCACATCATTGTATACAAGGAAATTTCCTTATATGATATATGATACTCATTAACCTCATTATTCTTATTCTTATTATATTAATAGAATATGGCTAAATTACCAATTGGTATATTTAGTGACACATCTTTACTAATAAGGTATATTTATTGACCCGATGACAACAATGTATAAAAAATGACTCCTTGCAAATTGAGGAATTTTTTTACATATATATCATCAAATCTTTCATATTTACAAAATTACCCTAGAGTCTATCACAAGCGTATGCAGTGCAACAAAGTAGAATAAGGTAAGTTCGGATATCGTTCCCATGAAGAGGAGACTCAAGTATCAACTAAACAATTCCCTCAACTATCTAGATAAACCAGTTTAAGAGTGATTAATTTAAAATTAGCGGATGCAAGTACTAGACTTAGACCGATAATTATAGATCAAAGGGTTCTAGGACTCGGTTTATTAGCTGAATTCCTTTAATGAGTTCAAGATGGATTGAATGAATCAATTCTTGTTGGCAATGATCAAATTCCCTAATAAGATATGTGATGATCTCTTTCAAGACTCACCAATTATACTTATATTAATTCTACATCTACTTCGTGATTGTAGATTTTAATACAAGCTCGTTATGCACAATGGAAATATCAAACATATCACAATGGGGTATCTTTATTTCTAAACAACACTACCAAGGTTTGATGCTTCCACTAACTAATATTAAACTTCAACTTCCGTTCCATCATTTAATATCTTAAGCATGTAAATAATGGCCTAGAACACTAAATTGCAATAACAGAATTGTTCAAACAACCAATAACTTCAAACCATTAACGGAAATTTAGAGACTACATCCTTGTCCTAGAACAATAAAATTAGCTACTCATGGAAAATTGAATACTTGAATGAAACATTGAAAATCCAGAACACATTCTAACAGAAAAGTGAAAAGAAGAAGTAGAAAAGAAGAACTCGTTTGTAAGCACAAGTCTTCGAGTCAGAATTTCTCCTTCCTCTTCGATTCTATCTTTTCAAGTCCTTCAATCTGTTTCTCCTTTGTGAAAATGTTGCCTTGATGTTTCTGTACTCTCTGCCTCCCTGCCAGTCATCCTGTACTCCAACTTTTGCCAGGTATTTATAAAATTTCCAATGCTGATTTCCAGTCCAGAAAATTCGTAGCCCAGTAGGTTCCGTCATTTGCTCCAGCTTTCAACAGAAGATTTGTAGCCCATTATTTTAGCTTTAATTTGCCACAAGAATCACCTCAATGATTTGTAGTGAAGATTTGTAGTGAAGAAGTTATGCCAAAAATACTGGAGACAGGTTAGTCAAATACGAAAATATCTCAGAAAATATTTGACTTGCTGATCCTCTTCCTTTATCTTCTCCTCAATTTGAAATTTTGAAAAGGTCTTTGAAATCTTCAAAATTATATTGAGATAAATATCTCAATATCTTCCTCTTTATCTCCAAATCTTCTTTAATTGTGAAATCTGCTATATTTCTACAAAAGTGATAAAATCTCAATAATTCCACACTTTAAAAAGAATAACAGCGGAAATTAACAATTAAATTAATGCATTAAAACTATATAAAATCAGACCTTATCAATCGCTCCAAGTCGTTGTAATGAAATTCAGACTCGACCTTGACACCTTCATCTGAAGAATCTTCACCGATTCCTACATCAAGTCTCGATCTCGGAGAACCAAATGAGGGAGATGAAGAGAGAGCAGAGGAGGAAAGGAAGTGATGGTGGAAGAGGAAGAGAGAGTAGAGGGGAAGAGATGAGGTGGGATAGGAGAGGAGGAGGCTATTTTCCAAATTTTGGAAAATAGGGGTAGGCTATTTTTCTATTTTCCAAAATTGGGTACCCTACTAAAATAGGGGTAAAATACCCTACCCTCTATTTTTCAAAAATTTGGAAAATAGAGGGTAGGGTATTTTTTCCCCGCTCTATCTGAAATCATATGTCCTCGTCTCACTCAAGAATTAATCAAAGGACTCTTCATGCCATTGATCTATGGTAAGACAATAATCAGCATGACAGGTGATATTAAAGCTTATTTTTCTTCCTTTTAAATGCAAAAGAATGCTATCTACTAGCATCTTACTCTAAGTTTTGGAGCGATAAACTCAAAGATTATCTAATGAAATTGGTATGCAATATCGGACCCCTATATAAGGAAAAAAATACCATACCCGCTATTTTCCAAATTTTGGAAAATAAAAATCAAGATTTGGGGTAATTTTATAAATATGGGAGATTTGAGGGGTTATATATGCAACACAATGCTTAATTTGCCGCTTAAATCTCGTTGTCGGTGATGAATATGTCTTATTGGTTAAATTGATCACTTTTATGATTGTAGTCGTCGAGTAAATAATTATACCTTCTTGCTAAAGACACACTTGAACTTATTAGTAATCTAGCTAATAGAATATTGATGATGCACTAATAATTTTGACGTATTTTAAAACATTAAAAAATAAATAAAAACTAAAATCACATGAAGATTGCGCGTAAAGACCCAACCCAGGTGGACGAGGAAGTATCTGATGAAGACGACCCATGGTATTTAATATGCACTAAATGGATGTCAACCAATAGATCCATGCACAAATCCTAAAGTTCAATGATTTAATAGTTGATATTCTTTTGGTACACATTTAATGTCATGTACCATGGACCGTTTTATACTTTCTCTAGATGGACAGAGCTCTTGTCTATCAAGCTTTTTAACCATTGATTGTGCTTTAAAATTTATATTTACATTAATGCTATCTTTGAGATGTATGTCTTGATATGTATCATATGCCAGCAAAAAACTAATGAGCTCAATTATGAAAAATTTTGAAACATGCCTTTCTACTAGTACTTAATTTGGGATTGAATTCTAAAAAATTAGGTGATTTGTTGGCCGTCACTGCTATGATTCTTAACTTTTGTTTAATAAAACAAAATACCGCTTCAAAAAAGATATTTTATATTTGTTTATAGATTTGAGCCCTCCTCACTTTATGTCTTTATCCACGACACACATACACAAAATGGCAAAAAATAAATAAATAAAAGATATTTGCTTAGAAATTAGTGTAGGGTCTCTACAGAACTTATTGAGACACACAATGTGGGTAAGATCAGTTGATCACCATAAATGCTTTGAGGATGTCAGTCATACGTACAAACCAAGCAATCACCATAAATATATCTTGTGGTGTCAGTCATACGTGTCAACTATCTGGAAAAAGGATTTTTCTATATTAGTCCATAAACTTTGATATTTTAAAATGAATTCCTCAAATTATGAAAATTACTATTATGTCCCTTAAACCAAACCGTCAAATCATTGAAATTGCTATTACACCCTTCAAATCTTATGTTATTTTAAAAATTAGTTCATCCAATTAAGAGTAGAACTAGGAATCATAGGAGCGAATTTGGAACAACTTATAAGACTATGGGGTTCTAATATCAATTTTAGTGATTTTGAGTAGCTTAATTTGTCTATGTTTGCTATTTGCACTCTTGGGTTTGGGACTAATTTCAAAATAAATTAAGACCTAACAGCAATTGCAATGATTTGAATGATTATTTCAAAATATGAAAGATATAAGGGACTAATACGAAAAAACCCTTAAAAATCTCACAGACAAAACACGTTATTAATTCAAAAGAATATTAATTAATTAACGGGTCATGAACCATCAGCTGACGAGGACACGATCCGTCCACTAATCAAGAAGTTGAGGCTAAAAACAGCACCGAAAGCCTCAAAAAAATCCATTAAAAAAATCAAAAGTTATTATCAATCAACACCAAGCGTATCCCTCTACAAAAACAAAACTAAAAAAAAAGGTAGAAGAAGTCTTAAAGCTGAAGAAGGAGGAGGAGGAGGACGAGGAAAACGATGAAAATAAAAAAGGAGTTACCTTTGCCGCTGCCGTGGAGGCTACGCTCCGCGGCCGCCGGCGGAGGAAGCTACCGCCTGAAGGCTCTCGCGTGGATCGTGCTCGTCTGCTGCTCGCCGGTGCTAATTCCTCTCATTTTTCTCTCTTTTCCGCTAATTTTCGTCATTTTTCTGTGTCTCCGCCTCGATCGCGAGAGCGAGGGTATCGAGATCGAAGAGGAGAAGCCGAGAAAGACGAAGGCGGGAGACTCCGGAGCTCTTCTTCATCGGTATCTTGAAGATCAGCTGAAGCTCGTTATCGGATCTATCGATGATGATAGATTGTCGATTTGATCAACATCTCGTTGTATTATTTTTCCTTTTTTTGTGATTTTTAGTTGGAATTTTGCAGATTTTGGTAAATATTTGGTGTTGCTTCGGGGATTGGATTCCCGAGGAAGTATCTGTTCTTGTCTGATTTGGGGAAAAGTAATTTCCCGACAAATTAGGAACACATGTAGTACGGGCATGACGCGGCTATTTGTGTGCGGCAACTCGGTGTAGATCTACTAGCGTATAATTATTTTCTTTATACCAAAATAACAATTAATTTCTTAATAGTAAACTGATATCATTAGTTTCTTAATTATTAAACTGATTTAACTATTTTCTTTATACCAAAATAACAATTAATTTCTTAATAGTAAACTGATTTCATTAGTTTCTTAATTATTGAACTGATTTAACTATTTTCTTCGCAGTAAGTACTTAATAACAATAATTGCAAATAATTACATACAACAACTTAAACTTGACCATTTTAGCCAAATTTAATTTGTAGAGTTCCAGTCGCATCATTGATAGCTTTTCTATAAAAATATATATATAGTTTTCCCAACATTCGTGGGTTCGCATTGTTAATAGTTGTAAAACTTTTAATAAACTTCTCTTTTACATCCCCATTTAGGCAGTTGGCCCAATCTGTTCAGACCGAAGTATTCTTGCGGGCCATGGCTATTGCACAGGCCGGTTATTGTCCAGTCTCTCTGCATTGCGAATCCGTGGACTTGGCCCACGAAATTTGCCCGCCAGGGTTCATACGGATCTCAATACAATAGAATTGCAGCCTACTTACTACTAAAGGAGTGTATTTTGAAGTCATTAAGTAGTGTGTTGTTAATGTGACACATGTCTAGATTACTACATTTTAGATTATTAATGTATCCAAATCGTGATGGACGGTTTGAATGACATGGCATACTAATCATGATCATGAAGGAAGGGACACACCATTGCTCATTTGCTTACTTTGTTGCTATCGGGGTAAATTTATGTGTAAGCATTAGAGAAGAATAGCCTCTTCGTAAACACGGGTCCCGAAGTTTCTTTGAATTATACTAATTCAAGAGTAACAATATTCTAATGCACCACTGATGCGATTATGACTCACTAGATTAATAATGATAACTAGACTGCTCCTCACTCTTTTGTATTAATTACAATACGCAATTATGTGGTGTCCTTACAGTTATCATACTTGCAAAAATTCATGAGCTTAAAAAAATCTACAAAGTTGTGTCAATACAAGAGTATTATAGAACTTCGGTCTATTTCTCACACCGTTAAGAGAGAGAAATATGGAATCCTTTGTGGAGTCATCAATTGGATAAAAGTTGAAGAGGGACCCTATATTTTCTCTATTGTACATAGTGTATGAATAGTCTGGTCATACTCTTCACATTAATAGGTGATATTTGATCTCATGATTTTGTGTCCAAAATTAATTTATCTAACATATTTTTTCCACTGAAGAGGTGAGCTCGCCCAAATTGAATTATTAAATCATCAGCATATTAGCTCAATAAATGCTTCCATATGATCGTCGTAAATGTTTAAAATGTTTCGAATGTGGTTATTGTTGTCGGCATCACTGCCGGCTTAATTGTAGACTTTAGAGTAAAGCGAACGTGTCGGACTAAAGAAATATCATCTCCTCATGATTTTAGTCCTAAACACGACATTAATTAACACGTCATTATCATCAGTTGATGGGTAATCAAGAAGCAGCGGCCAAAACGCGCCGAAAGCGCAAGAGGAACAATCAAAGAGAAAAGATCAAAGAAAAGCTGAAGCTAAGTCAAAGAGAAGCAACGATGAGAAAGAAAGACGAGTCACAGTGGTCGCTGCCGTGGAGGCTACCCAACGGCAGCCTGAAGGCTCCGGTGTGGGTCGCCCTCGCCTGCTGCTCGCCTGTTTTGGTTCCTTTGATTTGCCTCTCTTTACCTTTCATCTTCGTCATCTTTCTCGGCATCCGATTTGATCGCAACGGCGACGATCTCATCGAAACGGAGGAGGAGGAGGAACCGAGGAAGAAGGAGGTAGATGCCCGAGCTTTGCTTCATGGGTATCTTGAGGACCAGCTCAGCCTTGTCGTCGGATCCATCACCGGCGGTGATAGACTGTAATTTTGATTTGCATTTGTCATTTGGGCTTTTTTTACAAATCTTTCGCCCAAATCTTCATATTTTACAATTTCAAATCTTATTAGTGTTTTGAAATTAGTCTTTCTGGTTAACAGCTGATTGAAATTGAGAAAATATTCAATATCTTTAACATTTTGGTGTTGTGAATATCTTTAACATTTTGGTGATGTGCTTGTTTGCGCATTGGATTCTCAAGGAATCAGGTATTCAGTAGGGAAATTTTGGATTTGAAATTTTTCTTTTTTATGTGCAGATAACCTCCATGTACGTTTTCACGACAACTTAGGAAACATGTACATGCACAGTGACAGATCTAGAAATTTTTTTTAAGGGGCAAACAATGAGTGTCTGTTTGCCTTAAAACAAAGTATAATACTATAAAACTATAGTATCAGATGTGAATGTACTTATACTATATTTTATTGTTGAAAATATAAATGGCGTTTACTTTCAATTGGCTAAATCAATTGTTGTTAATTTCTTTAATGTTTTTAGATAAATTGGACCTTAGGTGCAACTTTTTAAATTTAGTAAAAATTATATGATATTATATGCAATCACATAAATGTTTAAGGGTGCAACTGCACCCAACTAACTTTGGATTCGATCCTTGTAATAGGCACCATGGACGGTGAGGCGCTTTGGAAAGAGTGGGGATGGTTAATGAATAAATTATGCGGGAAGAAATACTAAGAATGTATACATGGACAAAGAGATGATGAAGAGTGCCTAGTATTAGAATTTGTGATATATTATTCTTGAGAATAATGAATATTCTTGTCATATGAGGGCATTTTCTTATATAACAATAATGTGATTCTCTCTATCAAGTCAATAAAGGAAAAAGAGAAACTTTCATTACTATACTTTGATTTGGATTTAGCCACATCATTGTATACAAGGAAATTTCCTTATATGATATATGATACTCATTAACCTCATTATTCTTATTCTTATTATATTAATAGAATATGGCTAAATTACCAATTGGTATATTTAGTGACACATCTTTACTAATAAGGTATATTTATTGACCCGATGACAACAATGTATAAAAAATGACTCCTTGCAAATTGAGGAATTTTTTTACATATATATCATCAAATCTTTCATATTTACAAAATTACCCTAGAGTCTATCACAAGCGTATGCAGTGCAACAAAGTAGAATAAGGTAAGTTCGGATATCGTTCCCATGAAGAGGAGACTCAAGTATCAACTAAACAATTCCCTCAACTATCTAGATAAACCAGTTTAAGAGTGATTAATTTAAAATTAGCGGATGCAAGTACTAGACTTAGACCGATAATTATAGATCAAAGGGTTCTAGGACTCGGTTTATTAGCTGAATTCCTTTAATGAGTTCAAGATGGATTGAATGAATCAATTCTTGTTGGCAATGATCAAATTCCCTAATAAGATATGTGATGATCTCTTTCAAGACTCACCAATTATACTTATATTAATTCTACATCTACTTCGTGATTGTAGATTTTAATACAAGCTCGTTATGCACAATGGAAATATCAAACATATCACAATGGGGTATCTTTATTTCTAAACAACACTACCAAGGTTTGATGCTTCCACTAACTAATATTAAACTTCAACTTCCGTTCCATCATTTAATATCTTAAGCATGTAAATAATGGCCTAGAACACTAAATTGCAATAACAGAATTGTTCAAACAACCAATAACTTCAAACCATTAACGGAAATTTAGAGACTACATCCTTGTCCTAGAACAATAAAATTAGCTACTCATGGAAAATTGAATACTTGAATGAAACATTGAAAATCCAGAACACATTCTAACAGAAAAGTGAAAAGAAGAAGTAGAAAAGAAGAACTCGTTTGTAAGCACAAGTCTTCGAGTCAGAATTTCTCCTTCCTCTTCGATTCTATCTTTTCAAGTCCTTCAATCTGTTTCTCCTTTGTGAAAATGTTGCCTTGATGTTTCTGTACTCTCTGCCTCCCTGCCAGTCATCCTGTACTCCAACTTTTGCCAGGTATTTATAAAATTTCCAATGCTGATTTCCAGTCCAGAAAATTCGTAGCCCAGTAGGTTCCGTCATTTGCTCCAGCTTTCAACAGAAGATTTGTAGCCCATTATTTTAGCTTTAATTTGCCACAAGAATCACCTCAATGATTTGTAGTGAAGATTTGTAGTGAAGAAGTTATGCCAAAAATACTGGAGACAGGTTAGTCAAATACGAAAATATCTCAGAAAATATTTGACTTGCTGATCCTCTTCCTTTATCTTCTCCTCAATTTGAAATTTTGAAAAGGTCTTTGAAATCTTCAAAATTATATTGAGATAAATATCTCAATATCTTCCTCTTTATCTCCAAATCTTCTTTAATTGTGAAATCTGCTATATTTCTACAAAAGTGATAAAATCTCAATAATTCCACACTTTAAAAAGAATAACAGCGGAAATTAACAATTAAATTAATGCATTAAAACTATATAAAATCAGACCTTATCAATCGCTCCAAGTCGTTGTAATGAAATTCAGACTCGACCTTGACACCTTCATCTGAAGAATCTTCACCGATTCCTACATCAAGTCTCGATCTCGGAGAACCAAATGAGGGAGATGAAGAGAGAGCAGAGGAGGAAAGGAAGTGATGGTGGAAGAGGAAGAGAGAGTAGAGGGGAAGAGATGAGGTGGGATAGGAGAGGAGGAGGCTATTTTCCAAATTTTGGAAAATAGGGGTAGGCTATTTTTCTATTTTCCAAAATTGGGTACCCTACTAAAATAGGGGTAAAAAATACCTACCTCTATTTTTCAAAAATTTGGAAAATAGAGGGTAGGTATCCCCGCTCTATCTGAAATCATATGTCCTCGTCTCACTCAAGAATTAATCAAAGGACTCTTCATGCCATTGATCTATGGTAACAATAATAATGAGGGTGATATATTAAAGCTTATTTTTCTTCCTTTTTAAATGCAAAGAATGCTATCTACTAGCATCTTACTCTAAGTTTTGGAGGATAAACTCAAAGATTATCTAATGAAATTGGTATGCAATATGGACCCTATATAAGGAAAAAAATACCATACCCGCTATTTTCCAAATTTTGGAAAATAAAAATCAAGATTTGGGGGTAATTTTATAAATATGGGAGATTTGAGGGGTTATATATGCAACACAATGCTTAATTTGCCGCTTAAATCTCGTTGTCGGTGGTGAATATGTCTTATTGGTTAAATTGATCACTTTTATAATTAGTAGTGGAGTAAATAATTATACCTTACGCTAAAGACTCTGCTTGAACTTATTAGTAATCTAGCTAATAGAATATTGATGATGCACTAATAATTGGACGTATTTTAAAACATTAAAAATAAATAAAAACTAAAATCACATGAAGATTGGCGTAAAGACCAACCAGGTGGGCGAGTATCGATGAAGACGGCCCGTGGTATTTAATATCGACTGAATGGATGTCAATCAATGCATCACCAAGATTCGAAATGATTTAATAGTTGATATCGCTTTTTGGGACATTTAATGCGTGCACTATGGACCGCTTTTATCTACAGATGGACGAGCTCTTGTCTATCAAGCTTTTAACCATTGATTGTCTTTAAAATTTATATTTACATTAATCTTGCTCTTTGAGATGTATGTCTTGATATGTATCATATGCCAGCAAAAACTAATGAGCTCAATTATGAAAATTTTTGAAACATGCCTTTCTACTAGTACTTAATTTGGGATTGAATTCTAAAAATTAGGTGATTTGTTGGCCGTCACTGCTATGATTCTTAACTTTTGTTTAATAAAACAAAATACCGCTTCAAAAAGATATTTTATATTTGTTTATAGATTTGAGCCCTCCTCACTTTATGTCTTTATCCACGACACACATACACAAAATGGCAAAAAATAAATAAATAAAAGATATTTGCTTAGAAATTAGTGTAGGGTCTCTACAGAACTTATTGAGACACACAATGTGGGTAAGATCAGTTGATCACCATAAATGCTTTGAGGATGTCAGTCATACGTACAAACCAAGCAATCACCATAAATATATCTTGTGGTGTCAGTCATACGTGTCAACTATCTGGAAAAAGGATTTTTCTATATTAGTCCATAAACTTTGATATTTTAAAATGAATTCCTCAAATTATGAAAATTACTATTATGTCCCTTAAACCAAACCGTCAAATCATTGAAATTGCTATTACACCCTTCAAATCTTATGTTATTTTAAAATTAGTTCATCCAATTAAGAGTAGAACTAGGAATCATAGGAGCGAATTTGGAACAACTTATAAGACTATGGGGTTCTAATATCAATTTTAGTGATTTTGAGTAGCTTAATTGTCTATGTTTGCTATTTGCACTCTTGGGTTTGGGACTAATTTCAAAATAAATTAAGACCTAACAGCAATTGCAATGATTTGAATGATTAATTTCAAAATATGAAAGATATAAGGGACTAATACGAAAAAACCCTTAAAAATCTCACAGACAAAACACGTTATTAATTCAAAAGAATATTAATTAATTAACGGGTCATGAACCATCAGCTGACGAGGACACGATCCGTCCACTAATCAAGAAGTTGAGGCTAAAAACTGCACCGAAAGCCTCAAAAAAATCCATTAAAAAAATCAAAAGTAATTATCAATCAACGCCAAGCGTATCCCTCTACAAAAACAAAACTAAAAAAAAAAGGGAGAAGAAGTCTTAAAGCTGAAGAAGGAGGAGGAGGAGGACGAGGAAAACGATGAAAATAAAAAAGGAGTTACCTTTGCCGCTGCCGTGGAGGCTACGCTCCGCGGCCGCCGGCGGAGGAAGCTACCGCCTGAAGGCTCTCGCGTGGATCGTGCTCGTCTGCTGCTCGCCGGTGCTAATTCCTCTCATTTTTCTCTCTTTTCCGCTAATTTTCGTCATTTTTCTGTGTCTCCGCCTCGATCGCGAGAGCGAGGGTATCGAGATCGAAGAGGAGAAGCCGAGAAAGACGAAGGCGGGAGACTCCGGAGCTCTTCTTCATCGGTATCTTGAAGATCAGCTGAAGCTCGTTATCGGATCTATCGATGATGATAGATTGTCGATTTGATCAACATCTCGTTGTATTATTTTTCCTTTTTTTGTGATTTTTAGTTGGAATTTTGCAGATTTTGGTAAATATTTGGTGTTGCTTCGGGGATTGGATTCCCGAGGAAGTATCTGTTCTTGTCTGATTTGGGGGAAAAGTAATTTCCCGACAAATTAGGAACACATGTAGTACGGGCATGACGCGGCTATTTGTGTGCGGCAACTCGGTGTAGATCTACTAGCGGATAAATAGATAGATGAATAAAAAGATAGAGGTAATTCAAATAAATGTTGAGTAAAATTTCATGTTTATTCTTTGAATAATGCAAGGGTGAATTACTACAAATGTTGGTTTGATGAGGAGCTTGCATCTTGCAAGGCTATAGTGAGAGTATGTAATTTGTACGTGAAATTATTTCTTAACTCGTTTATTAGCGTTTATCATCTTTTTAATTCTTGTGAGAGAAGAGGATTTTTGCAATTTATTTATTTAAAGATAGATGTTAATACCATTGAATAATGTATGGAATATATATTTGTAAAATTGGACATATGTACATGGTTTGTTGAATGAAGAAAGTAACATTGAAAAACTAGATATACTTGGTTTCTTGTCTTGTGAAGAAAGTATTATTGTACTGTAAAGTAATTACATGCTAAATGACTCAACCTCTTTATATTTCTTTTAAGGCCTGTTTGGTTGGTCGAAAAATTAAAGAAAACCCAATATAAAACCTGAAGGAAGCCTCCAAAAAATAGTCACTTTCCTTCATTTTATGATGTTTGCATCGCAAAAAAAGAAAATGAAAGGTGCATTGGATAATGCGTGCCACGTCATCTAAAACGGAAACTTGATTTTCTCTTCAAAAACTCCGAAATTAGCAGAAACTTCATTTTATTGAAATAAAAAAAATGAATTCAAGAAGAAAATTTATTCACACATCAATTGCTTTCTTCTTTTTTCAATTTGAATTAAACTAAAGAAAATGATGAAAATTAATTATACCCCATGTTATTTGACGAAACAAATGCTAGAAATATTTTCCATAAAAATAAAGGTACCAAAAAATAGGTTTTTTCTATGGAAACATATTTCCTTATAATTATAGAAAACAACCAAACAGGATATCCAACTGCCACGTTAGAAGTGCAGCCCATTCAATGAAAACTTGTACAAAAGTATATAATTCAAACCCATTATATTTCTCTAACTTTTTAGTTGGAGCTAGGGAGAAAAAAAAAATAATCGAAGCTATTACTTCAATCTTCATCACCGCAATTTAATAAAACTTATATGTAGTTCAACCCCAAAAGATGTCTCAACTTTTTAGCAGTTGGCGCTAGAAAAACTCAAAAGTTATTACTTTAAACAAAGCAGCTCCTGAATAAAAAGAAGCTATTTCATCTCAAATTCAAATGGAACTACCCATAAGGTACACACGCACGTGAGAATATTACTTTTTCATGCCTCTAGGAATCTCTCTCAATGAATTCAATGGTGTGCGACGGAGTAATTAATTAGATTCAGTGCCATACAACCCGATAATAAATATGTGAAATAAGAATAAGAGATGATGAAGAGTGCCTAGTATTAGAATTTGTGATATATTATTCTTGAGAATAATGAATATTCTTGTCATATGAGGGCATTTTCTTATATAACAGTAATGTGATTCAATCTCTATCAAGTCAATAAAGGAAAAGAGAAACTTTCATTACTATACTTTGATTTGGATTTAGCCACATCATTGTATACAAAATTTCCTTATATGATATATGATACTCATTAACCTCATTATTCTTATTCTTATTATATTAATAGAATATGGCTAAATTACCAATTGGTATATTTAGTGACACATCTTTACTAATAAGGTATATTTATTGACCCGATGAACAATGTATAAAAATGACTGCAAATTGAGGAATTTTTTTTATATATATCCATCAAATCTTTCATATTTACAAAATTACCCTAGAGTCTATCACAAGCGTATGGGTGCAACAAAGTAGAATAAGGTAAGTCGGATATCGTTCCCATGAAGAGGAGACTCAAGTATCAACTAAACAATTCCCTCAACTATCTAGATAAACCAGTTTAAGAGTGATTAATTTAAAATTAACGGATGCAAGTACTAGACTTAGACCGATAATTATAGATCAAAGGGTTCTAGGACTGGTTTAGTTAACTGAATTCCTTTAATGAGTTCAAGACTGGATTGAATGAATCAATTCTTGTTATTGGCAATGATCAAATTCCTAATAAGATATGTGATGATCTCTTTCAAGACTCACCAATTATACTTATATTAATTCTACATCTACTTCGTGATTGTAGATTTTAATACAAGCTCGTTATGCACAATGGAAATATCAAACATATCACAATGGGGTATCTTTATTTCTAAACAACACTACCAAGGTTTGATGCTTCCACTAACTAATATTAAACTTCAACTTCCGTTCCATCATTTAATATCTTAAGCATGTAAATAATGGCCTAGAACACTAAATTGCAATAACAGAATTGTTCAAACAACCAATAACTTCAAACCATTAACGGAAATTTAGAGACTACATCCTTGTCCTAGAACAATAAAATTAGCTACTCATGGAAAATTGAATACTTGAATGAAACATTGAAAATCCAGAACACATTCTAACAGAAAAGTGAAAAGAAGAAAAGTAGAAAAGAAGAACTCGTTTGTAAGCACAAGTCTTCGAGTCAGAATTTCTCCTTCCTCTTCGATTCTATCTTTTCAAGTCCTTCAATCTGTTTCTCCTTTGTGAAAATGTTGCCTTGATGTTTCTGTACTCTCTGCCTCCCTGCCAGTCATCCTGTACTCCAACTTTTGCCAGGTATTTATAAAATTTCCAATGCTGATTTCCAGTCCAGAAAATTCGTAGCCCAGTAGGTTCCGTCATTTGCTCCAGCTTTCAACAGAAGATTTGTAGCCCATTATTTTAGCTTTAATTTGCCACAAGAATCACCTCAATCCGATTTGTAGTGAAGAAGTTATGCCAAAAATACTGGAGACAGGTTAGTCAAATACGAAAATATCTCAGAAAATATTTGACTTTGCTGAACTTGCTGATCCTCTTCCTTTATCTTCTCCTCAATTTGAAATTTTGAAAAGGTCTTTGAAATCTTCAAAATTATATTGAGATAAATATCTCAATATCTTCCTCTTTTATCTCCAAATCTTCTTTAATTGTGAAATCTGCTATATTTCTACAAAAGTGATAAAATCTCAATAATTCCACACTTTAAAAAGAATAACAGCGAAATTAACAATTAAATTAATGCATTAAAACTATATAAAATCAGACCTTATCAATCGCTCCAAGTCGTTGTAATGAAATTCAGACTCGACCTTGACACCTTCATCTGAAGAATCTTCACCGATTCCTACATCAAGTCTCGATCTCGGAGAGGAACCAAATGAGGGAGATGAAGAGAGAGCAGAGGGAGGAAAGGGAGAGTGATGGTGGAAGAGGAAGAGGGAGTAGAGGGGGGAAGAGATGAGGTGGGATAGGAGAGGAGGAGGCTATTTTTCCAAATTTTGGAAAATAGGGGTAGGCTATTTTTCTATTTTCCAAAATTGGGTACCCTACCCTAAAATAGGGGTAAAATACCCTCTATTTTTCAAAATTTGGAAAATAGAGGGTAGGGTATTTTCCCCGCTCTATCTGAAATCATATGTCCTCGTCTCACTCAAGAATTAATCAAAGGACTCTTCATGCCATTGATCTATGGTAAGACAATAATCAGCATGGTGATATTAAAGCTTATTTTTCTTCCTTTTAAATGCAAAAGAATGCTATCTACTAGCATCTTACTGCTCTAAGTTTTGGAGCGATAAACTCAAAGATTATCTAATGAAATTGGTATGCAATATCGACCCTATATAAGGAAAAAAATACCATACCGCTATTTTCCAAATTTTGGAAAATAAAAATCAAGATTTGGGGTAATTTTATAAATATGGGAGATTTGAGGGGTTATATATGCAACACAATGCTTAATTTGCCGCTTAAATCTCGTTGTCGATGTTGAATAATGTCTTATTGGTTAAATTGATCACTTTTATGCTTTGTAGTCGATGCAGTAAATAATTATACCTTACTAAAGACACCTTGAACTTATTAGTAATCTAGCTAATAGAATATTGATGATGCACTAATAATTTTGATGTATTTTAAAACATTAAAAATAAATAAAACTAAAATCACATGAAGATTGCGTAAAGACCACAACAGGTGGACGAGGAAGTATCGATGAAGGCGGCCGTGGTATTTAATATCGCACTAAATGGATGTCAACCAATAGATCCATGCGACTCCTAAAGTTGATTTAATAGTTGATATCCTTTTGTAGCACATTTAATGTCATGTCTGTGGACCGTTTTATACTTTCTCTAGATGGTGAGCTCTTGTCTATCGAAGCTTTTAACCATTGATTGTGCTAAAATTTATATTTACATTAATCTATCTTTGAGATGTATGTCTGATATGTATCATATGCCAGCAAAAACTAATGAGCTCAATTATGAAAAATTTTGAAACATGCCTTTCTACTAGTACTTAATTTGGGATTGAATTCTAAAAATTAGGTGATTTGTTGGCCGTCACTGCTATGATTCTTAACTTTTGTTTAATAAAACAAAATACCGCTTCAAAAAGATATTTTATATTTGTTTATAGATTTGAGCCCTCCTCACTTTATGTCTTTATCCACGACACACACACACAAAATGGCAAAAAATAAATAAATAAAAGATATTTGCTTAGAAATTAGTGTAGGGTCTCTACAGAACTTATTGAGACACACAATGTGGGTAATCAGTTGATCACCATAAATGCTTTGAGGATGTCAGTCATACGTACAAACCAAGCAATCACCATAAATATATCTTGTGGTGTCAGTCATACGTGTCAACTATCTGGAAAAAGGATTTTTCTATATTAGTCCATAAACTTTGATATTTTAAAATGAATTCCTCAAATTATGAAAATTACTATTAGTCCCTTAAATCAAACCGTCAAATCATTGAAATTGCTATTACACCCTTCAAATCTTATGTTATTTTAAATATTAGTTCATCCAATTAAGAGTAGAACTAGGAATCATAGGAGCGAATTTGGAACAACTTATAAGACTATGGGGTTCTAATATCAATTTTAGTGATTTTGAGTAGCTTAATTTGTCTATGTTTGCTATTTGCACTCTTGGGTTTGGGACTAATTTCAAAATAAATTAAGACCTAACAATTGCAATGATTTGAATGATTAATTTCAAAATATGAAAGATATAAGGGACTAATACGAAAAGACCCTTAAAAATCTCACAAAACACGTTATTAATTCAAAAGAATATTAATTAATTAACGGGTCATGAACCATCAGCTGACGAGGACACGATCCGTCCACTAATCAAGAAGTTGAGGCTAAAAACTGCACCGAAAGCCTCAAAAATCCATTAAAAAATCAAAAGTAATTATCAATCAACAAAGCGTATCCCTCTACAAAACAAAACTAAAAAAGGGAGAAGTCTTAAAGCTGAAGAAGGAGGAGGAGGAGGACGAGGAAAACGATGAAAATAAAAGGAGTTACCTTTGCCGCTGCCGTGGAGGCTACGCTCCGCGGCCGCCGGCGGAAGCTACCGCCGCCTGAAGGCTCTCGCGTGGATCGTGCTCGTCTGCTGCTCGCCGGTGCTAATTCCTCTCATTTTCTCTCTTTTCCGCTAATTTTCGTCATTTTCTGTGTCTCCGCCTCGATCGCGAGAGCGAGGGTATCGAGATCGAAGAGGAGAAGCCGAGAAAGACGAAGGCGGGAGACTCCGAGCTCTTCTTCATCGGTATCTTGAAGATCAGCTGAAGCTCGTTATCGGATCTATCGATGATGATAGATTGTCGATTTGATCAACATCTCGTTGTATTATTTTTCCTTTTTGTGATTTTTAGTTGGAATTTTGCAGATTTTGGTAAATATTTGGTGTTGCTTCGGGGATTGGATTCCCGAGGAAGTATCTGTTCTTGTCTGATTTGGGGAAAAGTAATTTCCCGACAAATTAGGAACACATGTAGTACGGGCATGACGCGGCTATTTGTGTGCGGCAACTCGGTGTAGATCTACTAGCGGATAAATAGATAGATGAATAAAAAGATAGAGGTAATTCAAATAAATGTTGAGTAAAATTTCATGTTTATTCTTTGAATAATGCAAGGGTGAATTACTACAAATGTTGGTTTGATGAGGAGCTTGCATCTTGCAAGGCTATAGTGAGAGTATGTAATTTGTACGTGAAATTATTTCTTAACTCGTTTATTAGCGTTTATCATCTTTTTAATTCTTGTGAGAGAAGATGATTTTATTGCAATTTATTTAAAGATAGATGTTAATACCATTGAATAATGTATGGAATATATATTTGTAAAATTGGACATATGTACATGGTTTGTTGAATGAAGAAAGTAACATTGAAAAACTAGATATACTTGGTTTCTTGTCTTGTGAAGAAAGTATTATTGTACTGTAAAGTAATTACATGCTAAATGACTCAACCTCTTTATATTTCTTTTAAGGCCTGTTTGGTTGGTCGAAAAATTAAAGAAAACCAATATAAAACCTGAAGGAAGCCTCAAAAATAGTCACTTTCCTTCATTTTATGATGCTTGCAACGCAAAAAAGAAAATGAAAGGTGCAATGGAAAATGCGTGCCACGTCATCTAAAACGGAAACTTGATTTTCTCTTCAAAAACTCCGAAATTAGCAGAAACTTCATTTTATTGAAATAAAAAATGAATTCAAAAGAAAATTTATTCACACATCAATTGCTTTTTTTTTTTCAATTTGAATTAAACTAAAGAAAATGATGAAAATTAATTATACCCCATGTTATTTGTGAAACAAATGCTAGAAATATTTTCCATAAAAATAAAGGTACCAAAAATAGGTTTTTCTATGGAAACATATTTCCTTATAATTATAGAAAACAACCAAACAGGATATCCAACTGCCACGTTAGAAGTGCAGCCCATTCAATGAAAACTTGTACAAAAGTATATAATTCAAACCCATTATATTTCTCTAACTTTTAGTTGGAGCTAGGAGAAAAAAAAATAATCGAAGCTATTACTTCAATCTTCATCACCGCAATTTGATAAAACTTATATGTAGTTCAACCCCAAAAGATGTCTCAACTTTTTAGCAGTTGGCGCTAGAAAAAACTTAAAGAGTTATTACTTTAAACAAAGCAGCTCCTGAATAAAAAAGAAGCTATTTCATCTCAAATTCAAATGCAAACATTTGAACTACCCATAAGGTACACACGCACGTGAGAATATTACTTTTTCATGCCTCTAGGAATCTCTCTGAATGAATTCAATGGTGTGAGACAGAGTAATTAATTAGATTCAGTGCCATACAGCCCGATAATAAATATGTGAAATAAGAATAAAAAATCATGAAGTTAGGTGGTCCAGATTCAAAGTACAAGTATTTGTGCTTAAAATGTTGTTAAAGGAAGTGTCCTTTTAACATGGTACCTCTCATAACTAGAGCTGCCCAAAAATATCCTTATTTAAGAAAATATTTGTATCTATTACGATACAAATATGATTGCTAAAATCGATATATGATAGAATATAGTTACGAATACAAATATGTAGTGAAATATTTGGATCCGAAATATCCGGATAAATGTTAGTCATCTGGTTGTAAGCCTTTAATCGTTAGATTAATAGATTTGTGGTTAAGTTTGACGATCAAGAGATCTAATTTTGCTTTTGTAGATATAACGAACATATTAATGCTCTTGTATCATATGAACTATATTTTTTCAATATTATCTACCTTTCTCATATCTATTTTATATCCAGAATGTATATCCATTTATATATCGCATCCGTATCAGATGTTAGCAAATATGAATATGAATTTTTCTTCTGAGGGCATATCGTATCCATATCCATCACGGAAGTAGATACATATGGTAAGTATCATATCCGAAATGTATCGAACCAGTATGCTCCCCTGTTAAGTAACTCATAAGTCCCTCTTTTAATGCGTTTGACCGAAATTTCTTTTATGGGATTTTCTGATATCAATCCCGTAAACTTTAATATTTTGAGATTATTTTCTCATATCATTGATTTTTTGTAAGGTACCCCAATTTTTATATTTTAATTGTTATTACTTACTCTTGATTGGAGAGATTAAACTGAAATAACTTATATAATGAGAGACCTAATAGCATTTTCAATGACTCAAGGGACTAACTTTCAAATAACTTATAAGAATTTGGAGAACTAATAGCAATTTCAACGATTTGAGGAACTAAGTTCAAAATATTGAAGATTTAAGTGACTAATATCTAAAGAATTTTTTTATTAAAGAGAAAACCTTCTTTTATCATTGGGTGTAGGCATGTTTGGCTATCCTCTATATTACCACAAAGTAGTTGATAGACCACTACTTTTAATTTAAAATAGTGGCTGCCTAATAGACTAGCGTGAAGGTTATGATCTCTTTCGAATATAGTATTTATCTTATCCTAATAAATCGAACTTTACATTTAAGAAGATAAATTACATCCATATATTAAACAATCAATATGATTGAATTAAAAGTAGCTCTCAATACGGTTTTCCCTTTTTTTTTTTTTTTGCAAAGGAGAGGATCTGAATCCATTTTATGGTCTCCAAAGAAAAGTGAAAAGAAGAAAAGTAGAAAAGAAGAACTCGTTTGTAAGCACAAGTCTTCGAGTCAGAATTTCTCCTTCCTCTTCGATTCTATCTTTTCAAGTCCTTCAATCTGTTTCTCCTTTGTGAAAATGTTGCCTTGATGTTTCTGTACTCTCTGCCTCCCTGCCAGTCATCCTGTACTCCAACTTTTGCCAGGTATTTATAAAATTTCCAATGCTGATTTCCAGTCCAGAAAATTCGTATCTTCTGTTGCTGCCTTGTTTACGCCCAGTAGGTTCCGTCATTTGCTCCAGCTTTCAACAGAAGATTTGTAGCCCATTATTTTAGCTTTAATTTGCCACAAGAATCACCTCAATCCGATTTGTAGTGAAGATTTGTAGTGAAGAAGTTATGCCAAAAATACTGGAGACAGGTTAGTCAAATACGAAAATATCTCAGAAAATATTTGACTTTGCTGAACTTGCTGATCCTCTTCCTTTATCTTCTCCTCAATTTGAAATTTTGAAAAGGTCTTTGAAATCTTCAAAATTATATTGAGATAAATATCTCAATATCTTCCTCTTTTATCTCCAAATCTTCTTTAATTGTGAAATCTGCTATATTTCTACAAAAGTGATAAAATCTCAATAATTCCACACTTTAAAAAGAATAACAGCGGAAATTAACAATTAAATTAATGCATTAAAACTATATAAAATCAGACCTTATCAATCGCTCCAAGTCGTTGTAATGAAATTCAGACTCGACCTTGACACCTTCATCTGAAGAATCTTCACCGATTCCTACATCAAGTCTCGATCTCGGAGAGGAACCAAATGAGGGAGATGAAGAGAGAGCAGAGGGAGGAAAGGGAGAGTGATGGTGGAAGAGGAAGAGGGAGTAGAGGGGGGAAGAGATGAGGTGGGATAGGAGAGGAGGAGGCTATTTTTCCAAATTTTGGAAAATAGGGGGTAGGCTATTTTTTCTATTTTCCAAAATTGGGTACCCTACCCCTAAAATAGGGGTAAAAAAATACCCTACCCTCTATTTTTCAAAATTTGGAAAATAGAGGGTAGGGTATTTTCCCCGCTCTATCTGAAATCATATGTCCTCGTCTCACTCAAGAATTAATCAAAGGACTCTTCATGCCATTGATCTATGGTAAGACAATAATCAGCATGGTGATATTAAAGCTTATTTTTCTTCCTTTTAAATGCAAAAGAATGCTATCTACTAGCATCTTACTGCTCTAAGTTTTGGAACGATAAACTCAAAGATTATCTAATGAAATTGGTATGCAATATCGACCCTATATAAGGAAAAAAATACCATACCCGCTATTTTCCAAATTTTGGAAAATAAAAATCAAGATTTGGGGTAATTTTATAAATATGGGAGATTTGAGGGGTTATATATGCAACACAATGCTTAATTTGCCGCTTAAATCTCGTTGTCGATGTTGAATAATGTCTTATTGGTTAAATTGATCACTTTTATGCTTTGTAGTCGATGCAGTAAATAATTATACCTTACTAAAGACACCTTGAACTTATTAGTAATCTAGCTAATAGAATATTGATGATGCACTAATAATTTTGATGTATTTTAAAACATTAAAAATAAATAAAACTAAAATCACATGAAGATTGCGTAAAGACCACAACAGGTGGACGAGGAAGTATCGATGAAGGCGGCCGTGGTATTTAATATCGCACTAAATGGATGTCAACCAATAGATCCATGCGACTCCTAAAGTTGATTTAATAGTTGATATCCTTTTGTAGCACATTTAATGTCATGTCTGTGGACCGTTTTATACTTTCTCTAGATGGTGAGCTCTTGTCTATCGAAGCTTTTAACCATTGATTGTGCTAAAATTTATATTTACATTAATCTATCTTTGAGATGTATGTCTGATATGTATCATATGCCAGCAAAAACTAATGAGCTCAATTATGAAAAATTTTGAAACATGCCTTTCTACTAGTACTTAATTTGGGATTGAATTCTAAAAATTAGGTGATTTGTTGGCCGTCACTGCTATGATTCTTAACTTTTGTTTAATAAAACAAAATACCGCTTCAAAAAGATATTTTATATTTGTTTATAGATTTGAGCCCTCCTCACTTTATGTCTTTATCCACGACACACACACACAAAATGGCAAAAAATAAATAAATAAAAGATATTTGCTTAGAAATTAGTGTAGGGTCTCTACAGAACTTATTGAGACACACAATGTGGGTAATCAGTTGATCACCATAAATGCTTTGAGGATGTCAGTCATACGTACAAACCAAGCAATCACCATAAATATATCTTGTGGTGTCAGTCATACGTGTCAACTATCTGGAAAAAGGATTTTTCTATATTAGTCCATAAACTTTGATATTTTAAAATGAATTCCTCAAATTATGAAAATTACTATTAGTCCCTTAAATCAAACCGTCAAATCATTGAAATTGCTATTACACCCTTCAAATCTTATGTTATTTTAAATATTAGTTCATCCAATTAAGAGTAGAACTAGGAATCATAGGAGCGAATTTGGAACAACTTATAAGACTATGGGGTTCTAATATCAATTTTAGTGATTTTGAGTAGCTTAATTTGTCTATGTTTGCTATTTGCACTCTTGGGTTTGGGACTAATTTCAAAATAAATTAAGACCTAACAATTGCAATGATTTGAATGATTAATTTCAAAATATGAAAGATATAAGGGACTAATACGAAAAGACCCTTAAAAATCTCACAAAACACGTTATTAATTCAAAAGAATATTAATTAATTAACGGGTCATGAACCATCAGCTGACGAGGACACGATCCGTCCACTAATCAAGAAGTTGAGGCTAAAAACTGCACCGAAAGCCTCAAAAATCCATTAAAAAATCAAAAGTAATTATCAATCAACAAAGCGTATCCCTCTACAAAACAAAACTAAAAAAGGGAGAAGTCTTAAAGCTGAAGAAGGAGGAGGAGGAGGACGAGGAAAACGATGAAAATAAAAGGAGTTACCTTTGCCGCTGCCGTGGAGGCTACGCTCCGCGGCCGCCGGCGGAAGCTACCGCCGCCTGAAGGCTCTCGCGTGGATCGTGCTCGTCTGCTGCTCGCCGGTGCTAATTCCTCTCATTTTCTCTCTTTTCCGCTAATTTTCGTCATTTTCTGTGTCTCCGCCTCGATCGCGAGAGCGAGGGTATCGAGATCGAAGAGGAGAAGCCGAGAAAGACGAAGGCGGGAGACTCCGAGCTCTTCTTCATCGGTATCTTGAAGATCAGCTGAAGCTCGTTATCGGATCTATCGATGATGATAGATTGTCGATTTGATCAACATCTCGTTGTATTATTTTTCCTTTTTTTGTGATTTTTAGTTGGAATTTTGCAGATTTTGGTAAATATTTGGTGTTGCTTCGGGGATTGGATTCCCGAGGAAGTATCTGTTCTTGTCTGATTTGGGGGAAAAGTAATTTCCCGACAAATTAGGAACACATGTAGTACGGGCATGACGCGGCTATTTGTGTGCGGCAACTCGGTGTAGATCTACTAGCGGATAAATAGATAGATGAATAAAAATAGATAGAGGTAATTCAAATAAATGTTGAGTAAAATTTCATGTTTATTCTTTGAATAATGCAAGGGTGAATTACTACAAATGTTGGTTTGATGAGGAGCTTGCATCTTGTAAGGCTATAGTGAGAGTATGTAATTTGTACGTGAAATTATTTCTTAACTCGTTTATTAGCGTTTATCATCTTTTTAATTCTTGTGAGAGAAGATGATTTTATTGCAATTTATTTAAAGATAGATGTTAATACCATTGAATAATGTATGGAATATATATTTGTAAAATTGGACATATGTACATGGTTTGTTGAATGAAGAAAGTAACATTGAAAAACTAGATATACTTGGTTTCTTGTCTTGTGAAGAAAGTATTATTGTACTGTAAAGTAATTACATGCTAAATGACTCAACCTCTTTATATTTCTTTTAAGGCCTGTTTGGTTGGTCGAAAAATTAAAGAAAACCAATATAAAACCTGAAGGAAGCCTCAAAAATAGTCACTTTCCTTCATTTTATGATGCTTGCAACGCAAAAAAGAAAATGAAAGGTGCAATGGAAATGCGTGCCACGTCATCTAAAACGGAAACTTGATTTTCTCTTCAAAAACTCCGAAATTAGCAGAAACTTCATTTTATTGAAATAAAAAATGAATTCAAAAGAAAATTTATTCACACATCAATTGCTTTTTTTTTTTCAATTTGAATTAAACTAAAGAAAATGATGAAAATTAATTATACCCCATGTTATTTGTGAAACAAATGCTAGAAATATTTTCCATAAAAATAAAGGTACCAAAATAGGTTTTTCTGTATGAAACATATTTCCTTATAATTATAGAAAACAACCAAACAGGATATCCAACTGCCACGTTAGAAGTGCAGCCCATTCAATGAAAACTTGTACAAAAGTATATAATTCAAACCCATTATATTTCTCTAACTTTTAGTTGGAGCTAGGAGAAAAAAAAATAATCGAAGCTATTACTTCAATCTTCATCACCGCAATTTAATAAAACTTATATGTAGTTCAACCCCAAAAGATGTCTCAACTTTTTAGCAGTTGGCGCTAGAAAAACTCAAAAGTTATTACTTTAAACAAAGCAGCTCCTGAATAAAAAGAAGCTATTTCATCTCAAATTCAAATGGAACTACCCATAAGGTACACACGCACATGAGAATATTACTTTTCATGCCTCTAGGAATCTCTCTCAATGAATTCAATGGTGTGCGACAGAGTAATTAATTAGATTCAGTGCCATACAACCCGATAATAAATATGTGAAATAAGAATAAGAAATCATGAAGTTAGGTGGTCAGATTCAAGAGTATCAAGTATTCATAGTGACTTATGAAATGGATTGATTAAAATTCGGATAGAAGTCCTTTAAGGAAGAGTGGTACGTCACTGGATCTTTCCCGTCAACTAAGTATTTGTGCTTAAAATGTTGTTAAAGAATGTCCTTAACATGGTACCTCTCATAACTAGAGGCCCAAAATATCCTTATTTAAGAAAATATTTGTATCTATTACGATACAAATATGATTGCTAAAATCGATATATGATAGGATATAGTTACGATATAAATATGTAGTGAAATATTTGGATCCGAAATATCCGGATAAATGTTAGTCATACAGGTTGTAAGCCTTTAATCATTAGATTAATAGATTTGTGGTTAAGTTTGACGATCAAGAGATCTAATTTTTGCTTTTGTAGATATAACGAACATATTAATGCTCTTGTATCATATGAACTATATTTTTTTCAATATTATCTACCTTTCTCATATCTATTTTATATCCGAATGTATATCCATTTATATATCTGCATCCGTATCCGATGTTAGCAAATATGAATATGAATTTTTCTTACTGAGGGCATATCTGTATCCATATCCATCACGGGAAGTAGATACACATATGGTAAGTATCATATCCGAGCTGTATCCGAACCGTATGCTCCCCTGTTCGTAACTCATAAGTCCCCTCTTTTAATGCACGTTTGACCGAAATTTCTTTTATGGGATTTTCTGATATCAATCCCGTAAACTTTAATATTTTGAGATTATTTTCTCATATCATTGATTTTTTTGTAAGGTACCCCAATTTTTATATTTTAATTGTTATTACTTACTCTTGATTGGAGAGATTAAACTGAAATAACTTATATAATGAGAGACCTAATAGCATTTTCAATGACTCAAGGGACTAACTTTCAAATAACTTATAAGAATTTGGAGAACTAATAGCAATTTCAACGATTTGAGGAACTAAGTTCAAAATATTGAAGATTTAAGTGACTAATATCTAAAGAATTTTTTTATTAAAGAGAAAACCTTCTTTTATCATTGGGTGTAGGCATGTTTGGCTATCCTCTATATTACCACAAAGTAGTTGATAGACCACTACTTTTAATTTAAAATAGTGGCTGCCTAATAGACTAGCGTGAAGGTTATGATCTCTTTCGAATATAGTATTTATCTTATCCTAATAAATCGAACTTTACATTTAAGAAGATAAATTACATCCATATATTAAACAATCAATATGATTGAATTAAAAGTAGCTCTCAATACGGTTTTCCCTTTTTTTTTTTTTTTGCAAAGGAGAGGATCTGAATCCATTTTATGGTCTCCAAATAAAAGAGAAAAGAAAAAGAAAAGAAGGGATTTGCAATCTATTTATCTATCCTATATACTATTCAGTGATGCTTGCCAATTTAGCAATTTTGTCTCTAAATACTATCTATCATGAAATCAGTACAAAATATAGGATTTCAATCTGTTGTCTACAACTCTAATGCAATCTGTTATAATATCGGGAAAAGCTTATTTCAGACGGTAGCGTACAAAATTGCAGGTCTGCATCAATATTCTGACGCACTGATAAAACTGAACTAGACTTACATTGCTACCCAGATTGAAGGCAGATTTTTAATTGGGGGAGAAAAAGAAAAATTAAAGAGACTGATACATTAGAAATGAGATTATACAAAATTTCCACACTCAAAGATAAATACAACCAGCAGCATAATCCAAGTGAAAATGGTTCCAACAAGCAATATCTACCTACTCTTAAAAGCAAATGTTCCACACTTTTTTTTTTTTTTTTTATAGGAAACTGCAGCTTTATTAGCAGTATGCACCTTCAGATTAACAAATTCCACGAAAGTCAATGGGAGAATGGTTAATTGTAGATAGGGCCCCTGTAGTTCTATTGTTACAGACAGACACCCTGAGTGAATTTTTTATTTTTATTTTTACTCATATCCTCAAGAGGTCTATTTGTCAAAAACAATTCTCTCTAAGGGTAAAAGAGGCTTTTTTTTCACTCAAGGGGTTCTATCTGCAACAATGAAACTACAGGGGGTATATCCACAATTAACCCATAGGAGAAAACTCAGTTAAGCAAATTGCAGCAAGTTAACAAGTAGGAAGAGACTGAGCAGAAGCCAAAGCAGAGATACTTGCTCCAGATTCACAATACCGCAAGTATGAACATCGCCCAGATGACCCAACGAGAAAACTCGGAGATGCTTTACTCGAGCTAGCATTATAGTGGTTCATAAATCTTGAACTGTGAGGAGAGGGCAAAGGAAGCCCCACAGAATATCCAGAAGCAGAAGCAGAAATACTTGCTCTAGATTCACAATGGCTCAAGTATGAACATTGACCAGATGACCCAACAAGATAACTCGGAGATGCGTTGCTTGAATATCTTAACCCCGCAGACCTTTGAGATGGTGTATTCCTAAGATCTACAAAGCTTGGTTTATATGTATGCCAGAGGTATTATTATAGGAACTATATGAGTTAACCATATTATGAGCACTAGACAATGAATGATTACGAGAAGCAGAGGGAGGAAAGGGAGAGTGATGGTGGAAGAGGAAGAGGGAGTAGAGGGGGGAAGAGATGAGGTGGGATAGGAGGAGGAGGCTATTTTTCCAAATTTTGGAAAATAGGGGGTAGGCTATTTTTTCTATTTTCCAAAATTGGGTACCCTACCCTTGGTGGCCCTACCCTCTATTTTTCAAAAATTTGGAAAATAGAGGGTAGGGTATTTTTTCCCCGCTCTATCTGAAATCATATGTCCTCGTCTCACTCAAGAATTAATCAAAGGACTCTTCATGCCATTGATCTATGGTAAGACAATAATCAGCATGACAGGTGATATTAAAGCTTATTTTTCTTCCTTTTTAAATGCAAAAGAATGCTATCTACTAGCATCTTACTGCTCTAAGTTTTGGAACGATAAACTCAAAGATTATCTAATGAAATTGGTATGCAATATCGGACCCCTATATAAGGAAAAAAAATACCATACCCGCTATTTTCCAAATTTTGGAAAATAAAAAATCAAGATTTGGGGGTAATTTTATAAATATGGGAGATTTGAGGGGTTATATATGCAACACAATGCTTAATTTGCCGCTTAAATCTCGTTGTCGGTGACTGAATATGTCTTATTGGTTAAATTGATCACTTTTTATGATTGTAGTCGTCTGAGTAAATAATTATACCTTACTGCTAAAGACTTGCACTGAACTTATTAGTAATCTAGCTAATAGAATATTGATGATGCACTAATAATTTTGATGTATTTTAAAACATTAAAAAATAAATAAAAACTAAAATCACATGAAGATTGCGCGTAAAGACCCAACCCAGGTGGACGAGGAAGATCTGAGGCAAGGTAATCTACAGATTTAATACGCACTAAATGGATGTCAACCAATGATCCACGCACAAATCCTAAAGTTCAATGATTTAATAGTTGATATCCTTTGCCAACATTTAATGTCATGCACTACTAACCGCTTTTATACTTTCTAGATGGACGAGCTCTTGTCTAAAGCTTTTAACCATTGATTGTGCTTTAAAATTTATATTTACATTAATGCTATCTTTGAGATGTATGTCTTGATATGTATCATATGCCAGAAAAACTAATGAGCTCAATTATGAAAAATTTTGAAACATGCCTTTCTACTAGTACTTAATTTGGGATTGAATTCTAAAAATTAGGTGATTTGTTGGCCGTCACTGCTATGATTCTTAACTTTTGTTTAATAAAACAAAATACCGCTTCAAAAAGATATTTTATATTTGTTTATAGATTTGAGCCCTCCTCACTTTATGTCTTTATCCACGACACACATACACAAAAATGGCAAAAAATAAATAAATAAAAGATATTTGCTTAGAAATTAGTGTAGGGTCTCTACAGAACTTATTGAGACACACAATGTGGGTAAGATCAGTTGATCACCATAAATGCTTTGAGGATGTCAGTCATACGTACAAACCAAGCAATCACCATAAATATATCTTGTGGTGTCAGTCATACGTGTCAACTATCTGGAAAAAGGATTTTTCTATATTAGTCCATAAACTTTGATATTTTAAAATGAATTCCTCAAATTATGAAAATTACTATTATGTCCCTTAAACAAACCGTCAATCATTGAAATTGCTATTACACCCTTCAAATCTTATGTTATTTTAAAAATTAGTTCATCCAATTAAGAGTAGAACTAGGAATCATAGGAGCGAATTTGGAACAACTTATAAGACTATGGGGTTCTAATATCAATTTTAGTGATTTTGAGTAGCTTAATTTGTCTATGTTTGCTATTTGCACTCTTGGGTTTGGGACTAATTTCAAAATAAATTAAGACCTAACAGCAATTGCAATGATTTGAATGATTAATTTCAAAATATGAAAGATATAAGGGACTAATACGAAAAGACCCTTAAAATCTCACAGACAAAACACGTTATTAATTCAAAAGAATATTAATTAATTAACGGGTCATGAACCATCAGCTGACGAGGACACGATCCGTCCACTAATCAAGAAGTTGAGGCTAAAACTGCACCGAAAGCCTCAAAAATCCATTAAAAATCAAAAGTAATTATCAATCAACGCCAAGCGTATCCCTCTACAAAACAAAACTAAAAAAACTATATGAGTTAACCATATTATGAGCACTAGACAATGAATGATTACGAGAAGCTGAGGGGATCCAGGGAGGCAGGAGTATCGATACGGGTGGGGATGAGGAGGCAATTGGTATTGATGGAGATGACGCTAAAGATGAACGGCAAGATAGTAAATTGACGGATGATGGAGTTGGGGCACCGGAGGAAAGTAACGGAGTAGATTCTGAGGCTGGAGGGATGTTAATGCTTGTCCTGGCATCTCGTTTGCACACAGGGCAAAATGTTCTCCATGCTGTGAGCCAGGAATCGACGCAAATTGCGTGGAACTCTGAAAACAATTCAAAATATAGTGTCAATATAAACCAGCAAATGACTGAACAAATGGAATAAATATAGAATATAGGGTTAATTAGCATACTCCTGTAGTATCGCTGTTTCAGACTTACTACCCCTGTAACTTCATTGTTGTAGATAGACCCCTGGCTTAAACCTTTCTTTGACTGTTTTACCCTTAAATAGACTCACTAATTTACCCAGGGACAACATCTCCCAAAATTTCTGAGAGAGTAAAAGAGTCAAAAAAAAAAGACAGAGAGAGAGAGAAAGCAACAACCCAGGGATCTATCTGCAACAATAAAACTACAGGGGTAGTAAGGTCAAAACAACGATATTACTGGGGTCTATGTGCAATTAATAACGTATATACAATTGGGCTTACAGGTCATATATAAAATTAGTTCTATAGCATCCAAGAATTACACGAGAATAATGAGCTATTAGCCCAAAGCTCACTGGAGAATCATCAAGTGACCTAATAGCTCAAATCATCAAATCCTTATTATCAGGAAAAGTGCACAACTTTGCCATCATTCTTCCAGACGATCCCCAGTTATTTTTCTTTTTCTTTTTATTTTTGGGCTGAATTCTAGTTCCTCTCCTCTTGCTGTCTGCAATGCCTTTTCTATGCTAGTCCGTACCATCCAATATGCCACAGGTAATGCTTAATTACTTACTGACTTCTCTGTATGCCATGGGAGTTTGTCTCAATGTTTTCTCAAAATGTCAATAAAGTGGGCATCATTACTCATCATTAGCAAATAACAAGTCTCTTTGACTTAAAATACATCATAGAAACCTTAACAGTGTCCATCTACTTGATGCAGGTAATTGGAATTCTCATACAAATACCATTATCAAGGCTAATATTGTTGATTGTATCATATCATTTTGTGCATTTTTGCAAGTTACAAAAATTAGCAGGATACAGCGTCAATAGAGCAGATAATTTGCCAATAGCATCAGTAATACGTTATGGTACAGATCCAGTTTGTGTTCAGTTTCTTGCATATGCACTTAAGCATATCACCCACCCAAAATGCATCTCATTACTGCATATCTGATACTAACTCGGATGAAATATTTTAGACTTTGTGTACCGATAGTGAAAAAAAAAAGTGTCCTTAAACTAATGGTAAGACTTAGAACTATAGATCATCAATAGTAAGGAGATGAAGGATTCTTATATGGATGGGTAACAGGGAGAGTATATCTAAATATAGGGAAACAATAATGGCGATTGACATGGAAAAGGGTACATACTGTGACAACATGGTAGAATTCGAAGCTTTTCTCCAGTACTATAGTCTTCGAGGCAAATAGCACATGCGCTTGAAGTACAATTGTCTTCTAAAACAGTTGTGAATCTCTCACTCGGCATTGCTTTCACCAAACGACGACTCATCCCATGGAACTCTTCAACCTGAGAAGCTCTCCATCTTTCACGCCTTGTGTGGTGTTTACATACAAAAAAGCATGTAGCCAGCGCAGCAAACATGGCAAGTAGTGATATGAAAGAAACAACCATTATAGACCATGGTGTGTTTTCAAAGGTTGGTAAGATCCATGTCTCAACATCAGTATCACCTGCGTACTTTTTCAGTACCTTGCCAGAGGCTCTGGATACAAAAACAGCATGTATTTTGACGACATCTGGAGTTCCTCCCACTGAATAGCTCCATAGTGAAATTCAAGTTAGTTTTTCGGTATCAGAAAGCAAATTCTGACTGTAAAATAGAATAACTAGGCTTGACAGAAATGCTAGTAGAAAAGTAAATTTAACCTACAATAGCTCCTATTATTAATTCATAACAGTAAAAGTTTTCACTTCCCTTGTAACAAGTCAAATAAAGAACTGCATGAATGCACGTCGAACATTTCTTTGTTTATGATATAATAACTAATAGATCAGACTTATGACGGTATGCAAGAGATTGACAGATAATCCATCTTGCTGTATGTTCTAAGTGAGCAACATAAGCTTCACATGCACATAACAGTTATTTTTCAAATTTAATATAAAGCATTTATTAAGATGGAAACAAATAGACGGTAATAATGGTATGGTTAGGGGTAAAAGTGAGTAACGTGAGAAAGGTGGAGCAGCTGAGAGCCTAGGATTTAGAACAGTCTCAAGTCTCCTACGACTTAAAATAGAAGGCCAGGCTCCTTTCAGTATTAGGAGGGTCAGCACAAGATAGATGAAGTATTTGAACTAAAATTAGTTGAACTGAATTTGGAATTGGACAGGTTGGATCAAATTATTCAATTTGCATAGCCTTCAACTGCATTCATGGTGCAAAGTAATGGATCAGGTCTCCGCCTTCTCTATCTCTGAACACCAGAAGCTAAAGCAAGCTATGAATTAACTAGCCAGGTTAAGTCAGTTAGTCAAGTTCCTCAGCGTAAATCACAGTAAAAAAGGGTTAAGTGTCCAACATTTCCCTATTGGAGTGTGGGGGGTGTGGACAAAGAATTTTGCAAAAATTTGTACTAGCATGCATGATTAATATATTTCATTATATCGCAGAGAACCCATCACTCTCCTCTCGCTTCTGCCTCGACCGACCTCTCTATTTTCTCTCTCCAGTCCTCATGCTCAGATGCTCTGAAGAAGAACTCCATGGGGCTGGCCGGTCATCTCCTGCTCCTAAGTCAGCAAGCTAAGTCCCCAACTCCCACCCACCAACAAGGTAAAATCGAAATTCCTCAGGATCTTAAAACCCTAATTGCTTCACCGTTGATTGTGAATGATTTTCTTATTAGTTTAAATCTCAATTGACCTTTTGATTGAAGAAAGTATTATTGTACTGTAAAGTAATTACATGCTAAATGACTCAACCTCTTTATATTTCTTTTAAGGCCTGTTTGGTTGGTCGAAAAATTAAAGAAAACCAATATAAAACCTGAAGGAAGCCTCAAAAATAGTCACTTTCCTTCATTTTATGATGCTTGCAAAAAAAAATGAAAGGTGCATGGAAAATGCGTGCCACGTCATCTAAAACGGAAACTTGATTTCTCTTCAAAAACTCCGAAATTAGCAGAAACTTCATTTTATTGAAATAAAAAATGAATTCAAAAGAAAATTTATTCACACATCAATTGCTTTCTTTTTTTTCAATTTGAATTAAACTAAAGAAAATGATGAAAATTAATTATACCCCATGTTATTTGTGAAACAAATGCTAGAAATATTTTCCATAAAAATAAAGGTACAAAAATAGGTTTTTCTATGGAAACATATTTCCTTATAATTATAGAAAACAACCAAACAGGATATCCAACTGCCACGTTAGAAGTGCAGCCCATTCAATGAAAACTTGTACAAAAGTATATAATTCAAACCCATTATATTTCTCTAACTTTTAGTTGGAGCTAGGGAGAAAAAAAATAATCGAAGCTATTACTTCAATCTTCATCACCGCAATTTAATAAAACTTATATGTAGTTCAACCCCAAAAGATGTCTCAACTTTTTAGCAGTTGGCGCTAGAAAAACTCAAAAGTTATTACTTTAAACAAAGCAGCTCCTGAATAAAAAGAAGCTATTTCATCTCAAATTCAAATGGAACTACCCATAAGGTACACACGCACGTGAGAATATTACTTTTCATGCCTCTAGGAATCTCTCAATGAATTCAATGGTGTGCGACGGAGTAATTAATTAGATTCAGTGCCATACAACCCGATAATAAATATGTGAAATAAGAATAAGAAATCATGAAGTTAGGTGGTCAGATTCAGAGAAAGTATCAGTCTATAGGTACTTATGTGGATCCTATCAGAAAAATTCGAATCAGGATCCAAGTATTGTGTCACATGTCTAAATTCAAATGTATTTGTGCTTAAAATGTTGTTAAAGGCAATGTCCTTTTAACATGGTACCTCTCATAACTAGAGCTGCCCAAAATATCCTTATTTAAGAAAATATTTGTATCTATTACGATACAAATATGATTGCTAAAATCAATATATGATAGGATATAGTTACGGATATAAATATGTAGTGAAATATTTGGATCGAAATATCCGGATAAATGTTAGTCATCTGATTGTAAGCCTTTAATCATTAGATTAATAGATTTGTGGTTAAGTTTGACGATCAAGAGATCTAATTTTGCTTTTGTAGATATAACGAACATATTAATGCTCTTGTATCATATGAACTATATTTTTTCAATATTATCTACCTTTCTCATATCTATTTTATATCCAGAATGTATATCCATTTATATATGCATCCGTATCCAGATGTTAGCAAATATGAATATGAATTTTTCTTACCGGGGGCATATCGTATCCATATCCATCACGGAAGTAGATACATATATGGTAAGTATCATATCCAAATGTATCCGAACAGTATGCTCCCTTTGTACTCATAAGTCCCTCTTTTTGCCTTGTTTGAAAAATTTCTTTTATGGGATTTTCTGATATCAATCCGTAAACTTTAATATTTTGAGATTATTTTCTCATATCATTGATTTTTTGTAAGGTACCCCAATTTTATATTTTAATTGTTATTACTTACTCTTGATTGGAGAGATTAAACTGAAATAACTTATATAATGAGAGACCTAATAGCATTTTCAATGACTCAAGGGACTAACTTTCAAATAACTTATAAGAATTTGGAGAACTAATAGCAATTTCAACGATTTGAGGAACTAAGTTCAAAATATTGAAGATTTAAGTGACTAATATCTAAAGAATTTTTTTATTAAAGAGAAAACCTTCTTTTATCATTGGGTGTAGGCATGTTTGGCTATCCTCTATATTACCACAAAGTAGTTGATAGACCACTACTTTTAATTTAAAATAGTGGCTGCCTAATAGACTAGCGTGAAGGTTATGATCTCTTTCGAATATAGTATTTATCTTATCCTAATAAATCGAACTTTACATTTAAGAAGATAAATTACATCCATATATTAAACAATCAATATGATTGAATTAAAAGTAGCTCTCAATACGGTTTCCCTTTTTTTTTTTTTGCAAAGGAGAGGATCTGAATCCATTTTATGGTCTCCAAATAAAAGAGAAAAGAAAAAGAAAAGAAGGGATTTGCAATCTATTTATCTATCCTATATACTATTCAGTGATGCTTGCCAATTTAGCAATTTTGTCTCTAAATACTATCTATCATGAAATCAGTACAAAATATAGGATTTCAAGCTGTTGTCTACAACTCTAATGCAATCTGTTATAATATCGGGAAAAGCTTATTTCAGACGGTAGCGTACAAAATTGCAGGTCTGCATCAATATTCTGACGCACTGATAAAACTGAACTAGACTTACATTGCTACCCAGATTGAAGGCAGATTTTTAATTGGGGAGAAAAAGAAAAGAAATTAAAGAGACTGATACATTAGAAATGAGATTATACAAAATTTCCACACTCAAAGATAAATACAACCAGCAGCATAATCCAAGTGAAAATGGTTACAACAAGCAATATCTACCTACTCTTAAAAGCAAATGTTCCACACTTTTTTTTTTTTAAACTGCAGCTTTATTAGCAGTATGCACCTTCAGATTAACAAATTCCACGAAAGTCAATGGGAGAATGGTTAATTGTAGATAGGGCCTGTAGTTCTATTGTTACAGACAGACACCCTGAGTGAATTTTTTATTTTATTTTTACTCATATCCTCAAGAGGTCTATTTGTCAAAAACAATTCTCTCTAAGGGTAAAAGAGGCTTTTTTCACTCAAGGGTTCTATCTGCAACAATGAAACTACAGGGGGTATATCCACAATTAACCCATAGGAGAAAACTCAGTTAAGCAAATTGCAGCAAGTTAACAAGTAGGAAGAGACTGAGCAGAAGCCAAAGCAGAGATACTTGCTCCAGATTCACAATACCGCAAGTATGAACATCGCCCAGATGACCCAACGAGAAAACTCGGAGATGCTTTACTCGAGCTAGCATTATAGTGGTTCATAAATCTTGAACTGTGAGGAGAGGGCAAAGGAAGCCCCACAGAATATCCAGAAGCAGAAGCAGAAATACTTGCTCTAGATTCACAATGGCTCAAGTATGAACATTGACCAGATGACCCAACAAGATAACTCGGAGATGCGTTGCTTGAATATCTTAACCCCGCAGACCTTTGAGATGGTGTATTCCTAAGATCTACAAAGCTTGGTTTATATGTATGCCAGAGGTATTATTATAGGAACTATATGAGTTAACCATATTATGAGCACTAGACAATGAATGATTACGAGCTGAGGGATCCAGGGAGGCAGGAGTATCGATCGGTGGGGATGAGGAGGCAATTGGTATTGATGGAGATGGCGCTAAAGATGAACGGCAAGATAGTAAATTGACGGATGATGGAGTTGGGGCACCGGAGGAAAGTAACGGAGTAGATTCTGAGGCTGGAGGGATGTTAATGCTTGTCCTGGCATCTCGTTTGCACACAGGGCAAAATGTTCTCCATGCTGTGAGCCAGGAATCGAGCGAAATGCGTGGAACTCTGAAAACAATTCAAAATATAGTGTCAATATAAACCAGCAAATGACTGAACAAATGGAATAAATATAGAATATAGGGTTAATTAGCATACTCCTGTAGTATCGCTGTTTCAGACTTACTACCCCTGTAACTTCATTGTTGTAGATAGACCCCTGGCTTAAACCTTTCTTTGACTGTTTTACCCTTAAATAGACTCACTAATTTACCCAGGGACAACATCTCCCAAAATTTCTGAGAGGGTAAAAGAGTCAAAAAAAAGACAGAGAGAGAGAAAGCAACAACCCAGGGGATCTATCTGCAACAATAAAACTACAGGGGGTAGTAAGGTCAAAACAACGATATTACTGGGGGTCTATGTGCAATTAATAACGTATATACAATTGGGCTTACAGGTCATATATAAAATTAGTTCTATAGCATCCAAGAATTACACGAGAATAATGAGCTATTAGCCCAAAGCTCACTGGAGAATCATCAAGTGACCTAATAGCTCAAATCATCAAATCCTTATTATCAGGAAAAGTGCACAACTTTGCCATCATTCTTCCAGACGATCCCCCAGTTATTTTTCTTTTTTCTTTTTATTTTTTTGGGCTGAATTCTAGTTCCTCTCCTCTTGCTGTCTGCAATGCCTTTTCTATGCTAGTCCGTACCATCCAATATGCCACAGGTAATGCTTAATTACTTACTGACTTCTCTGTATGCCATGGGAGTTTGTCTCAATGTTTTCTCAAAATGTCAATAAAGTGGGCATCATTACTCATCATTAGCAAATAACAAGTCTCTTTGACTTAAAATACATCATAGAAACCTTAACAGTGTCCATCTACTTGATGCAGGTAATTGGAATTCTCATACAAATACCATTATCAAGGCTAATATTGTTGATTGTATCATATCATTTTGTGCATTTTTTGCAAGTTACAAAAAATTAGCAGGATACAGCGTCAATAGAGCAGATAATTTGCCAATAGCATCAGTAATACGTTATGGTACAGATCCAGTTTGTGTTCAGTTTCTTGCATATGCACTTAAGCATATCACCCACCCAAAATGCATCTCATTACTGCATATCTGATACTAACTCGGATGAAATATTTTAGACTTTGTGTACCGATAGTGAAAAAAAAGTGTCCTTAAACTAATGGTAAGACTTAGAACTATAGATCATCAATAGTAAGGAGATGAAGGATTCTTATATGGATGGGTAACAGGGAGAGTATATCTAAATATAGGAAACAATAATGGCGATTGACATGGAAAAGGGTACATACTGTGACAACATGGTAGAATTCGAAGCTTTTCTCCAGTACTATAGTCTTCGGGCATAGCATCGCTTGAAGTACAATTGTCTTCTAAAACAGTTGTGAATCTCTCACTCGGCATTGCTTTCACCAAACGACGACTCATCCCATGGAACTCTTCAACCTGAGAAGCTCTCCATCTTTCACGCCTTGTGTGGTGTTTACATACAAAAAGCATGTAGCCAGCGCAGAAACATGGCAAGTAGTGATATGAAAGAAACAACCATTATAGACCATGGTGTGTTTTCAAAGGTTGGTAAGATCCATGTCTCAACATCAGTATCACCTGCGCATTTTTCAGTACCTTGCCAGAGGCTCTGGATACAAAACAGCATGTATTTTGGCGACATCTGGAGTTCCTCCCACTGAATAGCTCCATAGTGAAATTCAAGTTAGTTTTTCGGTATCAGAAAGCAAATTCTGACTGTAAAATAGAATAACTAGGCTTGACAGAAATGCTAGTAGAAAAGTAAATTTAACCTACAATAGCTCCTATTATTAATTCATAACAGTAAAAGTTTTCACTTCCCTTGTAACAAGTCAAATAAAGAACTGCATGAATGCACGTCGAACATTTCTTTGTTTATGATATAATAACTAATAGATCAGACTTATGACGGTATGCAAGAGATTGACAGATAATCCATCTTGCTGTATGTTCTAAGTGAGCAACATAAGCTTCACATGCACATAACAGTTATTTTTCAAATTTAATATAAAGCATTTATTAAGATGGAAACAAATAGACGGTAATAATGGTATGGTTAGGGGTAAAAGTGAGTAACGTGAGAAAGGTGGAGCAGCTGAGAGCCTAGGATTTAGAACAGTCTCGAAGTCTCCTACGCACTTAAAATAGAAGGCCAGGCTCCTTTCAGTATTAGGAGGGTCAGCACAAGATAGATGAAGTATTTGAACTAAAATTAGTTGAACTGAATTTGGAATTGGACAGGTTGGATCAAATTATTCAATTTGCATAGCCTTCAACTGCATTCATGGTGCAAAGTAATGGATCAGGTCTCCGCCTTCTCTATCTCTGAACACCAGAAGCTAAAGCAAGCTATGAATTAACTAGCCAGGTTAAGTCAGTTAGTCAAGTTCCTCAGCGTAAATCACAGTAAAAAAGGGTTAAGTGTCCAACATTTCCCTATTGGAGTGTGGGGGGTGTGGACAAAGAATTTTGCAAAAATTTGTACTAGCATGCATGATTAATATATTTCATTATATCGCAGAGAACCCATCACTCTCCTCTCGCTTCTCGCCCTCGACCGACCTCTCTATTTTCTCTCTCCAGTCCTCATGCTCAGATGCTCTCGAAGAAGAACTCCATGGGGGCGTCGCCGGTCATCTCCTGCTCCTAAGTCAGCAAGCTAAGTCCCCCAACTCCCACCCACCAACAAGGTAAAATCGAAATTCCTCAGGATCTTAAAACCCTAATTGCTTCACCGTTGATTGTGAATGATTTTCTTATTAGTTTAAATCTCAATTGACCTTTTGATTGATGCAAGGATGAGACACTAAATTGTTATCTAATTATCAATTTTGCTAGGGATTTAAGTTTTAATTGGTTGGTGCAAGTGGCACATTCAAAACCCTAATTTTTAGAGTTTAGGCTAATTTCTAAGAGGTTAAATAAATGGAACCTTTTCTATAAATTGGAACCTATAGCTTTTATTTTCCATGATGAACCTCTTCAATCTCTTGATGAACCTGTAGCTTTAATTTTTCAATTTTCTATAAATTGGAACCTTATTCTAATTTATAGAAATTTGAAAAATAAAAGCTGCAGGTTATAAGTTTATTGAAGTTTTATTTCTAATTGATATTTGACACTTGACAGGTTCATCATGAGACTGTACTCAAGTTATAATTTTTTTCCTTAATTTTTAATATTGTTTGAAATAAGTTTCTACGGTATAACTTATAGCATATTGTTAATTTCTCAGGTCTTCTAAGGACTGTATTTGTTATTGTGGTTATGGGAAAACCAACTACAATTGATAATTTTTTTAAAAGGAAATTTCTTCCGCAACCAATACATAGTCAACAAAATGTTACTCCAAATCCAAAAACTCTAGTTGTTGACCGCCCTCTAAAAGTTCAAAGATCTCAACTTGAAAAGGTTGATCTTCTTCTTTAGAGCATGATTTGGGATTGCACCCACCAATATGGGACTATGATGTAAACCAACAAGATGACATTCGTCGCTATTATCTAAGAGCCGGTCCATATCAATTGAAACTTCTAACTTATCCCCTATCCAGTTCAGAGAAACATCGTCGTCATTTTTATCGTTCTTGGTTTGCATTATTTCCATTATGGCTTGAATATTCTTCATCTAGTGATGCAACTTTTTGCTTACATTGTTATCTTTGTAACAAGCCAAATGGATGCATCGAACATACTACATTTGTTAGTGGAGACTTTAGAACTTGGAAGAAAGTCAAAGATGGAGAAAATTGTGCGTTTCTACGGCATATCAGAAAAGACCCTAACTCATTCCATAAAAGAGCTGTAAAAGCAAGCAATGATCTAATAAATGCTTCTCAACATATCGAGAAGTTAATGGAAAAGCACTCTTCCGAACAAGTTGAAATTAATCGGCAACGACTTCAAGTATCAATTGACGTAGTTCAATGGCTTACGTTTCAAGCTTGTGCTTTCCGTAGTCACAATGAAAGTGTGAATTCTCTCAATTGTGACAACTTTATAGAACTTATAAAGTTGTTGGCCTTTTACAATAAAAAAGTCTTGGATGTTATTTTAGAGAATGCTCCGCAATGCCTCTTATACATCATCACAAATTAAAAGGAAATTCTTCATGTCTTTTCTTGCAAAGCTAAAAGAGATTCGAGAGGAATTGGCGATGCAAAATTTTGCATCATTATCGATGATCTCGTGACAAGTCAAAAAGAGCAAATGGCCATCATTTTGAGATTTGTGGTTAAGTTTGACGATCAAGAGATCTAATTTTGTTTGAGATATAACGAACATATTAATGCTCTTGTATCATATGAACTATATTTTTCAATATTATCTACCTTTCTCATATCTATTTTATATCCGAATGTATATCCATTTATATATCCGCATCCGTATCCATGTTAGCAAATATGAATATGAATTTTTCTACCGAGGGCATATCTGTATCCATATCCATCACGGGAAGTAGATACATATATGGTAAGTATCATATCCGAGCTGTATCCGAACCGTATGCTCCCCTGTTCGTAACTCATAAGTCCCCTCAATGACGCTTGACCGAATTTCTTTTATGGGATTTTCTGATATCAACTCAGAACTTTAATATTTTGAGATTATTCTCATATCATTGATTTTTTGTAAGGTACCCCAATTTTTATATTTTAATTGTTATTACTTACTCTTGATTGGAGAGATTAAACTGAAATAACTTATATAATGAGAGACCTAATAGCATTTTCAATGACTCAAGGGACTAACTTTCAAATAACTTATAAGAATTTGGAGAACTAATAGCAATTTCAACGATTTGAGGAACTAAGTTCAAAATATTGAAGATTTAAGTGACTAATATCTAAAGAATTTTTTTATTAAAGAGAAAACCTTCTTTTATCATTGGGTGTAGGCATGTTTGGCTATCCTCTATATTACCACAAAGTAGTTGATAGACCACTACTTTTAATTTAAAATAGTGGCTGCCTAATAGACTAGCGTGAAGGTTATGATCTCTTTCGAATATAGTATTTATCTTATCCTAATAAATCGAACTTTACATTTAAGAAGATAAATTACATCCATATATTAAACAATCAATATGATTGAATTAAAAGTAGCTCTCAATACGGTTTTCCTTTTTGCAAAGGAGAGGATCTGAATCCATTTTATGGTCTCCAAATAAAAGAGAAAAGAAAAGAAAAGAAGGGATTTGCAATCTATTTATCTATCCTATATACTATTCAGTGATGCTTGCCAATTTAGCAATTTTGTCTCTAAATACTATCTATCATGAAATCAGTACAAAATATAGGATTTCAAGCTGTTGTCTACAACTCTAATGCAATCTGTTATAATATCGGGAAAAGCTTATTTCAGACGGTAGCGTACAAAATTGCAGGTCTGCATCAATATTCTGACGCACTGATAAAACTGAACTAGACTTACATTGCTACCCAGATTGAAGGCAGATTTTTAATTGGGGGAGAAAAAGAAAAAGAAATTAAAGAGACTGATACATTAGAAATGAGATTATACAAAATTTCCACACTCAAAGATAAATACAACCAGCAGCATAATCCAAGTGAAAATGGTTACAACAAGCAATATCTACCTACTCTTAAAAGCAAATGTTCCACACTTTTTTTTTTTTTTTTTATAGGAAACTGCAGCTTTATTAGCAGTATGCACCTTCAGATTAACAAATTCCACGAAAGTCAATGGGAGAATGGTTAATTGTAGATAGGGCCCTGTAGTTCTATTGTTACAGACAGACACCCTGAGTGAATTTTTATTTTTATTTTTACTCATATCCTCAAGAGGTCTATTTGTCAAAAACAATTCTCTCTAAGGGTAAAAGAGGCTTTTTTCACTCAGGGGTTCTATCTGCAACAATGAAACTACAGGGGGTATATCCACAATTAACCCATAGGAGAAAACTCAGTTAAGCAAATTGCAGCAAGTTAACAAGTAGGAAGAGACTGAGCAGAAGCCAAAGCAGAGATACTTGCTCCAGATTCACAATACCGCAAGTATGAACATCGCCCAGATGACCCAACGAGAAAACTCGGAGATGCTTTACTCGAGCTAGCATTATAGTGGTTCATAAATCTTGAACTGTGAGGAGAGGGCAAAGGAAGCCCCACAGAATATCCAGAAGCAGAAGCAGAAATACTTGCTCTAGATTCACAATGGCTCAAGTATGAACATTGACCAGATGACCCAACAAGATAACTCGGAGATGCGTTGCTTGAATATCTTAACCCCGCAGACCTTTGAGATGGTGTATTCCTAAGATCTACAAAGCTTCGGTTTATATGTATGCCAGAGGTATTATTATAGGAACTATATGAGTTAACCATATTATGAGCACTAGACAATGAATGATTACGAGAAGCTGAGGGGATCCAGGGAGGCAGGAGTATCGATACGGGTGGGGATGAGGAGGCAATTGGTATTGATGGAGATGACGCTAAAGATGAACGGCAAGATAGTAAATTGACGGATGATGGAGTTGGGGCACCGGAGGAAAGTAACGGAGTAGATTCTGAGGCTGGAGGGATGTTAATGCTTGTCCTGGCATCTCGTTTGCACACAGGGCAAAATGTTCTCCATGCTGTGAGCCAGGAATCGACGCAAATTGCGTGGAACTCTGAAAACAATTCAAAATATAGTGTCAATATAAACCAGCAAATGACTGAACAAATGGAATAAATATAGAATATAGGGTTAATTGCGCATACTCCCTGTAGTATCGCTGTTTCAGACTTACTACCCCTGTAACTTCATTGTTGTAGATAGACCCCTGGCTTAAACCTTTCTTTGACTGTTTTACCCTTAAATAGACTCACTAATTTACCCAGGGACAACATCTCCCAAAATTTCTGAGAGGGTAAAAGAGTCAAAAAAAAAAAAGACAGAGAGAGAGAGAGAAAGCAACAACCCAGGGGATCTATCTGCAACAATAAAACTACAGGGGGTAGTAAGGTCAAAACAACGATATTACTGGGGGTCTATGTGCAATTAATAACGTATATACAATTGGGCTTACAGGTCATATATAAAATTAGTTCTATAGCATCCAAGAATTACACGAGAATAATGAGCTATTAGCCCAAAGCTCACTGGAGAATCATCAAGTGACCTAATAGCTCAAATCATCAAATCCTTATTATCAGGAAAAGTGCACAACTTTGCCATCATTCTTCCAGACGATCCCCCAGTTATTTTTCTTTTTTCTTTTTATTTTTGGGCTGAATTCTAGTTCCTCTCCTCTTGCTGTCTGCAATGCCTTTTCTATGCTAGTCCGTACCATCCAATATGCCACAGGTAATGCTTAATTACTTACTGACTTCTCTGTATGCCATGGGAGTTTGTCTCAATGTTTTCTCAAAATGTCAATAAAGTGGGCATCATTACTCATCATTAGCAAATAACAAGTCTCTTTGACTTAAAATACATCATAGAAACCTTAACAGTGTCCATCTACTTGATGCAGGTAATTGGAATTCTCATACAAATACCATTATCAAGGCTAATATTGTTGATTGTATCATATCATTTTGTGCATTTTTGCAAGTTACAAAAATTAGCAGGATACAGCGTCAATAGAGCAGATAATTTGCCAATAGCATCAGTAATACGTTATGGTACAGATCCAGTTTGTGTTCAGTTTCTTGCATATGCACTTAAGCATATCACCCACCCAAAATGCATCTCATTACTGCATATCTGATACTAACTCGGATGAAATATTTTAGACTTTGTGTACCGATAGTGAAAAAAAAGTGTCCTTAAACTAATGGTAAGACTTAGAACTATAGATCATCAATAGTAAGGAGATGAAGGATTCTTATATGGATGGGTAACAGGGAGAGTATATCTAAATATAGGGAAACAATAATGGCGATTGACATGGAAAAGGGTACATACTGTGACAACATGGTAGAATTAAGCTTTTCTCCAGTACTATAGTCTTCGAGGCAAATAGCACATGCTTGAAGTACAATTGTCTTCTAAAACAGTTGTGAATCTCTCACTCGGCATTGCTTTCACCAAACGACGACTCATCCCATGGAACTCTTCAACCAGAAGCTCTCCATCTTTCACCTTGTGTGGTGTTTACATACAAAAGCATGTAAAGAGCAAACATGCAGCAAGTAGTGATATGAAAGAAACAACCATTATAGACCATGGTGTGTTTTCAAAGGTTGGTAAGATCCATGTCTCAACATCAGTATCACCTGCGTACTTTTTCAGTACCTTGCCAGAGGCTCTGGATACAAAAACAGCATGTATTTTGACGACATCTGGAGTTCCTCCCACTGAATAGCTCCATAGTGAAATTCAAGTTAGTTTTTCGGTATCAGAAAGCAAATTCTGACTGTAAAATAGAATAACTAGGCTTGACAGAAATGCTAGTAGAAAAGTAAATTTAACCTACAATAGCTCCTATTATTAATTCATAACAGTAAAAGTTTTCACTTCCCTTGTAACAAGTCAAATAAAGAACTGCATGAATGCACGTCGAACATTTCTTTGTTTATGATATAATAACTAATAGATCAGACTTATGACGGTATGCAAGAGATTGACAGATAATCCATCTTGCTGTATGTTCTAAGTGAGCAACATAAGCTTCACATGCACATAACAGTTATTTTTCAAATTTAATATAAAGCATTTATTAAGATGGAAACAAATAGACGGTAATAATGGTATGGTTAGGGGTAAAAGTGAGTAACGTGAGAAAGGTGGAGCAGCTGAGAGCCTAGGATTTAGAACAGTCTCAAGTCTCCTCACGACTTAAAATAGAAGGCCAGGCTCCTTTCAGTATTAGGAGGGTCAGCACAAGATAGATGAAGTATTTGAACTAAAATTAGTTGAACTGAATTTGGAATTGGACAGGTTGGATCAAATTATTCAATTTGCATAGCCTTCAACTGCATTCATGGTGCAAAGTAATGGATCAGGTCTCCGCCTTCTCTATCTCTGAACACCAGAAGCTAAAGCAAGCTATGAATTAACTAGCCAGGTTAAGTCAGTTAGTCAAGTTCCTCAGCGTAAATCACAGTAAAACGGTTAAGTGTCCAACATTTCCCTATTGGAGTGGGGGTGTGGACAAAGAATTTTGCAAAATTTGTACTAGCATGCATGATTAATATATTTCATTATATCGCAGAGAACCCATCACTCTCCTCTCGCCTCAACTCGACCTCTCTCTTTTCTCTCCAGTCCTCATGCTCAGATGCTCTCAAGAAGAACTCCATGGGGCCGTCATCTCCTGCTCCTAAGTCAGCAAGCTAAGTCCCCAACTCCCACCCACCAACAAGGTAAAATCGAAATTCCTCAGGATCTTAAAACCCTAATTGCTTCACCGTTGATTGTGAATGATTTTCTTATTAGTTTAAATCTCAATTGACCTTTTGATTGATGCAAGGATGAGACACTAAATTGTTATCTAATTATCAATTTTGCTAGGGATTTAAGTTTTAATTGGTTGGTGCAAGTGGCACATTCAAAACCCTAATTTTTAAGAGTTTAGGCTAATTTCTAAGAGGTTAAATAAATGGAACCTTTTCTATAAATTGGAACCTATAGCTTTTATTTTCCATGATGAACCTCTTCAATCTCTTGATGAACCTGTAGCTTTAATTTTTCAATTTTCTATAAATTGGAACCTTATTCTAATTTATAGAAATTTGAAAAATAAAAGCTGCAGGTTATAAGTTTATTGAAGTTTTATTTCTAATTGATATTTGACACTTGACAGGTTCATCATGAGACTGTACTCAAGTTATAATTTTTTCCTTAATTTTTAATATTGTTTGAAATAAGTTTCTACGGTATAACTTATAGCATATTGTTAATTTCTCAGGTCTTCTAAGGACTGTATTTGTTATTGTGGTTATGGGAAAACCAACTACAATTGATAATTTTTAAAAGGAAATTTCTTCCAACCAATACATAGTCAACAAAATGTTACTCCAAATCCAAAACTCTAGTTGTTGAGCCCTCTAAAAGTTCAAAGATCTCAACTTGAAAAGGTTGATCTTCTTCTTTAGAGCATGATTTGGGATTGCACCCACCAATATGGGACTATGATGTAAACCAACAAGATGACATTCGCCGCTATTATCTAAGAGCCGGTCCATATCAATTGAAACTTCTAACTTATCCCTATCGATTCGAGAGAAACATCAATGCGTCATTTTTATCGTTCTTGGTTTGCATTATTTCCATTATGGCTTGAATATTCTTCATCTAGTGATGCAACTTTTGCTTACATTGTTATCTTTGTAACAAGCCAAATGGATGCATCGAACATACTACATTTGTTAGTGGAGACTTTAGAACTTGGAAGAAAGTCAAAGATGGAGAAAATGTGCGCTTTACCAGATATCGAAAAGACCCTAACTCATTCCATAAAAGAGTCAGTAAAAGCAAGCAATGATCTAATAAATGCTTCTCAACATATCGAGAAGTTAATGGAAAAGCACTCTTAGAACAAGTTGAAATTAATGCAACGACTTCAAGTATCAATTGGCGTAGTTCAATGGCTTACGCTTCAAGCTTGTGCTTTCCGTAGTCACAATGAAAGTGTGAATTCTCTCAATTGTGACAACTTTATAGAACTTATAAAGTTGTTGGCCTTTTACAATAAAAAGTCTTGGATGTTATTTTAGAGAATGCTCGCGAATGCCTCTTATACATCATCACAAATTAAAAGGAAATTCTTCATGTCTTTTCTTGCAAAGCTAAAAGAGAGATTCGAGAGGAATTGGCGATGCAAAATTTTGCATCATTATCGATGATCTCGTGACAAGTCAAAAAGAGCAAATGGCCATCATTTTGAGATTTGTGGATAGAGAGGATACATACACTAACGCTTTGGCCTTGTCCGTAATGCGAGACACACGACTTTAACTTTGAAAAATGATATTTATTCCGATCTCTCATCATGGGTTAGATATTCAATAGAGGGTAAGGATATGATGGGCTAGCAACATGAGATGTGAATGGAATGGCTTGCAAGCTTTAATTCAAGCAATGTCCATGTGCATATTATATTCATTGCTTAGCTCATCGCCTTCAACTTGCTTTGATTATGCATCTCGAGAAGTATCTTCATCCATCAAATTTTCTCTAACTTGATTATCATCATCAATATTGTTAGTGCATTTAGCAAACGTAATGATGAATTAAAGGAGGCTCAAGCTAATGGATTTGCATCGATGATAGCAAATAATGAAGTTGAGACCTAAGATGACTTAATCAAGTTGGCACTTTAAGATGTGTCGAGATACCGATGGGGTTCTCATCTAGATTCTATTTCTAGATTGCTAAAGATGTTCAACGCAACTTTTATGGTTCTAGGTGATCTTGCCAAACAAAGAAATTACTCTCAACGTGGAGATGCGGATTACGCTATGAATCATCTATTCTCATTTGATTTCATTTTCATCTTACATCTTATGAAGAAGCCTATAGATGCGCTCATTTTCTTTGCCAAGCTTTGCAACGTCAATCTTAAGATATCTTGAATGCTATGCAACTTGTTTCAAGTACAAAAATATTGATTGAAAATCTTAAACTCGGTTAGAATGACTTCTCGAGAAAGTCAAATCTTTCTATGAACGACATAATATTGATATTCGGATATGGGTTCTCGATATATTGCAAGGCTGGTCGAGCTCAGAGGCAAGGAGATCATATTAATGTTGAGCATTATTATCGAGTGAATGTATTTCTTCAAGCAATTGATTAGCAATTGCAAGAACTAAACAACAAGTTCAATGAGCATCCGCAAGAACTAAACAACAAGTTCAATGAGCATCTTGTGGAGTTGCTTGTTCTTAGCACCGCTTTGGACCCTAGAGAGAGTTTGTGTCATTCAATATTGATAATATTTGTAAACTAGCGAGAAAAGTACTATATTTTGGATTTTACAGAGCAAGATCTAATGCACTTGAGAGTCGAACTTCAACATTACCGCCATGATGTTTGTACTCATTCTGAGTTACAAAGTTGTCTAATATTCAAGAGTTATGTCAAGGTTTGGCGTGAACGAGAAAGTCAATAACTTATCAACTTATCGATAGATTGGTTAGGCTTGTGCTTACTCTTCCCGTATCAACGGCGACTACGGAACAAGCATTCTCAATCATGAAGATAATGAAGGCAAAGCTTCGGAACAAGATGGAAGATGAATTCTTGAATAATTCCTTGATTTTGTACATAGAAAAAAAAATTTAGCACAAGCTCAATTATAGGCGAGTTTAATTCAATGAAAAAACATCGAGCACAACTTTGTTAGTTTGTTGTTTCTAAGAATATCATGAATTTTGTAATATGAGAATTGTGATGCAATCTCTATTATCTTTATGCTCATGAAAGAATGTATTTTGCATCAATTTTAGCATAAGTACTTTATAGCTTTTGGTTAAATATGAACTAAATATGATATAGTGTTATTATTGTTTGAATGTTGGTAAAATACATGTGAACTATATGTTGGTTTTATGTATAATATTTTGTCATGTTTTTTATAGGTAAGAAGAAGCTTTAGAAGATTGGAGCAAGTTAATCCAATGATTGGTGGATATATTTTCAAAAACTTCTATTCTAGGTTTTACTTCCCTAACTTACTACTTACATATATGGAAGTTTATTATGCATTGTAATATTTGGTTGCTTTTTTATTTATCTACAATGATAGTTTTACGTTGCCACCCTCTCCCCAAACGAAAAATTCCTAGCATCGCCACTTAACCCAACAGCCCAGCCCCAAGCGTGGCTAGATCTGGGCCACATGCTATCTTAAGGCACCCATTACCTCCAGGAGGATTCATATCCTTTTTAGAAAAAAATTGTGTCCCTCAATACATGAGAAAGGATTTGAACCTTATCACCCATCTATCTGCAACAATGAAACTACAGGGGTATATCCACAATTAACCCATAGGAGAAAACTCAGTTAAGCAAATTGCAGCAAGTTAACAAGTAGGAAGAGACTGAGCAGAAGCCAAAGCAGAGATACTTGCTCCAGATTCACAATACCGCAAGTATGAACATCGCCCAGATGACCCAACGAGAAAACTCGGAGATGCTTTACTCGAGCTAGCATTATAGTGGTTCATAAATCTTGAACTGTGAGGAGAGGGCAAAGGAAGCCCCACAGAATATCCAGAAGCAGAAGCAGAAATACTTGCTCTAGATTCACAATGGCTCAAGTATGAACATTGACCAGATGACCCAACAAGATAACTCGGAGATGCGTTGCTTGAATATCTTAACCCCGCAGACCTTTGAGATGGTGTATTCCTAAGATCTACAAAGCTTCGGTTTATATGTATGCCAGAGGTATTATTATAGGAACTATATGAGTTAACCATATTATGAGCACTAGACAATGAATGATTACGAGAAGCTGAGGGGATCCAGGGAGGCAGGAGTATCGATACGGGTGGGGATGAGGAGGCAATTGGTATTGATGGAGATGACGCTAAAGATGAACGGCAAGATAGTAAATTGACGGATGATGGAGTTGGGGCACCGGAGGAAAGTAACGGAGTAGATTCTGAGGCTGGAGGGATGTTAATGCTTGTCCTGGCATCTCGTTTGCACACAGGGCAAAATGTTCTCCATGCTGTGAGCCAGGAATCGACGCAAATTGCGTGGAACTCTGAAAACAATTCAAAATATAGTGTCAATATAAACCAGCAAATGACTGAACAAATGGAATAAATATAGAATATAGGGTTAATTGCGCATACTCCCTGTAGTATCGCTGTTTCAGACTTACTACCCCTGTAACTTCATTGTTGTAGATAGACCCCTGGCTTAAACCTTTCTTTGACTGTTTTACCCTTAAATAGACTCACTAATTTACCCAGGGACAACATCTCCCAAAATTTCTGAGAGGGTAAAAGAGTCAAAAAAAAAAAAGACAGAGAGAGAGAGAGAAAGCAACAACCCAGGGGATCTATCTGCAACAATAAAACTACAGGGGGTAGTAAGGTCAAAACAACGATATTACTGGGGGTCTATGTGCAATTAATAACGTATATACAATTGGGCTTACAGGTCATATATAAAATTAGTTCTATAGCATCCAAGAATTACACGAGAATAATGAGCTATTAGCCCAAAGCTCACTGGAGAATCATCAAGTGACCTAATAGCTCAAATCATCAAATCCTTATTATCAGGAAAAGTGCACAACTTTGCCATCATTCTTCCAGACGATCCCCAGTTATTTTTCTTTTTCTTTTTATTTATCTACAATGATAGTTTTACGTTGCCACCTCTCCCCAAACGAAAAATTCCTAGCATCGCCACTTAACCCAACAGCCCAGCCCCAAGCTGGCTAGATCTGGGCCACATGCTATCTTAAGGCACCCATTACCTCCAGGAGGATTCATATCCTTTTTTAGAAAAAAAAATTGTGTCCCTCAATACATGAGAAAGGATTTGAACCTTATCACCCATATATTTTCATCATCATGATGCTAAATTTACCTATGGCCTTATGTATATTTCTAGAAAGCAGATGAATAGATTAAAAAGCTTAACTTTACAAAGTGTGACAGCTGCAACAATAGTGTAGGTGCTTAATATGTCAAAGCCTAGAAAACCTAGCACTGGAGTTTATCTTTGTGCCAATATTTATGGCCCTAAGAATCTCAACAATCTTAGGTCCTACTCAGCCCCACCCATTAAGCTCAGGTAACAGGTTGCAGTTTTCCATAAGCAACAGTAGATAAATGCTAAAAAAATCAGTTATCAACTACTTCCAAGTTCCAAACACAGATAACAACTGCCAGTTTAATGGTTACAAGATGGTGTTAATGCAGTTTAGTTATATAATGTTCAGTTGTTAGCTGTTGTAATTGGAAATTCATCAAAGAAATAATAAGAAAAGACTTATTCTCTAAATTCAGCAACTTTAGATCTAACACAAGTAACATTCAGGCCAACTCCAGCCTTTCACTAGAGCAGTGAGACTTTGTGACTTCTTAATAATGAAATAGGAAGCTCATAAAGATGAAATTAGAGCTAAAACTTAAAACCAATGCTCATGAAGAAGAGAGAACATACTTTCAATCAGGGGGCCACTGTCTTCATTGTCATATATAAGAGCAGCTTTGAATCCAGCATTTTCAGCACTTCTAACTTTATCATCAAATGAGCACCTTCCTCTAATAATTAAGGCAAATGAAGATTTGGAACCTCCAGCCACTTTGTTCGTTAAGGAGAGCATGCATCGATAGGATCAGCTATACACAAGACCCGCATTTACGGACCCTTTTATTTTAGGAGCTGGGAGAAACAAAAATATAAATTTTATGACTTGAACATATGATAACATTTAGCATATGAAATGAACTCAAGAGGCAAGAAGAAATATTTCAGCAGCCATAAATTTATTCCCTGATAAGTGCAACGCTAAATAAGGAAATTAATGGAAAAGGAATGTTTTGAAATATTAGGAAGGTACATTACACAAATATGAGAAATTAAAGCTGTAGCAATATCATATTAGCTTTCTTTTAACCCAACTTTATGGATCTTCGGGAAGCCTATGAAGATGACTTTAGAGAACACATAGTAACAAACTCTAGATATTATCTTAGTCGGCATTTTTACTTGGTGGATAAAAACTACATTTGTAAGTCCTGTATAGATAGCCATCCCTCAGACAGAAATAATACAGCCAACCAGGAAAAATAGTTGGTGTAAATTCTAAAGAAGAAAGTTCATATAGTAAAACTATAGATGTTATCACATGGTGACTAATAAATTCTATTTAACGGATATCAAAATATTCTAAACCCTTCAACCCTTCTGCTGAAACTCACAAGAAATGAACCAAATAATTTCAAGTAATTCTTTTAGTAATTTTTTAAAGATGTCATGCACATCAAATCAAGAATTCAATCTTTCCGAGAAAATATGTTATGTGGAGGGACTGAGTCAAGTCTAGCTAACCCACTAAATAAAAATGAGTATAAAGTAAGTATACTTGTCTGTAAAAATAGAAGTATTAGAATAACTAATTTTAAAACTATGAGCATTGTTCAATATCTTATCCTTAACACAATCATGCACTACAAGGCATCTACTTATACACACAAAAGAGAGAGAAAGACTTGGCTACTTCGAAAGGAGTTAAAGCCAAACTCTCCCATTAAGATTTAATGTTTGACTATGAAAGATCCATTCTCTTAAAATTCATTTACATTATCTAAATTACCTAAAACCAAAAGTAGTGTTTTTAAAGTCCTTTCGCCCATACATCAATAGGGCTCAACAGTCTAAGTAGGTTATCAGTTACTTTAATGATGTCAATAAATACCTAATAAGAAAATTGTACATAAGATTTTAACTAGCTAGATCAAGATGAGATGATTGGATCAAAATTGTCTATGCTGTAGAGTCAATCAACTGAAAATGTTATGGTCACGCCTATTTTATGCTAGCTTGATCCATAAACAAAAATTTGAAATGCTTGATTTTTCATTTTCTAGCTACTTAAATTGCATAAATCAACTTCCAGCGGATGGTTATAAAAAAAATACCCTAAAATCAAATCCAAATATGAAAGTGTTGGAGCTAAATCATCCATTCACTCTAATTAAGTGCACATACATATATAAGATGTCTTCCGGAAACATTTTCTCAACCACATCGAACTCTATAGATGGCTCATTTAGAGAATTTTCCATGAAAATGACAGAATAACGTGAGTTTGGCTTATAATCCACCAATCTCACCAAGTAAACAGATTGGTAATTTAAAAAAAAAAAAGGTCAATAGTATACACAATAGTCATAACACAGCAGGACTACAACATGTTTGGCAAGTGGTCCAAGTGGCTTATAAGCCACAAAAGTGAAATACAAGCCACTCTGAGATGTTTGGCAAATGGCTTATTTTGGCTTATAATCCACCAAAAAATAAGTCGGGGTAAAATTTTTGGTGGATTATAAAGCACAAGGTTTGACCGTGTACCCCTCATCATTTCACAAAATTCCAAGCTCAATCTTTCTCCAACCCATTAAACTTAAATTTAGAGCCATGACCTTTTTGGTCATTTTGACAATAACGATGGATTATAATCCACCCATTTGCTAAACACTCTACTATTGAATATAGATTATAATCCACTAATTTTATCAAACACTGATTATAATCCACTTGGATTATAATCCATTTGTGGATTAAAATCCAATATTCCCAAATATGCTCTTAGTTCTTAAGCTAGATATTCAATCAACAAAAATTCTTTAGAATACAAGACCATCAAATATAATTTATGAATATCATATCGCACAGCCACACCATGATTTTCAAATATATTAGAATAAGGATACAAACATCATAAGCATCTAGGTACCATATATTCATACCATTAATAAATGCAAAATTAACAAAATTCTCTCATAAAATGATAAAATGGGGAAACTCTTATTCAATTTGCATAGCCTTCAACTGCATTCATGGTGCAAAGTAATGGATCAGGTCTCCGCCTTCTCTATCTCTGAACACCAGAAGCTAAAGCAAGCTATGAATTAACTAGCCAGGTTAAGTCAGTTAGTCAAGTTCCTCAGCGTAAATCACAGTAAAACGGTTAAGTGTCCAACATTTCCCTATTGGAGTGGGGGTGTGGACAAAGAATTTTGCAAAATTTGTACTAGCATGCATGATTAATATATTTCATTATATCGCAGAGAACCCATCACTCTCCTCTCGCCTCAACTCGACCTCTCTCTTTTCTCTCCAGTCCTCATGCTCAGATGCTCTCAAGAAGAACTCCCATGGGGCCGTCATCTCCTGCTCCTAAGTCAGCAAGCTAAGTCCCCAACTCCCACCCACCAACAAGGTAAAATCGAAATTCCTCAGGATCTTAAAACCCTAATTGCTTCACCGTTGATTGTGAATGATTTTCTTATTAGTTTAAATCTCAATTGACCTTTTGATTGATGCAAGGATGAGACACTAAATTGTTATCTAATTATCAATTTTGCTAGGGATTTAAGTTTTAATTGGTTGGTGCAAGTGGCACATTCAAAACCCTAATTTTAAGAGTTTAGGCTAATTTCTAAGAGGTTAAATAAATGGAACCTTTTCTATAAATTGGAACCTATAGCTTTTATTTTCCATGATGAACCTCTTCAATCTCTTGATGAACCTAGCTTTAATTTTTCAATTTTCTATAAATTGGAACCTTATTCTAATTTATAGAAATTTGAAAATAAAAGCTGCAGGTTATAAGTTTATTGAAGTTTTATTTCTAATTGATATTTGACACTTGACAGGTTCATCATGAGACTGTACTCAAGTTATAATTTTTCCTTAATTTTTAATATTGTTTGAAATAAGTTTCTACGGTATAACTTATAGCATATTGTTAATTTCTCAGGTCTTCTAAGGACTGTATTTGTTATTGTGGTTATGGGAAAACCAACTACAATTGATAATTTTTAAAAGGAAATTTCTTCCAACCAATACATAGTCAACAAAATGTTACTCCAAATCCAAAACTCTAGTTGTTGACCCCTCTAAAAGTTCAAAGATCTCAACTTGAAAAGGTTGATCTTCTTCTTTAGAGCATGATTTGGGATTGCACCCACCAATATGGGACTATGATGTAAACCAACAAGATGACATTCGCCGCTATTATCTAAGAGCCGGTCCATATCAATTGAAACTTCTAACTTATCCCTATCCGATTGTGAGAAACATCACAGCCATTTTTATCGTTCTTGGTTTGCATTATTTCCATTATGGCTTGAATATTCTTCATCTAGTGATGCAACTTTTGCTTACATTGTTATCTTTGTAACAAGCCAAATGGATGCATCGAACATACTACATTTGTTAGTGGAGACTTTAGAACTTGGAAGAAAGTCAAAGATGGAGAAAATGTGCGCTTTACCAGATATCGAAAAGACCCTAACTCATTCCATAAAAGAGCAGTAGCAAGCAATGATCTAATAAATGCTTCTCAACATATCGAGAAGTTAATGGAAAGCACTCTTAGAACAAGTTGAAATTAATGCAACGACTTCAAGTATCAATTGGCGTAGTTCAATGGCTTACGCTTCAAGCTTGTGCTTTCCGTAGTCACAATGAAAGTGTGAATTCTCTCAATTGTGACAACTTTATAGAACTTATAAAGTTGTTGGCCTTTTACAATAAAAAGTCTTGGATGTTATTTTAGAGAATGCTCGCGAATGCCTCTTATACATCATCACAAATTAAAAGGAAATTCTTCATGTCTTTTCTTGCAAAGCTAAGAGAGATTCGAGAGGAATTGGCGATGCAAAATTTTGCATCATTATCGATGATCTCGTGACAAGTCAAAAAGAGCAAATGGCCATCATTTTGAGATTTGTGGATAGAGAGGGATACATACACGAACGCTTTGGCCTTGTCCGTAATGGAGACAACGACTTTAACTTTGAAAAATGATATTTATTCCGATCTCTCATCATGGGTTAGATATTCAATAGAGGGTAAGGATATGATGGGCTAGCAACATGAGATGTGAATGGAATGGCTTGCAAGCTTTAATTCAAGCAATGTCCATGTGCATATTATATTCATTGCTTAGCTCATCGCCTTCAACTTGCTTTGATTATGCATCTCGAGAAGTATCTTCCCCATCAAATTTTCTCTAACTTGATTATCATCATCAATATTGTTAGTGCATTTAGCAAACGTAATGATGAATTAAAGGAGGCTCAAGCTAATGGATTTGCATCGATGATAGCAAATAATGAAGTTGAGACCTAAGATGACTTAATCAAGTTGGCACTTTAAGATGTGTCGAGATACCGATGGGGTTCTCATCTAGATTCTATTTCTAGATTGCTAAAGATGTTCAACGCAACTTTTATGGTTCTAGGTGATCTTGCCAAACAAAGAAATTACTCTCAACGTGGAGATGCGGATTACGCTATGAATCATCTATTCTCATTTGATTTCATTTTCATCTTACATCTTATGAAGAAGCCTATGGAGTAGCTCATTTTCTTTGCCAAGCTTTGCAACGCCAATCTTAAGATATCTTGAATGCTATGCAACTTGTTTCAAGTACAAAAATATTGATTGAAAATCTTAAACTCCGGTTAGAATGACTTCTCCGAGAAAGTCAAATCTTTCTATGAACGACATAATATTGATATTCCGGATATGGGTTCTCGATATATTGCAAGGGTGGTGAGCTCGTAGCAAGGAGATCATATTAATGTTGAGCATTATTATCGAGTGAATGTATTTCTTCAAGCAATTGATTAGCAATTGCAAGAACTAAACAACAAGTTCAATGAGCATACCGCAAGAACTAAACAACAAGTTCAATGAGCATACCGTGGAGTTGCTTGTTCTTAGCACCGCTTTGGACCCTAGAGAGAGGTTTGTGTCATTCAATATTGATAATATTTGTAAACCAGCGTAAAAGTACTATATTTTGGATTTTACAGCAAGATCTAATGCACTTGAGAGTCGAACTTCAACATTACCGCCATGATGTTTGTACTCATTCCGAAACAAAGTTGTCTAATATTCAAGAGTTATGTCAAGGTTTCGTGAACGAGAAAGTCAATAACTTATCAACTTATCGATAGATTGGTTAGGCTTGTGCTTACTCTTCCCGTATCAACGGCGACTCACGAACAAGCATTCTCAATCATGAAGATAATGAAGGCAAAGCTTGAACAAGATGGAAGATGAATTCTTGAATAATTCCTTGATTTTGTACATAGAAAAAAAATTTAGCACAAGCTCAATTATGCAGTTTAATTCAATGAAAAACATCGAGCACAACTTTGTTAGTTTGTTGTTTCTAAGAATATCATGAATTTTGTAATATGAGAATTGTGATGCAATCTCTATTATCTTTATGCTCATGAAAGAATGTATTTTGCATCAATTTTAGCATAAGTACTTTATAGCTTTTGGTTAAATATGAACTAAATATGATATAGTGTTATTATTGTTTGAATGTTGGTAAAATACATGTGAACTATATGTTGGTTTTATGTATAATATTTTGTCATGTTTTTTATAGGTAAGAAGAAGCTTTAGAAGATTGGAGCAAGTTAATCCAATGATTGGTGGATATATTTTCAAAACTTCTATTCTAGGTTTTACTTCCCTAACTTACTACTTACATATATGGAAGTTTATTATGCATTGTAATATTTGGTTGCTTTTTATTTATCTACAATGATAGTTTTACGCTTGCCACTCTCCCCAAACGAAAAATTCCTAGCATCGCCACTTAACCCAACAGCCCAGCCCAAGCTGCTAGATCTGGGCCACATGCTATCTTAAGGCACCCATTACCTCCAGGAGGATTCATATCCTTTTAGAAAAAAAATTGTGTCCCTCAATACATGAGAAAGGATTTGAACCTTATCACCCATATATTTTCATCATCATGATGCTAAATTTACCTATGGCCTTATGTATATTTCTAGAAAGCAGATGAATAGATTAAAAAGCTTAACTTTACAAAGTGTGACAGCTGCAACAATAGTGTAGGTGCTTAATATGTCAAAGCCTAGAAAACCTAGCACTGGAGTTTATCTTTGTGCCAATATTTATGGCCCTAAGAATCTCAACAATCTTAGGTCCTACTCAGCCCCACCCATTAAGCTCAGGTAACAGGTTGCAGTTTTCCATAAGCAACAGTAGATAAATGCTAAAAAAATCAGTTATCAACTACTTCCAAGTTCCAAACACAGATAACAACTGCCAGTTTAATGGTTACAAGATGGTGTTAATGCAGTTTAGTTATATAATGTTCAGTTGTTAGCTGTTGTAATTGGAAATTCATCAAAGAAATAATAAGAAAAGACTTATTCTCTAAATTCAGCAACTTTAGATCTAACACAAGTAACATTCAGGCCAACTCCAGCCTTTCACTAGAGCAGTGAGACTTTGTGACTTCTTAATAATGAAATAGGAAGCTCATAAAGATGAAATTAGAGCTAAAACTTAAAACCAATGCTCATGAAGAAGAGAGAACATACTTTCAATCAGGGGCCACTGTCATTGTCATATATAAGAGCAGCTTTGAATCCAGCATTTTCAGCACTTCTAACTTTATCATCAAATGAGCACCTTCCTCTAATAATTAAGGCAAATGAAGATTTGGAACCTCCAGCCACTTTGTTCGTTAAGGAGAGCATGCATCGATAGGATCAGCTATACACAAGACCGCGATTTACGGACCCTTTTATTTTAGGAGCTGGGAGAAACAAAAATATAAATTTTATGACTTGAACATATGATAACATTTAGCATATGAAATGAACTCAAGAGGCAAGAAGAAATATTTCAGCAGCCATAAATTTATTCCCTGATAAGTGCAACGCTAAATAAGGAAATTAATGGAAAAGGAATGTTTTGAAATATTAGGAAGGTACATTACACAAATATGAGAAATTAAAGCTGTAGCAATATCATATTAGCTTTCTTTTAACCCAACTTTATGGATCTTCCGGGAAGCCTATGAAGATGACTTTAGAGAACACATAGTAACAAACTCTAGATATTATCTTAGTCGGCATTTTTACTTGGTGGATAAAAACTACATTTGTAAGTCCTGTATAGATAGCCATCCCTCAGACAGAAATAATACAGCCAACCAGGAAAAATAGTTGGTGTAAATTCTAAAGAAGAAAGTTCATATAGTAAAACTATAGATGTTATCACATGGTGACTAATAAATTCTATTTAACGGATATCAAAATATTCTAAACCCTTCAACCCTTCTGCTGAAACTCACAAGAAATGAACCAAATAATTTCAAGTAATTTTTTAGTAATTTTTTAAAGATGTCATGCACATCAAATCAAGAATTCAATCTTCCGAGAAAATATGTTATGTGGAGGGACTGAGTCAAGTCTAGCTAACCCACTAAATAAAAATGAGTATAAAGTAAGTATACTTGTCTGTAAAAATAGAAGTATTAGAATAACTAATTTTAAAACTATGAGCATTGTTCAATATCTTATCCTTAACACAATCATGCACTACAAGGCATCTACTTATACACACAAAGAGAGAGAAAGACTTGGCTACTTCGAAAGGAGTTAAAGCCAAACTCTCCCATTAAGATTTAATGTTTGACTATGAAAGATCCATTCTCTTAAAATTCATTTACATTATCTAAATTACCTAAAACCAAAAGTAGTGTTTTTAAAGTCCTTTCACCATACATCAATAGGGCTCAACAGTCTAAGTAGGTTATCAGTTACTTTAATGATGTCAATAAATACCTAATAAGAAAATTGTACATAAGATTTTAACTAGCTAGATCAAGATGAGATGATTGGATCAAAATTGTCTATGCTGTAGAGCGTCAATCAACTGAAAATGTTATGGTCACGTCTATTTTATGCTAGCTTGATCCATAAACAAAAATTTGAAATGCTTGATTTTTCATTTTCTAGCTACTTAAATTGCATAAATCAACTTCCAGCGGATGGTTATAAAAAAATACCCTAAAATCAAATCCAAATATGAAAGTGTTGGAGCTAAATCATCCATTCACTCTAATTAAGTGCACATACATATATAAGATGTCTTCCGAAACATTTTCTCAACCACATCGAACTCTATAGATGGCTCATTTAGAGAATTTTCCATGAAAATGACAGAATAACGTGAGTTTGGCTTATAATCCACCAATCTCACCAAGTAAACAGATTGGTAATTTAAAAAAAAGGTCAATAGTATACACAATAGTCATAACACAGCAGGACTACAACATGTTTGGCAGTGGTCCAAGTGGCTTATAAGCCACAAAAGTGAAATACAAGCCACTCTGAGATGTTTGGCAAATGGCTTATTTTGGCTTATAATCCACCAAAAATAAGTCGGGTAAAATTTTGGTGGATTATAAAGCACAAGGTTTGACCGTACCCTCATCATTTCACAAAATTCCAAGCTCAATCTTTCTCCAACCCATTAAACTTAAATTTAGAGCCATGACCTTTTGGTCATTTTGACAATAACGATGGATTATAATCCACCCATTTGCTAAACACTCTACTATTGAATATAGATTATAATCCACTAATTTTATCAAACACTCCGATTATAATCCACTTGGATTATAATCCATTTGTGGATTAAAATCCAATATTCCCAAATATGCTCTTAGTTCTTAAGCTAGATATTCAATCAACAAAAATTCTTTAGAATACAAGACCATCAAATATAATTTATGAATATCATATCGCACAGCCACACCATGATTTTCAAATATATTAGAATAAGGATACAAACATCATAAGCATCTAGGTACCATATATTCATACCATTAATAAATGCAAAATTAACAAAATTCTCTCATAAAATGATAAAATGGGGAAACTCTTACTGAAGTTGGCTTCCATGTCATTGAAAGACTCCGAAATATTCTTCCCCAGCAAAACAACGTTTCCATTCACAAACCTCACCATCACCAGATGAATAAGTAGAGCAAAAGCTCTAATTAACAAAGCCATCCCTTTAACAAGCAACCAAGATTCAAACTTTTTCTGAGCCCACTGAGAGTACCAAAGCCTGCTTCTTAATTTTCACTCCCGAAACCCTAAATACCTGTGATCTCCACGCATCTCTTCAAACAAACCCCAAGTTTTTTACTGAAAGAAGCAATCTTTCCATGAATAGATTGCTGGGAGCCATGTAACTCACCTGAAGTTGACAGAAAATGTGGAGAATTTGAAGATGTCGACATCGATTCCCATCAAAATTTAAGGATAAAAAGGAAAGGAACAGCAAGGGTTTAATAGAGAGAGATAGAGAGAGAGAGCGAGTAGAAATTGATGACTTCGAGCGTATCTGTGGGCGTATATACCTCAGCACCGCGTCCTCAGCCACTTGCAATTTATAACAAGGATTTTTAGATACTAGTCCGTTAGCACCCGTTTGACAAAGGGGGTAAGAAAGAGGAATTAAAAAAAGAATTAATATAGTTAGTCTTTTTAATAACCCGAATGACTAAATTATTAATTCGTTATATAAGTTTTATTTTAGCTATTGTGATTATTTTTAGTGTTTGGAAATAACAAGAATTTTAATTATTTTCTTTATAATTAAAAGTTTTCACTTCCCTTGTAACAAGTCAAATAAAGAACTGCATGAATGCACGCCGAACATTTCTTTGTTTATGATATAATAACTAATAGATCAGACTTATGACGGTATGCAAGAGATTGACAGATAATCCATCTTGCTGTATGTTCTAAGTGAGCAACATAAGCTTCACATGCACATAACAGTTATTTTTCAAATTTAATATAAAGCATTTATTAAGATGGAAACAAATAGACGGTAATAATGGTATGGTTAGGGGTAAAAGTGAGTAACGTGAGAAAGGTGGAGCAGCTGAGAGCCTAGGATTTAGAACAGTCTCAAGTCTCCTACGACTTAAAATAGAAGGCCAGGCTCCTTTCAGTATTAGGAGGGTCAGCACAAGATAGATGAAGTATTTGAACTAAAATTAGTTGAACTGAATTTGGAATTGGACAGGTTGGATCAAATTATTCAATTTGCATAGCCTTCAACTGCATTCATGGTGCAAAGTAATGGATCAGGTCTCCGCCTTCTCTATCTCTGAACACCAGAAGCTAAAGCAAGCTATGAATTAACTAGCCAGGTTAAGTCAGTTAGTCAAGTTCCTCAGCGTAAATCACCGTAAAAAACGGTTAAGTGTCCAACATTTCCCTATTGGAGTGTGGGGGGTGTGGACAAAGAATTTTGCAAAAATTTGTACTAGCATGCATGATTAATATATTTCATTATATCGCAGAGAACCCATCACTCTCCTCTCGCCAGCCCTCGACCGACCTCTCTATTTTCTCTCCAGTCCTCATGCTCAGATGCTCTCAAGAAGAACTCCATGGGGCGCCGTCATCTCCTGCTCCTAAGTCAGCAAGCTAAGTCCCCAACTCCCACCCACCAACAAGGTAAAATCGAAATTCCTCAGGATCTTAAAACCCTAATTGCTTCACCGTTGATTGTGAATGATTTTCTTATTAGTTTAAATCTCAATTGACCTTTTGATTGATGCAAGGATGAGACACTAAATTGTTATCTAATTATCAATTTTGCTAGGGATTTAAGTTTTAATTGGTTGGTGCAAGTGGCACATTCAAAACCCTAATTTTAAGAGTTTAGGCTAATTTCTAAGAGGTTAAATAAATGGAACCTTTTCTATAAATTGGAACCTATAGCTTTTATTTTCCATGATGAACCTCTTCAATCTCTTGATGAACCTGTAGCTTTAATTTTTCAATTTTCTATAAATTGGAACCTTATTCTAATTTATAGAAATTTGAAAAATAAAAGCTGCAGGTTATAAGTTTATTGAAGTTTTATTTCTAATTGATATTTGACACTTGACAGGTTCATCATGAGACTGTACTCAAGTTATAATTTTTTCCTTAATTTTTAATATTGTTTGAAATAAGTTTCTACGGTATAACTTATAGCATATTGTTAATTTCTCAGGTCTTCTAAGGACTGTATTTGTTATTGTGGTTATGGGAAAACCAACTACAATTGATAATTTTTAAAAGGAAATTTCTTCCAACCAATACATAGTCAACAAAATGTTACTCCAAATCCAAAACTCTAGTTGTTGACCGCCTCTAAAAGTTCAAAGATCTCAACTTGAAAAGGTTGATCTTCTTCTTTAGAGCATGATTTGGGATTGCACCCACCAATATGGGACTATGATGTAAACCAACAAGATGACATTCGTCGCTATTATCTAAGAGCCGGTCCATATCAATTGAAACTTCTAACTTATCCCCTATCCGATTGTGAGAAACATCACGCCATTTTTATCGTTCTTGGTTTGCATTATTTCCATTATGGCTTGAATATTCTTCATCTAGTGATGCAACTTTTTGCTTACATTGTTATCTTTGTAACAAGCCAAATGGATGCATCGAACATACTACATTTGTTAGTGGAGACTTTAGAACTTGGAAGAAAGTCAAAGATGGAGAAAATTGTGCGCTTTACCAGATATCGAAAAGACCCTAACTCATTCCATAAAAGAGCTGTAAAAGCAAGCAATGATCTAATAAATGCTTCTCAACATATCGAGAAGTTAATGGAAAAGCACTCTTCCGAACAAGTTGAAATTAATCGGCAACGACTTCAAGTATCAATTGACGTAGTTCAATGGCTTACGTTTCAAGCTTGTGCTTTCCGTAGTCACAATGAAAGTGTGAATTCTCTCAATTGTGACAACTTTATAGAACTTATAAAGTTGTTGGCCTTTTACAATAAAAAAGTCTTGGATGTTATTTTAGAGAATGCTCCGCGGAATGCCTCTTATACATCATCACAAATTAAAAAGGAAATTCTTCATGTCTTTTCTTGCAAAGCTAAAAGAGAGATTCGAGAGGAATTGGGCGATGCAAAATTTTGCATCATTATCGATGATCTCGTGACAAGTCAAAAAGAGCAAATGGCCATCATTTTGAGATTTGTGGATAGAGAGGGATACATACACGAACGTTTCTTTGGCCTTGTCCGTGTACGAGACACCACGACTTTAACTTTGAAAAATGATATTTATTCCGATCTCTCTCATCATGGGTTAGATATTCAATAGAGGGTAAGGATATGATGGGCTAGCAACATGAGATGTGAATGGAATGGCTTGCAAGCTTTAATTCGCAAGCAATGTCCATGTGCATATTATATTCATTGCTTAGCTCATCGCCTTCAACTTGCTTTGATTGCGGCATCTCGAGAAGTATCTTCCGTCCATCAAATTTTCTCTAACTTGATTATCATCATCAATATTGTTAGTGCATTTAGCAAACGTAATGATGAATTAAAGGAGGCTCAAGCTAATGGATTTGCATCGATGATAGCAAATAATGAAGTTGAGACCGGAAGATGACTTAATCAAGTTGGCACTTTAAGATGTGTCAGAGATACTCGATGGGGTTCTCATCTAGATTCTATTTCTAGATTGCTAAAGATGTTCAACGCAACTTTTATGGTTCTAGGTGATCTTGCCAAACAAAGAAATTACTCTCAACGTGGAGATGCGGATTACGCTATGAATCATCTATTCTCATTTGATTTCATTTTCATCTTACATCTTATGAAGAAGCCTATGGAGTACGCTCATTTTCTTTGCCAAGCTTTGCAACGTCAATCTTAAGATATCTTGAATGCTATGCAACTTGTTTCAAGTACAAAAATATTGATTGAAAATCTTAAACTCCGGTTAGAATGACTTCTCTGAGAAAGTCAAATCTTTCTATGAACGACATAATATTGATATTCCAGATATGGGTTCTCGATATATTGCAAGGCGTGGTCGAGCTCGTAGGCAAGGAGATCATATTAATGTTGAGCATTATTATCGAGTGAATGTATTTCTTCAAGCAATTGATTAGCAATTGCAAGAACTAAACAACAAGTTCAATGAGCATACTGCAAGAACTAAACAACAAGTTCAATGAGCATACTGTGGAGTTGCTTGTTCTTAGCACCGCTTTGGACCCTAGAGAGAGGTTTGTGTCATTCAATATTGATAATATTTGTAAACTAGCAGAAAAGTACTATATTTTGGATTTTACAGAGCAAGATCTAATGCACTTGAGAGTCGAACTTCAACATTACCGCCATGATGTTTGTACTCATTCTGAGTTACAAAGTTGTCTAATATTCAAGAGTTATGTCAAGGTTTGGCGTGAACGAGAAAGTCAATAACTTATCAACTTATCGATAGATTGGTTAGGCTTGTGCTTACTCTTCCCGTATCAACGGCGACTACGGAACAAGCATTCTCAATCATGAAGATAATGAAGGCAAAGCTTCGGAACAAGATGGAAGATGAATTCTTGAATAATTCCTTGATTTTGTACATAGAAAAAAAAATTTAGCACAAGCTCAATTATAGGCGAGTTTAATTCAATGAAAAAACATCGAGCACAACTTTGTTAGTTTGTTGTTTCTAAGAATATCATGAATTTTGTAATATGAGAATTGTGATGCAATCTCTATTATCTTTATGCTCATGAAAGAATGTATTTTGCATCAATTTTAGCATAAGTACTTTATAGCTTTTGGTTAAATATGAACTAAATATGATATAGTGTTATTATTGTTTGAATGTTGGTAAAATACATGTGAACTATATGTTGGTTTTATGTATAATATTTTGTCATGTTTTTTATAGGTAAGAAGAAGCTTTAGAAGATTGGAGCAAGTTAATCCAATGATTGGTGGATATATTTTCGCAAAACTTCTATTCTAGGTTTTTACTTCCCCTAACTTACTACTTACATATATGGAAGTTTATTATGCATTGTAATATTTGGTTGCTTTTTTATTTATCTACAATGATAGTTTTACGCTTGCCACTCTCCCCAAACGAAAAATTCCTAGCATCGCCACTTAACCCAACAGCCCAGCCCCAAGCGTGGCTAGATCTGGGCCACATGCTATCTTAAGGCACCCATTACCTCCAGGAGGATTCATATCCTTTTTTAGAAAAAAAAATTGTGTCCCTCAATACATGAGAAAGGATTTGAACCTTATCACCCATATATTTTCATCATCATGATGCTAAATTTACCTATGGCCTTATGTATATTTCTAGAAAGCAGATGAATAGATTAAAAAGCTTAACTTTACAAAGTGTGACAGCTGCAACAATAGTGTAGGTGCTTAATATGTCAAAGCCTAGAAAACCTAGCACTGGAGTTTATCTTTGTGCCAATATTTATGGCCCTAAGAATCTCAACAATCTTAGGTCCTACTCAGCCCCACCCATTAAGCTCAGGTAACAGGTTGCAGTTTTCCATAAGCAACAGTAGATAAATGCTAAAAAAATCAGTTATCAACTACTTCCAAGTTCCAAACACAGATAACAACTGCCAGTTTAATGGTTACAAGATGGTGTTAATGCAGGTTAGTTATATGATGTTCAGTTGTTAGCTGTTGTAATTGGAAATTCATCAAAGAAATAATAAGAAAAGACTTATTCTCTAAATTCAGCAACTTTAGATCTAACACAAGTAACATTCAGGCCAACTCCAGCCTTTCACTAGAGCAGTGAGACTTTGTGACTTCTTAATAATGAAATAGGAAGCTCATAAAGATGAAATTAGAGCTAAAAACTTAAAACCAATGCTCATGAAGAAGAGAGAACATACTTTCAATCAGGGGGCCACTGTCTTCATTGTCATATATAAGAGCAGCTTTGAATCCAGCATTTTCAGCACTTCTAACTTTATCATCAAATGAGCACCTTCCTCTAATAATTAAGGCAAATGAAGATTTGGAACCTCCAGCCACTTTGTTCGTTAAGGGAGAGCATGCATCGATAGGATCAGCTATACACAAGACCCCGCATTTACCGGACCCTTTTATTTTAGGAGCTGGGAGAAACAAAAAATATAAATTTTATGACTTGAACATATGATAACATTTAGCATATGAAATGAACTCAAGAGGCAAGAAGAAATATTTCAGCAGCCATAAATTTATTCCCTGATAAGTGCAACGCTAAATAAGGAAATTAATGGAAAAGGAATGTTTTTGAAATATTAGGAAGGTACATTACACAAATATGAGAAATTAAAGCTGTAGCAATATCATATTAGCTTTCTTTTTAACCCAACTTTATGGATCTTCCGGGAAGCCTATGAAGATGACTTTAGAGAACACATAGTAACAAACTCTAGATATTATCTTAGTCGGCATTTTTACTTGGTGGATAAAAACTACATTTGTAAGTCCTGTATAGATAGCCATCCCTCAGACAGAAATAATACAGCCAACCAGGAAAAATAGTTGGTGTAAATTCTAAAGAAGAAAGTTCATATAGTAAAACTATAGATGTTATCACATGGTGACTAATAAATTCTATTTAACGGATATCAAAATATTCTAAACCCTTCAACCCTTCTGCTGAAACTCACAAGAAATGAACCAAATAATTTCAAGTAATTCTTTTAGTAATTTTTTAAAGATGTCATGCACATCAAATCAAGAATTCAATCTTTCCGAGAAAATATGTTATGTGGAGGGACTGAGTCAAGTCTAGCTAACCCACTAAATAAAAATGAGTATAAAGTAAGTATACTTGTCTGTAAAAATAGAAGTATTAGAATAACTAATTTTAAAACTATGAGCATTGTTCAATATCTTATCCTTAACACAATCATGCACTACAAGGCATCTACTTATACACACAAAAGAGAGAGAAAGACTTGGCTACTTCGAAAGGAGTTAAAGCCAAACTCTCCCATTAAGATTTAATGTTTGACTATGAAAGATCCATTCTCTTAAAATTCATTTACATTATCTAAATTACCTAAAACCAAAAGTAGTGTTTTTAAAGTCCTTTCACCATACATCAATAGGGCTCAACAGTCTAAGTAGGTTATCAGTTACTTTAATGATGTCAATAAATACCTAATAAGAAAATTGTACATAAGATTTTAACTAGCTAGATCAAGATGAGATGATTGGATCAAAATTGTCTATGCTGTAGAGCCAATCAACTGAAAATGTTATGGTCACGCCTATTTTATGCTAGCTTGATCCATAAACAAAAATTTGAAATGCTTGATTTTTCATTTTCTAGCTACTTAAATTGCATAAATCAACTTCCAGCGGATGGTTATAAAAAAAATACCCTAAAATCAAATCCAAATATGAAAGTGTTGGAGCTAAATCATCCATTCACTCTAATTAAGTGCACATACATATATAAGATGTCTTCCGGAAACATTTTCTCAACCACATCGAACTCTATAGATGGCTCATTTAGAGAATTTTCCATGAAAATGACAGAATAACGTGAGTTTGGCTTATAATCCACCAATCTCACCAAGTAAACAGATTGGTAATTTAAAAAAAAAAGGTCAATAGTATACACAATAGTCATAACACAGCAGGACTACAACATGTTTGGCAGTGGTCCAAGTGGCTTATAAGCCACAAAAGTGAAATACAAGCCACTCTGAGATGTTTGGCAAATGGCTTATTTTGGCTTATAATCCACCAAAAATAAGTCGGGTAAAATTTTTGGTGGATTATAAAGCACAAGGTTTGACCGTACCCTCATCATTTCACAAAATTCCAAGCTCAATCTTTCTCCAACCCATTAAACTTAAATTTAGAGCCATGACCTTTTGGTCATTTTGACAATAACGATGGATTATAATCCACCCATTTGCTAAACACTCTACTATTGAATATAGATTATAATCCACTAATTTTATCAAACACTGATTATAATCCACTTGGATTATAATCCATTTGTGGATTAAAATCCAATATTCCCAAATATGCTCTTAGTTCTTAAGCTAGATATTCAATCAACAAAAATTCTTTAGAATACAAGACCATCAAATATAATTTATGAATATCATATCGCACAGCCACACCATGATTTTCAAATATATTAGAATAAGGGATACAAACATCATAAGCATCTAGGTACCATATATTCATACCATTAATAAATGCAAAATTAACAAAATTCTCTCATAAAAATGATAAAAATGGGGGGAAACTCTTACTGAAGTTGGCTTCCATGTCATTGAAAGACTCCGAAATATTCTTCCCCAGCAAAACAACGTTTCCATTCACAAACCTCACCATCACCAGATGAATAAGTAGAGCAAAAGCTCTAATTAACAAAGCCATCCCTTTAACAAGCAACCAAGATTCAAACTTTTTCTGAGCCCACTGAGAGTACCAAAGCCTGCTTCTTAATTTTCACTCCCGAAACCCTAAATACCTGTGATCTCCACGCATCTCTTCAAACAAACCCCAAGTTTTTTACTGAAAGAAGCAATCTTTCCATAAATAGATTGCTGGGAGCCATGTAACTCACCTGAAGTTGACAGAAAATGTGGAGAATTTGAAGATGTCGACATCGATTCCCATCAAAATTTAAGGATAAAAAGGAAAGGAACAGCAAGGGTTTAATAGAGAGAGAGAGAGAGAGAGAGAGAGCGAGTAGAAATTGATGACTTCGAGCGTATCTGTGGGCGTATATACCTCAGCACCGCGTCCTCAGCCACTTGCAATTTATAACAAGGATTTTTAGATACTAGTCCCTCAGCGCCCGTTTGGCTAAAGGTTAAGAAAGAGGAATTAAAAAAAAAAGAATTAATATAGTTAGTCTTTTAATAACCCGAATGACTAAATTATTAATTCGTTATATAAGTTTTATTTTAGCTATTGTGATTATTTTTAGTGTTTGGAAATAACAAGAATTTTAATTATTTTCTTTATAATTAAAAGGGTTAACTCTTATAATACTTCTAAATAGGAGTATTAGTAAACCACTCATTTTGAGGGGTTAACTCATTTTTAATCCTCCATAGGGTTAGCGTAACTCTTTATATATATATATATATATTTTTTTGGCAAATTATGAAGGGTTAACACACTTTAACTATTGTATAGATTTTTTGTTTGGCGGGTTATGGAGAGGTTAAGTCTTCTTAACCCCTCACTTAACCCTTTACCAAACGGCACCTTAAATCATGGGCATTTTGTATTAGTTCCCGGATCATCATATTTTGATACTAACTCAATTATCTTAGAGCATGTTTGGCAAGTTACTTATTTTAATTTATGACTATTTTTGACTTATAATGATTTGAAACAATGTTTGATAAATCTTTATTTACTTATTTCTTCCTTACAAATTGTGGGGAAAAGTAGGTATTTCTCAACTTATTTTTGGACACTTACAAGTAAGTTTCTAATTTACCCTCTAACAAAATAAGTAACAATAAGTAATAGGTAACTTGTAAGGTTTCATAAAATAAATATTAGCCAAACATACTCTTAATATATTGATATTAGTCCTTCTATTATTACTGTCAAACCAAAAAAGAAAAACAACCTCCATCACTTCCATCACCTCCCTCTTCTCCACCACCATCTCATCATCCGTCGATATCCTTACCTCCACCTCCATTATCGCCACCACCATCTCTACCATTGCTATCTCCACCTCTACCTATATTCTCATCACCTCCTTTGACTCCGCCACCACCGTCTCTACCTTCATCATATCAACTATAACTAGTATTCTTGCTTCCATCTCCATCTTCCCCACCACCATTTTTTCCATCTCCATCACCTCCTTCACCGGTATTCTCACCTTCTCCACTATGCATCATCTCCACCAATAATGTCACAACCACCATTTTCCCATCATCTCTTTGAAGGGACATGGCCGAGAGGGGGCGACAACAATGGTCAAAAGCAGAGGGGAGGAAGAGGTCCGGAGAGGATATAACTGTCCATTCAAGAAAAAAGTTAGAAAATATAATATATTCATCCCTTTATAGCATCAACTAACTAGACAAACTAATATCAGCATATTGAAATAATTTAGGGGACTCATATCAAAATATGAAGATTTTGGGGGACTGCTTTAAAAAAACTCTTATGATTTAAGTGACTAATATGGGAAAAAAAACCCCTTATAACAAATGTATTTGTAACTGTGGGTACCCTTGTAACTTTGTATTTTATATTGGATAAATTTCACAAAACCCCACTAAACTTTGAGGTGTCTCCAAGAAAATCCCTCTAAACTTTGGAATGTCTCATAACCACCCCTGGCACCATAATGATGCAAATGACATCGCTGGTTATTATTTTGATTGTATGCTTGTTAATTCGCTGTTAGGGGGTAATGTGAGAATTTTTTTTAGAATTTTTTTTTTTTGTGGGGTGGGGGTGTTGATACACCCTAAGATCAGAGGGTTTAGCGAAAAAAAAGGTTGAGGGTCTCCATTGGAAACACCCCAAAGTACAAGGGGGTTCATAAAATTTATCCTTTAATTTCTAGAGATACAATACCCATCAATTTTGAATACTAATGGCAACTTCTCTATGTTCAATTTATTTATTTTACAAGTCTTCTTAATTATAACAATATTCAATTGATAAACATGTAATAATCTACACTGTATTCTCCAAGTGTTTTAAGAAGTTTTAACCTCGGAATTTTACAAAGGCTAAACATGAAAATATTAATAAAATGTTGCAAATAGAAATATCTTTGAGGAGTAGACAAGGAATTAGAGCAAAACAAAAATAAAATATTATCCTATGTGATGTGGTGGTACGCTTGGGTAATGGATATACTCTAGAGTCTGGCCGGATAAATTCCAATCAATTTATGCTGTCTTTGATCAAATCAATGTCCCCATCAATAATTATAGACATAACAGATAAATAAATAGCATTAGAATCATATCACTATTGTTAGTGTACAATAATGTTAATATCATCTATCATGATAAGGTTACAACAATAAAAGAAATGGACAAGAAGAGGGAGCAGGTGGGTGGGTGTTTTAGAAAATGATATAAAGATTCCTTCATACATAAAAGACTAATGAAGATGTCATTAAAAATTACGACTACATACTACTCTTTTCTTTAGTAAGCAAGCAAGATGGCAGGATAAATATATACTAATTAGAAAGTAGAGTTAACAAAATGTCACAAGAAAAACTATGCTTCTCACTGGGAGTCAAAACCACAAGTTGCTTATTATTTAAGTGACTGTTGTTGTAAGTTGTAATTTAACAGTATAAATTTTGCTTTCATTTTCACAATCTCTTATGACCTGGACGTAGATGACCATTTAATAGAACTATTTATCTGTCAAAATATTATAAAACTAGGATGTGTTTGACAAATCATCCTTAACCAGGTTTAGCGGAAACTATCCCAATTGAGAAGCTAAACTTGTGTTTGACAAAAACTAGGTGAACTGGCCCGATTTCTTTTGGTTTATTTTCCTTCCTTAACCATGTTAGAATCGGAACCTCTGGATGTTAGAAAACAAACATCCAGAGGTTCCGATTCTAACATGGTTAAGAGGTTTTTGCTACCCTGAATAATGAATACTTGTGATACAAGGGTTAACGATCAAACGAAGGATATAGATGTAGAAATGTAAACATGCGAATACAGACGTAGATCGTGTAAACTTTGAATCCTACCCAATAAGGAAATAGAATTTAGATTCTTTTTGATAACCCAGTCCAGAATTGAACTCAGAACTGTGGGAGCTCTATTGAAACCTCACAACCGATTAGATCACCTATTGAAATAAATTTTTTTGGAGCCATATTCTTTTCGTTTTCTTATTGGGGTTCAAATCAAGTTTGATTTCAAATATTGAAATAATTATTGTGGTATTATTTCAATTTTATTACAGTGGAAGTTCAAATATGTAATATGAAAGATATTAAATTTAGAGCCTAAGTTCATATCAATCTTTTCCTATCGAAAATATTATTTGTTATGAAAATATTATTTTTTGAAAAATATATCATTTTCACAAAAAATGTTCAAAATAAATTTTTCTTGAGTTTCTTTTTCAAAATATTATTTTCTCAAAAGGTATTATATTTTTGAAAAAATATCACTAATTTAAATAATATAATTTTCGCAAACCACAAGTCGCATATGAGAAATTACAAGTAGAACCAAATAGTTGCACGCACAAATTATAAAGTTTAAAAATTAAATTAAACAGTGAAATTATACTTATATATAAGAACCGCGTTTCTGTTGCTTGCAAGTGACAGTTATATTGCAACTACCATTAGAAGCTACCAAGCTCCACTCTGAGCATGTTAGCATGTAGGCTAAAACATATGACATTTCTGCCAGGCCACAGGCCCACAATCGGCTCGGACCCGACCCAAAAATTAGGAGAATCTTTTAAGCTAAAAGGCGATCTCGAGGACAGCAGAACATTTTTCTTCGTCTTTTTCTATTATCGCTCTCGAACTTTCCAAGTTCGTCAAAGCTCAGCTTGAGAGAAGAGAGGGGGAAAAAAAAGACTATGGCTCCGATCAGCGGAATCCGATCGTGCGCTAGGGTTTTGGTGTCCTCTGCTTCGATTTCTAAACCAGGCAAGCTCGATTTCACCATCTCCACCAATTTTATTTTAGAGAAATGGATAAAAAAAAAGACAATTTTTTTTTGGGGGAAACTGAAACTAATTTACTCGAGAGTCATGATTGCTGCAATATATTGCAATTTGATTTGTAATTTATGCAATATATTGCTCGATTGCTAATAGTTTGAGAGTTTTCATGATGAGAAGAGAACTATAGAAAGATGCCCAATCTACTTCATTAGTAATACCATGAAATTAGGGATTATTGGCATGAAAACGGAAAGGTTTTTTTCGATATTAGTCCCCCAAATCTTCAATATTTTGAAACTAGTCCCCCAAATCTTCAATATTCTGATCCATTTTGACTTAAGCTTAGGCTTAAGCAGCCGCCTGGGCGGGCACCCAGACCGTTCTTTAAAACAATGGATGATCATAACTAATCTAAAGCTCTCGTAATCATAGGAATGTTGGCATTTTTTTTCCAAACATTTGGTTATTGATTTTTTTTTTTTTTTTACTTAGTTGTCTATAGTCTCTTGACACCTTTAGTTGGCGATAGTTTTCTCTTCAAGTACGCTGTTTGACAGCTTGTTTGATACATCAGATGGGTGTTTAGTATGCTTATAGTGTTACAAAGGTATGTTTCATGTAGCATCATGTTTATGTTAGGCTATATTGCAAGGTTTGTTAAAGACTGGGTCGGTTGTGCATTTGACGACGCATGTCAATGCCATCCATGTAGTGAGTGCTTGGTTTTTATAGGAAGCAACATTTGTAGATATTTTCTTTTTGGAGAATTTCCGTTGAAGGATATGATTGATATTGCTAAATAGTTAATGGAGTACACAAGTTGTCGGTGATGAAAGAAGGTCTGATAGAAATTGAACTTAACTCAAACTCTTCATTTGAGCTGAGAGCCTGAGATAAACTGATAATTGAAACTCAACAACCCCTAGCTGGCTAGCTCCAAGGCGTGTGCACGCACGTGCACAACCACACACAGTGCTTCTGATTGGAACCCAAGAGCTCGTGATTTTTCAGTTTCTCGTGGTTTGAAATATAGATTTCTAGTGGTTTGGTTCTTACATCTATGGAATATGGAAAAGGTTTCTCCAATGGTTTGAAATGCAGCATTAGTCTGTCCCCAGTTTGGAGGAGGAAAAGTAAATTAACACATTTACTGTGGTTTAAAAATGTTTTCCTTGTTTTCAGGTTATCAAACTACTGCATAGAAAATCCTGTTTGTGTTGTGCAGCTTCTATATGTTTGCTTCAACCAAGCAGTCTTTATCTATGTGGTACCTTTGTCACTTACGGGTTTCTTCTGACCGACAGTTGTCTTGTTTAAGTAATATAGTTCTTGTTCAGAATTTGAGTTATTGAGTTTCGGTTTCTGATGCATGTTTTTTGTGTGTATGCCAGCAACCAGAGAGCTTCATGCAACCGCAGCAAAGCAAATGGGAGGTCATGGCCATTCTTCAGAGCCCTATTATCTCCATGCAAAGCATATGTACAATTTAGACCGGATGAAGTATCAGAAACTGACAATGTCTCTCGCGGTTCTAGCTGCATTTAGCATTGGCGTTGCTGTTCCAGTCTATGCCGTGATCTTTCAGCAGAAGAAGACTGCTTCAGGGTGATAATCTTTCAAGTGCTTCGGAAATTTGGAGTCTCTTGTTTTCGATGTGATTTTAGTTATGCTGAATGTAATTCAGTATGTCGTTGTAAACTTTTGAGTACTGACCTTATGTGGATCACTGATAGGTCTATTTGCTTTCCTCTTTGTTCAAATTTGGGACGCAAGTGTATTGCAAGAATCTTGGCAACATAATTTCCTACAATGATGCTTTAATATCTTGAGAATGATCTGGTTCTTAATTGTTTGCCTCTTCAACGCATCTGTTTGCTGCTTTGAATTATTTTTCAAAACTTGAAACTTCCTGAGTAAAATTGATGACAAAAAACACATAAAGTTGATATTGATGCCTGAATAGTGGATTACTTCATATAGTTTGTGGATTAAAACTTTTTTTCCCAAATGTTCTTTGATCATTCTTAATCCTGTGGCTAGCTTGGAGATGATGTTCATTAACATAAAAACTTTCTTCTTTACAGTTTTGGTGTATGGTTGAAATGTTCAAATCCTAGTGATAAACTAGATAGGGGCCCAGATGGATATGTCGGGCTTGGACCTTATTGTATGGCCTGGTGACAAATTTAGGAACTGTTAGCTAAAGTAGTGAAAGGGGTATGGGTCTTTGTATCTGGAGTTGTTAGTCTTATGAATGTATGCTAGATTAAAGAGCTTGTTCGAATATAATAAGTAAATGTGCAACTTTGTTGAGACTGACCCAAATGTAAAAAATTACTATATGACCAATTGACCATTATGTTTGCTACAAATAAGATGGGAAAGTAACATTAAAACAAAGCGCCTGTAGCTAAATGGGACTGCAATTGATCATTGATCAGTTTGATCCAGGTTCAACTCCAGGCAGGTGCATAAAATTTTTTTCCCCCTCCTCGCACTGCTTTATATCTTAAAAATTCCATTTATTTTTAGTCATGAACCTTATGTTTATGAAGGATAGAAATATAGCTCAAAATATTCTTCAACACTGTTACAATTATTAAGTTCTGCTGAGAGCACATAACTAAATTACATCTATGTATTTAAAAAAAAAATCAATGCCTGATCCTGTACCTTCTACAATTATAGCATGGCAAGTAGTACTTCAAAGTTCAAAACATAAAACATGAACTAAGCAGGAAAAAGAACTTCTGTCTCACAATATTATCATCTCACTTGAATTCAACAGAAGCATCAATGGTATCTGAAGTTACGTGCAAATTCTGGTCAGTGAGACGATAAACCATGACCATACACGAGCAGTTTCCATTTATTTATACAAAGCAGAAAAAAGAACTTCTGTCTCACAATATTATGGTCCATTAAATATGAGTCAGTAATTCACCGGCAAAGAATATGGCCTGAAGAGCCAAAGTCTCACTTTCCCAATACAGAAAAAGAATTAGCACACATTTAGAAAAATCACAGTTATCGGGGAACAAGTAAAGAAATGATACTCCGAAGAGAAAGTTTTATTTTCTTCCATTCCAGATTACCAGATTACACGATGGGACATAAACTACAAGGAAAAAAGATACAAGAGAAAGGTAACAAGAGACACGAAGGAACTTTTCTTTTTATAAATATCGTGTAATGTTATTATGTTACATGGATGCAAGAACTCAAAACCTTGCATTATGGCAAAAATATGGATGGAGAAAAAATTACAAGAGACCAAAAGGTACATAATTATTGAAGCTTCTCCATGCAAAGCATATGTACAATTTAGACCGGATGAAGTATCAGAAACTGACAATGTCTCTCGCGGTTCTAGCTGCATTTAGCATTGGCGCTTGCTGTTCCAGTCTATGCCGTGATCTTTCAGCAGAAGAAGACTGCTTCAGGGTGATAATCTTTCAAGTGCTTCGGAAATTTGGAGTCTCTTGTTTTCGATGTGATTTTAGTTATGCTGAATGTAATTCAGTATGTCGTTGTAAACTTTTGAGTACTGACCTTATGTGGATCACTGATAGGTCTATTTGCTTTCCTCTTTGTTCAAATTTGGGACGCAAGTGTATTGCAAGAATCTTGGCAACATAATTTCCTACAATGATGCTTTAATATCTTGAGAATGATCTGGTTCTTAATTGTTTGCCTCTTCAACGCATCTGTTTGCTGCTTTGAATTATTTTTCGAAAACTTGAAACTTCCTGAGTAAAATTGATGACAAAAAACACATAAAGTTGATATTGATGCCTGAATAGTGGATTACTTCATATAGTTTGTGGATTAAAACTTTTTTTTCCCAAATGTTCTTTGATCATTCTTAATCCTGTGGCTAGCTTGGAGATGATGTTCATTAACATAAAAACTTTCTTCTTAACAGTTTTGGTGTATGGTTGAAATGCTCAAATCCTAGTGATAAACTAGATAGGGGCCCAGATGGATATGTCGGGCTTGGACCTTATTGTATGGCCTGGTGACAAATTTAGGAACTGTTAGCTAAAGTAGTGAAAGGGGTATGGGTCTTTGTATCTGGAGTTGTTAGTCTTATGAATGTATGCTAGATTAAAGAGCTTGTTTGAATATATATATATATATATATATATATATATATATATATATATATATATATATATATATATATATATATATATATATATATATATATATATATATATATATATATATATATATATATATATATATATATATATATATATATATATATATATATATATATATATATATATATATATATATATATATATATATATATATATATATATATATATATATATATATATATATATATATATATATATATATATATATATATATATATATATATATATATATATATATATATATATATATATATATATATATATATATATATATATATATATATATATATATATATATATATATATATATATATATATATATATATATATATATATATATATATATATATATATATATATATATATATATATATATATATATATATATATATATATATATATATATATATATATATATATATATATATATATATATATATATATATATATATATATATATATATATATATATATATATATATATATATATATATATATATATATATATATATATATATATATATATATATATATATATATATATATATATATATATATATATATATATATATATATATATATATATATATATATATATATATATATATATATATATATATAATAAGTAAATGTGCAACTTTGTTGAGACTGACCCAAATGTAAAAATTACTATATGACCAATTGACCATTATGTTTGCTACAAATAAGATGGGAAAGTAACATTAAAACAAAGCGCCTGTAGCTAAATGGGACTGCAATTGATCATTGATCAGTTTGATCCAGGTTCAACTCCAGGCAGGTGCATAAAATTTTTTCCCTCCTCGCACTGCTTTATATCTTAAAAATTCCATTTATTTTAGTCATGAACCTTATGTTTATGAAGGATAGAAATATAGCTCAAAATATTCTTCAACACTGTTACAATTATTAAGTTCTGCTGAGAGCACATAACTAAATTACATCTATGTATTAAAAAAAAATCAATGCCTGATCCTGTACCTTCTACAATTATAGCATGGCAAGTAGTACTTCAAAGTTCAAAACATAAGACATGAACTAAGCAGGAAAAAGAACTTCTGTCTCACAATATTATCATCTCACTTGAATTCAACAGAAGCATCAATGGTATCTGAAGTTACGTGCAAATTCTGGTCAGTGAGACCATAAACCATGACCATACACGAGCAGTTTCCATTTATTTATACAAAGCAGAAAAAAGAACTTCTGTCTCACAATATTATGGTCCATTAAATATGAGTCAGTAATTCACCGGCAAAGAATATGGCCTGAAGAGCCAAAGCCTCACTTTCCCAATACAGAAAAAGAATTAGCACACATTTAGAAAAATCACAGTTATCGGGGAGCAAGTAAAGAAATGATACTCCGAAGAGAAAGTTTTATTTTCTTCCATTCCAGATTACCAGATTACACGATGGGACATAAACTACAAGGAAAAAAGATACAAGAGAAAGGTAACAAGAGACACGAAGGAACTTTTCTTTTTATAAATATCGTGTAATGTTATTATGTTACATGGATGCAAGAACTCAAAACCTTGCATTATGGCAAAAATATGGATGGAGAAAAAAATTACAAGAGACCAAAAGGTACATAATTATTGAAGCTTCTCTGTGCAGCTGTCCATATGTATTGCCGATTGGGTGGTTTGAAGATAACTACCTATACAACTACAAATTTTGCTTCGCTAGCATCTGCTGGAGCTGAAGTACTTGCTGTTGTTGCTCTAGCGGTAGTGAACTTAATTGCTCTGGAGTTAGATTCATCACTTGTTGAAGAAGAGCTGATTCTAGTTCTGGTGGAAGCTGCACAAGATAAAGAAAAATAGTAAACGGAAAATGTAGAATACTTCAGGTTATAGATTAGGTTGTCTTGTGAACAGAAGCACTATCTTGTGCCTCCATCTATCATACGTCTTACTTCTCTTAGCGATGTTCAACTTCATATGCATTCACAAGCATCTTCCCTCAAATTTATACCCCTTTGTAGATATTTGATTAACCGAATTTGAAAAGTACACAAACATGAAAGATACCAATGAAATAATACTGGAAAATTAGTTAAAATTAATTGCTATCCATTTTTTTGGAACAACATCTTGTCGTATCTAAAACATGGTTTCATTATGTGTACAGTCCAATATCAGTAGCGATTAATCGGATTATGGGCTATTACTCGGATTATGCATTTTTGAAATGTGTGTATATATAGAGAGAGATATGAGAGAAATGGAGGAACTTGGTATCAAGCACAAACTTTTGTTCTTGATAGTGAGGTAACTCATTCCTATCCACTCATTCAAATAGAGCACATTCACATGGGTTGGATAATGAAAAAGTTATTATTTTCAAATGGGAACCGTTTGAATGGGTGGATGGGAATGAGCCACATCAATACCAAGCACAAAGTTTGTACTTGGTAACAAGTTCCTCCATTTTCATATATATATATATATATATATATATATATATATATATATATATATATATAAACTTAAGTGGATAGAAACACTTGTCCATCAATTTTTTATCCATTGGATTTGTATTGGGATTTGTGCTAGCATGTGATGCAAATCAATGCATACATCTCAAAGATACCCTTCATGTCTTGCACAAATCTCAAAGCAAATCTAATGAATAAAAAGTTAGTGGACAAGTGCTTCTATCCACTTAAGTTTATAGAACTTTACTATATATATATATCTATCCACTTAAGTTTATAGAACTTTACTATATATATATATATATATATATATATATATATATATATATATATATATATATATATATATATATATATATAGAGAGAGAGAGTAGCTATGAACTTAAGTCATAATGAATAATCAAGACCAACTTTTCTAACCACTCATCTTTTGATCCGTGAGATATTGCAATCTTTGAGATTTGTGCATCACAAATCTCAAGCAGATGAGTGGATGTGATGCACCAATTCAATGAATTAAGCTCATAAGTTACTCTCTCTCTCTCTATATATATATATATATATATATATATATATATATATATATATATATATATATATATATATATATATATAGCTCTATAAACTTAAGTGGATAGAAACACTTGTCCATCAATTTTTTATCCATTGGATTTGTATTGGGATTTGTGCTAGCATGTGATGCAAATCAATGCATACATCTCAAAGATACCCTTCATGTCTTGCACAAATCTCAAAGCAAATCTAATGAATAAAAAGTTAGTGGACAAGTGCTTCTATCCACTTAAGTTTATAGAACTTTACTATATATATATATATATATATATATATATATATATATATATATATATATATATAGAGAGAGATATGAGAGAAATGGAGGAACTTGGTATCAAGCACAAACTTTTGTTCTCGATAGTATGTAACTCATTCCTATCCACTCATTCAAATAGAGCACATTCACATGGGTTGGATAATGAAAAAGTTATTATTTTCAAATGGGAACCGTTTGAATGGGTGGATGGGAATGAGCCACATCAATACCAAGCACAAAGTTTGTACTTGGTAACAAGTTCCTCCTTTTTCTCATATATATATATATATATATATATATATATATATATATATATATAAACTTAAGTGGATAGAAACACTTGTCCATCAATTTTTTATCCATTGGATTTGTATTGGGATTTGTGCTAGCATGTGATGCAAATCAATGCATACATCTCAAAGATACCCTTCATGTCTTGCACAAATCTCAAAGCAAATCTAATGAATAAAAAGTTAGTGGACAAGTGCTTCTATCCACTTAAGTTTATAGAACTTTACTATATATATATATCTATCCACTTAAGTTTATAAGAACTTTACTATATATATATATATATATATATATATATATATATATATATATATATATATATATATATATATATATATATATATATATATATATATAGAGAGAGAGATATAAATTTAAAGATTGAGCAGGCACTTTTTCAACCACTCATCTTGCTTTATCCAAAGATATAATCAACTTTGAGATTTGTGCATCACAAATCTGCAAGATAGTGGATAAAAAGATGCACCACTATTCAATGAACTTAAGTTCATAGATACTCTCTCTCTCTCTCTCTCTATATATATATATATATATATATATATATATATATATATATATATATATATATATATATATATATATATATATATAGCTCTATAAACTTAAGTGGATAGAAACACTTGTCCATCAATTTTTTATCCATTGGATTTGTATTGGGATTTGTGCTAGCATGTGATGCAAATCAATGCATACATCTCAAAGATACCCTTCATGTCTTGCACAAATCTCAAAGCAAATCTAATGAATAAAAAGTTAGTGGACAAGTGCTTCTATCCACTTAAGTTTATAAGAACTTTACTATATATATATATATATATATATATATATATATATATATATATATATATATATATATATATATAAATTTATCACATATAAAAATAGGTTTTTCCTTAAAAATCACCTTTAAAGTAGGGTCATTCTCTAGAAAATATTTTTATTGTCAATTTATACATAAACCACCTTTAAAAAAATTTTTTCCTTGCAATCAATCACCGAATCACTTTTCGGTTAAGGTTTTTTAGCTTTGCTGTAATGATTAGTGGTCAAATATCAAGTATATTAGAGAGATGATCCTTAATAGAGGTTAGGTGGAGTTAATTACCAAAAACAACTTGACTGAAAAGTGGGCCTATATGGTTTATTGCAACAAAAAACCCTTTAAAGGTGGTTTATGTATAAATTGACAATCAAAGGCAGTTTTTGTAGAATAACCATATTCTAAAGGTGGTTTCTGTAGAACAGCCATATTTTAAGGGTGGTTTCTAGGAAAAAGAAATCCTTTAACAAGAGGGATATTTCACAAAACCACCAATAATTTTGCAGCATCTTTTACTTTAACCCTCAAAAACTTTGAAAATGTCACTTAACCCCGAATAATATTTGTTAGAAAACCGCAAAAATTAATATCGCTAGTTTTGACGTGTCATGTACAAATAACGTGTTGTCGAATGATCAAAACACCCAATAAGTTATGTATGAAAATCCCCAATGAGCTAGTTATGTCACTTACCCCACAAGTTTGAAAACTAGGGTCTTTCCGCATATACACATCCCAAATTAGCCATATTTGCAAAATCATCCGCCAAATCTAAATATTGTTAATTCACTCTTGAAATCTTGCAAATCGGATTAAAAAAACCTTAAAATTTGATAATACCGTCTTGGGAGTTAATTAAGGAAAGTTGAAACTTTTTTTTAGAGTTTTCAACCTTATTCGAAGTTAACAATATTTTCAATTTATTGGGGTTATGTGAAAATTACCTAACATATAGGGGGTTTGTAAAATTTATCATAAATTAGCTTGCTCTATTTCGTAAACAGAAGAAATTATGCCCTTGCTCTATGTGAGCATAGAGACAAAAGCCCTCACTTTTTAAATTGTCATGAGCTTGAGTCCTCCCATTAAATAATCGGTCACGTACCTACTCCTTTAAAAAAAATAATGATCACGTGTTGTTGGCCCGATCATTATGTGTAATAATCCCAATCATTGTTTGTGTCCCATTATATAATCAGTCACATGCCTACATGATTAACGACCTTCAATATATTTCTATTTTATATTTCTTTTACAAAAAAATTTCTTTGGTTTGTCATGCTAATAAAGTTATGGTCTACCATGCTAATAAAGTTATTATTCTTGTTTCTCCAGCATACCACGAATGTGAGATTAATTGTTAAAGAACAAGCAAGGCTTGAGAGAGCTCGGGGGAACCTTTTGAGCTTTACAAATCTAGTATTAAATTCTCGACCGTGATTCTAATCAACTTAATCACTTTAGCTTTCACAAAAGACATTCTGGCAGTAGAAGTCGTTCTATGCTCGATCAACTTTGCATGTTTATTGCATGGACTGACATTGTCCTCTATCTATTGTTTTAAATATCGGACATCGCGTAAATATCGGATGACCAAACTCCATATCAGATTGTGAAAATCGGGGATATGTAATAAATATTGGTTTGTCATGTTCATGCATAATACAACATTCTAATATGTAATCTAAATATATTTAATGATTTCTAAACATAAGAAAATGCATCATGATATATCTTTAGAATGACTAACAGATTGTAATAATTTTCTTCTTGATTGTATCATGAAACCTTCAAAGTGCATAACATTAAAAGAGGTGGAGAGAGAGATTAGAGAGGTAGAGAGAGATAGAGAAAGGGGTGCAATGGGGGGAGAGAGAGGGGAGAGGGACAAAGAAAATAGAGGGGGAGGGAGGGCAGGAAAAGAGAGGAGAGAGACTGAGAGGGCAAAGAGAGAGAGAGAGACACACAAAGAGGGAGCGGGATAGGGATAGAGAAGAAAGAGACCGAGAGAGAGAGGGTGAGAGAGTAGCGAGAAAGAAGTGAGCGAGAGGGTTAGGATTTTTGTGAGATTGATTGTGATTTCTGAAATAAATTGAGAGTTTTATTTAGTATTTAGGTCGAGCTGGAAACCCAAACCCAAACCTAAACCCACAAAATACATACACAAAAAACCCAATATTGGCCGCTATTGCGGATATCGGGAAATACTGGATATAAGCGGATATATTGGAAAAAATTCTAAAAATCGCAAAACGCTATCAACCTATAATTATCATTGCAGGCTGTTGTAGAACCTCAATATTTTACACACCGCCTCTATGCTCTACTTATCAACTCGCCATGAAATGTTCAGTTCAATTAACTTTATTATTTTGACGGCGCATATGGCTATCTTCATAGTAACCACGGCCGTTGATTTTAGACCTGAAAGTCTTCTTAAAAAATGTTATATATATGGATGCACTTCTTTTGAACTCCAAACTTCTTTGTTTATTAAAGCCTGCATTCTTTTGTTGGAATTTGTGAACTATTAACACCCAACTAAACTTCTTGTTGGAGTTCTCTAGTTGTTTGTGGACAATCTCCATTGGAATTACGCAACTTGAGATGAAAGAAAAAAAATAAAAATACATATAATTGCAAGGAGTTGGTTGTGTAATTCTGAATCAGGATTTAGGAAATTACATCATCAACAACCTTCAATGTATTTCTATTAAAAAAATTGAAGTTACTAATCTTATTTCTTCAGCATACCACGAAGGTGAGAGATTAGTTACTGATGAACAAGCAAGGCACGAGAGAGCTCAAGAGAGCCTTTTGAGCTTTACGCATTGAATAATGAAGTTCCTGCCTGCAATTCTTGTCAGCCTAATCATGTTAGCTTTTACAAGCGGTATTTTGTCGGTTGCTCTATGTTCGGTCGACCTTCTTTATTTATTGTATTGTCCTCTATTCTCTACTTGTCAACTCCCTATGAAAAATTCAGTGCAATTAACTGGCTAAATTACACAAACATACCATAAAGCTTCGCATTTTGACAATTAAATACCACAAGTTGCATTTTGGTACAATAAAATACCATAAAGTTTTCAAAATTTGAGCGTAACCACTATCGATCATGCAAACGTAGGAATTTTTACCTGAATGTGTCTATGATTCTTACATACTAATTTTAGAGCTTTCTAATCTTTAATATTTGTTAATTTTTATAGAAATATCCCAACTCTATTTTAAATTAGAATTAAGATAAGTTTGAAAAAGAAATTTGGTTGATTTAATAGCAAATTTAACAAATATTATTAGTTAAAAAGCTCTAAAATTAGCATGTAAGTATCATAGAGAAACATTTGGGTGAAAATTTTCACGTTTGCATGATCGATGGTAGTAATGTCCAAGTTTTGATAACTTTATAGCATTTTATTGTATCAAAATGCAACTTGTGGTATTTAATTATCAAAACGGAAAACTTTATAATATTTTTGTGCAATTTAACCTTATTATTTTGGTTGTGTACATGGCTATCCACATAGTAACATGGCCACTGCAATCTTTGTTTGCAAATAAACAATAAAGTTAAGATTTCAGCTCCTACTTGCTCCCCAAAAGGACAAATCTACTAGTTTAGGGGGTAAGTAGGGACTAAGGCCTAAACTTAAATAGCTTTTTAGTTAAGAGAGTTCAATGTTTAACATTTTTAGGTAAAAGCAATGATTATGTTTAACTTTGAATTAGAGCTGATTGAGGACTCTGAAATATGTATTCCATATGAGTAATGTATCCAAATTCTAATCTAACTCTTGTTGTGCCTATGGGAATATTGTTTGTAGTTTATGAAACATTGTTTTTGTTTGAATAATCATGCATACTAAGTCACAATAGCAATTGTGCTTTGTTTTTATTCAATAGAGTAACTATTCATCTGGGGAAAAAGGAAGAAATAAGAAATATTTAGATTGCTAACATGCTATCACAATGGGCGAAATTTTCTTTTGGTAAAATCATCAATATCTATCTTCTATAGTTCTGTACTATAAAATAAGTCTTGAATTGTACACGTGTCTCATTCTCATCTCTATCCGCAACTCCAACTCCTTAATTCCCTTCCCCATCACGCACTAAGCACGTGAATAGATAAAGTATAAGCTTTTGAAAGAAATAACATTAGTGCTAAAATTAGTGCTTGCTGCGCACGTTTCCATCCCACCTCTTCACACAAAGTCACATCCTTAATCTGATTCCCCATTGCGTGTGGCGCACGTGACACTCTTACTTGTCTGATGACAATTTAAAAGTATAGCAACCAAAATTTAATGTGGGCGGCGCTAAGTGTAACAACAAGAATTTAATGGAACCTTTGGGTCTCCCAGTTGTTTATGTCCTTCCTATTTCTAGAGAGAGAGAGTGGGGGAGGGGAGGGTGTCAAAAAATAAAAAATAAATAGAATAAATAATAAATGTCAAATATCTTAACAAAGAAAATAAGTCCATGAATCCCTATAAATTTCAAAATTGTAGAACAATCCTACTAAACTCCTATTCCAAACATAATAGCTAAAAAAATCTGGTCAAAAGATTATGCACTTCTCATTTCATCGTACCTGATTCAAACAACTCACGGATATCTCTTTACTCTCAACAATCCATAATACATCAACCCCTCTAGCAACTTTCTCTCAAATATCCTTGATCCCACAACAACCTAACAATACTCTATGATATATTCTCAACCCTCTAACTCACGCTTATCTCCTACCCCACTCACATTCGTTTTTTTGGCTCTCCTATCTCACAACACAATCAACACAAAGCATCATCACCAAGCAACAAGCAAAATCCTTCATCCCTCCTCTCGTAACCAAGACCCAATATATCAAGCTCTACCCTATTAGCAAGCAAGGATTATAACAAAACTATTTTCTTTTTTCCTCTCTTGACTCAACTGTAATTTTTTACTCAATTTGTAAAGGTAATTACAACTGCATGCAAATATTTTTGTAATCAAAACTAATAATAAGTCATTCAGAGAATTCATCCAAACAATTTGAAAGAGAATTGTAATCAACAAAAGTTAATGATGATAATAATAATAATAAGCTATTCATCCACTTTGCAAGAAAAGTTTAATAAATAACTTTTTCACATAATTTCTTTGAGTTCAAACCCTTTGCAAGATAAGTTCCATTAAAAAAACTTTCATTAGATTCCTCTGGGTCCTACATGATAAGAACAATGCTGATGGAAAATTCATCTTTTAAACTCCAATATCAAGCTCGACTGAAGCGGCTTAAGATTGCAATAGAATCGTTACCCCTATGACCCCAGAAATCCCACCAAACGAAGAAAGTGACGAACACATGATGAAACACCCCAAAAAATAGATAAAATAAGAGTCACAAGATCTCTATCCTCTCTCTACCCCTTTCCCATATCTGTCAAATATTAAGATTTAGTTAGGTTCAAACTACACTCTAAAGATTGAACAAATCATGAACATGGTTTGGTAGAGGGGAAAGTAAGGTAAATGGATGAACAAAAATCCAAAGTGCCTTTGGTAGAGTGTTCTTAGGAGGGAAGGCAGAGTAAAGGGAAGTGAGGTAGAGTAGATGACAACTTAAAATGAACTAAAAATGAGGAAAGAGAAGAATCCCTCCAAATTGGAGGGATTCAAGAAGAATGAGAAAATGAACTACAAATTGGTGTATTTTCTCTCCCCTCTCCTCCTGAAGCAAAAAATGCATATACTTCTTTGCACCTCATTGCACCTCCCCTTACCTTATCTTCCCTCTTCATACCCCCTTCCAAATGTATATACTTCTTTGCACCTCATTGCAATATTTCTCTATCTACATTAAAGATAATTAGGATTACCTACTATAATGATTCCTCCTAATGTAATAAACGGGCTTTTTACCGATACACCCCCAAATCTATCATATTTGCATATTTTCCCCCAAAATCAGACAATTTACCAATTTACCCCTACATTCTCCAAAATTGGAGTAATCAGCCCTCCCATTTCACGCCGTCAATTTTGGCCATTGGAGGGGTAAAATGACCATTTCCTTTCCATAAATAAAAGAGAGGTGCACCCCCCCCCCCAAACAAAAAAAAACACAATTATGCTATCTTTCCCATTACTCAAACCCTACCTCTTCGTTGTAGAACAGTGGCAATAGTGACAAGATCTCCCCTCCCACAGGCGACGACATTTTGCCTACGTCAAAACAAACCATTCCAACATCTCTCTTCCTAAATATAATTATGCATATAAATTTATTTTAATTAACTTAACTAGGGTAGATTAGTCCTATTTTAAAATTACTATTCATTTTAACTCAGTCTCAAGGAATGTGGGGGTAAATTGGCAAATAGAAGATTTTTTGGGGTATCTTTTGGTGGGGGTGGGGGGGGGGGTGGGGTAAAATTTGCAAGTAGGGTAACTTTTGGAAGTATATAAGTTTTAAAAAATCTCAATAATAAAATGTAATTTTGCTAATATATACCGACTCTTGTAATTATTTTAAGGTACGCTTTTCACCTTAACATGTATTGCATGTGCATGACATATTAATACTTAGGTATCACCAGAAGTAGATAGAACTATTTGGAAACCATTCAATCCCCAAACTACATCTCCAAACCTCCAGTTAACATGTGATATAAGAATGCCAATTGTCAATGTTCCAAGCTATCCCATCCCTCCCTCACACCTCTCACTCACATCCTAAAAGGACCATTCCTGACCTTATAGGATCATAGAAGTTATTGACGCCAAAACTAGATTGTTGTTATTCGGGGAAGCTGCAAAGGTGAGTAATAATTGAAACACAACTTTGTGACTGTCCCCACTAGGTTCACTAAAAAACTTATGTGGGCACTCTTTTAGGACTTCTTTTAATTATTCAAACTTGTAAGTTGAAGTATTTGCAACAAAATATGCCAAAGGACATTTGATAAAAGCTGAAGCATGTTGGTGAAATACCTAAAGAAATTGACATATTACAGGAATAGTTCAATACCTGAGCATTGGTCATTTGGGTCCCAGGTACTGAGCCAGTAACAATTGGTTGAACCGGAACAGAACTGCTGGTGGCAAAGGTATGAGTAACCATAAGATGGGAACCACCTCCATCTTCTATTCTAGGTCTCTTTGATGGATGGTTCATCACTTCTGATCTGTCACCAGTTGTACTTGTATGTGAATCCCGATTTAAATCGTGAAAGCCAGCAGCATATGTTCCCGTTTCATTTGGAAGGGAATTCAGCCCATTTGACAACACCGGGTAATTTGATGAAGCACCCTGACATATAATTTAAGTAAATTAAGTGAGATGATGACAAAGACACACAATAAAGGATATATGTAAAGCTTTGGGCTGTAGTCAATTCTGTAGGGATTAACACCCACATAGAGTAACAGCGAAAAATTGTCAACTAGTTTGTAAAAAACAGAAGTGGTAATGCTAAAATCTCATTCAATACTTACCACGGTTGTAATTAATTTTGGGAATTACAAGTTAAGACTAAGTAATAATCAGACATTTTGCTGCATGCTTTAGATATAGCATATACAAGGCCAAAAATGATAGAACAGTGCATAAAGTTGTGTTTTAGTGCTAAATGTCATTATAATTGGCTTCTTCTATTTACTATCTCACACTATCTGACAATAGTATGGCAAAGTTATGCTGCCAATGTTTGTGACATAAATCAGGATCCAACATATACCCTATTGAATTTTTACGACTATAAATAAGGAATTGAATGCTAGCACAATGCATAACACTGATTAACCAGCATATTGTATTATCAGTAAAAGAAATGTTACTTGTGATGCCACATGAGGAGGCAAAGGCTGCTGAAGAACAGGAGGGTGAACTTGGGATATCAAACTCTTGGAAGTTGGTAAAGGGGGAAGCTCTGATTGACCTGGGAGTCTGCCAAAACTTTGGGGCTGAACTGTAATTGCAGACTTGGCGGGTACAGTTCCTTGTAGGAGCGTTTGGGGTTGTGGTGGCAAGGTATGCTGAAATAGAGGTTGAACAGGGAGTGGTTGAAGTGGAATTAATGGATTTTGACTAGGCATGCCATTTTGAAGTGCAGGCCGTAGGGCTGAGCTTGCCATCTGCATCTGTATTTTTACAAAAAAACAAAAAGTTAAGAATTACTTGACTGCAAAGTTTTCTAGATGATTTCAGATTTCAAGTAAATGATACATACCATCTCTGGTGTCACCATACCAAGCATTATTTGTGCCTGCACCATGAAAAGGAATTCAAATATCAAGATAAGGAAAAAGCAGAAAGCATAGCTTTAGCATGAGGAAATGATATGTCGATGTGTTGATATCGAAAATATGCTTAATATGATGCCCCCAGTTTACTAAAGTTCCAAATGGGTAGTTCATGCATTGACAAATTACACAACTATGAGATTTTGGCAATGACTCGAATTTGTACAGTGAGAAATAAAATTCTTTTTATTTTTATATTATAACTCAGGTCTCAAAGATTTCAAGCAAAGAAATATCTCACAGTGAATCATATCGATGACAAAGTCTGTAGGCTACTATAAAACACATAGTTAAGATAAAGTATAAAAGAAAATTAACAAATTTAGATATGTTCAAGAATAAACACTAACCTGAAAAAGAGCCTTCGCTAACTGTGGACATTCTCGCAGAACCTGATGAACCAGATGATTATTTTGTTGAGTCAAAGCCTGCCAGCAAGTTAAAATTGATATCATATGCCATGTTCTTAAGAAAAAAATGAGAAATAAATTTGTGAGAACAGCAGTAAAAATCTAACCTTCATTTCAGACATTATTTCAGTCAGCTGTTGTCTCGACATTTTAGCTAGATACTGAGTCAATGGATCATTTCCTGAAGCAGAGAGATTTTGCATCCCATTCTGCATTAAGGGAGATCTGCTAGTTTGAGTTCCACTCAGTGCTCTCGCCATGGAAGATGCAGCAGCAGCTGCTAATGGATGACCTATCGGTTGATGGACAGAGGACCCTGGTCCACCACGTCCCTGCAATAAAAGGAACAATTTTCAATTCAGAAACAAACTCAACTGTAAGAAAAAGTGTGCTAGGTCCACATAACCAAATATACTAGGTACCTGGTTTTTCGATATTAGTCTGTGAAATCTTTCACATTTTGAAATTAGTCGTCAAATCCTTGGAATTGCTATCAAACCCCCAATACCCCCAACAAAAAAAAAACAACAGCCCCACCACCCACCTCAATTCTTAAGTTATTTTGTACTTATAGTTCCGCAAATTATTGAAGTTGCTATTATGTCCCCCAATTTTCATAAGTTGTTTCTAATTAATCCCTCTTAATTTCTACTTCTACTCTTGATTGGAAAGACTGATTTCCAAACAAATGAAGAATTGAGAGACCTAATAGCAGTTTCAATTATTTGAGGGACAAATTTTAAAACAACTTAAGAACTGGGGGACCTAATAGCAATTTCAATGATTTCAGGGACTAATTTCAAAATATGAAAGATCTAAGGGACTGATGTCGGAAAAAACCTATGAAAAATACGATAATTTTAAACTAAATTAACACAGGAAAGTGAATTGTGGCTGTGGTTCAATTGCCATGGAAACACAACAAAGATAGTGATAAGAGGCTTTTAGAAATTAATGTGGCTATGAAATAACAATTAAAATTCTTTCTACATAAGAGAAAACTAACTTTAACCTGTTCTCTGTTTCGATCTGTGCCCTTATCATTTTCAGCAAAGTCAACTCTTAGCTGACGGCCATTTATCTCATAACCCTGGAGATTGCGACGGGCACTCAGAGCAGTTTCTTCGTCTCTGTACTCACAAAATCCATAACCTTTGGGTTTACCAGTTTCTCTATCAAGCACTAACCTGCAGTCATATTACAGCCAAAAATCAGAGGCAAAGAAAATTAATGCACAATCATGATGAACTTATGCATGTGTACGTCAAAAATGATGCCACAAAAAAAGAAAAAAAAAGAAAAAAGAAAAAGAGTGATAATAAAATGAACTCTCGGTTAATACTTAAAAACTGTATATTTCAAACAAGTACACTCAACTAATTATGTCAATGTGTGCTAAATGCTCCTGAATTTAGTTCTAAAGCAAAGATAATGGCTAGATCTGCATATAAGTATGTACATACATTTGCTTATCTATATAATCTCTAAGTTCTGCCACAATATATGGATATGAATCTGATACATACATCAGGTACTTTAGCATGGGCTCTGCCTACACCAAATCATAGGTAAGAACTGATAACAAGCCAAGGTGCAGACTGATGATAACTACGGGTACACTTTGGAAGTAGAAGTAAATACAGATTTCAATTAAGCTTGGCATAAAAAATGAAAATTGTTATACTGTGTATGCTCAAGTATAAAGCCTAATACCATAGAAATATAATATGGTATTCCCCTGGAAAAGCTTGTTGCTATGGGAGACTTAATAAATAGCCATCTGAGCTGATCGATTGAAACTTATAAAAAAGGAGTAGATAGTTCCACTACAAAGGGCTCCAAACACTTCGGAACGAGAGGGGAATATGGAATAACAACAAGAACTTGAAAATAAAGTAGAAAAGACATATTTCTGCAAAATGTACAAAAATGGACAAAAATAAGCTCACACAAAGGTCACTGGTTATCAAACCAGGTGTGATATCTCATATAGTCAAGGTCATAGATTCATATTAGCAACGGAATCAGTTATTATTGACTCCATATGAATAACATGAACACCAGCCAATCGCAAACGAAGCTAATGAAATGATCCATCCAAAGTTTCATATTCTTCACCTTTTGATGTTTCATTCACATGAAAAGGAAAAAAGTCGTAGAACTTTAATTGCAAATAGAGACAAGTTATTTGATCTTCACTCCAAACAGTGTTCATACTTCACCTCAAAGGCTTGAACCGAGCTCATTCACTAGCTTATTGCAGATCTAAGCATAAATTTTCGGATTATGCAGCTTACACATATGCACCAATAACTTCCCTACCCTAATGCTTAAAATCTGAAAATCTACGACATAATTAAACCATACAACTATTTCGACAATTGATAGCTAGTACAGAAGGGGAAAGTACCAAAGAACTAGCAACAGTGAACTCAAATGGAACCAAACACCAATTAAGAGGGAAAACATAGACAAGATGCATCCCTGCAAAAAATACAAACTTGGACTAGATGTATGCTCGCGCAAAGGTCATAGCTAGATAGCCAAACCCCCGCTACATGGACTGAGGTATCTTACTATTATCAGCACTGTCAAAGTTGAGTTATCTGATTCAATTAGTGATTCTATATGTATAGCACAAGCATCAGTTAACCCTTAAACATAAACTTTAGAATACATGAAAAGAAAGAAGTATCGTAACATGTTACTGTTAACTTTATCAAAAAGATCTCATCTTTGCTCGAAATTGTTCTTTTTGCTGTATTAAGGCGACATAACAAGCTTATCACAGTATCTAGGCACAACCCTTTACGAATAAAGATTTAGATAAATACCAATAACTCACCATCGTGATACTTAAGAACTGAAAACAAACACTATAAGGCAATTCATAAAGCTACAGAAGTTCAATTAACTCATTGCTATACATCAACAGCTAACACCAACAGCATAAAAAACAATGCAAATTACAAAATAATAATAATAATAACAGGTTCTCGCTGCTTTTCCAACCAAAAGCTCTAAAAACCAACAAAAATTACATCAAAAATTAGGGTTTTGGATCCTCGTCTAACCTAAAAGACACCACAGGCCCCACTTCTTCACAAATCTGGATCAGCTGCTCCTCAGTAGCATCGTAGGGTATATTCCCAACTGCAAAAAGAAAACAAAAACGCAAAAATCACAAAATTTCCCCTGCAGAATCATTCAAAATTGAAAAAGATTGGGTTTTTCCGCTAATTTACCGAAGACACAGCGGTGCTGAGAAGCCATATCAAAAATCAAGAAGTACGAGGTTTGGACAAGCGAGAATCGAGCAGTTAATTGAATTCTGTTTGATTGGGGATTAAATAGAGAAAGAGAGAGAGAGAAAGGCGCGGTTTTTATCAAGGGAGTGAATCTTTGGTTTTAAATAGGCGTGAGATTTGGTTTGTAGAGAATCTAGGTTTAGATTTTAGAGAGAGAGAGAGAGAGAGAGGAGTGAACGAGCTTAGGACAGAGAGAGAAGAGAGGAGAGAGAGAGAGAGAAAATCCCCCGGAGTTCATAGAAGCGACAGAAAATGCCCATGAAATTTTAAAGGAGAATTTTTTTAAAAAACCCTTTTTAAAACTTTATTAGCAAAGTCAATCACTTTTTGGCCAATTGGCAAAAAAAAAGGTCGATTTTATAAAAATAAAGCTTTAAAATACACGGGACTACTAACCCACACGGGACTACTACTCCCGTGTATTTTAAAAACTATATTTTACAAAATCGACCAAACAGGTCGATTTTGCTAATTAAATCCACAAAAGGTCGAGCATCGTTGATGACTCAGATAGTTGGGAGGTTTCAATATGGCTCCGACTATCTTGGGTTCGATTCCCGGTAGCCTCATTATCAAAAGAATGACAAAAGGTCAATTTTCCTAATAAAGTTTTAAAAACAGTCTTTTTTACAAAAATTCCCAATTTTAAATGGTAAATTTCATAAAAACCATTTAAGGGCTTAGTTTACAATAAGACCCTGAACTTTAGGAATGTCTCTTAATGCTCTAAAGTTTGAAATGTTCTAAAAGAGCCCCAACCATTTCACTTTTTAACTAATAGATGAATGAGTAAAAGATCAAACTACTTCTTTTTACAAATTACCACTCTTATTATCAAATAATGTTAAATTGATTAATCATTAATTAAATAATTATATTCCTAATAAAATAACCTTTGTGAAAATTACCTTTAAGTAGAAAGGACATGAAAGGGTTTTGCTCCCTCTTGGGCACTTTGGTTTATTTGGATGCATGTGATTCTCACGTGCACAATCAGATTTGATAGCATTAATTGGAAGTTATTTGACAAAAGTAATGAGATTAAGTGACATTTTTAAAGTTTATAAGTGATTGTTTAAAACTAGGGCTGTGCAATCGGTCGGTCGGTTCGGTTTTGGCCAAATTTTGTCAAACCGAACCAACCACTATTTAACCGAACCGAACCGATTCAAGTCGGTTCGTTCGTTCGGTCGATTTGTTCGGTTTTCACTTGGGTACAATTCTCTTGCACTATGTACATCAATCAAGGAAAAAAATCAAGAAAAGGTTAGGATCAACATTAGGGTTTAAGTTTCTTACCTCCAAAGTGGATTGGTCGAAAGTAGAAGAAGCGAATAGAGAATAGAGAGGTAGAGAACTAGAGATGATGAGAAGCCCTAGAATTAGAGAGCATTAATCAGTAGGTTATTTCGTCACCATTAGGTTGCGTGAGAGAAAAGATATTAGGCTATCGCTAAGCAACTCTATATGAACTATGACGTTGGGTTTAAGTGGATGCGGATAGCGATTAGAATGGGAACACACTTCGGCCAGCGCGGGTTGAAAAACTTCAAACCACCGAACCGAACTCTAGTCAAAACCGAACCGAATCATAAACTGCCGTTCGGTCGGTTTGTTCGGTTTGAACCGAACTATGCTCACCCCTATTTAAAACGACCAAACTTATGGAGGGAGGGGATATTGTGAAATTTACCCAATTTTAAAACTAACACTTTCATGCATTCCTTTTGAATTTCCCCCGTGAAGAAGGTCAACTGGATATTATGTAATTTGTTTAATGACGGTTAATGTCAGAAAATTGATACGTGACTTAGGTGAGGTAAGGATGATTTTGAGGTCCCTTATCCTCTTTTGTTGGTTGATCGTTTCTATTGGAAATCTTGAACTGTAATTCCCTACACATGTAGTAGAGCTTAAAGGACCCGGAGGTTGTTTCCTCCGACATGCCCTCTGACGCTTAAGTCGCTGGATCGATCCGATTAATCTAATGACAAAATTACATCATTTTGAAAAAAAGTTTTATCATGGTACACTTTTGCTTTATAATTTTATATTAGATCCTTAAACTTCTTATTTATAAATAGCACCCAAAATCTATTTATCCCAAAACTGTAATCAAGCTATGGCAACAATTATGGACATAGACTAACGAGATGATATTACTTAAACTCTTTAATAGTTTGAAAGTTAACCCCTTAAATAATTGAAGTCACTTTTGGTCCTCTAATTCATAATATGTTCAAAGAAATTGGTCACTCAAATCTTTGGAATTGCTATTAGGCCCCCAAAATCTATTTATCCCAAAACTGTAATCAAGCTATGGCAACAATTATGGACATAGACTAACGAGATGATATTACTTAAACTCTTTAATAGTTTGAAAGTTAACCCCTTAAATAATTGAAGTCACTTTTGGTCCTCTAATTCATAATATGTTCAAAGAAATTGGTCACTCAAATCTTTGAATTGCTATTAGGCCCCCAAAATCTATTTATCCCAAAACTTTAATCAAACTATGGCAACAATTATGGACATAGACTAACGAGATGATATTACTTAAACTCTTTAATAGTTTGAAAGTTAACCCCTTAAATAATTGAAGTCACTTTTGGTCCTCTAATTCATAATATGTTCAAAGAAATTGGTCACTCAAATCTTTGAATTGCTATTAGGCCCCCAAAATCTATTTATCCCAAAACTTTAATCAAACTATGGCAACAATTATGGACATAGACTAACGAGATGATATTACTTAAACTCTTTAATAGTTTGAAAGTTAACCCCTTAAATAATTGAAGTCACTTTTGGTCCTCTAATTCATAATATGTTCAAAGAAATTGGTCACTCAAATCTTTGGAATTGCTATTAGGCCCCCAAAATCTATTTATCCCAAAACTGTAATCAAGCTATGGCAACAATTATGGACATAGACTAACGAGATGATATTACTTAAACTCTTTAATAGTTTGAAAGTTAACCCCTTAAATAATTGAAGTCACTTTTGGTCCTCTAATTCATAATATGTTCAAAGAAATTGGTCACTCAAATCTTTGAATTGCTATTAGGCCCCCAAAATCTATTTATCCCAAAACTGTAATCAAGCTATGGCAACAATTATGGACATAGACTAACGAGATGATATTACTTAAACTCTTTAATAGTTTGAAAGTTAACCCCTTAAATAATTGAAGTCACTTTTGGTCCTCTAATTCATAATATGTTCAAAGAAATTGGTCACTCAAATCTTTGAATTGCTATTAGGCCCCCAAAATCTATTAAATTATTTTCGTTTACCTCCAATCAAGAGTAACTTACTAAAGATACAAGAATTGAGGGATCTAACAGCAATTTCAATGATTCGAGTGACTACTTTCGAACGATTAAAGATTTAAAGGACTTATATAAAAATCAAAACTAAAAATATAAAGATTGGGCCCTATTAGATATGTAAGAAAGAATTTATGGTCTTTATGATAAAACTCCATACGAATCCTATTCGGATTTGGAATCCCACTCCCATTAGGATCCTCACTAGAACGCGCCATTTCCTCTCCCTCTCTTTATATATAAATCACCCACTCTATTTACTCTCTCTCTCTCGCTGATTAATTCGCTCTTTGCTCTCGCTAGGGTTTTGATTTGCCCTAATTCTTCTCTCAAGGTTCGAATCTTGATATGGCTTCCAACGGCGGCTCGTCCGCTGCTCAAGACGCCAAGATCAAGTCCGTGTGGGGAACGCCTTTCTCGGATTTGGGTTTCTAGCAGATCCCTGGTCGAATATGCCTTTCGTCTCGAATTAGCCTGCGAGATAGGTCAGCTAACTCTACACCCGGATCGTGCTCTCAGATATATGTGAGTTGGCTGACTAGTTATTACACGTAGCCGCTTCTTGAGGCTTCATTAGGCTTGGTAAGTTCCAAGGGTATAACAATGACAAACTTACATCATTTTGAAAATAAAGTTTTATCATGGTACACTTTTGCTTTATAATTTTATATTAGATCCTTAAACTTCTTATTTATAAATAGCACCCAAAATCTATTTATCCCAAAACTGTAATCAAGCTATGGCAACAATTATGGACATAGACTAACGAGATGATATTACTTAAACTCTTTAATAGTTTGAAAGTTAACCCCTTAAATAATTGAAGTCACTTTTTGGTCCTCTAATTCATAATATGTTCAAAGAAATTGGTCACTCAAATCTTTGGAATTGCTATTAGGCCCCCAAAATCTATTAAATTATTTTCAGTTTACCTCCAATCAAGAGTAACTTACTAAAGATACAAGAATTGAGGGATCTAACAGCAATTTCAATGATTCGAGTGACTACTTTCGAGCGATTAAAGATTTAAAGGACTTATATAAAAAATCAAAACTAAAAATATAAAGATTGGGCCCTATTAGATATGTAAGAAAGAATTTATGGTCTTTTATGATAAAAACTCCATACGAATCCTATTCGGATTTGGAATCCCAGTCCCATTAGGATCCTCACTAGAACGCGCCATTTCCTCTCCCTCTCTCTTTATATATAAATCACCCACTCTATTTACTTCTCTCTCTCTCTCTCTCGCTGATTAATTCGCTCTCTTTGCTCTCGCTAGGGTTTTGATTTGCCCTAATTCTTCTCTCAAGGTTCGAATCTTGATATGGCTTCCAACGGCGGCTCGTCCCGCTGCTCTGTATTCGGTGAGTTTCTGGAGGAAAACCAATCTTTTTCTGTTTCGATAGATATTAGGTTTCAAATTTGTGATTTTCTTGGGTTTTGTTTCCTTGTTGCAGTTGGAAATATACCTTACGGCTTCACCGAGGAGAAAATGATCGAGATTTGCAAGGATATTGGACCGGTGGTGTCTTTTAGGTTCGAATCAAAAACCCTAATCTTGATATTTCTTCTTTTTTGTAGTTTTAGAGCATTGATTTGAATGTGTTGCTAGATTCTGCCAATTTTGTTACTTTTTTGGAGTGCCCATGGATTAATTCTTGATTCTGTAAGAAATTTCGATGCCCTTGATTCAATTTTGTTAATTACTGGTTTTTTTGTCATGTATTGAATCAAATAGCAAACGATGATTCTAAAGTCTGGGGTTTAAGGTTAGGGATTAAATATTGTTGTTCAATTCTAGGGTTTGGATATTAATGACATTTATGTGAGCATTCTTCTTGTCCAAATTTGTGTTTTCCCCCTGTAAGGATTGCATGTTTTCTACTTTTCCTCTCTTAATTAGTGTTGGCCCTTTGAGTTCACTGTTGTTAGATCTTTAGTTCTTTTTTAACTTTTGTACTAGTAATCGATGATGTCTGTGCAATACTATAGCTTGTGTGGCTTAATTGTTTCATAAATTTTCAAAGTTTAAGCATTATAATAGGTTAGTTGTTGGTACTGATCTGCAGGCTGCATAATCCCAAGTTTTATGCTTAGATCTGTAATAAGCTAGCGAGTGAGTTTGGAGCAAGGTGAACCAGAGAACAGTCTTTGGAGGGAAGATGTGATGAATTAGCTAATTTGCAATTAAAATTTTATAACCTTTTCCTTTTTATGTGAATCAATAAATCGATCATTGAAGCCTTTGAGACTTAGATGGATCAGTGGCTTTTGGTTAGCGATTGGATGGTGTTCATCCTATTCAGAAACCGGAACTACTTCTATAAGTACTGTGGTGTTGTTCTTTTCTGTTGTTTTTTATGCCCTTGAAAATTTTCATTATTTTCACTTAAAAATATTTATTTTCATACAAATTTTTTTTGATTCAAAGACCCAAAATTTCCTTCCCACCACTAAAAATTACTCAAAAACGAATGCACCTTTTCAAATAATGGCCTATGATTCGGTAAAGATAGTCGCCATGCCACAACAGCTGATGTGTTTATCAGATGCATACCCATGTAATGTGGCAGAACTTACAGATTATATAATAAGTTAAATGTAAATACATGCATGTATGTAGATGTAGCTATGATCTGTGTTTTAGAACTAGCCTATTATTTTACTCGGGGAGCATTAACTGGATATCGACATATGCGTACTAGTTTTTAAGTGACAACCAAGGGTATCATTTTATTTTCACTCAATTCTTTCATTCATTTTAATGTATATCTGCATAAGTTAATTCATCATGATTTTGTGCATACATTTTCCTTGCTTCTGATCTATGGCGTTATACATGACTGCTGCAGGTTAGTGTGCGACAAAGAAACTGGGAAACCCAAAGGTTACGGGTTTTGTGAGTACCCAGATGAAGAAACTGCTTTGAGTGCTCTTCGCCATCTCAACGGTTATGAGATAAATGGCCGTCAGCTAAGAGTTAACTTTGCTCAAAAGGATAAGGGCAGCACTGATCGAAAAAGTTGTGGTGCTTTGCCAAATGATCCTTTGACTCAGTATTTGGCTACTAATCTGTCAATTGAGCAACTGAATGAAGTAATCGCCAGCATGGAGGTTAGATTTTTTTTTTCTTCTGCTCTCTGCAGATTATGATTTATCATATTTTTGTTGTTTCTTTCTTCATAACAGTTTGCCACATGATCCCAATTTTAACTTATTGGCAGGCTCTGCTTCGACAAGGAGATCCACTGGCTCTGCAGGTTCAGAGAGAAAGCCCACAATTGGCGAATGCACTTTATCAGGTTATTATTATCCACTCTTATTTACCTATTGAAATTTGTTCATTTCCTTTATATATTTTTCTTAACTACTTGTTTCTTTGAAATACAGGTCGCAAATTTTAAGCAGTCATCTCCTTCAGGTTTTCAAAATGGCATAAATGTTCAAAACCCCATGATCCTCCAACAATCGTCAATTCCAATTACGTCAACTTCCATGAAGTTGGTGTCTCAAGCTATGAAACGATCTAGAAGTGAAATATCCGAAGATATTCACAATCCTTCAAAGCGACCGAAGCTGTTACTGGCTCAATGAAGTAGTACTTGTATTTTGTTATAGGCCATATGCTGTTTGTCATTTTTTTATGTGCAAGGCTATTAATTCTTGCATAAACTTACACTATATTTATAAAAAGAAAGTTCATTTTCTCTCCTTTGTTATAGTTCTTTTGTATTTTTTATATTTCTAGTTGCCTATTAGTTCTTTTTTCTGTACTGGGAAAGCTGAGGCTTTGGCTCTTCAAGCCTTGTTATTTGACTGTGAACTAGTGTGTCTATTAAATTTGAACAGTTTCCCATTGTGCTTAGTAAGAAATGGAGCGGACTATTATGTTAGGATCTCTTTCTTTCTGCTTTGTATTTGTATATGTGGAAACTAGTGTCTCTGTCAGTATATTTGATGGTTTATTCCTGTCGCTGACCAGAATCTGCAATTAACTTTTAGACACCACTGATCCTTCTGTTGAATTCAGGGATAGACCATGAAATATCTGATCATTTATACTGTTATTAATTATCAGTAATTGTCTATTATTTGCAAACTATGAACTCCATTGGCTTGGGCAAACCAGTCTGACTCGGATTGGACCGATGAGTCATCGCAGTGCTAAACTAGTATGTGTGCCCTGCACATCCAATATAGTTTATGTAATATTTTTGAACAGTAACAAAGATTTTATTTATTGCACATAGCCTTGGGTGCTATACATATAATTGTTATACTATCCCTAGAAATTATTTTGTTAGATTATACACTGTAAAGAGTCACTTGCATGGAGATATGATCTAACTAGATATTTCGTAATACTTAACCTGTAACTAGTGTGGGATATCTTTATTATAACGTGTTATCATGTGTGACTCTCTCCGGGTAAACTTCACACATGAACTTTGGAGGATTAATTCGAAAAACTATTTTTTTACTAGAGAATGCAACCATATTCAAAACTGCAGAAAAGATGCCATAAAATATTTGAAATTATTGCTAAAATATTTACATCTTGTATAAAATGTCTGAAGCATCCATTTTATATTTAACAGAGTTTGTGTTAATAACACGGAGTCTATATAACGTACACAAGAACAAAATAATTTAAATTATATCATGTGCAAAGCAAGCAATAGCTTATCCTAACTACCGTTGAACAGATTAGCGAAAAAAACTCATGATGATTTTCTTATAAAAAATACTGTAATTAGTGTAAAGTTTTTTGGAATTTACCTTTTCCGTACTTTTCTTGAATTTTTTTATTTTTTAGTGAGACATTGCATAGCGAAGAAATCTATATATGTTAGAAAGGCTCGATGCACTCGAGCGACTCCATCACGATTATTGTTAAGGTTTTTCATGGTAGGGGTACATTCGACTTTAACTAGATACTTTCGCCGGATATTGGACCATTGGTCTCTTAAATTATCAATATTTATATTAAAAAAATCTTCAATATTTTGAAGTTAGTCCCTCAAATAAAATCCTATTCCCTCGCATCTTTCTAGTTATAATGTTATACCGAATTAGTCCCTCCATTAATTAATCCATCTAACTTGCTAAGTTACGTTTGGAGTAGTTGTTAGTTAACCGCACATGATGAATTACATTTTACCTTCATTAATCATCCTCTCCCTGAAATGAAAGCTATCAGAAAGAGGCTTGCAGAAACATGTTTAAACTGTTCTAGGAACTAAGAGATGGGGTTTAAAACGTTTGAAGGACAAAATGACTAACTCCCCGTTAAAGTATTGTTCAAGTTTCAACTTGTCCCTCAAATACTAATTTGCTTATTTTCCTTTATATACTATATTTCTTTGCCCGATGTGATCCTTGTGTGAAACAATCATTAAATACTTAATGAAGGGTCACGTAGCATATATCATTTTAGGGTTTTTTACTGAAATTTGCAAACAACTCCAAGACATTTTAAAAATTATGACAAACACCCTGAAAAATTAGAAATGACAAAAACACCCTGAAAATATAATCAACTCCTTGAAAACTTGAAATTTACAGACCTTGAAAATCCATAATTTACACAAAACATCCTTAAGATTTTGAAATTACAAAAACCCCCAAATTTTCATAAATTACTTACAGACCCTTGAGATTTTGGAAACTGAAAAATAACCTGATAATTAAAATTTTATAAAATACACCATAAAGATCCAAATATTACAAAAACACTTTGAAAATCCAAAATTTACAAACACCATCTGATAAAATGTTTAGAGTGTTGTGGGTAATTTTGGTTTTTCAGGGTATTTTTGTAATTTTTAAATTTCTAGGTATTTTTTTTGTAGATTTTGAATTTTTAAAGGCCCATTTGTAATTTTCAGATAATCATAAGACCTATTTGTAAATTTCTGTATTTCAATCTGTTTTCATTATTTCAAATTTTTGGGGTGCTTTTGCAAAGTTTAAAATTTTCAGTGGTCATTTGTAATTTTCATATTTTCATGGGCTATTTATAACTTTATAATTTTAGGGTATTTTTGTAATTTTTAGCTTTTTTCAAGGTGTTTTTTATTATAAATTTTAAACTTTTCAAGGGTTTGTTTGAAGTTTACAAAATTTCTGTTAGTATCTAATGGTTGTTTCACAAACAGACCAATTGGACAACGAAGCATAGCATAAGGAGGAAAATAGGCAAATTGATAGTTTTGGGGTAAGTTGTTACTTCAACAATATTAGAGGGAATTTGTCATTTTGTCCAAGTTTAAAAGAACGTTCTTGAGTTTAAAGTTACTTAAGAGCAACTAAGGACCCATGAAAAGAGTTAAGTTAAAAGGAATATTCCTCTAATCAAATGGTAGCTTAGTTACAAGGACCAATTTTAAGTAACTAATATGGTTTGATGGACTAAATAATAAGTTCAATGATCTGAGCTACTAATTTCAAAATAATAAAGATCCAAAGGACCAATATCTAAAAAACCCTTTTGGCTATTGAACACATGTCACTATTTCTTGCTCGATGGGGAGTAGAAATCCTATCAGAATGGCTATCACTGTGCGGGCGTTTTGAGCCGTAGATATACCAAGTGGTTTTGGGGGCAATTTTGATATTTCACTGCCCCTACATTTACTGCCCTCCTTGTGTGGCTATCATGTCTACTCCACATGGTGGGTTGTTCAATAGAAATTATATTCACGCGGGGCTAATAAAAGGCCGTAATTTTACTTTACTATTAATTCCTCATGGATATTCTATGCGGTTGTTGAGTATGAGATTAGTTTTTGATTACTTATGATTTCTGACCATACAAACTTCATGCCAATAGCATGGATGACATGAACAAAGGCATTTTGTAGCATATAGTTTTCATGAAAATAGTTGATAAAGACAGGTGTGATCAGTCATCTTGTTTGATAGTAATAGACAGTGGTGCTTTGATTAGGTGTGAAGGTGGAGATGGTCAAGTTGACAAGTTCTGATTAGGTGAATAAGAAGAATCAAGTTGATATTATGTGGAGAGGTAGTTGGAATGGGTGGCACTAGGAAAATAAATAAGTTACTCGCATCAAGTGTAAAACCCCGTAAAAATTTTAAATATATTGTGATAAATAATAATAAAAAAGTTATGGTGATATATACCTTTTATAAATGTTTGAGTATGCTAGGAATTGATTTGAGATCAATTCAACATATATATGTGTATATATGACTGCGAATGCACAAAACCTGCACGAGAAGAAATCTGAAAAAAATGACTAGTTAAGAGTTTATAGATTTTACACACAGATTAAGTTATAATATGGAAAGACTCAAAAAATCAAAGTTGTAGATATAGCTTTCCAACGCATCTTAGATCACCTCATTCTGAGGTCGGACATGAAAGTTACAGCTAAAATACCAAAGACCATTTTCCCAGTCAGACTAGGTTTCCTAGTTCGGGTCTGTTTGATTTGATTCGGGTTTGGTAGTATATATATGGATATAATTCACGAAAATCTCTCTTTCACTGCATATTTTTGAATCCGAGCAGCCACCCTCTCCCCTCAAAAACCCCAGGGCATATTTTGATAAATTTTGAGAGCTTTGTGAAGCAAATACCGAGAAAACGGCGAGATCGTCGGCGTGTAGCAAGGGAGAATTTGTTTTCTTGCATCCTTGGGATTGTCAGCAGAGTTTTGAGGCGAGTTTCATCTCTACTAACCCTACTCCCATGTTTTTAATTATTTTATTGAGTTTTAATGTGGATTTATTGAGCCTAATCAACTACTTTGAGTATAAAAATAGCTCTTGTATAATATATGAGATAAAGATCCAATCTTTTTGTGTTTAAAAGTTTATGAACGAATATTCAGAGGTAAATTAAGATTTTAAACTAATTAAATATGTGATTTATTTAAGTTTTGATGATTCTATTGACGTTTTGATGTTTTCATGCATGTTTAGAGTTTACATGTAATATTTAATGTTACAGTTCTTGATTCGAGGGATTTTTCTCGATCAATCCACGTTGTATTATGATGTTTATGACCTGTTTAACACCTGAGATATTTGTGATCATGAGATATCGATCTGCACACCGAGATATATGCACGAACACTTGAATACATGTTCTTGAATGAGTTTACATGAATAGTTGAGATGCATGACACATGTTTAAGTTGATAGTGTTGGTGTAATACACGCATAATGCATAATTCATCAGTAGTGGGTGTTCGGTGTGGATGTGTTTCCCGCAATGAGACCGCGACTGTACCAATACTCGAAGATGATCGGCGTTTCCGAATTTGGCTGATGTGCTAATACCGCTGTACGATCATCTGGATACACCAACCCGGAATAGGGTGATCCACCTATTTCCGCAGAACGATTGAGTAAGGATGTTGTTGCCACATGATAATGTGAGTTACCTTAAGGATGTTGTTGTCACATGATAATGTGAGTTGCCTTACAAAAGTATCGTTGTTTCATGTAGAGGTATGTATATGCATACACCTTGTATTATTGCTCCCATGTTAGATTACCCGAGAGTTGGGTACATTCATATATATTGCATACATGGCATACATGATATGATCTGTGATTATGTTTGAGCTGGATGATATTTATTTGTGACTGCGCCAACCGTCCGAGGGTAGTTCGAGATGTGACTTTGGCTCTATATGGTTGAGGTTTGGAGTTGTTGTATTTTCTTCCATGCACTGTTTTCATTCATAGGACTGGAATTTGTATTTAACGATTCACAATTTGAGACATGGTATATACATGAGGGTTTCCTTGTTTGGATTATTTCGCTCGACGTACTAATTCTCGTGTTGTGGGTTTCTAAATACAAATCTCCATTTAGAGTTATATGAATGATTTTATATCTATATGTACTAACCAGTATTTTCTTATATACTCCTAGCCCCTTTTCCCTGGGGGTGGTGGAGATGATTCTCGTTATAGCGCTTTGACGCTCGTTGTTTCCCCTCTTTTCAGGCAGCGAGTCAGGCGCACGGAGAGTCGCAGGTTGACGGGATAATATTTTAGACTCTATCTAGTTATTTACATTAGTAGTTATTTTCAGAGCTCCACAGTAGTTGTTTATTTTCAGACTCTAGAGATTTGTGACTTTATTTTGTAGAGGCTGAGTGCCTTAGTGAGATTTTCATTTGACTCTTGTACTGAGATATGTTTCATTTATTCCAGTTTCAGAGATATTTCATTTTAGCTACAATTGAGCCCTGTTGATGTTGGTTATCTGTGCACTTCTTCTGTGATTACTCTGTTTCATTGTTCTATTTCATTAATATTTTCCTGTTTGTACCTTCACCTATTTATTGATTTCGCTAGAGAGATAGTAACTGTGATGGTGAAACATGTTGTTGCACGGTGTTGGTGCAAGGCATGTTTGACATTCTGGGTTTCACCTTGTACTGCAGCCTTGCTGAAACCTGGGGCGTCACATCAAGTTAAATGATTTTCTCATTTAAAATCATTAAATTTAAACTGAGAAATATTCAATTATCGTCTTCCATGAATTTAATATCTGAAGTTCTGAAGCGTTTAAGAAGTAATATGTACTAGTAAATTCACCAACAACTTAAAGTCACCAATTCAAGATCAGTCACTATTCTCCAAAGATATTAAAATTGGTTTAATCAATTTTGTTGGCTCAATAGTGGGAGAAATTTTTGAAATGAACCCATTCACAAATTTAATCCCAAATTTCGACTCTCTTCAATCTTTATTACAAAAATCTACCCACTTTCTGGTCATGTCAGCTTCGTGGCCAGAAAGTGGGTCGTTATAAAAAATCGCGGTTCTAATTAGTCGGAGTTGCCAACCCCAACTATTTAGTTGACCATTATCAGCTACGGGCAGCTATGGGCGAGTTGGGGGAGAACACCACGACCTAAATGGTTGGGTTTGGCAACCACGACCAAAGTGGTCGGGGTTGCGCTGGGGGACATCCTATAGAAATGGTCAGGGTTCCCAACCCCGACCATTTAGCGCAACTAAGGAAATGAGTCTGCACAGAAAAAATGAAAAGAATCAGTTTTCCTTCGTATTTGTCAAACAAATTGAATGCAACAGAAATGACAAATTTATGATACAAATTAGAGTCAATACAAGAAAAGATGATAAGCCACCAATCAACATTTTAATATTTTGAACAATAATTTGAGAAATATCCACTGGTACCTCATAACACCGCACAAATGAGGCGCAAGGTGAAAGTCGAACTTCTTCCTGCGTGATGGTTGGTTGTCATCACCATTATAACGTGTTCTGCAATCCTTTATCTATAACAAAAATTTGAGAACAATATAAGAAATGGTTTGAACAAAACTAACTGCAACCATACAACATAAATACTCCTAATGACCATTTCATTAGTTGCGCTAAATGGTCGGGGTTGGGAACCCCTACCATTTCTATAGGATGTCCCCCAGCGCAACCAAAATGGTCGGGTTTGCTTTGGTCGTGGTTGCCAAACCCGACCATTTTGGTCGTGGTTTTCTCCCCCAACCCGCCCATAGCTGCCCGTAGCTGCTAATGGTCAACTAATTAGTCGGGGTTGGAAACCCCGACTAATTAGGACCGCGATTTTTTTTATAACGACCCACTTTCTGGCCACGAAGCTGACGTGGCCGGAAAGTGGGTCGATTTTTGTAATAAAGATTGAAGAGGGTCGAAATTTGGGATTAAATTTGTGAATGGGTTCATTTCAAAAATTTCTCCCTCAATAGTGTCTATCTGTATCGCTATGTACTATTTTAACAGTTTCCACCACTAACACCTTAAATTCACCAATTCAAGAGAACCAGCACCAAGCTCCAACATATACTATCAAATTCACCAACTCTGGAGCAGCAGTATCAAGCTCCAACATGTACTAGTAAAATACATTTTGTATTTAGCTATAGCCCCGTTGTAATTCTATTTGTCATTTTTATGTATAATGCAAGGTTTTGTGTTCTTGCATAAGCTTACATAATATTTCCATAATAAAAAGAAAAGTTCCTTTGCGTCTCTTATTATTGTTGTTCATTCGTATCTGTGATATTTCTGGATATCTGTTACTTCTTCTTTCTGTATTGGAAATGTTAGGTTTTGGCTCTTCAGGCATTGTTATATTGTGAACTAGTGTTTTTATTAAATTTGAAAAGCCTTTCATTGTGCTTAGTATACGTGATGATCTATTGCTCACTAATCAGAAAATTATGTCCGATTCTTTTTCTTCCCTATAAGTTGAAATACTAATGTCAGTGTATGTGAGCGTTTATTGCTCTCACTGACCAGTCTTTCCTATTTCGTGTTAAGTCGAAACTACTGAAGTTGCTACTGAGGCATCTAGTACAGTGCATGACCACAAACCAATATCTGATGCCTTCTATGTTACAATCCAACTCACTTCATGACCGACGCCAGAGTTAATATCCATGAAAGAAGTATACAAGGATTTTAATCCTAATGTTAGCTACATATTGAGTTGGATTGTGACATCTTCATATATAATCAACAAATAAGTTAGCCTTTCAACGAACAGTGATGTTTAAATACAATTGAATCATAAAGGAAATAAGAATAAAAATACTTTTCAAGAATTTATACAATTTGACCATTCTTTAGATGATATTAGGAGTTAAAGGATCATAGAAAAGATGAACATGTTCGGGTTGTTACATGTCTTTCGATAAATGCAAACTTTGAGCTTGCTTATGATGAGATATGCTTATTGTTGAGCTTATAACTTTATTTTCATCCATTGAAACTGCTTTCAACTAATAAGTCAGCATTCAAGACCTTAATACCACTAAGTCAACTTAATATATAATTAATAACTTTGACAAATTACAACATATCGCATAGAAAATAGAAATAAGGATTTCTGAAACTTCAACAATAATTTCGACTACTAACATGTCAAAGCTTCAAAGTTGTACAAATCATAAATGACAAAATTATCACCTTGAGAGTAACACAAACAAAGTAGTTTGAACCTTGGATACCTTGGATCAGAGATAATCGTAGGTTATCTAGGTGCTACTAAAGAATTTTCTTATAGGCTAAAGACCCAATTTGCCTTGGACCCAAAGTTGTCCCATCATCCAATTTGAGTCGGCTCTTATCTGACACAACAATCCGAACAAGATCCTTTAACCAAATCTCCCGTTGATCGACAAACATTTAGGGGCTGCTTGGATCTTAAATTTGCATTTTGGATTTAAGGCAATGTCATAAATCCATGAAATCCAAAATTTTCCAAAATTTTTACTTTTTTGTTTGATTTTATAATAGTGGAGTAGAAAGTTGATTTTGAAAAGAAAATCCATGAAGGGTTTGTTTGCTTCTCAAGAAGTTTTTTGATAGTTGTGTTTACATCTTTTGAATATTTTAAAATTTTCTAGTAATTTTTAATATGTGACAAGACATTTTCTTTCCAAATCTTTCATTTTGGAGAGGATTACTGACATGATACTTCTCTTATGTGGAATCAATTTTTTTATGTTGAAAAAAGATAAGTGTACTACAAAGTTTTTACTACTTTGACACTACAAGGAATAAAAGAGTGGGGTCCTTTTTTAAAAGTTATAAAAAAATAAATGATGAGTCATCATAGCCCCTACTCTTTTGTTTCTTATAGTACCAAAGTAGTACAACTATCATTATTTTTACTCTTTTATGTTTTCAAGCCCCAAAACCAATGAGGAGCAAACACAAACTTGGTTGAGGGGATTTTATTCTGACATATTATGACAAAAAAAGGGACCCACCTTGATTCATGGATTTTCTTGATAGTCCATCAATTAAATGGGCCCTTAGCCAGCTCTATTACTATCAAAGACCATTCCCCAAGTAGCAGATACCACCTCTTCATCCACCACAAAGAACAAATATCTCGGCCCACCCACCACAAGGAGATTCTCCTTCCGCCACGCTCTCTCAGAAATCCAGATCCTAATGAGTTAAATTTTCTTTTAAATTGATATTCTTTTAAACTTCAAAGCTCTCAGATAAAATGTCACGCCTTAAATTAGGTGAAGTAAAATTTTGTCGTATTTAAGTGCTCATTAGCTGGAATTCTTCAGATTATCTACTAAATTGTAAATATTCAAAATCATAGATGTATATCAGCAAAACTTTATTAGTCAAATCCAAACAAACCCTATCTTGACTACGTCCACCCTCACCTTTTTTCTACTCTCATTTTAATTTTAAATTTTTTTTGAGATATTACTCTCTTAAATCATAGGTATTTTGTATTAGTCCCTTACATCTTTATATTTCTTATATTTGTCCTTTAAATTGCATTAGTACGTTGATATTAGTCCATATAGTTAGTTGGGGTTATAAATACAAAGAAATATTTCATTTTCTTTAACTATAACCCAAATCCACATCTAACTAAACCCATACCTGTTAAGAGCCCCCTTAAACCCAAACTCAAATCCATCGTCAATCTCCCACACTTCATTGTATGTTTATTTCTTTTCCTTTTGTTTGATTTTTTAGGATCTTTTGGTGGTTATTTAGGGAAATGGCCATGCCCAGATGAATTTTCGTGGATTTAGATTGTTAACTTTTGATTGTTGATGAATTGCGAAGATATTCTAGTTGTATTTTTGATAGAATTGAAATTGTAGGTCTTATTTTGATTTCTTCCCATTTTTTGTTCATTCCTTGTTTGATTTTTTCTGATTAATTGGGAAAAAACACATATCCAAGTGATTTCATGGCTTTTATTTTGATTTAGGAGAATTTTTCAAAAGACTGTTTTACAAAAATAATTAGCAAAATCTACCGTTTTCCTAAATAATTAGCAAAATCGACCTCTTTTTGGTCACGTAGCCAAAAAGAGGTCGATTTTACAAAATATCATCTTTAAAATACACGGGACTATTAGTCCTGTGTAATTATTAATTATAAGATCTTTTCTCAACCCCGTTCCTCCTCTGTTGTTCCTCCTCTACACATGTTCCTCCTCTACCCCCGCCCCCTCGTCATCCGCCACCGCCCTCCACCTTGCCCGCCACTCCCGCTGCCCTCGCAAACTCCTCTGGGAACCTCGCAACAGTCACAAACTCATCACATCCACTCCCAAAATACCTTCCAACACTCAAATTCTCCACCAATCTCATCCACTCAGGCGACCATACAATTCCCTTCAAACCAACGTCCGCTGAAATTGGCGGCCCCAAATTGTTGTATTTTTGATAGAATTGAAATTGTAGGTCTTATTTTGATTTCTTCTCATTTTTTGTTTATTCCTTGTTTGATTTTTTCTGATTAATTGGAAAAAAAACACATATCCAAGTGATTTCATGGCTTTTATTTTGATTTAGGAGAATTTTTCAAAAACCATTTTACAAAAATAATTAGCAAAATCGACCTCTTTTTTGCCACGTGACTAAAAAGAGGTCGATTTTACAAAATACCATCTTTGAAATACACGGGACTATTAGTCCTGTGTAATTATTAATTATAAGATCTTTTCTCAACCCCGTTCTTCCTCTGTTGTTCCTCCTCTACACATGTTCCTCCTCTACCCCGCCCCTCGTCATCCGCCACCGCCTCCACCTTGCCCGCCACTCCCGCCCTCGCAAACTCCTCGGGAACCTCACATGACCACAAACTCATCACATCCACTCCCAAAATACCTTCCAACACTCAAATTCTCCACCATCTCATCCACTCAGCGACCATACAATTCCTTCAAACCAACGTCCATTTGAAATTGGCCCCAAATTGTTGTATTTTTGATAGAATTGAAATTGTAGGTCTTATTTTGATTTCTTCCCATTTTTGTTCATTCCTTGTTTGATTTTTTCGATTAATTGGAAAAACACATATCCAAGTGATTTCATGGCTTTTATTTTGATTTAGGAGAATTTTTCAAAAGACTGTTTTACAAAATAATTAGCAAAATCTACCGCTTTTCCTAAATAATTAGCAAAATCGACCTCTTTTTGCCACGTGACTAAAAAGAGGTCGATTTTACAAAATACCATCTTTGAAATACACGGACTATTAGTCCTGTGTAATTATTAATTATAAGATCTTTTCTCAACCCCGTTCTTCCTCTGTTGTTCCTCCTCTACACATGTTCCTCCTCTACCCCGGCCCCCTCGTCATCCGCCACCGCCCTCCACCTTGCCCGCCACTCCCGCTGCCCTCGCAAACTCCTCTGGGAACCTCGCAACAGTCACAAACTCATCACATCCACTCCCAAAATACCTTCCAACACTCAAATTCTCCACCAATCTCATCCACTGTGGCCATACAATTCCTTCAAACCAACGTCCATTTGAAATTGGCCCCAAATTGTTGTATTTTTGATAGAATTGAAATTGTAGGTCTTATTTTGATTTCTTCTCATTTTTTGTTTATTCCTTGTTTGATTTTTTCTGATTAATTGGAAAAAAAACACATATCCAAGTGATTTCATGGCTTTTATTTTGATTTAGGAGAATTTTTCAAAAACCATTTTACAAAAATAATTAGCAAAATCGACCTCTTTTTTGCCACGTGACTAAAAAGAGGTCGATTTTACAAAATACCATCTTTGAAATACACGGGACTATTAGTCCTGTGTAATTAGCGATGGTTAATTATAAGATCTTTTCTCAACCCCGTTCTTCCTCTGTTGTTCCTCCTCTGCACATGTTCCTCCTCTACCCCAGCCCCTCGTCATCCGCCGTCGCCCTCCACCTTGCCCGCCACTCCCGCCGCCCTCGCAAACTCCTCTGGGAACCTCACAACAGCCACAAACTCATCACATTCACTCCCAAAATACCTTCCAACACTCAAATTCTCCACCAATCTCATCCACTCAGGTGGCCATACAATTCCCTTCAAACCAACGTCCGCTGAAATTGGCGGCCCCAAATTGTTGTATTTTTGATAGAATTGAAATTGTAGGTCTTATTTTGATTTCTTCTCATTTTTGTTTATTCCTTGTTTGATTTTTCGATTAATTGGGAAAAACACATATCCAAGTGATTTCATGGCTTTTATTTTGATTTAGGAGAATTTTTCAAAACCATTTTACAAAATAATTAGCAAAATCGACCTCTTTTTGCCACGTGGCCAAAAAGAGGTCGATTTTACAAAATACCATCTTTGAAATACACGGGACTATTAGTCCTGTGTAATTAGCGATGGTTAATTATAAGATCTTTTCTCAACCCCGTTCTTCCTCTGTTGTTCCTCCTCTACACATGTTCCTCCTCTACCCCGCCCCTCGCCATCCGCCACCGCCTCCACCTTGCCCGCCACTCCCGCCTCTCAGAACTCCTCCGAACCTCGCAACAGCCACAAACTCATCACATCCACTCCCAAAATACCTTCCAACACTCAAATTCTCCACCAATCTCATCCACTCGGTGGCCATACAATTCCTTCAAACCAACGTCCATTTGAAATTGGCGGCCCCAAATTGTTGTATTTTTGATAGAATTGAAATTGTAGGTCTTATTTTGATTTCTTCTCATTTTTGTTTATTCCTTGTTTGATTTTTCGATTAATTGGAAAACACATATCCAAGTGATTTCATGGCTTTTATTTTGATTTAGGAGAATTTTTCAAAACCATTTTACAAAATAATTAGCAAAATCGACCTCTTTTTGCCACGTGGCCAAAAGAGGTCGATTTTACAAAATACCATCTTTGAAATACACGGACTATTAGTCTGTGTAATTAGCGATGGTTAATTATAAGATCTTTTCTCAACCCCGTTCTTCCTCTGTTGTTCCTCCTCTGCACATGTTCCTCCTCTACCCCAGCCCCTCGCCATCCGCCACCGCCTCCACCTTGCCCGCCACTCCGCCTCGCAAACTCCTCTGGGAACCTCACAACAGCCACAAACTCATCACATTCACTCCCAAAATACCTTCCAACACTCAAATTCTCCACCAATCTCATCCACTCAGGTGGCCATACAATTCCCTTCAAACCAACGTCCGCTGAAATTGGCGGCCCCAAATTGTTGATTGCCCCTAAATCGCTGTAGACTTCTCCCCTTTGATTTGGGGAGTAGGTCGGCAAAGCTGACGGTGAGAGGTGGAAATCGATGTCTGATTCTGTGAGTTATTCATCAATCTGTTCTCAGCTCTGTTCATTTTTTAAATTGATTTTCTAATGTTATTGTTTTGTTGTAATTTTAGGAGAAAGCCCCATTTGTGTCGAAGGCAGAGAAGTTGAAAGCTGAGTACAAGAAGAAATGGGATTTGAAGGGGGAACTTAGGGTTCAGGCGAGGGGTAGAATGGAGAAAGCAGTAGACGGCGGCAGAGGAGAGGGCGGAGCGGGAGTGGCGGGCAAGGCAGAGGGCGGTGTAGGAGGAGGGGTGGCCCCAGATGGAGACGAGGGTGGTTTGGAGCTCGCAAAGGTCAACTCTTGATTTTTTGTAATTGAAGATCGCTAATTACACGGGACTAGTAGTCCTGTGTGTTTGGAAAGATGATAATTAGCAAAATCGGTCTTTTTTTTGCCACGTGGCCAAAAAGAGGTTGATTTTGCTAATTATTATCTAAAACGGTCGATTTTGCTAATATTTGTTAAGAAGTGGTCTTTTAAAAAAAGTTCTCCTTTGATTTATTGATGAGAGGAAGAAAATTTTCATTTTGGGAAATGAATGTTGTTGGGGGCTTAAAAGAGTGGGGATATTTAGGTAATTATGCACCCCTGGTTTGTCCAAACCTAACCTGGTTAGGAGTTGTGAACGATAAAATTAACAGAAGAACTTATCAATACATTAATGCAATTTGAGGGACTAAGACAAAATATAAAGATTTAAGGGAGTTATATCATAATAACTATGAAATAAGGGACTAATATCTAATAATTCTTTTAATATAAGTCCCTTTGAATCAAAGAAGACGACGAATAAACCCAGACTCTATTCATTCTCAATCTTCAACTTCTGTCAAAATTCTCCACAAATAATCCCCAAATTTAAAACCTAAATCAAGTGATAACAGAAAGAAAGGAAAAAAAAAAAAGAAAAAGAAAAAAGAAAACTTATGAATCGATCCCAAAAACCCAAACCCTAGATCACCTCCAGCCATGAATCCCCCTTCTTCATCCCTCAGCTCTCAACCTCCAGGCCTCAAGACCTACTTCAAGACTCCCGAGGGCAAGTACAAGCTCCAGCTCGACAAGACTCATCCCGCTGGCCTCCTCCACTTCTCCCATGGCAAATCCGTGTCTCAGGTTAGGGCTAGGGTTAGGGTTTCGATTTCTTGCTTCTGGATTCATTCTAACGTGATTTGGGTTCAAATTTCAGTTGACGATTGCTTCTTTGAAAGAGAAACTGGCGACTCAGACTCCGACGACGCCGACGACTCCGAGTTCGAGTGGTGTAGTGAGGTCGGCGGCTGCGAGGCTGCTCGGAGCGGGGAATGGGAGCCGGGCACTAAGTTTTGTTGGAGGGAATGGAGTTAGTAAAGTGGGTTTTGGGAATGGGAGGGTTGGTGGTGCTACATTTGGAGTGTCGAATGGGTCGGGTGGGTCTTCGGCTGTGGCGAATTATGATGGAAAAGGGACTTATTTGATTTTTAATGTTGGGGACACACTCTTTATCAGTGATCTCAATTCACAGGACAAGGTTTGGTTTTCAAATTTGCATTGTTCTCTGAATTATACCTAACTATTCATTAACTGAATGGTTCCAATTCTCAATATATGACATCCCTAAACTTATATTGTTCTAGCTAATACATGATGCAGTAAGCAATTGATAAATTTGACTACATTTGCTTGCTGTGGCGGATCCAGGATTTTTAGAAAGTAGTGTCACTGCGTAAGAAATAATTTTAAAAACATTGCGGCTTCGTTGCTGAGGAATTTTCATATTTTGGGAGAAAAAAACATAATCGCATCATTAGTAACTTTATTAAATACAATTTTCTCAATATATGTCAAAAAATTGCTTTTGTTTACCATAGCAAACTATTAAATATTATTAAAGTTTTTAACAATATTATTCAATAAAAAAGTGAACAAATATGTTCTTTTTAGTTATTGATCATCTCAAACAATCATAGTAATTCCCAATATATGTCTTGGCTTAATGTTATCATTTGCCGATGAATTCCTTTTGCCCCCAACTTATTCTTTCTCGACTACAGATTTTTTAATTTTTTATTTATTTTATTTTTATTTCTATTTTGATAATCATATTGTTCCCTATGTGTTTTTGTACATATGATATGATCAGGATTGACTAATATAAAGACATGTAATCTCTACATGCTATCAAGAAATAGTACTTCAAATTACTTCAATTGTGCTCATTGCTTCCTTGCACTTCTAGGGCATTAATTATGTGCATGCTCTTTTGCTTTTATGACCTCTCTAATCATGTGTCAATAGGCCATTAGATATGTTATGAATCTGAACTGAATCTAGTGCACGAGAGAGCATTAACTGGGATAAGCTTATAGTTACATTCTGCAATAATCTAGAATGTATAAAATAGAATGAAAGTGTAACATAGTCCTGTTCGTGATTGTTTCATTATTATTTTGTGTTTTGTAATATTACCTTCCAGTTAACTAAAATTGAGTTTAATCGAAGACAAGCTTGGTTCTTTTGACTTCTTTGATTCCGTCACTTGTTCATCTTCTTATGTCTATGCTTTGCTGAAAGATATACTTTGGACAATTTCTAGAGCTAACTTCATTTTATGAAGAAGATAAGAAAATTTCGCCAAGTGTTCGACTTTGAAATTTTCAACCAAGTAGAATGGAGAAATATATTGATGTTATTGCATACCATACCTACATAGATACATACCTATGTAAGTATATATGTACATATGTGTTCATTCATATATTATCAGTCACATATACACTTAAAAGAAAAACAGCCAACTCATTTTTACTTTATATCATATCATTGACATTGTTAAGTAGAAATATGCAGCATGCATAGATATGTTTAGATGACCATAAAAGAACTTCACTTGTTAACACTTCTTTCTACTCCTCCAATGTAGATCCATTCTAGATACTTTTGTTTTGGTCAGTGGAAAGTTTTTATTCGTTCAAACTTTATATGTACATCATAATACTCAGTCTAGAACATATTAAGAATCACATGACAGAAATGAAAACCTAAGCAAAAACAAAAAAAAAAAACAAAAAAAAAAAACAAAAACAAGTTACAATTTAAGTAACCAGCCCTTACACTCATTAGACAATGTGTTGTTTGAGGCAATTATCATCATAGACGTTTTAATAACCTTTATTATCACCTCCAAAGGTCTGCAGCGCTGCATAAAAATTTGCATGTTTCTTTCATTCTGATTTCCATAAATTGTTGCTGCAAGAGCCATACATTTTAGTTTTTGCTTGATTTGTTTGAACCTATATATGTTGATCTTGATAAACATGAAACTTCTGCTTCAAGATCTTAGGATTTAATCTATGAAATTGCATTTTGAAAATAAATGTGAAAATATTGAATTTGGTTTAAAAAACTTATGGAAAGTTAGTGTACTTTTTTGCTTGAAGGAAAAGACTTCCCATAATTCAAACCCATAGCTTTAATAGTGAGTTGAGCCTAAGTCGCAATTCTTATAGAGCACTCACGCTATTTGTATAGTCATTTCGTACTTAAGCATCCCCATTCATGGATACAAGACTAACATAAATATGACTTGAAAAAGAATTCAAATATTTCCAAAATAATAATAGTAAATAATGATGATAATAATGATAATAATGATAATAATATCTGAGAAAAATGGATATCCACAGTCAGCACAGAAACCACCTATATTGCATTTCAATAAATCATCATTTAGGATATGCACAATATTTTTCATGATTTACATCTTATGAAGGATGTTTGGTTCCAAATACCATAGAATTTATGTATCATTTGAACCATGTAATATATTAAAACCAACAAGGTTTTACCAACATTTTGATATATTTTATGATAACCTTAAACTATTTCACAACTGATCTGCAATAAAGAAATAAATTTTAAAAAGCAATCAAGATACTTGACGACATGCAATGCATATCATCCCACCTATTACAAGATAAAGATGAAAGAGAAAAGAGTTTCCCCTCATACTTTTGGTTTTTATTGTTTTTCTACAACTCTTAGGCCATGGACCATTTGCATAGGTAGAATGAACCCCTTGGTTTCATGATGATAATAAAATAGTCGCTACAAAAATAAATCGGTCAAAGGTAATAACAATCATGACCCATAAACTAATCTTTATTACATTAATTTTGGTTAATAAAATTAATATGAACAAATAAAAATAAATATTAAAATCAAATAACTTAAAAATATTTAAAACATATTAAAATCTCCTTTATCAAATTTTCCCATAATATGATCTTTACTGTCTATAGTTGAACTACTAATATAAAATTGATAAACATAATTTTATCCTATAATCAATTTTATCGCTTTGAAGAAGGTTTTCTAAGATAAAATTAAATGTCGAGAAGTTGTGCTTTAAGAAGAAGTGAGAGCACTATTACATTAACTAAACAGTTAAAAAGATATTCATAGACCAATCTCCAAATGAAGGATAATTACTGCATCGCATGATATAACCTGCTTCATAGAGAAACAAATAACAATATAACTACCACATTCTCGTCATTTCATTTTCTGAATAATATTTGATGTCATTACCTAAAGTGTAGTGCAATTAGCAAGAAAATTAGTAACCAATAGCTTTCTTGAGATAACATGACATTGTAAGATTGAAAGCGAGAGGGGTATTAAAAGGGGTTTGATTGGGATTCATTCAGCTATACCAGTTGTCACCACCTCCCCTCCAAGGAAAAAGATTCTCCTCCCCATTCCTATTATATTTCAACTCTCCCACGCGCTCAAATCTCAAACACTGTTAAATGGTTCAATCAAAACTTTTACTGGTCTTATATCTCCTCTGCCACTTATCTAGTGCTCTTTCCACTACGACCATCATCTCCTTCCCAATACATTTTTCGCATTCCTTCCATGACTACACTACCTTGACCCGAGCTTGCCGTTGCCGAAACTACCCCTGAGTGTAAATTGTCTGCATCGACAAACCTTAGCAAATTCTTTGCAATTGACTCCGACGGAGAGGCTGTCAATACCTCGATTGTGTCGGGCGGAGCCTAAAGGATACCAGCGGGCAATGCCTAGCTACAGTGAGCATTGGTCAATAACGGTGACCAATGTTCTTGATCATCGATACCAGGAGTGACCTCTACTAGATGCAATGTGACTCGTGCAACAATTGCTACCAGCAGATCGATCCGATCTACGATCCCTTCGCCTCCTCCGCTTTTCCCCTTTCTCGTGCTCATCGCAACAATTCATGTCGCTCAATCTCCAAGCCTGCCACTATAGTAGATGCATTTACAAGGTATGCTACGGCCACGGATCCCAGACTGTTCTCTTTCCCTCCATCGGTCTCCGCAATGGACCCCACCGGAAGTGGTGGGATCATCATCGACGCCGGCTCCACGTTAACAATACTCCGAACCGACATTTACAACACTACAAGAAACGCGTTCGTCAAGGGGATGGGAAGGTTCCCAAAGGCTGAGAGAGGCCCTTTTTTGATACATGCTACAATCTTTTCAGATGTAGCAACGAGGAAGTGCTGGAGGTCTCGTTTTATTTCTCTGAGAGGAAGGAGCCAAAGAAGAATTGTTTGGTTCGAATCGGTGAGGAGCGGAAGGAGCTTTATTGTTTTGCATCCGCCAATGAGCTTGTTCCTATCGATCATCGGGAACATGCTGTTGCAAGGGACGAGGGTGGCATTCAATTTCAAGAATTCGGTGGTGAGGTTTACTCAAAATAATGTTAGAGGGTAGATTAGAGTGGGAGTGTTGGTGCGGATAGGCAGGTGAGCAAGTGGGTGGTGGATTTGATGGTGGGGGATTTTGAATTGTATATTTAAGAGATATACTAGTTTATGGGTCGTTAAATATGTTTAGTGTCTAAGCAGTTGAGCATAATAATACTAAATCCTCATATGTTTATACTTTATATATCATATCTAGATTTAATATAAATAGTAATAGGTTTCAAAAGTGATATTTGTCTTTTAGTTTCTGGTTAAATAATTATTACATTTATTATATTTAATACCATAATTATATACATATTTATTTGGGTATTTGTAACTATTTAGAGTAGATATAATTGACACATTTTGCTATAGATGTCAATGACAAGTCTTTTTTCATGAATAAATCAAAATGTATGAATCGTGGACCGAGATATGCATATATAACATCAGAGAAAATTGACTATGATCGATGGGAGGACTCAAGCATTTATTTATTTATTTAATGAATAATGAGGAACATGGGATTTTTGTATTGGGATGGTTATTTGCATAAATCCATGCAAAGCACACAAATATGTCCTCACTTGTGAAAGATATCAAGACTTGTACTCGTACACCACTTTGCTCAAACTAGATCCGCCCCTGCTTGCTTGGGCTCACACAAGTTCTTAAATGACCTCACTAAGTTTTTACCCGTAATGATGACCTTATCATATTTTAAAATGAGATGGTTGACACATTCATCCGTTCCATCTAAGTTCGTCGTCACATGACATGGCATACCTCATATATTACTTTTTTGGATAACTCCTAATGTGCTAGGGTACAATTATTACTAATGGTTAAGAGGATACCAATTTTAAACATAATCATGATTCATATTAGGTAAAGATTAAAGCTAACCTAATTTTCGAAAAATACTAAGACAAAAGCATGTCCCTATTTTACTGAGGAAAATAAACAATGATCTAACTGTTATTGATATTTTGGTCAATGCTTATCCAGTATAAAACCCGGACATTTCTTCTTCATCCACATTCCCTCCCATCTCTTAACCTTAACTCTAACTCCTACTACCTCATAATTGTTTATTCTTCCATCATTGGTGACTCTTGAACCCATGTTCGTAACCTGATTTCTCCGGTTACATGTTGTCCTTTATCCTTCATAACCCTAAACCTGAATTCTTTGGTTCCACCCATGCTATAATCAAAAAGTGGGTTGCATAAAAAATTTCCCCCCCAGAAATCAAGTTGATTAGGGATCAGAATTATTATCATGACTTATTGTATAGCAGGAGAAGAGAAGGGTGGATTAGCATTTAATGAGGGAAAAATAGAAGAGATAGAAACTAGTAAGCATTAGAGTTAGGAGATGGGAGGAGTAGGAGACATGGGTGAAGAAGCAAAACAGTCGCAAGTTCTTTTGTTCTTTTTCTTTTTTTTTTCTTCTTCTTCTTTTTTGTTTTTTTTTTGTTTTTTGTTTTTTGTTTTGTTGTCGTTGCTTTAGACCTACTTTTTATTGGGTTTAATAGTTAGACCCATTACCATTGCACCCTAAACCGTCAATCATGAGCACTAAAGGCTAAGGGAAAAACTAAAGGCTAAGGGAAAAATTGGAAACATAAATGCTTTTCCTGAGAGTGCTAAGTTCATTATGTTGAACTAGAACTTAAGAACCAAGACAAGTAGGTGTGCTAGTTGAACAATGTGAAAAATCAGGGGATATTACAAATTTTCCTGTTAATTGTTCATGAAGATTGGGTGACTTGTCACTTTCTGATGCTGCATTAATCAATCTTATTCTTTCATTCTTTGAATATTTCTCTAGAATTTTTATATTCATAGATATTTAACATGTTCTCATTTTCCATTACATACTTCTAATTTTAACGTTCTTATGAATTATGTGCAAACTTCTCATGGACTTCACACGTTTTGGTTATTCCATTTCAACAGAACTGCCCTTTACCTAATTATTCCTACCTTCTATTTTGTGGCTATGGTAATATCCTACAGGATCCAATCAAGGCCATCCATTTTAGCAACTCTAATCCAATCTGCCATGCATTTGATTCCGAGGCTAAGGATGGACATGATTTGCTCATTGGGTTGCAGTCAGGAGATGGTGAGTTTGTTGGTTTAGACTGATTTTTTCCTACTGGTTTTATGATCTTATGCTGATTGCACTGCTGCTCTTTACAATATCATTTGCATGGTGGTCTAGTCTACTCAGTGTCATTGAGGCAGCAATTGCAGGATCTTGGGAAGAAGCTTGTGGGAGCTCAACATTACAACAAAGATGGTGCAATTAATAATAGGCATGTATTGCTTACTTCATAAACTACAAACAAATTTATGCAAATTGCAATTGTCCTTCAACCTATCTCTATACTTCATTATTCTCTTAATCTAAATGTAGTGGAGTTTGGCTTGATATTTTTTGTGGTTATTCCTGCATTTTATGCTTCATTACACTGTAATCTCTGCACTTTCAGGATTTCAAATGTTTAATTCACATCATACTATTGTATTAGTGCTCACTCATGTTACACGGGTATGAGTAGGGGACAAAGAAGATTTGTAAAAGGATGGATGCAGCCATACAGGGACATGTCTATATATATAATTACATATTTATATTTTGAAATTAATAATTTACATGAAATCAACATTGTTTTTATTCACATATTATGGGAATAAAAAAATATTTTAATAAGTATGTTATAAATTGGGAAACCACTCGTTTTACGCAAACTACCTTCTAAAATCATAGTTCTAGACTAAGTATGTGGTGAAATGAACTCGATCGTTGTCCAAGAAGTTTCAAAAAGTGGATGTGAAATATAAGATATAAGTCCAAGAAGTGTACGATGAGTATTTTGAATTAAAATATGTATTATTTGAGTAGACGTCTGAATATATGTATGAATATACTCAAAGAGTGTCCAAGGAGCGTGGGAGTTCCGTACGCGTATGACTTCATGATAGAAGTGTCCATGCAAGATAGGTGTTCACATGACACCCGCTCACAATTTTACTAAAAGGGACACGAAACAGTTGGATGATATTCCATGCTAGCTTTATTATGGAAGAATGTATATTCCATTCTAGGTCTGTAATTCTTACCCGGGATGATACTGGATTGGTCATATTAGAAATTGACTATTCTTTCTGGTTTATTTCCTGACTTCTGAAGTAGTTAGTGGTTGAGATCAATGTTTGGATTTGAATAGTTGGAAAATCATGCAATCCTTCAATAACAAATAAAGTATTGAGATTACCTCTTATAGAAATGTAAATGTATTTCCGAGTCATCAGTGTTATCAAGGTGCGAGGCACAATGCACGACGCAATGTCCCTTTGCAGGCACCATGCGCAAAGTGCAATGCGATGCACACATCTTAGTGAAGCGAGACACACACCACATAATTTTTCAAGATAGACAAACAAGCATGAATGGACATCTTTATGAATTTTAACGTAAAAAATATGTCAAGTTAAATAATATGATATAAACTACCAAATTACAAAACAATATATTAGTTCATGTTCACACACCCATCATAGGGAAGTTTGTACTTATTCATGTAGTTCTTTGATTAGCATCAGAAGATCTGATCTCAACTAAGTGTAAATTCCCATATTCCTTATGTAAATTTTACTACACAGATGAGTAAAGCTATTCTCACTGCAAACAAGAAAATCTGAGAGGCAAGTGTAGCTAGTTTTGATTGAGCTCCTGACCTTTGACTAACCTGATTCCGAAAGAGTACTTTTGGTGTCATATGCTTGCCTCAATGCACATGCTTTCTTAATGTCTGCTTATCTACTTCTTGATTTGAAGACTCTGTGCATTATGTTATGAAAAAGAATAAATTGGTGTATAGTTGGTGCCAAAAGATGGGACGAGGTTCTGAGTTAATGTTAGGAAGAAAACTAGAGAATTTGAGCACCATTGTAGTGGATACATGGTTTAGCTTCATAGTGTACATTTGACTTGACTAGTTGAAGGGTTATTAAAGCTGTTATGTTTGTATAGTGTCTAACTGAATCCTCTTGTTGAAGACTTCTTAAAGCTGTGTTTGTATAGCGTATAATTGAATTGGCTAGTTGAAAAATTCCTAAAGCTGTTATGTTTCTTTGTTGATTCCACTAAAAGGTGCTCATGAGATTCGTGAGGTATGCTGCTGTCATTAGAATTGGCATCTCAATACCTGCTTATGTTGCTTACTGCTGAAGGGAAGTTACTTGTTTAAAATAGTACAGCGTTTTTGATATAATTGGCAAAACAGTTCAGAACTAGTATGTATCAATATGTTAGCTATGGCACATATGTAGCCATCAAGTTCTGTGAAGAATATGTACTGCAAAAACCGGGTTTCACTTGCACCAGAAAGAGCTTAAGAATATAGCATACAAAGCATAGCAGATAACTTTAAGCCGATTTAACATAATTGGAAGTTATCTAGACTCTATGTTGCATGGGTACGGGTACGGGTACCGGTACGGGACACGGTAAATTTGTAAAAGGTAGGGTACGGGACACGTCTATATAAATATTTATTCGCATACATATTATATATTGGAATTAATAATTTACATTAGATCAATATTGTTTTCATTCACGTGTTATGAGAATTTAAATCTCTATAACATTTCTATAACATTTTTATGTTCCTTTTATTTTGTGGATTATTAATTGGAAAATTGCTAGTTTTTGAACTAGACATCCAAACGACCCTTTAAAATCAAATCATAGTTCGGAACCTAACCTATGTCCAATGAGTTTCAAAGAAGTGGGCGTGAAGTGTAGCATATATGTTCAAAAGATGTATGACAAGTGTTTTGAATTAGAACATGTATTGTATAATTAAGTAGATGCCCGAATAAATGTATGCATATATGCAAGGAGTGTCCAAGGAGTTTGGGTACGGATACAGATCGGGTACGTGTCAGGTATGGGTACGGCACTCAGATAGAAGTACCCAGGTAACATAGTCTAGACTACTTTCATGAGGAGGTACTCCGTACTCGCTAGACCATGTGAAACTAATAAGGCAGCTGAAGGGCTTAGAAAGAGACAAGGCCAGGTAACTATTGAGCATACGGGAGTTTGGCTTAGATGACGGACTAATGTATGGGCAATAACGGTGATCCATACTTGTGGAGTTCACATCTATGCACCGCAATGGTGCAAATAATAATAATAAATATATAAAGCAGTTAGTTGAATACAAAGTTTGGTAGTGCTTAAAGTTTTCGGGTGGCTATATAAATTTGTTTTCCCTAGAGTCGTATTTGATGCTCATAACAACTTATCTTAGGACAGTATGTGCTTTCGATGGAGTTTGTAAAGGTTGCTTGCGAAAGTTCAGAGCTATCAGAAACTTGTAGACATTGCTGTGAATCTGGTGCCTTTGGGAGTAATGTAGGGCTTAAATATAGGTTTGCATCACTCTTGGCCGAAAAGCTTAATCTAGCGGGTCTTAGGCAGTTAGGCCTACCTTCATATTAAAATCCATCTCTTTTTACTACTTTCTACTGTGGAAACATACTCACAACGCACAAATTTCTACACATCGGAGTTATAATGTACGTACTTAACGTAATTGTCCGCTTGAGTATACTCCTGATAGCACTGAGGTCTGATTTTCAGATCAAATTAGTTCTATTTGAATATGGTGAGCGCATTATGGAATTTCTTCTAGTTTTCTGAGATCCTTGGCGCTTTTGTAGGTTTAAAACATGGTTATGTTAGTAGATTATGATCTAAAGTATAAATTTGTAATATCCACTGAAATTGTTATTACTTATCTAAATCAGTCTCTGTAGTTTGCAGACGAAGTTTCTTTATCTAATTCATTTTCATACTTGAATAAGATGAAAATATTTAGGTGATTTTAACTGAAAATTCATGTTGGTTAGAGAAATCATGTTCGTTCTTACTGAAAATTATATGGTGTCTAGTAGTATTCTTTTGCGTGAAAGTTAAATGCAAAACGTTGAGAACTCATAAACTAGAAGGTTTATTTCCCCACATCTTTTAAGTAACATACCCCTCCACTGCTCTTTAAAAGAGAATAATTGACATCCTTCTTAGTTCTTAGTGATCCCTCTATGCAGTGCACTCATTCCAGGGGAATGTGACGCACAATTTTCCATAGAGAAGGTTGTGCTCTTAAATTTAGACTATTTAGCTAATTGGTTATAATGTCATCTATTTTCTGCTTCTCGGTAGATGCCATACAAGCTTGTGAAGCCAGCAACTTCACTAATGAGTTTATAAGTTGAATTTCTTATGATTTATTCTCTTTTTTATGAGGTGGGAATGGCATTAATCATCTGATTTATTTGCTATCTGTAGTCGCTGCTCGTGCATTGCGTGGGTGCCAAATGGCGATGGCACTTTTGTTGCTGGTCATGCAGATGGAAACCTATATGTGTATGAAAAAGTGGGTTCTGATTGAGTAAAATTCATTATTATCAATATGAATAAGGTTACTTACATAGAGATCACTATGCTCATTGCTTAGGGCAAGGATGGAGCTGTTGACTCTCCTTTTCCTGCTGTCAAGGATCAAAGCCAGTTTACTGTGACACATGCAAGATCTAGTAAGGTAGGTTTTTCGAATTATAATTTCCCCACATTTAAATGCAATTCTCAAATTACTGATACTTTATGCTTCTGATGTAGTGCTATCAAATAATAAGATTATTGTATTCTGATATGTGATCTATTTAAGTGCAGAGCAATCCTATAGCGAGATGGCATGTTTGCCAAGGTTCAATCAACAACATTTCTTTTTCAGCGGATGGAACACATTTGGCCACTGTAGGCAGAGATGGTATGTTTTTATTTTGATTAATTTAATTTAACTTCTGGTACCTTTTTTTTTATTTTAATGTTGCATGGGGTATTCAAATGTTACATGGACAATGGTACTTCTTGTAGGTTATTTGAGAGTATTTGATTATTCTAAGGAGCAATTAGTATGTGGTGGGAAAAGCTATTATGGTGCTTTACTATGTTGCTCTTGGAGGTAACAAGCATTTTCATACTAGTCATTTGTTTCATGTGATAGGTAGCTTTCAATGATCAACTTCTTGCAAAGTATATTACTTTTAATCAAGATTTTCCATTTATTTCGATAATTATGCAAACCATAAACTATTTTGAATTGTATGTTTGTCAAAATTATCTGCTTTATGTATTACTTTGAGATTTTCCATTTATTCTGATAACCAAAAATCTGAGATATAGACTACTTATGCTCTGGACCTGTGGCTGAACACTAATACATGGTTGATTGAGTAACTATATTTACGTGTATTTATTCATACCGTTGTTTTGCCTATTGCCATTATTTATCTTGTTTCTTTTCTGGCTTTGCCATAGTCAGCAAATTGCTTGTACTCTTTTCTGGTATATCTACAAATTAGCTGTTTAATGTCTTTTAATTTGAATTTTGGTGAAATATATTTATTGCAGTTCTGATGGAAAATACATACTCACTGGTGGAGAAGATGATCTGGTACAAGTTTGGAGCATGGAAGATCGAAAGGTAGTAGCATGGGGTGAGGGTCATAATTCATGGGTAAGTCTAAAGTCATATCCTTCTAATTTTTGGTCACCTGACTCTTATTTAACACATTAAAGGTTTCTAATAAGATGATTTACAGGTTAGTGGTGTTGCATTTGATTCCTACTGGTCCGCTCCGAACTCAGATGGAACCGAAGAAAATGTTGTGTATAGATTTGCTTCTGTTGGCCAGGTTTTTTTTTTTTTTGCCAAGTATTGAGATCAATACCATATCAGAGCCTTGTTTCTTTAACTATAATTAATACTTCTTTAGTACATGTAGTTATATCTTAATGTCATTCAATTTCCAATTTACTTATTTGCTTACTACTATGAGGGTGTTTGGGGCGGCTTATTTTTTGGTCAAACTAACTTTTAAACTAGCTTTTTCATTTCTATCTGTTTGGTAAAATACAAAATAAGTTAGCTTATAAGTCACATTTTAAAAAGCTGATATACCTCAGCTTTTGAAAAACTAACTTATAAGCCCACATAAATAAGCTAGGTTTGACCAAACAAATTACTATACTACCCAAACAAATTTTGTAATATTTTTATCATAAAAGTCAAAAGCCACTAAAAGCTAGCATAACTTATAAGCTTCAAAAAATAAGCTTTCCCAAACACCCTCTATGTATCTTGTGAATATGATGTTATGTAAAAATTTCAGTTTTTTTTTTATGTTAAAAATCATGAGCTTTATATTTACTCTTGTAACAAGCAATGTGGTTTTGACGGGGAAAAAACTCCACAGAATCATATAGAATCATATAGAGAGGAAGAAGAGGTTGACACCTGGCATATAAAATGCAGTCTATCAGTGCAGTGAAAACTGCACTAATAGAAAGTAGTGACTGCACAACAGACATTACTGATATGTGCTTCAAGATTCGTGATATGTTAGGTGTCAACCTCCCTACACAATATCCGTTGATTAAGTACGAGATTATGTAATGTAGCATCTTCACTCAAACTGATAATATTTCTTCTTCTGATCTTTAGGACACCCAATTGCTTATGTGGGACCTAGCAATGGACGAAATCGTCGTGCCTCTACGCTGCTGTCCACCAGGTGGGTCCCCTACATTTAGTAGCGGCAGTCCTCGCGCTCATTGGGACGATATTACCCCTGTGGGTATTCTTCAACCAGCTCCAAGCATGCAGGATGTGCCGAAACTCTCACCTGTAGTTGCACATCGGGTACATGTTGAACCTCTTTCTGGCTTGGTATTTACTGGTGAATCGGTGGTGGCGGTTTCAAGGGAAGGGCACATTAAGATCTGGGGGAGGCCTGAGCATGATGAAATCAGTGAGTCAAACTCTTCGGAGGTGGTTGCAAATGCAGTTAATGTCAAGGATAGGCTTGTTTCGACTTCAGTCAAGGTGAGCTCTCCTAGCTATAAGCCACCTGCGTCTGTTCTTACAAGGAATTAAAGCACTTTCCAGTGGGCTTATTGAGTTATTGAGTTTGGGCTCTTACAGTTTTCATCAATTGAGAGTAGTCTCAGATTAGGATCTTCTCATGGTGTTTGTGTCCAAGAAACTTGAGTTTGGCAAACAGTCCCTGCAAGTGTTAAATGATGTGAGTTTTTGGTGGTGGGGGTATCTGTGTGCAGCATGCTGATATGCCATTGTGGGGCAGTAGGGGGGAATAAACTTTATGTGCTTATGTACAGCTAAATATAAATAAATGCACATGATATTGATTACTGCTCTATGATCAGAAATTTTGAGTTGCTTATTTGTCTGGCAGTTATTTCCATTGCCCTCCCAAAGCAGCAGTTATGTGTTTATTCATCTTTCTTGTTTTTGCGGAAGCCTTTCTTGGTTACTTCAGGTTGCAGTAACAGTAAGGAAGTCCTTATTAAGCAAACAAACAGAAAAGTATCATCAAAGTTATTATTGTTATTGTTGCTGTTATTTATTTTGAATAGCATCAAATTTATTATTATTCAACACACGGCACAGGGATCACCAAACTAGTTTACATATGCAAATACGGTAGAATGCCATCACAGGACAGGTGCTGGTTTTCCCCCCTTTAATGTCACGGCCAGGCCACATTTGTGCTTTCGGCAACTAATCGAGTATTTGTTTTTGCTTAGCATCTGAATATTACAGATGCTATGACTCGTGAGATTTCCTTGATCGAATCAAATCCTAGAGTCAGTTGCTAGTATGTATGTCTAACCAATTTCTTGGTGTGAGTGAACTGTGAACAGATTTAAGTGCATCATTATTTTTATACCAATATAGATTGAAAAGTCATTCTTTGTTATTTTACTTAGAACAATTGTACTAAAATTCTTTCTGATTTTTTGAAGCAAAAAATAGACAACTACTGACAAATGCCCTAGAGAATATAAAAATACGCTGGCTGCCATAGCAAATGTAGTCCAGGGTTCTTCAGTTACAATCATATGACTCTCTCAAGCTTCCGCCATAGTCCCACACGCCTTACAATGTACATTAAATCCCTCAGCAAATCAACTATTTCTATTACAACAGATTCAACAGTCGTGTAACTCATAGTAATACATATCTCAAACAATGATCGACAAACAACTAGTACTTTCAAACCTGTATGGGAAAAAACCCCTCATTATCAACAAAAGAATAGATTACAAAAAGTACATCGACCAAAAAACATTGAGAAAACTCTGAAATTAGTTAACTTTAACAGCTTTTTCCTTGCACAACATATGCCACTCTTGAATCACCGCTGCTTGAAGAGCTCGGTGTTCTACCTCTTCTGCGGTAGGAGCAGATATCGTCGAGGGTCCTTTCGGTAATCCATTTTCATCAACATCCTCCTCCTTTTTCTTCTTCTCTTCCTCATTTTCTTCTTCTTCCTCTATCTTTGGCGGTTGAGGTTTAGGTCTGGCTGCTTTAAGCAAAGCTATTCTCTCCATTGAAATTTTTAGCCTTTCAGCAGCAGCAGACTTCACTTCATCTTCAGGCATGTATTCAACTCCGCCATCGGTTATGTCATCGAGCCAGCCTTGCACATCTGACCCTATTTCCTTTATGATTGATGCGTCAGATGCGCGTACGACAAATTTGCACATCATGGTGGTGGTTTCATCTCCGAGGTCCACATTTCTGCTTACTTCACTAGCGCCGAACACCATCATTCCCAAGAAGCCACCGTGCCAAGTTTTAGCAGCGAAGCATAACTGTCAGTGAGAAGATTGGGAAAATAACAAGATTAGTGATGTTAATACTGAAATTTCCTAGGAAAAACTAAACAAGTGTACAAGGTGTGATGTGTCCCTCCACATAGGGGTCATTTGGTCTGTGGATTGCATCTCAAAGGATTTTGACACATGTAAGGGACTTTGAAAAATCCATACTTAAAAATCTTGTTTGTTTGCAATGAATATTAAAGAGAATTCGCATGAAGGATAAAATCCAACAAAAGTTTTGTTTGGTTTCACTTGAATTTTGTTGAGGATATCTGACTAAAATCACAAATACCGCTAAAATCCAGCACAATTATAGAGAATTACAGTTGATGCATCTATCCTACGTGGAAACCCCAAATTCATCGTATGAAAAATACCAACAAACAATGGGTTTCATAAAAATCCAGAACTTAAAAACTTTGCATGTCCCATTTCTCAATGCAAAGTTGGAAAAATCCCCACAAAACGCATGGAAGCAAACAACCCTTAGTTGGTTGGTGTGTCGCTGACATGGCAGTATGGCACACATCCAAGGTAGGGATGTGCCAGGTTAGCAACACACCCCAAGTATGTGGAGACACACCAGCCCACCTATACTCAAAACTAACAGTAACTCCAGCACTTAGTCATATAGGCAATTTAAGGCAATTTAACATTAGGAGGAACTTAAAACTTAGAAACTTCATTAGGAGATATCTCTGATCTACTACCAACATGCTGAGAAATTCTATAAAGCATAGGCCAATAACATGCTAACAATGAACAGACTAGGAACTCACTTGAAACCCTGCTACTGTACGAATTATGTGAGAGCAAACTGGATGGAAAGGCTTCGACGAAAGGGATTTCAGTCCACTCAGAAACGGGGATGCCTCACTTTGTTGTGCAGCGGTAGCCTTAAAGCCACTTCCTTCGTAAGTGTACGTACCAGTGTACTCCAGGATAGCTGGTAGACTTGGCCACAGTCGAAAATATTCAACAGGCGAACATTTATGAGGCAAGAGAAGGTCAGTCAGTGGAATCTTATAAGGTTGACACCTTAAGATCACTGGCTCTCCAAGCTCTGGCTTTAGGGTTCTCTTCTGTCGCAAGATTTGAGGATCTTCACTTTCATAATCTCCTTCGTAATCTCCAGCACTACTTCCATAAAATGGGTAGTATAACACTTGAACCCAAAGGGCACATCTCTCGAAATGTGAGACTCCAACAGTTACACTGCTGAGGACTGGATCCTACAATTGAAAAAAAAAAAATGCAAATGCCATAATTAATTACTGCAATTCTTATGTGATCGTAGAATATCTATGAGACTGAAGGGAGAATTCCATAGAACGGTAATAAGACCAACAATGCTTTATGGATCTGAATATTGGGCAATTAAAAAACAATATATACAAAAAATGAGTGTAGCGGAAATGAGAATGTTACATTGGTCTTGTGGGTATACACTAAAAAATAGGATAAGAAATGAGTGTATCCGTAGTAAATTAGAGGTTGCTCCTATTGATAATTAAAAGGGAGAAAATCGACTAAGGTGGTATGGTCATGTACAACAGAGACCTCCTAGTACACTGGTTAGGAAAAGTGAATATTATAGTTAACGGGGGCAAAGAGATCAAGAGGTAGATCTAAAAGAACTTGGTTGGAAGCAAATAAGAAGGATATAATAATGATTAATTTAACAAAGGAAATGACCCATAATAGAGTGAAACGGAAGAATAGGATTCATGTAGTCGACCCCAAATATTTGGAATATAGGCTTTGTTGTTGTTGTTAAAATACATACAACTCTTCAAAATATGAGAATCATGGAAGGACATTAGCTAGCGTTGCATTATTCACACAATCACGCGTTAAATAGAGAAACTCAGGTAAAAACCTAATTATCCTTCTCTCTCGATTAATTTTCCTAAATGATGTTACTGCTTCTTAGATAACCAGTGGCTTACATAAGCAGATATGGAGTTTCCACACCATAAGGTGAGTTTATCACATAATTATGGAATTAATTGAGGTGGATTTATGAAATATGAACATCAAATAGTGGGGAAACCAAAAAAGATATGAGCGGTGCATTGGGTAGCATGAATCTTGCTTTTTCAAATAAAATTGTAGGATTTCTTTGTTGTTTTTCGTCAACCTTAACTTGTGTCATGAGGCTTCACTGCTTCAACTTGGTTTGGATAGCTTTTTTTAAGAGGGGACGGGAGGAGTTGGGAAGGTCACAATGCTAACCACCCAAAATTTGTGTTTGTTTACATTTTTTTAGTGAGGGGAAGGGTTGGGAGCGTTAAAAAGAAGCAAATTTCCGTTCTTTCCTAACCCTCCAAAAGTGAACGGATTGGGAGGGGAGGGATTGAGTTTTAAGTGATCTTTTCTTAAAATTCCAAGACTGCCCCTAGACTTAAGTCATATTTGTCATGTAGTTTCCCTCCCTTCCTATTTCTTACTCTAAACAAACACAAATCATAGTTACCCCTCTCTTCCCATGGTTGTCTATCCAACACAATTATTTCTGTCACTTCCCCCCCGTTTTCACTCCCTTCCTTTGGGATTACTATAATCATTCCCCTCCCCTACCCTCTTTTGTATCCAAACCCACCAGGTAAGTTGGTGATCAAAGAAGGAAAGTGGTACATTTATTTTTATAACCTTAAATACACTGAAGAATTTCTAGGAAGGATATAAATTGAGATACCACATCCCAAGCCTATCCAAAAAGTTACAAGTTATAATGTGCATCTAAACATAAGAGATTGAAACAGAAGGAATACCTCGGGCTGGGGATGCATGTAACTTGAGAGGATCAAAATAACTACAACGGTAGAATACCTGATATACATAAATTAAGTAGTCACCTTATCCATTTAGGAAAAGCAATTCATGAAGGAGCTCTGGCAGGTAGTTCCTGACTAAGGCAGAGAACTGAATCATACAGCTAAATGTATGGATAAGAAAAAAAAAAAGAGTGCTTGAGCAATTCAAGCTTTCGAGGTGACAATGGATTGATAAATGTTTACTAGTTCTGAGTTTGAATGTAAACATTGTCTAAGCTTGAAGTTAAACGAACCTACTAGGGTTTTAAAAGAAAATGAATGGCATATTTATTAAACTTGTTTGGACCTAATTTTTATCAGAGGAAAAGGATTGCCATATGAATTCAATATCGTGACCATGCACTCTTGAAGTGCTCTTGGACCACATATTAGAAGTATGTGCACCAAAGATTTTCCGGAAAAATCCTGGTCTGATGATTGCTCATTTTACTGACACCCCTCCCAATACTATGTTTGTTTATAAAGAAAATTCTAGTATGATCATTGCTCATGTTCCTGGCATCTTTCTCTATGCCCATGTTTGTGCTATAACTAAAAAGTTTTAACAAACAGCCGATCAATATTGTTTACCCCCATTATTTCTTGACTGAGTTCACTAATCTTATGTTAAACCTGAGAGAGCTGGTTAGATATTTGGACATTTCATTTATTATAACTGCAGATGCCTGTATCCATTTGCACATGACAAAGAACAGATTGCATGCTATAAGATCAGATGCATTATCATGAAGCTCTAGGGATGATGGTTTGCATTTGATTTTCCTAACAGTTACTAAAGTTTCAACTTCAAAGAGCTTACACAATTGCTTGTGCTTTGGAGTTCTATTACTTACCATCAGTTACCAACATGTGGTTAATAACCCTAGAGTCAACATATATCGTGTTTTGTTTTTGAGAAATCTGAATGATTCTGGTAAGTAGTGAGAGATCATTCACAGAAGTCTCACTCGGCAATCTACTCACTCAGCAATCTACTCCATTCTCAAATGTTTTAGTAACATAATTATTGTCCCTTTTGATATGTGGTTAAATACAGGTGTCCCTTTTGATATGTAGTTAGATACAGGTTCATGCTTGATGTGATAGATATGCATTGCTTGTACTAAAGCGATATCAAAGATGCTTTTTTTTTTTTTGAGAAATCTGGAAGATTCTAGTGGGAGGTCATTAACAAGACCAACTTCAGAAACTGTACTTCATTATTATCCCTTTTAATAAGCGGTTAGATACAGGTTCATGCTTGATGCAATAGATATGCATTGCTCGTCCTAAAGCGATATCAAAGATGTTTTTTGTTTGAGAAATCTGGAAGATTCTAGTGAGAGGTCGTTAACAAGACCAACTTTAGAAACTATACTTCATTATCAACTTTTTGCGTATATGTTCAAACAACAAACATTTAGAAACATAATTTTTCATTGTTTTATATCTGTGCTAAACACAATAGTACTTTTTTCTCAAAGAAGGAAAGAGATTCTAGTAAGTAGTGAGTGACCATTCACAAAAGTCTCATTCAGCAATTTACTCCATTCTCAATGTGTGTTATATAGCAACATAATTATTATCCCTTTTGACATGCGGTTAAATACAGGATCATGTCCGATGCAATAGATATGAATCCCTAGTACTAAAGCGATATGAAAGATGTTTTTTGTTTGAGAAATCTGGAAGACTCTAGTGAGAGGTCATTAACAAGACCAACGTTAGAAATTGCACTTCATTATAAACTTTTTTGCTCATATGTTCGAACAACAAACAATTAGAAGCATAACTTTTTATTGTTTTTTATCTGTGCTAAATACAAGATAGTACATTTTTCTCAGGAAAGGAAAGAGATTTACTTCAAATTGCTCCCTGTACCTATGTATTACATGGTACGTACAGAAGGAAAATTAGTTGCAAGTCCTTGCAAATATTGTGCTGCATATAACAATACCAATTGCACCCTGACCTCAGAAAGGATATATTCATCACATTTATGTATGTATTAGATGGTGAAATAGGAAATCGAGCTGAGAGAAGGGAGAAGGCCACTTTCAGTAAACTGAAACGGGTAAATCAGATGAATAAATTTGGTTACCAATTGTGTGAGCTACTCGAGCACAGTAAAATTTAAAAGCCTATAAATAGGTTTCACAAAGTGAAAATAGTTATAACCCTATATGTGTTTATATCCCTTCAATATGGTTATCTCATATACATTAAAACGTACATTGCTTAAAGCTCAAGCATCTAATGGAAAAGGGATATGGTCAATGTTATCAAAGGCGTCAAAGGCGCACGCCTCATTGCGCCTCATGTGCCCTGCAATGTGGGGGCGGTGGCGAAGCGCCCCGCACAGCACCTTTTTACACCTCGTAAGCGATGCTTGAGGGCGCTTCGTACAACGCTCATGCAATGCATAACCTTGTAGTTTTTTGTTACTTAGCATTTTAATCGGATCTTTATGCCCGATAACCCATGTTCCAAAATTAAACTTCACCCTTAGGCCTTTTTAGTAGCCTGATAGAGGACCATAACTCCTTCTCGTTTACTATTTGACTTTGCTGAGATATTTGTCTTGATTTGACTTTTGATTTGGAAAATTATGATATTCGCTACTATGTTGGATGTGTTAGCATTATGACTTAGGATCATATTTGTGATCATATTTGTGATTTGGTAGTAGATATTATTTATCTTGACATACTTCTATGTCAGAATTCATAAACATGTACTTTCATGCTTGATTATCTATCTTGAAAAATTATGTGTACAGTGTGCACCTCGCTTCACTCGGATATGCGCATCGCATTTGCACATGTGCGTGTAAAGAGATTTTGTGCCCCACATTATGCCTCGCACATTGATAACATCGGAGTCGTTAACAACTTGAGTTTTGGCTGAACTGTTATAAAATATCCCATTTTGTTCGCATAATCTTACTGATTAAATTTTACTCATTGATTTTTCGGTACAAGTCATGAAAGCTTTCTTGCAATAGAATGACCAAGGAAGCATAATAGTGTAACCAGTAAATTAACCCGGATAAATTAACTCTAAGGACTCAACTAGTCAAGAAGAAGCATATCAACACTCAAACCTCAAATTAACCAGGATAAATTGGTCAAGTCGTATTATCTGCAGAAAAGGCATGGAAATACACAAAAAGATGACACGCGTATATAAATGCAGACTTGAGTGTCATGAACAAACCTGTGAGACAAGATGTCGCAATTGCCGAACTGCTTGGGGAGATCCATCCATATAATATAGTGCTCCAGTCAGTCCAACCCGGATATCCACCCTATTAAGTTCTAACTCAGTCAAGTTTAGAATCTGCAACAAGTTTTCTTGGTCAGAACTCAGAAGATACAGTAGTTAATCCTGAATAAATAGCAAAATTAGCACAAATTATCTATGAAATTTGGATGAAGTACAAAATTACACAATATTAAGTTCTAGCTCAGTCAAATTTAGAATCTGTAGCAAGTTTTAGTAGTCAAGATACAGTATTTTATCCTGAAAAAATAGCACAATAAGAACAATTTATCTATGAAATTAGGATGAAAAGTAAAACAACACAATCCTCTGTAGCCCAAAGATTTCTTGCGTCAAGCGATCTTAGCTCTGGTTGAAGTGGAAGTTTGGTGCTTGTATTTTAAGGGACACATCTAAATCACACCTAGGGATACATCAACATCACAACTAAAACAATCTGGGGTTAAAAAAATTAAGACACAAAGATATGATATAATAGTAGGGTAGACATTTAATATAGGCTTAATCACACTTAAATACCTTATAGTTTGCTCACATTTGCACTTATCAACCCTTTGTTTTTCGACATTTATATACACTATTGTTTCTCACTGTGTAAACATTTAGTTTTTTGTTGAATGGATGAAAATACCCCCTTAGAGATAGAGAGAGTGAGGGATATGCCGGCAATGGAGGGTTGCTGCGATGGGCTGGGTCTCGTTAGGGCAGGGGGAGGGAGCCCACGCTCTCCTGGAACCCACCATCAATGTCCTCCTTTCTCTAGCCAAATCTAAAACCTCCCTCTCCAATTGCTTCCCCTCTCTAACCCTCTCTAAGATCCTCTCCCCTAAGTTTCTCTTACCCCCTAATCTCTCCTCTTCTCCCCCGATGCCCACACTCTCCTCACCAACAACAAAGCCCATTGTCCGAACTTCCCCATTCGAGCTCTCAACTCTCCTTCCAAAAAAGAGGAAGAAAGCAATGAACAGAGAGAAAGCCCAAGAGGGGGGAGATGGAGCTTTTCCTGCTTCTAGGTCTAAGGGGAATTTGAGCAAGTTTTATTAATTTGATACAAGTCAGTTTTCTTGTCAAGCTCAGGATGTTGTTTGTGTTCCCATTGAGAGAGTCAAAGTCTGTCAATTAAGCTCAAAGAAGAAGGTTTGGCTCTTACCCATTTTCTTAAACTCAGGGGAATGGAGAGATAGAAGGAGAGATGAGGTTTTTTAGTTATTTTAGTAAACTTTTGGGGTGTTTTTGATACTTTTTTGTCATGTGAAAGTCACATGAGAAACTTTGAGGGAATATTCTAGTGACAGGCTAACGGAAGGTGGTAACGTCCTATTTTAAAAAACTTAACGATATTAAATGTGAAAAATAAAAGATAGGGTGTATAAGTGCAAAGGCAGGTAAACTCTAAACTATTTAAGTGCAATTAAGCCTTTACTACAACAAAGTAGTCATCATCATGTTCAAACATTTTCCACAAAAGTAAGGTCCTCTGAGGAGCGATGAATTAATAAGTAATGAATTCTTTTGTCTAGTATAGCTAGTTGTAACATAAGAAAGTTAAAAGAGGCAATGGACACTAAACATAGAGAAGGCTATAAACAGTGACATTATGTTGCATCAGAACCAGTTAAAAAAGTTAATTCAAGAAACGGTGTTGGTCAGAAGAGAACCTTTAAATGCAATGTTATTCTCCCATCAATTGAATCTGCCAAATGATATGCTTCAAGATAGCAAGGATCACTACTACCCGTGAGGGTAAATGCCTTCGGAGGTACTTTAAGATATGTGGAATCAGTCCCTTGCGTTAGGAGAAGGTTTAATTCACTAGGATCAGGCCTCCAAAGCTCTTGAATGGCCTTATGAACTAATCCTTCCAATTTTCTATCTTGTGCTGCAGATGCTTCAAAAAACTGAACTGTGAGTTTGTGGTGGCTGAATGGGTAGTCTCCTGTAGTATCACCTACGCCAGCCCATCTGAGAAGAATATAATAATTACTCAAAATCATTAAATTTCATTAGTTTGTTGCATGACCTAACAAATAAAATAAACAAAAATGAAAAAAAAAGGATAACAACAACCTAAAAGAATACAATAGTCACAATGAAATGTAGCAATTTGCAGTCAAGTGAGCAATACACCTTTATGTAAGGGCCATAACAGTACACTAAGCATCCTTTTTTTTGTTGGGGTGGGGAGGAGGGGGTGTGTTTGAAGGTTTACTAATCCATTTAGATTACCATAAGATCTTTGGAAAGAAACAAGAACTCTATATAGAAATTTGTTATGACAATGTAGTGTTACAGTTACAAACCATAGTTTATATTTTACAACAATCAAAAGCTTACATGTCATACATGTTTATTTTTTATGTCAATACCCAGAAATTTCATTCTCAAAAAGCCAACATAGCCACATTCCTTACCTCTTTTTGTAATTTCTCATGCAAATGCACAAACCTTAACTTCACTAACATTAAAACATATTCTAACAAAAGATACATTCACCAGGACCTATCTATCCTATGTCTACATTAAATCTACATTTGCACCAGTCATAACCAAAGACTGCTATACATGGAGCATACTTTTTTGTCAAGCCTAACCTAGAGCCATAGAATTGTTGTCAACCTAGGAAGCATGAATTACACCACTTTTAGCTCCTTAAAGAATTTCTGCTTAATTCTCAAGCATTATCTCCCAAAACCAATGTACAATCTCGCAATCTTTAAGTAAGCCTTAATCTTCTTTTCCAAGTTTCATATTATGCATCATCTCATGCTTAAATCAGCAGATTTTCCCCACTGTTCTATCAATCCTTTAATTGAAATACTACAATGATGACCTGATAATGGAGGCAGAAGCTAACCTAAGGACATAAAGAAGACAAGGTTTCATTTTGCTTCTAGTGATAAGGCGAAGCTTTGTACTTGTCAAAGTAATTGCAGATTTCGCAACAGTAACATACAGCACGAAGCCAACATTGGGAGTATAACATATGAAAATATTTAAAATTTATATGGGATCAAGGGCAATAAATTGACACTAATAATCACCATCATCATCCGAACTTTTTCTTGTTCAAACAAAGTTTCATCTATAAATCAAAACTCCATAATCCATCTCAAGGAAGATCACAGTTAAATAAATAAATAAATAAATAAATTTACAACTGGCTCTCAGTGTCACATATTGATATTAATAATCACCATCATCATCCAAGCTTTTTCTTGTTCGAACAAAGTTTCATCTATAAATCAAAACTCCATAATCCATCTCAAGGAAGATCACAGTTCAAATAAAATAAAAATAAATAAATAAATAAATAATAATAATAATAAACACTTTACAACTGGCTCTCAATGTCACATATTGATGTTCAAACTTTTGTGCTGGCGTCATCGTACTCTATCTAACTCCAGATGAGAAGATTGTACATTTTCACCTCTTAGGATTGCTAAAACATTTCACTTTAAAAATATGAATAATACTCAGTGGAAAAATTCGTCCAATGAACTGAAAATTGGAAAAGTTTGACCAATGAACTGGAAAATAAATCAATGATATGATAGTAAGACAATTCAACATAACAAACAAAAGAAGCCCGAAAGGATTAAAGACGTTACAGAAACATGATTAAAGAACTGACCTGTTATCTGGGTGACTAGTGACATACTTAATTGTCTGCAAAATATAACGGCATTGATGCTTGTTCACAGAATCAGCTGAGGTACTACCACGAAAATCTTCAAGTTCTTTACTGAGAAGCTGGCCGGCTCTTGCGTTTCGTGATCCTACACGTTGAGCGCACAGCAGTACAGCTTGCACATCCTGAAGCCTGTTGGAACTTGTTGCAGATGAATCAGTGCTGAACAACACCTTGTGTATGTTTGCAACAATAATGTTCAATGGATCCTCTGGGTCATCTGCTAGAAGAGGATCCAGACCTTCCAGATCTAGGTGTTCAGCAATAGCCCATATCAGGCGTGCACATATTCTTGGTGTATGAACCTGAAAAGAAGCAAAAATGCTTCCAAAGTTACTAGAATGGCGTCATATGCAAGTTTCATGATAGGTGAAGAAATAGAACATGGAGGATCCATCTCTGGACTAAAATCATGTTGATGGTTAAAAAGCATGATATTGGTAGCATAGTTTTGGGAAAGAATAGATGCTAATGATGACCATGGCATCAACGGGACAGGCAAAACCGTGGAAATCAATAGCTTCAACGATATCTTATATTGGCACTTGAATCTTTCATCCATCAACTTTTAAAATCATATTGGCAAGTCATTCCGGTTAAAGCTTATTACCAAGTGTGTATGACTGACCCTAATTGAGAATTGAGATCCATGCATATGACTGGACTTACATGAGATCCTTCATGGAATGGAAGTAGGGTTCATGAGTGAGAAGAATCATTACAACAAGAACTAGAATGTCTGCCATGACACCTTCATTTATAGAGCGCTACAAATAGCTGGTGTATTCCATTTTGGACAAGAAAAAGTGCACTAGAATTTCCACCATTATAAACAACCTAAAGCATAAACAAACTGAAGCACAAAGAATTAGGCTGAAGCTGAGACCTGACTTTTCAGGAACTTAAAGTGTGAACCTTCCAAATTAAGCGAGTTTAAGAACCAAAACCCACATAATAACAAGAGACTAAAAAACCGATGAAAAGACTGCATCATTAAGCTCCTTGGGATCGAAGTTGCACTGTAGTATTTCAAAGTTTCCTATTTGAGTGGGATGCATTGACCAATCTCTTCTTATTTTCCTAAGAAATGATGATATGAAGAATGCTTTAAACTTATTTACAATGATAAACATGGTTACAGAAAAAACCTCACGAAGATCTTTTATCAGTTGTAGTTGCAAATTCCGAAGTCTTGTCTCGTTGAGAATTTGATCCTGAGAAGCCCCATCTTTAATCGTTTTGACACCTCCCCTTGTATCATAAATATGGCAAAGCCTCACAAGCAACTTTAGGTAGCAGTCTATGGCATAGGTCCTCCCATCACAGTCCCAAATAACACAAGGTTTACAAACTTCAACAACCTCCAGAGCTGGTTCTGTCCAGTTTAATGCACCATAACCAGTTCCGTAAGCCAAAGCACCAATAACTCTGCTCTCAGTACCAGAAGTCTTTTGTTCAGGCAGCGGCAAAGATAACTGGAAACAACTTTCTACCAGTGAAGCAACCAGTTCTTCTCTGAACAGGCTTTTACTTGTTACACTATTCAAATCATCCTTGATTCTCACATCCTCAAAAAGAGAGGCAATATCTGTCCCAGGAAGAGGTTTTTGCCCTCTCCGAACACTTTCCTTTGCAAAAAGATCAACACAAAGGGCTGTACGACAAATGCAAGCCAAAGCATGCATCCTGTCTGACTCAGCCCTCAAGTTCCTCACCATAACAAGAAGGCGTTTAAACAATTGAACCTGCAGGCAGAATACAAGTTACATACCTTAGGAGTCATCGAACAATAGAAGTAAAAACTGTCAAAAGATAATAGATCTGATACATTGTTATAATCTACGTTAATGTGTGTCCCAGTGTCCTAATTATGGTGTGGTTCACACATATACCAACCAAGGAGCAAGTGCTAGTCCAAAAGACCCCTCAAGACTGTAATCAATGAAAAGATGACAACAACAACAACAACAACAAACCCTTTCTCTGAAATTTCTGGGGCATGTATCCTACTTAAGTTCTGTAAGGACTATATCCTCCATTAAGTTAACCACCATCATATCCAACTTAATTGTTTCTAGACAAGTTCTCTTCTTAGTCTATCTCTAGTCCTCCTTACTCCATAATTATAATATTACCACTTCTTCTAATTGGTGCATTTTGGCCCTATCAGCGAGAGGATATAATATAAATTGTTTGGCTCAGTCGAAGAGAATGATATCAAAGGTTTCCTCAAGAAAGTATAATAGGGTCATGGTTGAAATATTACCTACATTTTGTATTTTGCAATTAGAAGTTTAACAATGATACAAGTTTAAACTGATAAAAACATAAAGCAGAAAGAAACCATTCATCCGAAAAGTCACCTGCATGTGTAGATCAAGAAGATGAAGGTTCGTGACGACAGCCCTAACAATACTCTCCCTCGCAGACGAAAACTCCTGCCTATCCCAAAGAGTCAAAATCGCAATTATCGACGCTGAAGCCCATTCCGGTTTCCCACCAGGCACATCAGCCAAAGACAACATATTAATCCCCACCTCAAAAATCAATGGCGGATCCAACGAGCTCAAAAATGGCAACAAATGAGACACAACATCTGAAACCCCAACGACCTTCTCAGCACTCTCCACACTCTCCACCACATTGCTCTTCCCACCCTTTGAAAGCTTCCGGAAAACCTCCACTGACCCCGAAGCCATAGCTTTCACAGCATAAACCAACGGGAAAACTGTAACCCTAAAGCTCTCAATCGGCAGGATCAAAGACCTCGCCATCAAAGCATTCCTCTTCTTCCAAACGAAATCAATCGCCGACACCACCCAATTCGACCTAATTGCAAGCGAATTCTCACTATCAATCAGCTTATCCCCCGCCAACCTACTCATCCTCTTCGACTCAAACTCCTGAAACAGCCGTCCAATCGACTCAAACGCGATCTTCGACACAATATCAGATCTATCCAGCATGTTATTCCCAATCCTCGCCCACCAGTTCGAAACCCGATCCAGCAGACTGACAGAATTCTCACACAGAAGCACGAGGTCATCTCGCGCGAGGATGCAACCTAGGGTTTCGGTGATGGAGAAGCGGAGGTTGTCGCTTTGGGAGTCGAAGCACTTGGAGATCTCCTTGTTGGAGTCGGCGATGAGCTTGGCGAGGCGGTGGGAGGGGACGGCGGAGAGGATGGAGACGGCGGCGGCGGTGACGTCGGGATCGGGGAAGTCGAGGTCGGAGCGGACGCCGGCGAGGGCGACGTCCCAGAGGTCGTCGGGGAGGCGGGTGAGGGAGCGGAGGAGGTCGAAGGCGAGCTTCTTGGAGACGGCGGAGGAGGGGGAGGCGATGATCTCCTCGACGGTGGACTTGGCGACGGCGGAGACGTCGCGGCCGGCGGCGGACTGCTGGAGGGCTTGGAGGAGGGCGCCGGATTGGCGGAGGGCGTCGTTCGAGCGGAGGTCCGCTTGGATTTGGGCGATGAGGATGTCCATGGATTCCTAGGGTTTGAGGATTTTAGCGCAGATCTGGCATCGGAATGGAGCTCGAGGTAGTTGAAGGTGTAGTATTTGCGATGTGATCAAAAGAGAGGAAGAAGAATGGGGCTAAATAGCACTTACAACCTCATAGTTTCATTCACTAAGCACTTATACCTTCGTCAATAATCTATGTTGTTTAAAGTTGGCTAAATTGCACTAAAATACCCTCTGTTTCACTCATTTAACATTTTTACACCCTCAGATGTTTTTCAGAGCATTTATATACCTTAAGTTGTTTAAAATTAGCACTTTCGGTAGCCTTTGTTATGCAAACGGAAAAATCACATGAAAGTTCCCATATAACATTCACATATTAAATTTTAGGGCTTTTAGTCATTAATATTTGTTAAATTTATCGTTAATCCTACCAAAAGTTCTAATTTAAACATATTCTCGATTCTATTTGAAAAATAAAATGTGGATAGACTTAATAGTAAGTTCAAGAAATTTAATAGTTAGAAAGTAATAAAATTAGCATATGAATGTTATAGGAAAACTTTTAGATGAAAATTTTCACGTTTGGATAATAGTGGATATTAAAGTGCTAATTTTAAACAACTCAGGGCATATAAACGCTCCAAAAACCAGCTGAGGGTATATAAGTGCTAAATTTGTGAAACATAAGGTATTTTAGTGCAACTTAGCCTTTAAAATTGGCATGTTAGTGCATTGTATCATGCAAACGTGAAAATTTTTAACAGAATGTTTTGATTTGACACTCACATGTAAATTGATTCCAAGTGTTACATGAGAACATTAGTGTAAATTTTTTTTTGTCTGTATAATAGAGTGTACTAAAGTACAACAACAATACCAAAGTCTTTACCCAAATTTTTTAGGGCGAGTTACATAAATCCTATTCTTCTATTCCGCTCTATAATGAGTCATCTCCTCTATTAAGTTAATTATTATCACATCCTTTTTAATTGCTTTTAACCAAGTTCTCGTAGGTCCTCCTCTAGACCTCATTGCCATGTTAACTATAATATTATCACTTTTTATAATCGGTGCACCAAGAGGTCTCTGTTATACATGATCAAACCACCTTAGTCGATTTTCTTTCATTTTATCCTCAATAGGAACAGCCTCTAATTTACTACAGATGTAATCATTTCTTATCTTATCTTTTAATGTACAACCATAAGACCAACATAACTCATTTTTGCTATACTCATTTTTTATGCATGTTGTTTTTTAATTTCCTAATATTCTGACCCATTAAACATTGTTGGCCTTACAGGGTATGTAAAATGTAAATGCCACAAAAAAGAAGCGAGGATATATAAGTGCAAAGTGAGTGTGTTTTTTAATTTTTTTACGAGGGAACTTCTCCACGATCGGACCATGCAAATCCCTGGGTGTGGCTAAAGAACACCCCTCAATGCACGGCCTCGGGTGTTTCAGGAAATTATTTTTTCGTGGGAGTAAATTATTTTTCTGTGGGTGCTCCTCAAGAGAGTCGAACATGAGACCTGGTGTATTACTCATAGGCAGTTTACCAACTCGATTAGACATTCTTGGAAAAAGTGAGTGAAACTATAAGGTATTTAAATGCTATTTAGCCAAGAACGGGAATGAGACTATGTTACTGGATGGGGGTTAAAGTGGGCTAAGGCCCAATGTGTTGAGTTAATGAGGCTGGTAGTTAAGTTTGCTCAACGTGAGAAAAAAGAGTGAATTTCACATTTACAGAGGAGATGGAAGAATATGATTCATGTAACTAAAAAAATCTAGATATTTTGAATTTTTTTTGTTGTTGTGAATTTAATGAAATTACATGAACAATAAAAATTTTATAAAAAAACATCACAATGTTTTATTAAATAGTTATATGACCGTCAGAGTTGGTGTAAGTTGATACATAACATATTGTAGAAGATTTTGATCTTCTTACTTTTCATAGATATATCTTTGCTCTCTTTCTTTTTTGGAAAAAATGTGTCAAGGCCCCAAATTGAAGAAGTTGATGTGGCCCAGCCCCATCAACTTTTCCCCTTACTCTTTAGCACCAAAAGAGTGCAAAAAATATGGCCCAGCCCCAAAAGCCCACTTTTATATATGTATTCATTGTATTTATCCTAGGGTTCCGAAAATACCCTCATCTCTCTCCCAGGAAACCGACAAGGTAACCCATTCACCCGGTGATCTCTGGCATCGCAATTAATGCGATTCGACGGTGAAAATAGAGGGAAAAAAGCGCGACTTCCCTCTATTACTGGTGTGAGTCATCATGGGTTATCTCTCACTCTCTCACTCTCTCATTTATGGTATTAGGGTTTTGTTCTTCAACTTTCAACAACCACTTATGTCGTAAAAATTCCCTCAATTACTGCTCATAAGTGTCCTCACTTCCACCAACCCCCAATGACCACCAAAGAAGTGATTTGCATAGTTTCGTCAGGCGAGAAGGTTATATTCTCTATGCTAAGTTGTACAACAAGCTATTTTAAACTGAAATTTGATGTTTCTCAAAGACTAAAAGTACCTGAAGATGCTTTGTCATTGATATACAAACCTGAGAGGCACCCGGACCTGAACTTTTCAGTTGATAATGAAGATGATTTGCAGTTCGTGTTGGAGCACAAATAAATATCGGTTGTACCTGAAATTCACACGCAATCTGTTGTTAATATAGAGGGCTCTACTTCTGGTAAAAACGAGGAATTTCTAACTGAAATGTAAGTAATCAATAAACTCTTTTTAAATCTGGGATTTGTGTAATTTAAGTTTTGTGATTTCAGGTTTCAATGAATAGCAGTAAAGTAACATAGTTCTTATTTTGAATGGTTACATGTTAACTCTGCCTGTTAGATGTTAATATATGTTAAGTTTCATCGTTACATGTTAACGTTTAGCTTTACATGTTAACTATCACCGTTAGAGGCTAACTTTTGTATGAACTTGTTAACTCTCTTCCTAACGTGTTAACTTTTAAAATAACATGTTAACTTGCACTTACTTCTTTATGTTACGTTTTAAAGAGACATGTTACTTTTACTCCTAGTCAGTTAACGCTCACAGTTACCTATTAACTTACACAAGAAGCTGTTAATTTGAAATAACAGTATATAATAATATATTATAGTTGAATGTGAAATCTCACTGGTTCATTAATTTGTGTAGCAGTGATACCTCTTTGAATGCAGAATATAATCGTCCTCCTCCAGGAGATGCTTCTAATTCAGAGAGGATCCAAAATAATTACCCGTCTGGTGAGAATGTAATGAGAGCTGATGATATGCTCAACAACACTTCCAACATTCCTCAATGGTGGCACACAACATTAACTGAAAGGGGTCAACAATTTGAAAGTGTAAATGACTTGAGACTAGCTTTGCAATACTATTCTATGACGAAAAAGTTTGATTACGAATTTGCAAAGAATGAACCGAAACGTATCCGAGTTTACTGTCGATATAAGGAGACATATGGATACCCTTGGATGCTGTTTGCCTCTCCTGTGAAAAATAAAAAAAGAATTGAAATCAAGAGGTTTGTGAATGAACACAGTTGCATACAACATAGTAACTTGTCAGGGCGATCACGGGCATCTCGCAAATTCATATCAGCCCACTTGCAACCTCTGTTAAAGGTGCGGCCAGAAATCCGCCCAATTGATGTGCAAAAAGAAATTCTCACTAAGTATGGATTGAGAATTGAATATAGCAAGATATGGTGGGGCAAAGAAAGAGCACAAGAGGATATGTACGGTGATAGTTATGAGTCGTATGATTAATTAAGATGGTAAACATTACAGTTTCTTTAATAAATATATAAATTTTGTTACAGTACCATGTCAGTTGTTGATTTACTGTGCAACATATTAACATTAGGTGTTTGGATTTACGTTTCATTGATATATGTTAACTGCCATCTTTGGATGTTATGTTTAACTAACAAAGGTTAACTTTCAAGTTTAGATGTTAACTTTAGTCTGTATATGTTATCTTTCGCCGTTAGATGTTAACTTTAACAGTTAGATGTTAACTGTATCTTTTAGATGGTTATTTTAAGAAAATATTTTATCTTTGCTCCAATGTATTATATTTACATGAAATGTGGTGACATTGATGTACAGGTATGAGAATATGGTAAAGAAAACAAATCCAGGAAGCTACATTTACATTGAACAGAATGAAGGAAGGTTTAGAAGACTATTCATATGTTATGCTACTTGCATCATTGGTTTCTTAAATGGATGTAGACCGCTATTATTTTTGGATGGGACCTTTTTGAAGGACAGATACAAAGGCATGCTCCTGAGCGCCATAGCATATGACGGAGACCAAGGGATATTTCCACTTGCGTATTGCATATGCGAACAGGAAAATGTTGCTAATTGAAGATAGTTCCTTTAAGGTTTGTGGTCCATACTGTATGAAAGGTCAGACCCATCCAATCCTCCCCACCAATTGGTAATTATTTCAGATGCCGACAAGGGAATTCGTGAAGCCGTGAGAGAATATTTTCCTGATGTAATTCACTCAAGATGTGTTCTACACCTGGTTAAAAATTTTAGATCAAAGCTAAAGGATTTGGGAATGAAGGCAAAGGACACACAAGTTTTGGGCAATTTGCTCCAATCTGCTTGCTATAAATACACTAAAGCCGAATGGAACGACTACATGAAGAAAGTTTATGAGATGTCTCCTGCTGCATATAATATTGCAATTAATTACTTACCAGAACAGTGGGCAAATGCATTTTTCCCTGGCATTAGGTACTCCATTCAATCATCATGACCTTTTGCATTCGATGTTAACTTTCACACTTCAATGTTAACTTTCCGCCTTATATGTTAACTTTAGCCCTTTAATGTTGACTTTTGCGATTATATGTCAATGTTAGACTGTATATGTTAAGTTTTATGATTACTGGTTAAGGCTTATGGTTACGTGTTATTTTTGTATATAGTATATGCAGTGTACTTATACAGTTTATTATTTTGATGTTTGTAGATATGGTCATGTAACCTCTAATGTTGCGGAGAGCTTTAACAGCTGGATACGTGAAGCTCGCTTGTTACGTGTACTACAAATATTGGAGCATATCTGAAAATAAATAATGGTTCGCATGAACAACAGACGCTTAATGGCTGATAAGTGGAAAGGTTATCTTTGTCCTACAGCTGAGCAGGTACTTAAAGAAAATATGGATAATGGATGTACTTTAGATGTTAAACAATCTAGAGATGAAATTTTTGAAGTGCAATCTCATAGAACTACACATGTTGATTTGGAGAAGAGGACATGCACTTGCCGAGCTTGGGACATAACACGTATTCCTTGTAAGCATGCATGTGCTGTCATTCTTTATATGAAAAGAGACGTATATCAATATTGCGATTGGTTTATGTCCGTAGAAGCGTTTAAGAAGAGCTATGATGAAATCCTTTATCCCATTCCCGATTATGAGAAGCGGAGTGTGTCAAGAGATGAAATCGAGATATTGCCACCAATTACTACTAAAAGGAAGGGAAGAAATAGAACTAGACGTATAAATAACAAAACCATTTACAAACGTCCAGTGAAATGTTCTAGATGCAAAGCTGAGGGCCACAATAGAGCAACTTGCAATGAGGCAATTGGTGATTAGTGTGGACTGCTTCCTACAACGAGACTTTTGTTTAGCATTGTTGGATATCAAGAACTTCGTAGCATTTTGTGCAAGATTTTTATAATTTTTGAAGTTGTATGTCTAATCATATTGTGTATTCAAGCAATATCAGCGTAATTATGTCAAGAACTTTGTAGCATATTGTGCAATACTTTTGCAATCTGTGAATATGTAAGTCTTATCATAATGTGTATTCAATCAATATTAGCTTTATCTATGTCAAGAACTTTGTAGCATCTTGTACAAAATTTTTATAATTTGTGAAGTTGTAAGTGTAAATATGTTGTGTATTTAAGCAATATAAGCTGTGATTATGTTATCTTTAAGTTTTAAAAGTTAACTTTCACTTTACATGTTAACTTTAATTGTTACATGTTAACTTTCAACTTTACATGTTAACTTTCAAGTTTACATATTAACTATAAGTTTTACATGTTAACTTATATAATAATATGTTAACTTTCATGTTTAAATGTTAACTTTCAAAGTTCTTGTTCAATATTTTTGTTCAAGTTCTTGTTCAATATTTTATGTAATGTGCATATTTAACTGAACAAGTTAATTTTTCATGTACTTGTCTTGATTTGTCTTGATAAAGTATCAAGTTTATATAGACATTCAATCATTTCATTATAATGTTATTTTTCCGCTTTATATGTTAACTTTTCACCTAACATGTTAACTTTCTAACACATGTTAATTTTAACTCGAATATGTTAACTTTCATGACAACATGTTAACTTTCAACGTAATATGTTAAGTATTGGCTAAATCTATGAATATACAGCTGATCAAATTCAGGCAAGCTTCCTTTTCGTTTTTTAGAAAATACAACTACTGCATACAGAAGCAAATTAACATACACAATATAAACATGCACATAAGTTTTTTGTCACTCAATCAAATGTTTAAACAGCTTTCTCCCCATCCTTATCTAAAGACTCCGCCTGATTTTTCTATTCCCATCCTTCCATTAGAAGTTCAGCTGCAAGCCTGGCACGTATGACACTAGATGCATCGTCGAGAGTAGTAACTTGAATTGTGTTAACACCAAGGATTATAGCCTTCATATACAAGGGAACGTAAATCCCACAATCAAAACTACATGACAATAAAGTAGCAAGCTAGTTAAATATATGATAATGGATAAAACGGACAAGATTAAATTTGTGAAATACTAACAATCCAGCCTGTTGCTCGCAAGGGACGACTTCATATCTATACTTCCTCCAAACGTTCTTAGGATCAAATCCTGACTTCATATGATCCATGAAATTAATCACTTTATTAGCTGGTTCAATGCAACCATTATGGCCAGACGAGCTATAGTGCTTAACAACGTCCTCATCCAACCTGACTTCGGCAAGATGCCAGTGATCATGCCGTACAAGGGGGACAAGGAGTATACTCTTACCCGCAGTAATGTGTTTTTATATAAAGAAAGCATACAGATGTAAAAAATCAGGAGTCTTCGCATAAATACTATGCTGTATTGTCAAGAAGAAAATGTTATGTCAATTATAAGTTAGATGTGAAGATTGTAAAGATGGTTAGGGGTTCAATCAATTTCTTATGCAAAAGAAAGTTGATACGACTCCATATTTATTGTTCAGCGAGGTATTTTCTGGTCTTTCTAACAATGCTCTTATTCTATCTAACAAAGCTTCCATGACCTATAAGATAATCAAGCAAGAATGAAAATAATATTGCATAAAAAATTAATAAATAGCAATGCGTTTATTAAGCATATAAAACTTGCATGGTCATCGAGACGGCCCCCACGAAGCAGATAAAGAAGCTCCACTGCATGAATACTACTGTTTACAGTATTGAGAATAATGCACAACCTGAAATATAACAATAAGATACCAACGTTAATAGTTTTTGAGAATAGCTGTCATGAAACAGCGCTATTTACCATGTAAGAGTAATAGTTAACATAAAACAGTATAAGTTAACATGTAATCGTGAAAGATAGCATGTAAAACTGAAAGTTAACATGTATAGGTAAACGCTAACATGTAACAGAAAAAGTTAACATGTTAGAGTAAAGTAATAGTTAACATAAAACAATATAAGTTAACATGTAATCGGAAAGATAGCATGTAATAATGAAAGTTAAAGTATATGCGGATATATTACCTCTTATGCAAACATTATTTATTATGTAAAGATGAAAGTTCACAAGTAAGGTGCAGCCAAAAATGAATGAGAATTACGAAACTTACTGATGAAATTTCTAATTACAAAAATTTGAGACCCATCTGTTCTCATCTGGTGTGAGCTTTGCCGAAACATGATCAGATATTTTGAAGTTGTGAATGAATATTCCTTCACTATTGGTGGGCAAAAACGAGTGTTTACCTTTTATAGTCGCAAGTGCACAACCATTGTCAAGTTATAGTATTTAAGATTGTCGATCCCACGAGGAACGGGAAATAGGAAGTGTTTGATTCAAGTTCGGTTCTCAAATTATGCGTGACAATTAGGGTTTTATTCAAGATAATATGAAAATATGATGAAGTGATGAGAGAGTGGATTTGGATTGTGTGTGAAAGGAATCACAATTAAAAAGACGAGAATTCAATAAGAGAGATGAAGGAATCTAGAATTGAATCCACTAGCTAACTCAAATTATAATCTACTGAAAAATTCTCTTTTACCACATCTCATATTAGATTTATTAAGCATAAGATATCAAACCACTTAAGGAAAGCATAATTTATCAAATTATCACCTAATTGAAATTCAAACTCATGAAGAGAGTAATAACAAGATAATAATCCTAGAATTCATAAGCATAGCCTATCAAACCACTTAAGGAAAGCATAAACTATCAAATTCTTCTTCTATCGATTAGTTCTCTAGTTGATTAACCTAAACATGATCTTTTAAGCATAAGAGATGATTCATAAACACAAAAGAGATTAGACTAGTTTCATACAACCTAGATCCCCACAAGAGTTTAGTTCAACATCTTGGGAAATTCAAACAAATAGAAAAAGAAAGAAAATAAAAAGAAAGAAAAATTCTAAACTAATCTAACTACAAAGCAATTAGGTCTAAACTACAAAAGCTATTAAATCTAAACTACAAAGCAAATAAATAACAAGAAAGAAAAAGAAATAATAAAGAGAAATAAAGAGAAACCCGCAACTCATCATCATCAACTCATCCTCCTTTTGGTCCTTGAACAAGAAGAAGAAGATGGGATTGAAGGGGCGAAAATATTTATTTATTGAGGAAAAATTATTACAATGAAAGGTACTCTAAAACAAGAGCAACCCTTTCTCTCCAAAAGGAGTTTTACAAAATATTTCACACCTCTAAACCCTCAGATACTACCCCTATTTATACCCCAACGGAGTTGATGTGAACCATTGGATCAAACTTGGCCAAAAAGAAAGAGAAATCAGCCCTTAATTCGGAATCTGTTGCAAACCAATCGGTTGGCCGATCGGTTAGCCAACCGGTTAGCCAACCGGTTGGCCAACCGGTTGGTCAACCGATTGGTTCCCAACGGATTTTGTCTTTTCTTGATATTTTTGCACGAATTCTTCTTGGATTCTCTTGGTATCTTGGGCCTTCGCTTGTCTTCGCTTTGGGCTTCAAAATTGGTAGAAATTGAGAATTTGAGTCATTTGAGCTTTTATTCATTAATACTCCATTATTCTGCAAAATAAGATAAAACATATTATTAGTAACATATTTATTGATATAAAATAGATAATGAGGTTATTAAAATGTCATTAAAATGTGATTATCAAATACCCCCACACCTAAACTTTTGCTAGTCCTCTAGCAAGGAAGAAAAATGAAAAGAAAGAAAGAAAAATCCTAACTCACTTTCGCAGAATCGCGGTTGTATTTAGCGATACAACAAGCCTTTAAACCCCTAGGTTACCCTAGTGGACGAGTTGTAGTCTCGTGAGGGTTTGCAGTGAATATACCCACAAAATTCACCAACTTGCCAATTTAAAGAAGCTAATTGAATAATTCAAAAATTCCACAAGTCGATTAATACTCAAGAAAACGCTTTTATCATGATTTCAAAGTAAACTTCTTAAGAAAATCCTTCCATTGTAGTGATACAAAACCAAGTTTTTCTCAAAGATTTAATTCAAAAGTTTTGAAGGAAACATGCTAACTCTTTGTTTCAAACAATGTTCAAGTCTCTTAACCCATTTTGAAAAATCAAGAACATATACCATTATTTCCATATATATAAAAACATGGTTAGTTTTTTTTTTTTCTCTTGGTAGTCTTGTTCTTTTAATCGGCTTTCTAAGTGACCATTTAGCGAGTTTTGGGCCAATGAATCCCAACCTAATTGGGCTTAGGTCATTAAGCATAAAAATACTCCTCGGGCTTAATTACTCACCAACTTAGGCTTAGTAACAAAGAACTATCGATGATTTTAAGAGAAATTTATTTGGTGCCCATTTTTCGTGACTCTTTTGTTAAGTTAGTATAATATATATATGTGTATATGTATATATGTCTTGAAAAATATTTGGATTAATGCAACTTAAAGAATCATTTTCAACTCTAAGTTAAGCACGCAAAAATTTCATCACTGATTAAACATCCAAGTTAAACTTTAGTAAAGTATACCACTTTGAAAATCATTCTTCGAAATTTATTTAAAATTATCATAAAAGGTAAACTTGAGTGTATAACTAACTCGTGATTAGAAGACTATTAATCAACTCTATTAAGTTGGCAAGTGACAATTTTTTTATTTATTTTTTTTAAAGAAAAGAAAATGAAAAATAAATAAGAAAAAGAAAATGAAAAATGAGAAAATGAAAAATGACTAAAATACGAGAAATTTGACTAAGTCCCACCCCACACCTAAAATTTGCATTGTCCTCAATGTAAATGCAGAAAGTAACATGGAGAAGAGTGGAAGCACTTACAGATGTTCGGATGACCTGGAACACCGAAAAAAATTGAAAACTGCATTTACCTGTGTACGAGGGGGAGACGAAACCAATTGTTGTTGTGTTTTTTTTTTTCAGATATGCACAAGGATTTACAAGTTTTTTTTTAAAAGAACAAGAAACTCTCACATGAGAGAAGAATAAATTCTTTTTATTATTATTGTGGGACAAAAAATAAAAATGTAGAATAAAAGATGAAACATGAGAAGCTCACATTCTACATTAACTCCTACCTTATTGCTGAAAATTCTACCCGAAATTTAAAGAATTTCAAAATGATATAATTATCGATATGCTTAAATTCCAAAATTTCGTGGTTTTAGTGATGTGTGCAAAGAATGGAAGGTAGGTATTAATGGTTGTATGCTTTTGAACTTAGATTCATTATTAACAAAAATTTCATCAAAAATGAAATCTTGTTGTTTTCTATTTTCTACAAACCTAGGTTCATTAACAAAGGGTTCTTCAAATGTTGGCATCAAGATGCATGTATTCAACATAATTCTCTCGTTCTGAAGGACTTGATTATTAACACAGTTACATTTGTGAATGGATTGCATTCACTTGATCTTGAAAAGTTGAACTTGACCCCGCGTTCCTTGGATTGGTCACGGGTTGACTCGGAAATGATCCTTTCTCTCTCTCACTTATAGCGCTAGCTAGTTGACCAAGCTGGGTTTCTAATCTAGCTATGGCTTGAGTGTTGGAGTTGAGAATTTGTCCTGTTGATTGCATAAAGGAGTTCATCGTGTTAGATGTTTGAGTCAACAAGTTCGTAGTCTGTGTAGAGGTTTTAATCAAGGCTTCCAAACCTCTTTCCAACACATTAAGACGTTTCTCAACATTTGAAGGAATATGATTTGTAGATTGATGATGAGGAAACTGATTTGGAAATGGCTGATTTGATTGTGGGAAATTGGTTTGAGAATTGAAAGAAACTGCGTTGCCCCTAGGGAATTGTTAGTTTGAAGAGGGAGTGAAATTTTGATTTCCTGAGAAATTACCCTGATTCCATGCAAAATTCGGATGATTTCTCCAACCTGGATTATAGGTTGGAGAAAATGGATCATTAATCGGATGTCGGAATGCAAGATTCATCCGTTTCTAGAGATTGAGTGTTTCCTACGAGTGGACATTGCTCAAGCATGGGTCGTAGAAAGACAGCTATGACAACCCGAGGCGTAAACTTGATTGATTTGAGCCGAGCTCGTTCTTTGGTTTCTAAAGTTTCTAACTCACAGAGAATTGTAGCCATCTTAGCTTCAGAGGCTATGTTTGACTCTAAGGAAGGACCTCTAGAACTGGATTGGGTAATCGATGAATCACGTTGTTCCCATCGCATAGTTTTCTAGGATAAATTCTCTAAAAGTCCCAAGCTTCATCGGCATTTTTCTTCATGAAATCCCTTGACACATTGACTCTAAGGAAGTTTTTGCAGGATAGTCCAATCCTTCGTAAATGATTTGGCACAATCGCCATTTTTCCAGACCGTGGTGAGGACATTGGATGAGGAGATCCTTAAACCTATCGAAATACTTCCAGAATGGCTCACCCGGGACAATCCTAAAATTTTGAATGCTGTTTCTGAGCTTGACCGTTTTGTGAATTGGGAAGAATTTTTTTAGAAAAACTTTTACAAAATCATCCCAGGTTGAAATCGAATCTGTGGGTAAGCTGTACAACCATTTTTTTGCTTTGTCCTTAAGAGTGAAGGGAATAAATCGAAGCTTAATTGCATCCTCAGTTAGGTCTTTCATTTTAATCATGAGGCAGACTTCTTCAAATTCAGAGATGAAAATATATGCCTTCGGCCGCTCCTAAGAATTTTGGAAGCATGTTGATGAAATGTGGTCGGAGTTCAAATTAGTTCCATTTGCTTCGGAAGCTTAATGCATGAAGGGATAGCATTCCTAGTTGGGTAGCGATATCTTGAAGAACGGAGGATTAGTCATTTCGCTTGGTTGAGAAGTTGAATCGAGCGAACTAAACGATTGGTATTATTCCTAACCCAAGTTTGCATGAACCAAAATCAAGATATATATATATATATTTTTAATTAAAAAATGAAAAAGTTAGTGAGATGGTGAAAAGAGAAGAAGAGGGAAGAAGAAAAGAAAAATTAACAAATCAAGGCAATCACTTTTCAATCACCCTAACTCTAGGGTTAAGCCTAAACTCGCCTAGACCAGCTCCTAACCAAAACTCCTAAGTGAAAAAATCCAGTTTACGTGGGTAATTAGCCGTAAGGATAGTACTAGAGGGAGATCAAAGATCAATTAAGTACCTGCCTTTGCATGCTTTACGCAACCCCTAAACCTTGCCTTAGACACCAATTAATCCAAATAAACTTAGACCAGTTCACTCAAGAATTTCTTGTTCCTTATTGAGTTCAATCCTTAGGGGCCAACGCCTAATTCTTTTTAGGAGGCTTGGGTTTGTGTAGTGAGGAATCAGTCATTTTTGGGCGAAGGAAAGGGTGATGAAATCCCTCACCTTATCTTGATTAATGGGTTTTGCCCTTAAAAATATTTTCAAGTGAGTGTCAATTCAAAATGCTCAAATCACTTTGGTGAATTCCTACTATTATATGCAATGCAGCCCTAGAAATTAAAAGCAACTAAAAAGGATGAGAAAGAAAAATATTATTATTATTATTTTTTTAATTATGGTCAGCAAGAAAGAAAGTCAGTTTTTTTTTATATTAACCTAATTGTCTCTAATGTGATGAACTACCTATAGGGTGGAATTAAAAATACTAGAGAGAAGAGTTACCTGCGCAAAAGCAATGCAAAGCCTCGTTGGAGGCAACCTTCAATCTCGAATCTTCAACTCCTTGCCTTCAAGCTCTTTTTGTCATTCACAATAGACAAACACACAAGTTAAAGAACTAAGAAAAATTCCTACTTAACACCGTCCCCCGGCAAGAACGGCGCCAAAAACTTGGTGGGCAAAAACGAGTGTTTACCTTTTATAGTCGCAAGTGCACAACCATTGTCAAGTTATAGTATTTAAGATTGTCGATCCCACGAGGAACGGGAAATAGGAAGTGTTTGATTCAAGTTCGGTTCTCAAATTATGCGTGACAATTAGGGTTTTATTCAAGATAATATGAAAATATGATGAAGTGATGAGAGAGTGGATTTGGATTGTGTGTGAAAGGAATCACAATTAAAAAGACGAGAATTCAATAAGAGATGAAGGAATCTAGAATTGAATCCACTAGCTAACTCAAATTATAATCTACGAAAAATTCTCTTTTACCACATCTCATATTAGATTTATTAAGCATAAGATATCAAACCACTTAAGGAAAGCATAACTTATCAAATTATCACCTAATTGAAATTCAAACTCATGAAGAGAGTAATAACAAGATAATAATCCTAGAATTCATAAGCATAGCCTATCAAACCACTTAAGGAAAGCATAAACTATCAAATTCTTCTTCTATCGATTAGTTCTCTAGTTGATTAACCTAAACATGATCTTTTAAGCATAAGAGAGATGATTCATAAACACAAAAGAGATTAGACTAGTTTCATGCAACCTAGATCCCCACAAGAGTTTAGTTCAACATCTTGGGAAATTCAAACAAATAGAAAAAGAAAAGAAAATAAAAAGAAAAGAAAAATTCTAAACTAATCTAACTACAAAGCAATTAAGTCTAAACTACAAAAGCTATTAAATCTAAACTACAAAGCAAATAAATAACAAGAAAGAAAAAGAAATAATAAAGAGAAATAAAGAGAAACCTGCAACTCATCATCATCAACTCATCCTCCTTTTGGTCCTTGAACAAGAAGAAGAAGATGGGATTGAAGGGGCGAAAATATTTATTTATTGAGGAAAAATTATTACAATGAAAGGTACTCTAAAACAAGAGCAACCCTTTCTCTCCAAAAGGAGTTTTACAAAATATTTCACACCTCTAAACCCTCAGATACTACCCCTATTTATACCCCAACGGAGTTGATGTGAACCATTGGATCAAACTTGGCCAAAAAGAAAGAGAAATCAGCCCTTAATTCGGAATCTGTTGCAAACCAATCGGTTGGCCGATCGGTTAGCCAACCGGTTGGCCAACCGGTTGGTCAACCGATTGGTTCCCAACGGATTTTATCTTTTCTTGATATTTTTGCACGAATTCTTCTTGGATTCTCTTGGTATCTTGGGCCTTCGTTTGTCTTCAGTTTTGGGCTTCAAAAATTGGTAGAAATTCAGAGAATTTGAGTCATTTGAGCTTTTATTCATTAATACTCCATTATTCTGCAAAATAAGATAAAACATATTATTAGTAACATATTTATTGATATAAAATAGATAATGAGGTTATTAAAATGTCATTAAAATGTGATTATCAACTATCCACTAGGCGTATGCTAAAATCAGAAACATCAGGAATACCCGCGTTTAACAAGTCCTGCAGAGCTTCCTCCTTCTTCTTGATTTTCCTGTTCTTCAGAAAATCCCAACTACATTCATCAGGTTTACAGTAGTACTTGATTTGCTTTCTCTCCTCAGTGTTTTGGTGTGATACCATAATTATATCTTCAGCAGCTTTCTTCTTCTTCCCTTCTGTGAATGGGGTTCAGATCAGCTGTGATCTCGTCCTAATCCTGGAACTTGGTGCCCTTGTCCCCGGCTTGGTCACAACTTTCTTAGTTCTCTTCCTATAAACATTTGCCTTCGCTGATGCAAGATTCTCCTGATTCTCCTCCTATTTCTCTTCTTCCTTCTTCTCTTCTTCTTTCTCTTCCTCTTTCTTCTCTTCCTGTTTCTCCACAGACTCACCATCCTTTTCGTTTCCTTCTTCCTTTTCTCTTTCTTTCTCCACATTGGCAACTTCCACCTCTTGCCCTTCTCCTTTCTCTACTTCCTTGTCTACTTGTGTAGCCTCTTCCTCATTCTCTATTTCCTCCTCCATTCGCGTAACCTCCTCCGCAACATGAGAAGATTCTTATCAATGTTTGATTACGAGACCGGCAATCCAGATCATCATCCCTATCAAAAGAATCCAAAACACTTTTCTTCTTTTGTGTAGCCTTAATATGTCTGTCATTCTCTGCCATAAGATTCTTCACACTCTTCTTCAAATATGTGGGGTCAATGAGATCACCGGTTCCTTCATATTGCTCCAATTTCTTGTTAAGACGATGTATCTCCTTGGCGCAAGCATCCCATTGATATCTCTTACTCCGCTTGACAGCATGGAGCAATTTCCAATTAAGTTTAGCTGTATTTCTCCAAAAATGAATTTGATTTTCACTTGATAACTTCCTTATCTCATCTTCCCTCTCAAGAGCATTAGTGATATGCTGGGCAAATATCTGAAAAAATAACCAAATTGATATTAGCTAAATAAACAATGAATAAAATAAAGATAATATTTGAGAAAAACAACAAAATTTAAAATACTAACATGTAAGGATGAAAGTTAATATGAACACACAAAAGTTAACTTTAACGGGAAACAGTTAACACGTAAGGATAATAGTTAACATGAAAGGATGAAAGTTAACATGAACAAACAAACGTTAACTTTAACGGGCAAAAGTTAACACGTAAGGATAATAGTTAACATATACATACTAAAACTAACATGTATCACAGAAGTTAACATGTAATACTGAGAATTAAGATATTCTGATGAACATTAACATGCATATAGAAAGTACATGCCTGATGAATTAACATGCACATAGAAAATTAACATGAAACAATGTACACTAACATACACTAACATGCAAATAAAATAATTGATGCTTACATAGCCTATTGATGAGCTCTTAGATCTATCGGTAAACTTTTCTGTCTTCTCCTTCTTCTTCATCAAAGCAACCTTCTTCGGCATTGGTTGCTCCACAAACTTGCTCTTATCTAGTACAAGAGGGATTCTTTTTTTCCCCCGGCGAGTGGTATCATCCTTCCTCAAGCTGGGCTGCCTTCGATGGTATTTCTCAATGCGTGGGCTGACAGTTGAAATTGATTTATCTATAATTTCAATGGTTACTTTTTCAGCCTTTGAAACAATAGTATCTTTCCTCATCGATCCAGCCCTTCCTCCAACCACTACCCAATTAGTCAAAGGGGGCTTCCATCTCAAGTTGAGGGCTGATTTTTTAATGTCTGTCATCTCGTAGTACCATAGCTGTCAAATTACAATGAAAGAAATTATACACTTTTATAAAAAAGCAAAACTATATATAACATGAACATTATGAAGGAGTAGCAACAAATTCTAGAGATGAAATTATCTTTCATTCTTTCAATCCACTTTGTTCAACTTCCGACTAAATTTAATTTTCAAACTTATATGTTAACTTTCATCGTTACATGTTAATATTAGTAGGTAAATGTTAAATTTTACTATTCAATGTTAACTTTCCTGCATAAAGGTAAATATTAACACTTATTAACATCAATGGTAAATATCCCTTCCACTTATTAACATCAATGGTAAATATCCCTTCCACTTATTAACATCAATGGTAAATATCCCTTCCACTTATTAACATCAATGGTAAATATCCCTTCCACTTATTAACATCAATGGTAAATATCCCTTCCACTTATTAACATCAATGGTAAATATCCCTTCCACTTATTAACATCAATGGTAAATATCCCTTCCACTTATTAACATCAATGGTAAATATCCCTTCCACTTATTAACATCAATGGTAAATATCCCTTCCACTTATTAACATCAATGGTAAATATCCCTTCCACTTATTAACATCATTGATAAAATTAACATTAAAGGTTCAAACTTAACATCCTTTGGTAAAAGTTAACACGTAAGGATAATAGTTAACATATACATACTAAAACTAACATGTATCACGAAGTTAACATGTAATATCGAGAATTAAGATATTCGATGAACATTAACATGCATATAGAAAGTACATGCCCGATGAATTAACATGCACATAGAAAATTAACATGAAACAATGTACACTAACATACACTAACATGCAAATAAAATAATTGATGCTTACATAGCCTATTGATGAGCTCTTAGATCTATCGGTAAACTTTTCTGTCTTCTCCTTCTTCTTCATCAAAGCAACCTTCTTCGGCATTGGTTGCTCCACAAACTTGCTCTTATCTAGTACAAGAGGGATTCTTTTTTCCCCCCGGCGAGTGGTATCATCCTTCCTCAAGCTGGGCTGCCTTCGATGGTATTTCTCAATGCGTAATGACAGTTGAAATTGATTTATCTATAATTTCAATGGTTACTTTTTCAGCCTTTGAAACAATAGTATCTTTCCTCATCGATCCAGCCCTTCCTCCAACCACTACCCAATTAGTCAAAGGGGCTTCCATCTCAAGTTGAGGGCTGATTTTTAATGTCCGTCATCTCAGAGTACCATAGTGTCAAATTACAATGAAAGAAATTATACACTTTTATAAAAAGCAAAACTATATATAACATGAACATTATGAAGGAGTAGCAACAAATTCTAGAGATGAAATTATCTTTCATTCTTTCAATCCACTTTGTTCAACTTCCGACTAAATTTAATTTTCAAACTTATATGTTAACTTTCATCGTTACATGTTAATATTAGTAGGTAAATGTTAAATTTTACTATTCAATGTTAACTTTCCTGCATAAAGGTAAATATTAACACTTATTAACATCAATGGTAAATATCCCTTCCACTTATTAACATCATTGATAAAATTAACATTAAAGGTTCAAACTTAACATCCTTTGGTAAAAGTTAACACGTAAGGATGAAAGTTAACATGAATCAACACCACTTAACATATGTTCATAAAATTTACCATTTGTTTATGAATTTTTTCATGTAATGCTATCACTTAAACAAAAATTCATAGGATCCGATTATACTTCTCTCGTATAATATTCACTTACTTCTCATAATAGTTGGAAATGATTGTACATTGTAATTCATAGGCTATGATTATAATTCTCAATATATATTACATGATAATACAACACAATGAACTAAACTCCAAACAATGAGTCTCAGATGTCATAAAATAGGGCTGCACTTCATACATAATATCACTCAGATTAAGACAAAAATTCTATGAATGAGGTCCTAGTTATATTAAATTTTACTACCAATAAATTGAATATCAAAATTCAATAGTTATGGCCTTAGCCTAGTAACAAATTGTTATTAATAACATGAATTGGAAATAGCTAACATATAAGGCATTAACTTAGTAAATGTCAATATTTATTAACATGCATGGCTAATAATTGACACTTAAAGGTAAAAGTTAACAACAAAGGAGAATTATTGACATGCATTGCTACTAGCTAACAACAAATGAGTTTTTTTAACATGCTTCATAACGGTTATACTTGATGCTGTTAAGATCATACTCCCAAATTCATAAAGTGGTTCTACACTACAATAACCAGTTTTTCACCACCATTGTTGCATAAACAGACCCATAAATCTCAATCACATTTCAAACAAATAAACTGTTATCTTTCTTCCTTTTTTCCCGCTTATATTTTCAACTAACAGCCAACAACATCATTTGACAAAATACTGATAACTAAAAATTAACTAAATTCAAAGCCAAAATTTTCTCAATTGATTGGGAACTTACTTCTTCTTTGAAATGGGCACAGTCTCCGTCGATCTTCTCCTCTTGCGTTCATGTTTTTCCGGTCCCCTTTTCATGCGCAACAGGGCTTCCATCGCCTTGTTACTCTCCTCATCCTCAGAGGACGTCGGAGAAGACCCGCCTTCCTCAACCAAGCGGGCGAGAGACACTGAGGCAGAGGCGGCGGAGGCGATGGTTCTGGTGCATCTTCCTTCGACAACCGCTCCGAGCGACGCCGAGGACGAATGCCTTCCGTTCCTATTTTCTCTCCTACACCCTTCTCCACATTACGGTTCTCGGCCATTTCAATTTGATTTTGGTTTTCAATTTTTTGAGGATTTAATGGACTTTTGAGTGAAAACTAGGGTTTCTAAATTGGGTTCTCGAGATGACACAGGTTTGAGTGAGGGAAAAGAGAAGAGGGAGAGAGAGGGCAGAGGGGCTTTGGGGGGAACAAATTTAAGGGGTAGTTTAGGGTTTTCAGGTATTTTTTATCTCTCTGCTGAGTTGTAAAGGTAGATAGGGGCTTAAGCACAAGTATGTCATGTATTGGGGGCTTTTTACCCCCAAAAAAAATACGGGGGGCCTTGTCACAATGACTTTTGCTTGGGACCTTGACACAATTTTCCTTATTTTTTTTTTTACTAATATGGCATTGTTAGAACAATTTTCTATTAATATATGATATTTTTATGGATTTATAAGTTTATTATATATTTCTCTAATAAAATTAGTTTATGAAATTTTATACAAATTTCTAACATTTCATAGTAGCTTATCAATAAAAAAGGTAGGCAGTAGTTTATAAATTTTCACCTAAACAATGTGACTAATATATATATATATATATATATATATATATATATATATATATATATATATATATATATATATATATATATATATATATATATATATATATATATATATATATATATATATATATATATATATATATATATATATATATATCATTAAAACCTCAAATCCTAGCTTCGAGGAGGGATATCTGATACAACAAAAAAGGCTTAAGGCACATAATATTTCAAGCTCGGAATATGCAAAACCATAGTTGCATGGAACCCGATTCGTTCCAATTCATGGGACAGGAATGGGAGCGTGGTACACCACTTATTAGGAATCAAGTACAAGTGGGGTAGGCTTATACGGTAAATTAGGGAACGTGATATGTTTAGGTTCAATTTTTAAATGTGGGAATGTGAAATTTTGCAAGAGTCAAATTTTATGCTAGCTGATATCAGTAATGGTAAAAGCACCCTTGAGAATCATGTTGCAATTAATGTATGCATACTTTATTTGCTTAACTTCTCATGTTTTTGTTGTTTATTCTTTTGAAAAGGAAATACTTTTTTTAAAATTTTAACTCGTTTGAATTCTAAATAGGATCGCTAGAGTTGGTGAATTAGGTCGTGTTCCACTTGAATCCAGGACGACTGAACCCGGGTAGCGGTTTGCTATGGCATCCCACGTACTAAACAACTTCCGTAAAACAAACACAAACTTTGTTGGGCGGATTTATTTCTGCAAACTTTTATTGTAGGACCCTACTTTTGGGCAAAATCTATAATGATTCTATAAGACTAACACAAATAAATAAGAGAGGCTTTTCAGTCATCACAGTGGACTGGAGAGCCACCAAGGGGAATTTTCGGGAGGCCAAAGACAATTTGGTGGTCGCGGATGATGACATAGTGGTTGGTGATGGCAACGTCGTGGACAACTGTGGTTTGACTTAGAGTGATGGGCATGTCCGTTGACTTCTCGTTAGTCAACGGGTTAACTCCGAAGTATTTGAGGTAGGGTTTGGTTGTTATGCTACAGTTCAAAGCAAAGAGCTGGTTATTGGTTGAGTAAATTTTTGGGTGTGCGATCATTGGAGAGGAGCTAGCCATTAAAGTCAAATTGGTTGACGGTCTTTACGTTGTGCTTGCAAGTGATGGACACATAGTAGGAGAGATCATCCTCCGACATGACGAATCCAGTTGTTGAAGTAGATGAGACCGGCTTTGGCGGGGCCCATGTTGTGGGACTTATCGACAACACTAGTAGTAGAGTGGAGGTGGAGCTCCTAGTCACCTGTGGAAAGACAAGTGTAGGAAGATAATGTGGATCATGCATTATCGTCAAAGAAGTGGTGGCCTCCGGAGGGAGGAAAAGGGGGTTGCGCTATTGTAGAGGTAGATGCCGTGGTGGAGCTTAGAGCGGATTGCACCAGAGACGGAGAGGGACCGAGTGGGAGGGTTGTTGAGGATGGGGCAAAGTTGTCGGAGAATTAGATGACAGGGTCTGAGGTCAGCGGGAGAGGGTAGAGCTCTTCAAGAGTTCGACGCCGTCCCAAGGTGTCGAGGATAGAGGCGAAGTGCTTTTAGAATGGACTAAGAGGAGTGATTGATGAGGGAGGAAATGACGGATATTTTGGAGGAAGAGTGATTTGAATGAATGGATGGGGTTCCTTGATTTTCAGTTGAATAGTTGGAGAATGAAGAGGAGAAATGACTAGTTTGCTTTTAGTAGTGTTAATTGTAGAAGTACATGAATATAAAATACTAATTTCATTGTATCTACTTCTTAATGTAAAACTTCATGAAATTGGGAAAACCACATTTAACAATTTTATCACAAAATGTAAACCACATGAAAATATAAAGCTCATTTCACAATTCTACTAATAAATGTAAAAATACATGGAAGTTGAAATCTTATTCCCTATTCTACTTGAAATAGAAAGAAAACTACATGAAAATATGATGTGCACATTTCCGACAATAGCTAACAATTTGGATGGTAAATGTAACAAAAGAATTAGTTTTAAAAAACTTCAAAATTTTTGAGTATTTGTTTCAAAAAACTTCAAAGAATTCGGGGACTAATTTCAAATACGAAAGTTTGGGAGACTGATTTCAAATATGAAAGATTTTGGGGGACTAACTTCATATGTGAAAGATGTGGGGGGACTAATATGAAAAACCTGTATATACATGTAAGTTGTATATAAATCTAAAGTGTGTTTGGGAAAAAGCTAGGGGGCCATGGCCACTCCAGTTCCCCCTAGCTCTGCCACTGCCATCGATTTTTATGGAAATCCTAAAATTTCTCAATATTTTTTACATACAAATTCTAGATGAGGGGTGGGTCCACACAATTGTGTTCTCTTCAAATCGTTGTGAGAGGAGAGGGCATCGAATCCCACCCCTTTCTACACCATCTTTCCCGGAAAACAAGCATAGATTTTTTGTTTGTGGATTCTAAACATGCTAAAAGTACTATGATAGGATTCACTTTTCTATCGATTTAGGAATATTTTATTAATGTGTTGGCTAAAATTGCTTCAATTATTTTACTATTGTTTGAAACAAGTTTAGTAATATAATCTATTTGCTAGTTCTTCAAAAACAAGATAATTATAGTTCGTGGTTATGCAAAAATAGTTACAATTGATACATGTTCAAAAGAAATTTACAAGATTGAAGCATGTTGATTCAATGATGGGTTTACGTGTTGTATTGATTTAAATATTCACAAAAAATTTCATTTGTGAAATGTTTAATTTGGGTTCTTCTTTCACCTACTTACATTTATGAAATTTTATTATACACTGTTATAATTGATTGTCTTTTATGAAAAAATCCGTGCTCTGCCACTAGTGGTTAGTGTCATAAATCCACCTACTTACATATATGAATTTTTATTATACACTATTATAATTGATTGTCTTTTATGAAAAAATCCGTGCTCTGCCACTAGTGGTTAGTGTCATAAATCCAACATCTTCAAGTCTCATCCAAGCAACCCCTAGATGGATCAGTCGTAGACTTCAAGACACTTGTATCAAAAGAAAAAAAAGAGAAAAAGACATAGAATAAAGTAGTCTAACTATTCTACTATAGTATTTTAGAACATTATCTTCTAAACCTAGAAGTGAGAACTGTTATAATGCATATATGAAAGATTGTCATCCTTTGTCATTGTAATCTGAGCATTGTCTTATAAAATGAAGTTTGTTATGGGTCCATAAGAACTTGATAAGAACTTACAACCGACACTCAACAAGTTAATCAACTCTCTAAGGTTGGGTCATAATATTCTTGATCTCTTTTTGGGATACAAGCAAAAATTTTCCAGATTGCTTTAAGGGTTGTTAGAGACCTAGGAAACTCATCCCTAAAACCAAGTGATAAAGGGAGGGATCTTTACGTTGTGCTTGCAAGTGATGGACACATAGTAGGAGAGATCATCCTCCCATGACGAATCCAGTTGTTGAAGTAGATGAGACCGGCTTTGGCGGGGCCCATGTTGTGGGACTTATCGACAACACTAGTAGTAGAGTGGAGGTGGAGCTCCTAGTCACCTGTGGAAAGACAAGTGTAGGAAGATAATGTGGATCATGCATTATCGTCAAAGAAGTGGTGGCCTCCGGAGGGAGGAAAAGGGGGTTGCGCTATTGTAGAGGTAGATGCCGTGGTGGAGCTTAGAGCGGATTGCACCAGAGACGGAGAGGGACCGAGTGGGAGGGTTGTTGAGGATGGGGCAAAGTTGTCGGAGAATTAGATGACAGGGTCTGAGGTCAGCGGGAGAGGGTAGAGCTCTTCAAGAGTTCAGACGTCGGTCTGGGCGGTGTCGAGGATAGAGGCGAAGTGCTTTTAGAATGGACTAAGAGGAGTGATTGATGAGGGAGGAAATGACGGATATTTTGGAGGAAGAGTGATTTGAATGAATGGATGGGGTTCCTTGATTTTCAGTTGAATAGTTGGAGAATGAAGAGGAGAAATGACTAGTTTGCTTTTAGTAGTGTTAATTGTAGAAGTACATGAATATAAAATACTAATTTCATTGTATCTACTTCTTAATGTAAAACTTCATGAAATTGGGAAAACCACATTTAACAATTTTATCACAAAATGTAAACCACATGAAAATATAAAGCTCATTTCACAATTCTACTAATAAATGTAAAAATACATGGAAGTTGAAATCTTATTCCCTATTCTACTTGAAATAGAAAGAAAACTACATGAAAATATGATGTGCACATTTCGACAATAGCTAACAATTTGGATGGTAAATGTAACAAAAGAATTAGTTTTAAAAACTTCAAAATTTTTGAGTATTTGTTTCAAAAACTTCAAAGAATTCGGGACTAATTTCAAATCTGAAAGTTTGGGAGACTGATTTCAAATATGAAAGATTTTGGGGACTAACTTCATATGTGAAAGATGTGGGGACTAATATGAAAACCCAGATATACATGTAAGTTGTATATAAATCTAAAGTGTGTTTGGGAAAAGCTAGGGGCCATGGCCACTCAGTTCCCCTAGCTCACATCGCCATCGATTTTATGGAAATCCTAAAATTTCTCAATATTTTTACATACAAATTCTAGATGAGGGGTGGGTCCACACAATTGTGTTCTCTTCAAATCGTTGTGAGAGGAGAGGCATCGAATCCCACCCTTTCTACACCATCTTTCCGGAAAACAAGCATAGATTTTTGTTTGTGGATTCTAAACATGCTAAAAGTACTATGATAGGATTCACTTTTCTATCGATTTAGGAATATTTTATTAATGTGTTGGCTAAAATTGCTTCAATTATTTTACTATTGTTTGAAACAAGTTTAGTAATATAATCTATTTGCTAGTTCTTCAAAAACAAGATAATTATAGTTCGTGGTTATGCAAAAATAGTTACAATTGATACATGTTCAAAAGAAATTTACAAGATTGAAGCATGTTGATTCAATGATGGGTTTACGTGTTGTATTGATTTAAATATTCACAAAAATTTCATTTGTGAAATGTTTAATTTGGGTTCTTCTTTCACCTACTTACATATATGAATTTTTATTATACACTGTTATAATTGATTGTCTTTTATGAAAAAATCCGTGCTCTGCCACTAGTGGTTAGTGTCATAAATCCACCTACTTACATATATGAATTTTTATTATACACTATTATAATTGATTGTCTTTTATGAAAAAATCCGTGCTCTGCCACTAGTGGTTAGTGTCATAAATCCACCTACTTACATATATGAATTTTTATTATACACTGTTATAATTGATTGTCTTTTATGAAAAAATCCGTGCTCTGCCACTAGTGGTTAGTGTCATAAATCCACCTACTTACATATATGAATTTTTATTATACACTATTATAATTGATTGTCTTTTATGAAAAAATCCGTGCTCTGCCACTAGTGGTTAGTGTCATAAATCCACCTACTTACATATATGAATTTTTATTATACACTATTATAATTGATTGTCTTTTATGAAAAAAAAATCTGGGCTCCGCCACTGGTGGTTCGTGTCATAAATCCAACATCTTCAAGTCTCATCCAAGCAACCCCTAGATGGATCAGTCGTAGACTTCAAGACACTTGTATCAAAAAGAAAAAAAAGAGAAAAAGACATAGAATAAAGTAGTCTAACTATTCTACTATAGTATTTTAGAACATTATCTTCTAAACCTAGAAGTGAGAACTGTTATAATGCATATATGAAAGATTGTCATCCTTTGTCATTGTAATCTGAGCATTGTCTTATAAAAATGAAGTTTGTTATGGGTCCATAAGAACTTGATAAGAACTTACAACCGACACTCAACAAGTTAATCAACTCTCTAAGGTTGGGTCATAATATTCTTGATCTCTTTTTGGGATACAAGCAAAAATTTTCCAGATTGCTTTAAGGGTTGTTAGAGACCTAGGAAACTCATCCCTAAAACCAAGTGATAAAGGGAGGGATCTACACCTCTAATAAGCCTACAATAATGTTGATAGTATCAGGCTAGACCTTGTATTTCCAGCTTTATTTGAGGTAATAAATATTGTTTATATGCTATTTGTTTTAGATTCTTTCGCTATTGATAACTTCTTTTAGTTTACTCTTCCATGCTACATTGTTACATTGAATATATTTGTCTTTAAACTTGTAGTATGAAAATCAATTGTTTTATCTTTTATTTTAGAAACTATTCTCTTCATGCCTTAAAATTTGAACATTATTGCAAATTGGTTGCTTGAGTTATGTTATTTGATTTACATATTGCAAGTAAATATAATAGAGCTAGACGTTCTTAGTATTTGTTGCATTGTTTAATTGTAGGTAGCTCAGATGAATTCACAACTTGAAAACTCAATCAATTTCAAAGAAAAATAGAGTCTGGACATGGCAAATGGATAATATCTTAACCGAAGTACTTATCAAACAATGCCCAAAGAACAAAATCCGATAAGAATTTCTCCAAGGTTGTTTATTAAGCACCATGCCCTAAGTTGTGCATAAGTATGGAATAATGACTAATCAGACACACTTAAAAATTGGTTGAAAATACTTAAGAACGATTTGTTTACCTTTCAGAATATGTAAAATGCTACTAGTGGTTTTGCGCTTAATAGAGTTACAAGAATGATGGATGTCAAGCTAAAAGTTTGAGAAGACTACATAAATGTCAGATATTGAATAGTAAAAAATAATATTGTTAACTTTTAAGTAATTATGATCTTGGGATGGCTACATAGACTACATAGTCTTCCCAAACTTATGGCTGTTACTCATCATTCTTGTAACTCTATCAAATGTAGAGCCACTAGTAATAATGGTGCATATCTTGAAGGACATCCAAATCCTGTTTAAGTGATTTCAACAGATTTTTTACATGGGTCACATTAACCCTTATTCCACACTTGGTGTATAACTCCGCTCATGTTGCTTGATGAGCAACTTTGAGAAACCCATATCAGGCTTTTGCTCTTTGTGCATTTGTCAATTGAGTGCTTCAATTAGGCAATTATCCATTTTCTTAGTCCATACTAATTTTTGTTTAACTTAATTGAGTTTCAAGTTGTGAATTCATCTGAACTACCCTACAACTAAACAATACAATAAATACTAGGAGCCTTTAGCTTTATTACATTCCCTTGAAATGTGCAACTCAAATAGCATAACTCTAGCAGAAAATATGTTATAATATTGAACTTTTAAGGCATGATGAGAATAGTTTCTCAAATAATCGGGGAAACAATTTACTTTCATGCTGGAAATTTAAAAGTAGATATTTGATATAATAATATAGCTTAGAATAGTAAACTGAAATATTTATTAATAATGAAGGAGTTTAAAACAAATAGCATATGAAAAGATATTACATAACCAACCTTAAAGAAACCTGAAAAATACAAGGTCAAGCCTAATATTATCAACCAGCCTCCACACAATCCCAATAGATTCGCAAATAATAAGTAAGAACAAATGATTCTCGTCCTGCAAGTTTAAAGACAGAGATATTCCATGTAATACAGCTTAGAAAATTAAAATGAATGAAGTTATTATGATATAAAACAAATAGCATTTAGAAAAGATATTACATTAACATAAATAATATTGTTAACTTTTAAGTAATTATGATCTTGGGATGGCTACATAGACTACATAGTCTTCCCAAACTTATGGCTGTTACTCATCATTCTTGTAACTCTATCAAATGTAGAGCCACTAGTAATAATGGTGCATATCTTGAAGGACATCCAAATCCTGTTTAAGTGATTTCAACAGATTTTTACATGGGTCACATTAACCCTTATTCCACACTTGGTGTATAACTCCGCTCATGTTGCTTGATGAGCAACTTTTGAGAAACCCATATCAGGCTTTTGCTCTTTGTGCATTTGTCAATTGAGTGCTTCAATTAGGCAATTATCCATTTTCTTAGTCCATACTAATTTTTGTTTAACTTAATTGAGTTTCAAGTTGTGAATTCATCTGAACTACCCTACAACTAAACAATACAATAAATACTAGGAGCCTTTAGCTTTATTACATTCCCTTGAAATGTGCAACTCAAATAGCATAACTCTAGCAGAAAATATGTTATAATATTGAACTTTTAAGGCATGATGAGAATAGTTTCTCAAATAATCGGGGAAACAATTTACTTTCATGCTGGAAATTTAAAAGTAGATATTTGATATAATAATATAGCTTAGAATAGTAAACTGAAATATTTATTAATAATGAAGGAGTTTAAAACAAATAGCATATGAAAAGATATTACATAACCAACCTTAAGAAACCTGAAAAATACAAGGTCAAGCCTAATATTATCAACCAGCCTCCACACAATCCCAATAGATTCGCAAATAATAAGTAAGAACAAATGATTCTCGTCCTGCAAGTTTAAAGACAGAGATATTCCATGTAATACAGCTTAGAAAATTAAAATGAATGAAGTTATTATGATATAAAACAAATAGCATTTAGAAAAGATATTACATTAACATAAATAACCTTAAGAAACCTGGAAATAAAAGGTCAAGCCTTATGTTATCAACTAGCCTCCACACAAGCCCAATATGCATAAGTATGTCTGTGTGTGTATATACAAACACACACTCACAAACACACACACTCACACAAATACGCACACGTGCACACACACACACACACACATATATATATACCCATGTCCTCATACCCTATCTCTTACAAATTTGTCGTGTCTTGTACCTGTACCTACATTCACAACCGCATTTGTACCCGTACCCATGCAACACCGATTGATTCTGATATTTCTTGTACTAATATGTTGTTTCAATGATAGCTCTACACAAGGTGCATCTTTGACACGAAAACATTTCATGAGAATATCGGTTCTTATACTCCAGTCCAAGAAACAAAGGGAGTATAGGAAAAATACTATATAGTGAGAGGTTATACTGTAAGCCCTAGAGTTTTGTGGCAAACTTTTCAGTGTGTCTACAATGGTATTGAATCTTCTGAAGAAGTTAATAGAATAGGGGATGCATGATGAATTTTGAGGGGGCATAAAAGAAGTGGAAGACAACAACTCGGAAGCTATATAGCATGGGATCTTTGAGAAATGAGACATGCTATGTTTAATAGATACAAATAGCTTATACTCCGATAGTCGATACATGTCAATTCCTTCTCGTTTTTCCTAAAAGATAGCAACATATCCTGCATGTATAGGAGCATATCATAGAGGTGTCGAAGAACCGAGTAAAAAGTTAAAAGCCTAAAGTTTGGGTGAGCTTCGCAATTTTAGTATGTGAAGATGCATTAAATTTATATAATTTACCCAGCTTATATAAAAATTATTGAATATAATTATTCATGTAATTATTAATTCTTAATATTTTAAAGATGTTTCTAACATCGAAGATGTTGTTCTCATTTACCTATTCTAGGCTTACAAATTCATGTAGAGAATAATATGACATTAATGCTAAAGTAAGCAGAGCATCCTTATTGTCGCACCCTCATAATATCTCATAGTGCTAACATCATATTTGCTTAAACTAATTGGTGAACGTATAATACACACACGTAACATATATTTTTTGTTTACCCATATCGTACTTGTCTTCCAGTTTTGAAAATCAGTCGGAACATGTCTATGTGCCATATACTTTTTATTGGTGTACGTATAATACACATGTAACATATATTTTTTGTTAATCCATATCATACTTGTCTCCTAGTTTTAAAAATTAGTTCGAGCTTGTGTACGTATCATATTATACCAGCAGTACATATTCACTTAGAGAGGTGCCTTATGGAGTGAGGGAAACAAAATTTTCCTTTCCTTTTCTTGTATGGAATCAAGAGCACGGCAGAAGTCTTATGGGACGTATTATGATCAAGCACAGAAAATATACATGCACAAATATACATAAAAAGGAAATTTTTCTGCACAAGAGATCATGGACAATAAATTCATTACCAAAGAAAATGCAGCTTCTCATGTAATTCTGGAGTCAATTGCGGTTATTTTCACATTCGGAGATGGGAGTTTTTTTCCTTTGTAAGTGCTTTCGTTTGTCTATTGCATATTTATCATATTTTCATGATTCTTCCAGTCATGGGTTTTGCTATGAACATATTAAAAATAACTAGGTTGCAAATAAACATGAATAAATTTGTTTTTAGGTCCTCATCTAAGTAACTTATCTTTTATCCAACTTGATTCTAAATATAATATGGCATTCTAAGGTTAATATGCAGACATTGCACTTGAGTCATGTGAAGATGGAGAGCTATTTGACCAAATAACAAGAGTAAATTGTAACAGAAAAGCAATTCATAGTTTTTGAACTGTGCTGCATGTTCAATTGACTGCAGAAAAGTTCTACCTGAGGACGAGGCTAGTTTTTATGCAGCAAGCTTTGTTGATGCCTTGGAATGTATGCATGGTCTAGAATTAATTCATCGGGGCATATAGGTATCAACAAAAACATGCAAATGGTATTTTCTAGTGTTACTGATACTGATTGTATTGTTAATGTCAGCCAGAGAGCTCAGTCCTTACTAAAGATGGACATACTAAAATTGCTTGACTTTGGTAGTTTAAAGCCAGTAATGAGCACTAAGGTCAGGTCGCAGTTCCTCCCGATGCAACAAGTAAGTTTATAGTTTATAACCACTGCTGCTCTGTTGCTAAGATGTATTAACTTATGGTTGATGTCTTTTCTTTGATGGCAACTAAGATGTCATACGAAGAATAAGTCTCATATTGCGGTCAAATTTTTCCACCATGCATTTTACTCGGAAAAGAAACAAAATGGAAGTGCATGATTGTTCTGTCAAGAACTAGAAGGATATAGTTTGATAAAAAATCATTACACCTTGCCACCATTTTCTAATTTGTTTTCTGGAGTTTAATTACATAAAATTGGTACATTTGTTTGACTGCAAATGGCTGCAGACATTGTGTAATAAAGTTCTAACAATGAGGGTTTACTCCACAGAAACTCGTGAAGCAAATGTATTGATAGTTTACAACAAGTGGAGTACATAAAAATGAGGTCAAGAATTATAAGCTTCAAATATACTGTTAATTTGTAGGTAGATTATTAGTTTTCTACGGGCTAAGTATAGAAATCAGTCAAAATTTAAATAGCGGTTAGTTGAGTTTGTTTTTGTGGATTTTGGTGGATTGGACTGTCAATAAAAGTGAATGGAGACCATTATAATGGAAAATGGAATCTGTAGAAATATGGTACAATTTGGGTTTTGTTGACAACTGCCCTTTTAAGAGTCATTAATTAGCCTCTCAATTACTTTACTAGTCTTGATAAGAAAGAAATCATGAATAAAATGCATGAGCTATTTATTGCTTTGAACATATCATTCCTGTACAAGTCTTCGTATTAAAAATATAACTTTTTTTGAAAAAGCCATATTTTCTTGAGAAGATTTATATTTTTGCAAAGAAACATTTTTCAAAACTAATATAAATGAAAAATAATATTTTTGAAAATGATATTGTGTTTTTGAAAATGTAATAGTTTTCAGACTTTTAAATTTTATGCAACTTTTCTAAAATATTTTATAAAAAAAAAACAACATGTTCCTTAAAAACAATATTTTTCAAAACTATGTTTCAGATAAATTGCTATTTTACAAAAATGGAAAAATAATATTTTAAGATAAAAATATTTTTGAAAAATAAGTTTTTAATAAAAGAATTAATTTTTTAAATAGCTACTAACTAAATGGCACGTGCATAATGCACATGAAAAAAGGAAATGGTAACAACATGGTTTCAAGAGGATTAACACAAAATATTTTATAAAAATAAATAATATTAAGAGACATATTTAAAAAATATCACTTTACTGGAGTGATGAATATAGAACATCATTGACAAAATCTTATTTCTATTTAATTATTCATTTATTTTTAATTTAATTATATCTTCACTTATTTAACTTGTGAGTTGGATTGTTTTGGTGTTTTGGTAATTTTGTATTTTGATTTTCTCTTTTCTATGCCATCCAATATCATTGATCTGAATACAAAATAATTTTCTCATGTCAATTTTCTATAACTCTTCTACAATAGACCTTGGCCATTATAATTTTCTCATAGAAGCATTTTAGTGTTTCAAATCCATCATTTTTATTTTACAGTCTCTAATATTAAAGATCCTATTTATAATTTGGTTTTATAATTCAAGTATTTTTAGATTTGGTTGTAAAAGGATTTCTAGGTTTTATTTATTTATTTTGAGAGAGAGAGAGAGAGAGAGAGAGAGAGAGAGAGAGAGAGAGAGAGAGAGAGAGAGAGAGAGAGCATTTAATGAGGGAGAAGAAATGGACAAAATGTCTATTCATTCAAATTTATCATTCTATCCTAAGGATAGAAAAGGATTCCCTCAAATTAAAATTATAAGATGGGGATCACCCATTCCTTCACACTTGTCTACCCCCACCATGTTTTTATATTATAGATAAATAGATATAATTTATTAATTATAAGTTTAAGAGCATGAGCAACTTTGTCCATATATATAATACCAACGAAGCATTAAATAGCTCATGTATTTTATTCATGATTTCATTTTAATACCAAGAATAGTAAAGTAATTAAGAGCATGAGCAATTTGTTCCTTAAAAACAATATTTTTCAAAAACTATTTTTCAGATAAAATGCTATTTTAAAAAATGGAATAATAATATTTTAAGATAAAAATATTTTTGAAAAATAAGTTTTTAATAAAAGAATTGATTTTTTTAAATAGCTACTAACTAAATGGCACGTGCATAATGCACATGGAAAAAAGGAAATGGTACCAACATGGTTTCAAGAGGATTAACACAAAATATTTTATTAAAAATAAATAATATTAAGAGACATATTTAAAAAATATCACTTTACTGGAGTGATGAATATAGAACATCATTGACAAAATCTTATTTCTATTTAATTATTAATTTATTTTTAATTTAATTATATCTTCACTTATTTAACTTGTGAGTTGGATTGTTTTGGTGTTTTGGTAATTTTGTATTTTGATTTTCTCTTTTCTATGCCATCCAATATCATTGATCTGAATACAAAATAATTTTCTCATGTCAATTTTCTATAACTCTTCTACAATAGACCTTGGCCATTATAATTTTCTCATAGAAGCATTTTAGTGTTTCAAATCCATCATTTTTATTTTACAGTCTCTAATATTAAAGATCCTATTTGTAATTTGGTTTTATAATTCAAGTATTTTTAGATTTGGTTGTAAAAGGATTTCTAGGTTTTATTTATTTATTTTGAGAGAGAGAGAGAGAGAGAGAGAGAGAGAGAGAGAGAGAGAGAGAGAGAGAGAGAGCATTTAATGAGGAAGAAGAAATGGACAACATGTCTATTCATTCAAATTTATCATTCTATCCTAAGGATAGAAAAGGATTCCCTCAAATTAAAATTATAAGATGGGGAATTTTCACCCATTCCTTCACACTTGTCTACCCCCACCATGTTTTTATATTATAGATAAATAGATATAATTTATTAATTATAAGTTTAAGAGCATGAGCAACTTTGTCCATATATATAATACCAACGAAGCATTAAATAGCTCATGTATTTTATTCATGATTTCATTTTAATACCAAGAATAGTAAAGTAATTAAGAGCATGAGCAATTTGGTCCATATATAATACGTTCAAAACATTAAGTTCATGTATTTTATTCATGATTTTTTCCAATACAAAGAACAGTAAAGTAATTCAGAGGCTAATTAATGACTCTTAAAAGTGCCCTAGGGACACTTGTTAACAAAACCCTATTAAAAACACATACGAATGTATTAAGAAAACATAAGATAAGCATAAGAGTTGCACGAGAGGAGATATAATTGAGATGAATGGGTAACCATATTATTGTTTTGTCCATGTCCTATGAATTAATACAGAATGATGCCTTGATAAGGAAAGGGATACAAAATTTTACCTTGTTTCTAGAGAAGTTGTGGCCTTTCATTTGATTGCTTCTCTGATGTTCTGCTATTAGGGAGGTAGCTGACATAGCCTTTCATCTAGCATAACAACTACTCACACACTGTAGCATGAACACTTCTATCGCCACCGAAGATGTGCTATATCTGGCAGAGGTATCAGACATGGTTACTCCTATTTAAATAACACTAAATTCTCCTGAGGTTTGCAACTTTGACAACAAATCCCCCTGAAGTTTAGAAAGTGACACTTTCTCCCCCTCTTTATTTATTCTTAATGTAATAGAGTCACATGATACTCATGTGACTACTTAAGGACCAAAATACCCTTTACCATGATTTTCCCCTTCCATTTTTTTTACTGCAGAGTAGTTTTTTTTTCCTTTTATTATTTTAGGGAATTCGAACCCTATAACTTCTAAACTCCATAAAGTATGAAAATAAATGAATTTGTCTTGTTTTTTTGGATGAAAATTTTTAGGGGAGAATCTGTGAAAGGTAAAATTTTGTTCTTAGCTCAATAGTTTTTGATGACAACTACAAAATGGATTAAAAAAACTAGAAGATGAAATATGCTTTGGAGATAAATTTTTAAAAAGCTCTAGAGGGTATTTTGGTCATTAAGGGGTCACATAAGTATCATGTGACTCTATTAGATTGAGAACTAGTAAGGAGGGGGAGAAAGTGTAACTTTCTAAATCTCAGGGGGAGTTTTTGTCAAAGTTGCAAACCTCAGGGAGATTTAGTGTTATTTACCCTACTTTTTAAGAATTTCTAGCATGTCAGTTTGTAGTGTTGTATCTATATTCATGCAATGTAATCGTATCGCCAACAATGACAATTTTGTTGTGCGTGAGTGTGTCTGTGTGGGTGTTTTTTTTGTTTGCTGGGGTTTAATGTATAATCACATCCTTTATTTATCTTTTATGTATTTAAATGTCGGATAATGTTAATGTCCCACTTTGTTTATGTTTCTCTCTGTTTATGGTATTCAGAAATGACCTACGGGCATTTGAATGTACCTCGTACGACATGCTATCTAGAGCTTCTCTGGTGAAATATGCTACTGAGGAGCTCATAATTTAGAAAATTATGACCAGAGCTCATATTTCCCGAACACGTCTGACATGAAGCTAGCAACCTTGTTGATAAAACTACTGGCAAGCACTAGAGGTGCTACTCACATTTTGTGGCTATACCTACGCAAATGCATGCACATGTTAATAAGCAGAGAAATTGTCAGAGTTTATGAACACCTATTTTTAGAAAATACGCTACGTATCCCCTTCATCGTTGCAGAAAGTAGCCCTTGGTAGAATTAGAAGCTAACTTTATGCTGTTAAAAAGTTTTGGAATGAAATTTCGAATGATTTATGTTGACGTTGTTATCTTGCAGACCATCCTTCTGTCTGTCTAAGTTTTTGTCTGCTCATTCACCTATAGTGTAAAAGAGGAAGCTTCCTGTGTCTTGACAAATAGGCAATCAGAATCATCAACAATCAATAATATGCAATATTTCTATATGTTTGATATTGCATGTTATCCCCTGTAACGAACTAATCTTCCTTTGTTGATTTTAATTCATAATCTAAAAGGTTATACATTGTTTTAGTATTAGATGAACCTTTTATTTCTGGTGATTATTACAGTTTTATAGTTTTCAAGATAAAGATCCCCACACAAGGCTTGGTGCTGGATTGAGTGGTTATGATGCTCTGAAATTTCCTCATTTTTTGGCCAATAAAGCTTGCTCAAGTATCAGATGTATTTCCTTTTTGTCTCAACTTTTATTTCCAGCAGTTTGACCAGTTTGCTCTCAGGATCATCATAATGGTGATGGATCTCAAGCTTATAAAATCAAACAATCAAAACGCAGTTCCGTGATTGGAATGGGTCTACTGCATTATCATCTGTCATCTAATCCGCATCCTAATTTGGCTAAACTTGTCTCAGTCAACTCCTTTGACTCATAAATGGTGTGTTTCCTGCACATCATGAGCTTAGCTGTTTTGTATAGAATTAGTCATTTTCCTCTGGTTCTAGCCCTTCTATGATTACCTTAACATTATACTGGATGGTTCATAGGACACACTTGTACAAGAGTGGCTGGTGTCTCCTCCACGATCTTGGCTGGTGTTTAGCTGGTGTGGCATACGTCCAGATTACTACACTCTAGATCAGTACCATTATCCAGATCATAGCTTATGACTTGCATGTATGCCACATCAGTGAAACGTCAACCCTGTTTACTGATATTTATGTTTCAAATGATTATTTTATTGGGTTAATTTTACATAACATCCTAACATTGGGCATTCTGCAAATAACCCACTGAACTTTTTTTTATCTCACAAAGACCCTCCTGAACTTTGTGGTGTCTCACAAAAGCCCCCGCTGAAGTTTATCTCGTCATCCCTACCTGTAATTGTTAAATGACTAAAATCCTCCTTGAGAGGGCAACCAAAAAAAAAACCTCAATTGAGGGGTTATGTTGATGGAAAATGACTAAATTGTACATTGTTTTCTCTAAAGAACATTGTAGTTAATTGCCAATAATAGGGAGGGGGTTCGTAAGGAGAAATTAACCCTTCGATTTTTTATGATGATTGCTGCTTGCTCTTGATCTTTATTAATCTAAATGCTACATAATTCATGGCAAGCAAGAGTTTCTGGAAATTAGAGAACCAGTTGTTGTGACATCTGCAGTGAAGAAAATAAAGACACACTAACAAGCAAAAAGATGCAAGTCATTCTAACTGACAAACCCAAGTTGATATATGTGGACCCTAAAAAGCTTTGAAACGCATTCAAGTTGCAAATCTACACGGTTCAATCTCTCCATGGTACTTTTCTGTGACTGAACTGTCGCTATGTTTGCCTGATATTTATTTGTTCACTTGTTGAAATATATATATATATGAGTAATGCTATTGTGAGATGGTGAGCTCAAATCTTATCGTGAGCTAGACTAATCGGTTCATCAAATTCATGATCGGCACCGTACATCTTGTTCAACACGTCATTAAGTATATGTGATAAAATTTTCACATAATTTGGAGCCTTTTAGAGTATGAATCAAACTACTTTGATATGTTAATTTTTCGCATTTAATACCGTCCGCTTTATAATGTAGCTAAAATAATGGTTAAAAATATCAAAACAATATAATTTTTTCTACATATAGATCATGATGAGTGCAAATCACTTGCATGTGTCGATCATCATTTCGAGTAGTCGATTGAGCTAGCTCACGATAAGAATTTGAGCTCACCATCTCATTTTAGCATTTTCCTATATATATATATATATATATATATATATATATATATATATATATATATATATATATATATATATATATATATATATATATATATATATAGAGAAGGCTCTATAAACTTAAGTTGATAAAGAGGTCCACCAACTTTACATCCATTGATCTTGCCTTGAGATCCGTGAAATCAAGATGCACACAAATCTCAAAGTGGGCTTTATATCTTTCACGGATCCTAAGGCAACATCAATGGATAGAAAAGTTGGTGGATGACTATTCCTATCAACTTAAGTTTATATATATATATATATATATATATATATATATATATATATATATATATATATATATATATATATATATATATATATATATATATATATATATATATAGAGAGAGAGAGAGAGAGCTCCTATAAACTTAAGTTGATAAAGAGGAGTGTCCACCAACTTTACATCCATTGATCTTGCCTTGAGATCCGTGAAATCAAAATGCACACAAATCTCAAAGTGGGCTTTATATCTTTCACGGATCCCAAGGCAACATCAATGGATAGAAAAGTTGGTGGATGACTATTCCCTATCAACTTAAGTTTATAACAACTCTCTCTCTCTCTCTCTCTCTATATATATATATATATATATATATATATATATATATATATATATATATATATATATATATATATATATATATATATGAGTAATGCTATTGTGAGATGGTGAGCTCAAATCTTATCGTGAGCTAGACTAATCGGTTCATCAAATTCATGATCGGCACCGTACATCTTGTTCAACACGTCATTAAGTATATGTGATAAAATTTTCACATAATTTGGAGCCTTTTAGAGTATGAATCAAACTACTTTGATATGTTAATTTTTCGCATTTAATGTACCGTCCGCTTTATAATGTAGCTAAAATAATGGTTAAAAATATCAAAACAATATAATTTTTTCTACATATAGATCATGATGAGTGCAAATCACTTGCATGTGTCGATCATCATTTCGAGTAGTCGATTGAGCTAGCTCACGATAAGAATTTGAGCTCACCATCTCATTTTAGCATTTTCCTATATATATATATATATATATATATATATATTCTTTTTTTTTTTTTTTGAAGTAATAGCAGGGCAAGGTGCCCTACTCATGGAATATATTTATAGCAAAAATATGTACAAAGGGTGAAACCAGTTAACCCGTTTGTATTTATAACGAGGGATGATGTAACCGTTTAATTTCTCCATAGAGGAGCGGACCAATGATCATCACCCAATGCAAGCTAAAGTGAAACTATTAATGATATATATCAACCTTGTTATAAAGATAACAGGTTAAGATTTCACACAACAAAAACACCATCACAAAACCCACATCCGCCAACAGTTTATAGTTTACATTAAAAAAAAAAAAAACTGATAAAAACACCACCACCATAAAACTGAAGCTAAATTGTGTGTGCTGCCGATGTAACATTATCTTCTCCACCTTCATTCCCCATTGGATCATTGATTTTGTGGGTTATCATAGCCTCCTTGATCAAGCTAGCTTCTTTCTTTTTGCGGGCACCTATCCAAAACTTTATAAAATACAGACAATTAGCAATATTTTATCGACCTTGAATCAACCATATGCTATTTTTATCTTTCAGTCGATGAAAGTAAGGTCTTTTGAGGATGCAAAATAGAGCATGGCAGTGGAAGAAAGCCATTTAGGGTCTTGGAAAGGATAAGGATGGATCATAAGTGTATTGGGATAGGCTAGTTATTACTATTATTTGGGAGATTTTGGAGGGAGATGAACACAAGAGTGTTTAGTATGAGCTCTTTTTTTTTGCGTAAATTTCACAAAACCCCCCAATAAACTTGGGTGTTTTTCACTTAACCCTCAATGAGTTTTGTCAAGAAATTCCCAAAAGTAGCACTGCTTGTTCTGACGTGTCACGTGCAAATTACGTCCGAAGGACCAAAATACCCCTACTTTTAATAAATCCCTTTCAGATCCTTTTTTTAAAAAATATTTTTCAGAATTTTTTATGGATTTCTTAAACTTATTGTGGTTAAGAGAAATTTTCAAATCTTTCCGGGGTTCAATGTAAAATGCCGAAACTTATTGTTTAAAAGAAGTATTGTCAAAACTTGCCTTTGCCTTATCTACTAAGCAATGGACTTTTACTCATTTTAGTAAATTTGATATGGCCATTAGTTGTAGAGACAGTATGGAGGTGTTAATGCCTCCTTTTAGTCATATATGAAGCATAATATGCTCAATGAAATGAGAACAACTATAAAAATCTATCTCCCTTTTATCTGTTTCATTTACAAATAGAGTTGCATGCTATTCATATAATGCTAAATCCAGTGAAATGCCAATCAATGAAGGACAATGACATCTACTGTAATCTCCTTCACTAATTCACGTGGCCCATACATGCATATGCCCGTATCTTTAACTTACCCTATCTCCTAAGCAAAGAACCACAAACACCTTTGCTTCACACACGCTTGTGCATGGTTGAATAAAGGCAATTTTCAAAGATTGCCAGGTTGTTGATGAGCTAATAAAGCCACAGCATCATAAAAAAGCTCATTGCATGTGACTTCTTGAGATGAAAAGGTTCCAAAAGTTAGCTACTTGGATAGTAATAGCCTAAATTACATTTATTATGACAAGGATCTCTAGCTTTTAACATGTCATATTGAGTTCAGTCAATGTCATTAGAACTTACAACATAGATTGTTGGTGTTAAAACTTCGGTTTAGGCCCTGTTCTATCATGAAAAGATCGTGATGGTTCACAGTAAAGATGAATATGAAAAAGGAAAAAAAAAAAAGGAAATTGAGGGGAAATTTTACCTATAAAAGGTGACCCTTTACCTCTTCCTCCATCACTTGGTCTCTTGCTATCATATGAAAATGGCCGGTAGCACCCTGAGGCTGTTCCTTTGTTTCATTGTCGTCTTCCTCTTGTTCCATGTATCATTTTTACACTCATCTCTGTCTCTGTCTCTCTCTCTCTGTTTTTTATATAATTATTTTCCAATAAGGTGCAAAATTTCTTATAGAGCTGTTTTTTTTTTCTTGCTAATGTGTACATTTTCATTGTATCAAATGTAGGTGTTTGCAGAAGCATCTTTGGATCATGGCATGGAAGTCCAAGATGTGAGAAACTTCTTTGGCATATAATTCTAGTGCTATTTTGACTTAACCAGAAAAAATTTATATTACTAGATGGAAAATCTTCACTCTCATTTATGGAATTTATTTCCTAACTGTAAATATGATAATATTGATTTTGAGATTAAACGTGAGATCCAAATTCTTATCTATCGGTCTTGATTTTACAGGATGAAGTGGCGACTGCAGACAAAATGCACCATCGTCGTCCCAAGATAAGTATGTGTAATCTTTTTTGGGATTATTTTTTGTTTATAATACATTTGAAGATACATAAAAAGTTATTTCAAGCTGATTATACATAGGGTATTGGTCTTCTGTCTGGTTTGAGTTCATATCATAATGCTCATTGTGCAAGTCTGATTATACAAATTACTAGCAATTGCTGATAATTGGTTAATGTATCAGAATGAGAATGACGCATTCTAAGAAATTTTTGTCCTATGAACCAATGCGAAGGCCAAAAATTTTCAGTAATGCATCCACGTTACTAGCTGTTAAATTTTCTTCTAAGTAATGATATATGTTGATAAGGATTATAGAGCTTCCCTTTGGAAAAAAGGAAACTTACTAAGGTGAAAGTGTTTCTCCAGAAAAATTCATGCAAATATGAGATTAAATCAATACTAGATTGTTATACGACATGTTAGGCTCAGTTGGAAATGCTGCAAAAAGGAGACAGTAAATAGAAGTTGTATACCTTATTATATGAATAAGCAACCTGAAATATTAGCACAGTTTGTTTCGAGTAAATTTCTCAAAGACCACAAGAAGTTTTGCCCATTTTGAAGTATACCAAAAAAAGTTTGGAACTGTCACTTAACCCCCCAAAACCCTTTCGTCAATTCCAAAAAGTTGGGGGGTAATCAGAAAATATTTTTAACCGTTAAATGAACTTAACACTTCCACTTTTTAGGGGTTATCTCAAAGTTGAGCCAACTTCTAGGCGCTTTTGTGAAATTCACCATTTTATTTTTTATCCGTGATATCCAATCTAATTTGATTTTCTATTTAAAAATAATTAAACATTTAATTCATATAATGATTAAATGGATATCTCAATGTCAAGCATATAGGTTAATTTCTCGGTTAATTCAATTGACATGTTAAAATCTAATTTTTTTACATGAGTATAAAATATTAACAAGAAAAATCTATACTTCACAAATTTTCTTTTTTTTTCTTCATTGTCTTAAATTCCCTTGCATATATATATACTGCAGATTGCAACTTTGCATGCGCGAGGAGATGCAGGAAATCATCGAGGAAGAACGTTTGCCACCGTGCATGTGGCACGTGCTGTTTGAGGTGCCATTGTGTTCCTGCAGGGACTTATGGCAATAAGAACTCTTGCCCTTGCTATGCTAGACTCAGGACCCATGGCAAAAGACCCAAATGCCCTTGAAAAATGTCTGATGATTAATGCAGAATAAATGGTCTAGATCCATATTTACTTGGTTTATTTGGGTACTATGTAGATTGAATAATTGGTTGCGGTGTAATTGTTATTGATGGGGTTGTCCTCGTAAATATATGTAATAAGGGTCCCTATGATCCTACTACTTGGTGATATTGTTTCCCGTGATGTTGCACTGTGGTGTGACAAATTGGTACATAAACAATTATTGCGTAAAAACAAGTTATAAGAAGAGGAAGAAAAAGACTTGTGAATCCCCTTTCTCTGTGGTTGGAAGGGCTCGACCTTGTACCCGCTCCTGATACTTGATTGAACTAACCATAATTTCTCAGACACCAAAAAAATCAAAAATGAAAAAATGAAAAAAAAGACTTGTGAAATTCAACACTAAAAGCTCTTTCCATTTTGCTGCATTCCTTCTATCGTTTTAATTCAATCTCCCCTGAAATATATAGCATCCTTTAAAAAACAACTCTACCTGTTGAAAATATTGTTTGTTGGGCTGAGTCCAAAGCCATCAGTAAAGCATTTTCATAGTCCTGGGCCGAAATCCACTCTCATCCTACGTAATTTGGGCCATCGAATTGGGCTGTATTCCAGGCTCACGATTCTGTAATTAGGGCCGTCCTTATTATTTTTGGAGCTGAAACTGCATGGACTAGCTTAAAAAGAAAATTTCAAATTTATTTACAGTTCTATAAAACAATGATTGTTTATTTTTCATATAGCCTAAATATACAAAAAGATTAAGAAAAATCAGTAATAAATTAGTCATGTAGTAGTTAGGCAATGAATGGAGACTTAAAATTGCTTGGCTAGCATTTCATAGTGTGCAACTGTATTTGCAACTTAACTGTCACCTACATATAACTAAATTCTTACAATTATTATCGCATACAACTACACTTGCAGTGGTTTGGTTCAATTTAAAGTTCTAAATATATCATGTAAAGTTTTTTCAAATTTTGGAAAGTTATCTTTTCTTCTTCTTTTTTAATTATTTATTTTAAAAGAATGTTTCTTCAATTTTGATAATTATTTTTGTTTTTTAATTTGTGTATTTTCTAATTATTTTACTTTAAAACTTTAAAGTTTTAAATATTTTCTCAAAAATTTTGAATGGTTATTTATTTACTTATATTTTTACCATGCATGAAATTATATATATATTTTCAAATGTTCTTTGATATTCTCTTCTTTTTTTTAATTAAAACACACTAGTAAATGAGATTTTATTGCAAAAGCTACAGCCGGAGCAAAATAGATGTTCTCTATTGTTTTATATTTAAGTTTTTTTTTATAAATTTTAAATTATGTTTTTTATTTGAAAATTTGTTTTTAATTATTCTTTAGGTTTAATTCACCTTCATCAATGCTCGAAGATGCACGTAAAAAGAAAGAACAACCCCCACATGCGAGCACAGTGAGAAAGCTGAGACGATATTTGCACGACTCTGCTCACCACGAGTACGATGCCTGATCACAGCAGACGCCAAAAATACTTTACGTTAATCATCGCAGCAATGAAAAGGGTCCACGTCTTATCTTCTCGACAAACTTGGACACTGTTGTTGATATGAGCTTTTGTGACCGTGAACCACGCAGAGGAGGGGCGAATAAAAAAATTTCTGTATCCGGACATATATGGGAATCCATGTCGGATATATATTGTTGCTAAATATTTATATTCAATAGAATATAATTATATATACAGTGAAATATCCATATTTATATTCGAAATATTCAAACGGATGTTTTGCAATTGCTTAAACTCTCAGATTAATGGTTGCTTTTGATGATCAAGAGACATAATTTTAGCTTTTTAGATATAACGAACATGTTAATAAGCTCTCTTGTAGCATATGAACTATATATTTTAAATATCATATAGTTTTCTTATATCCATTTTATATCTGCATATATATCCACATGTATATATATGTATATCCGTATCTATATACAATTTTGGCGGATATGGATATGAAGTTCTTACCAAGGCATGTTCGTTTCTGAATCAGTATCCGTGATTGATAAGCAAATACGGATATGATAAGTATTATATCCGAACTATATCCAAACTGTTTGCACCCATAATCAAGAGTCAAAAAAGCTAAATCTTACTCAATGGTCCAAAGTGGTAAACCTGGAATAGACACGTACTTGTTTTTTCCCCCATACGGGACTTAATATTGCAATATTACTAATGTTGTTATAACTATTTACTATTTATCTGAAATTTATGATTCTTTCCGAGCATAAAATTAGAACTACTACAATATAATAACAACAATGCGACAATTATACATGCATGTGTTAAATAGCAAGTTCTCATTTTGTGTAAGGTTCATACGCATTGGTCTGTAGACCTGACTTAGAGGATCCAAATCCATAAAAATATTTATTTTTTATACAAAACAATATGTTAGCCATATATATAAACATTGGCTACTTAGTTAATTCTCCATGTGAAGGGACAACGGGGATTGCACGCCGCTACTATCAATATATATTAATTGTCGCTAGCTTTTTCAAAGAAGCTACTAATGCAATGATTTGTTTAATCTTGTCATGATAACTAAATATAATGGACATAAATGGATTATTTCAAAAGTACTTGAACTTAGACCTCATGATGGAGTTTAGATACAAGACATATTCCAACAATATATTACGGAGTGTCTTTTGTATACACTTAAGGATCTCAATGCAATAATGGAACAATTAATGGACTTAATTAACAATCTATATACACAAGAATTTTTAATTGTTTTGCAAACCAAATAATAACAATACAAAATGAAATGCATGACTACCACACTTATTAGATTAAGCATGATTAGTTGTCGTATGCTTTCTCAAAATGTTCTCCACCCTCAATCAACTTTTAAAACAAGTAAAGTTGCACTAGTATGACGTAGACAAACAATAGATTGATTTTATGCGATTTGATTGGAAATTGGTACAACCACTTGCAAGAAAATAGCTTGATCTAGTGATTATATAAAGTAATTACACTAATTGAAAAAGGTTTAGCTCTCGCTTTAATGACACCACAGTTAGATGAGAATATTACTAATGATGCCAGTTTTTGAAGAAGTGGTAACCCTCTAGCAATTCATGAATTTTGGGCCTCATGCCAATCCCTTGCAATAGAAAGTAATTAACACGTATTTTTAGGGTGTTGTATATTTTCAAACTCTGATTATTTGTTAATGTATCGTTTATGTTCTGAAATTGAATTGAAATTCCCCTATTTCACACCATCAGATTGTAGATGATGGAGGGGTGATCAGACAAAATTAATCCTCCCCTTTCATATGAAAGAGAGGGCGCTCCCTCCCTCTAGCTCGAAAACAACCTATATCTATCGCCTTTTTATCCTCTCCTCACTCTCTTTTTTCACTTATCTGAGCTATATTTTATGGCCTAATATGAACTAAGGATTGACCTGATTTTATTGCCAAACCGGAGTGCGACCAGTCATGATCCAATTTTAATGGGTTTTCAAACATGCCCTTTATTTTACTTGGGTTTTTTTTTCTTCCTAGAAACCATCTTAAAGATAGGGTCATTATACGGAAATCACTTCTCATTTTTAATTTATACATAAACCACGTTTATAAATGGGTTTTGTTCTAATCAACCACCTCCAAGTAAAAGTTTTCATTGAAAACCTAAAAATACTCTTAAAAGACTCACATTCAAGACATGGGACTCACTTTGTTAATACTTAGTTATAGTTAGGATGCAAGTCAAGTATCTTAAACGTGCATTTTTTTAGCTTATTTTTTTATTTTTAGTAAAGATTTGACCATGAGAGGATTGATTAGAGCAAAAACTCACTTTAAAGATGATTTTTCATATAAATTGAAAATAAAAATTGATTTCGATATAATGATCATATTTTAAAAATAGCTTAGAGAAGAAAAAAAACCCATTACATTATTCTACTAGTGAATGGTAATTAACTTATAATAAGCTGTCTCCATCATGGGCAATCTTCTATAAAAGCCTTTGACGTCAATCTTTGTCCTTGCACGAATCTTGAAGTCGCCCAGCAGATAATAATTTGCAATCGTACATGTATCGGAGTGTGGGAAGCAGCCAATGGAGATATTAGATTAAAATTGGCATCCTCCTCTTTTATAGGTTCACCACCTGATGCACATTGCTTGCTTAATTTTAGATATATATGAAAGCGAAAGTTTTGTTCTTTTTTTTTAATTTGCTATTCTTTTTATTTTATGTCTTTCTCTATATATTTGTCTCTCTTTTTGCATCTAAACATGATACATCGGTATTTTTTCTAAAGAAAATATCCTATCTGTATATATTTTCATTTGTAGGGATTATTTTCTAACACATCTGATTCAAAATTGTTGCATTTCAAATGGAATACATTTAAAGTGTCCTCTCTCTCTCTCTCTCTCTCTCTCTCTCTCTCTCTCTCTCTCTCTCTCTATATATTTGTCTCTCTTTTTGCATCTAAACATGATACATCGGTATTTTTTCTAAAGAAAATATCCTATCTGTATATATTTTCATTTGTAGGGATTATTTTCTAACACATCTGATTCAAAATTGTTGCATTTCAAATGGAATACATTTAAAGTGTCCTCTCTCTCTCTCTATATATTTGTCTCTCTTTTTGCATCTAAACATGATACATCGGTATTTTTTCTAAAGAAAATATCCTATCTGTATATATTTTCATTTGTAGGGATTATTTTCTAACACATCTGATTCAAAATTGTTGCATTTCAAATGGAATACATTTAAAGTGTCCTCTCTCTCTCTCTATATATACACACACACACACATTCTGTATATATCATTTCTCAACTTATTTATTAAATAGCCCTTATCATTACTGATGAATTTGGATCCTCATCCACTATCAAAAAAAAAAAGTTTGTGGAGAGACCACTGTATTAATCATATCCGTTGATTTGTTTAGTAGGTAGTTATTATATATTCCAAATCTATCACTCACTATATCCTCATGATTTGCACTCATTTCCTAATTTAATAAAATACAAATCACAATCATCCATTAAACAAACAAGCGATTATGATATATATGTATAATTGGTCTGTCAACTACTTTTTTAGAGAGGATCTGAATCCTTGACTGCAAGTATAAAGTAAACCCTCATACTAATTTGGTAGCTGCATAATAGAGATCAATGGAGGTATATACATAGGAGAAGTTGAACATGAGCATGAGAAACACAATAATGAAACATTGGACTAAATTTTTCATATAAATTGAAAATAAAAATTGATTTCGATATAATGATCATATTTTAAAAATAGCTTAGAGAAGAAAAAACCCATTACATTATTCTACTAGTGAATGGTAATTAACTTATAATAAGCTGTCTCCATCATGGGCAATCTTCTATAAAAGCCTTTGACGTCAATCTTTGTCCTTGCACGAATCTTGAAGTCGCCCAGCAGATAATAATTTGCAATCGTACATGTATCGGAGTGTGGGAAGCAGCCAATGGAGATATTGGATTAAAATTGGCATCCTCCTCTTTTATAGGTTCACCACCTGATGCACATTGCTTGCTTAATTTTAGATATATATGAAAGCGAAAGTTTTGTTCTTTTTTTTTTTTAATTTGCTATTCTTTTTTATTTTATGTCTTTCTCTCTATATATTTGTCTCTCTTTTTGCATCTAAACATGATACATCGGTATTTTTTCTAAAGAAAATATCCTATCTGTATATATTTTCATTTGTAGGGATTATTTTCTAACACATCTGATTCAAAATTGTTGCATTTCAAATGGAATACATTTAAAGTGTCCTCTCTCTCTCTCTCTCTCTCTCTCTCTCTTATATATATATATATATATATATATATATATATATATATATATATATATATATATATATATATATATATATATATATATATATATATATATATATATATATATATATATATATATATATATATATATATATATATATATATATATATATTCGGTGTATATATCATTTCTCAACTTATTTATTAAATAGCCCTTATCATTACTGATGAATTTGTATCCTCATCCACTATCAAAAAAAAAAAGTTTGTGGAGAGACCACTGCATTAATCATATCCGTTGATTTGTTTAGTAGGTAGTTATTATATATTCCAAATCTATCACTCACTATATCCTCATGATTTGCACTCATTTCCTAATTTAATAAAATACAAATCACAATCATCCATTAAACAAACAAGCGATTATGATATATATGTATAATTGGTCTGTCAACTACTTTTTTAGAGAGGATCTGAATCCTTGACTGCAAGTATAAAGTAAACCCTCATACTAATTTGGTAGCTGCATAATAGAGATCAATGGAGGTATATACATAGGAGAAGTTGAACATGAGCATGAGAAACACAATAATGAAACATTGGACTGAATTTTTGATCTCCTTGAAACAAACAAACAAACATACAAAGAATTATTACTACAAAGTCATTATCTAACCCAATAATGTACAAATTATCTCTTCATATTCATGGCCCATTTTCTTAAGGACCCACAAATCACCATTCTTAAAAAAACTCGATCACCACATTTTCCAAAGGATTATAGCATCATCCACTAACAATAGAAATCCTTCTTAATGCACTCAATCCTCATCTCACAAATCACCAAAAAAAAACACACGAAAAAAAAAATAGTAATAATAATACTAAATGTGATTGATTCCACCAATCACTGAGAACTCGTTTGATGCTCATCCCTACTCTCACTCCCTTGCTGCTGCTGATGGCTCTGCCCTTGCTGCTGCTGCTGCTCAGCACTCATCCCCCGATTAAACGCATTGAGCGCCGCCAGCATCCCCAAATTCGACTCGTTCATCCCCAGCCCCAAATGCTGATGATGGCTGGCCGCCATCGGCATCGCTCGCCCAGCCGCCGCCGCCTGAAACTGCGACGCCATGAACTGCAACGGGGCTTGAATTGTATTTGCCGTCCGATACTGAGCGGGCACCGTCGGCACCGTCCACATCGAGTGCTCCGCCGCCGGCGCTGTAGCCGCGACGGTCGGCACGCTCGACCCGGCTGACACCGGAAGCATCCAGAACGCGCCGCCGCCGCCCCCGGTGGTGGGCGCCACCGCCCACATTGCCGCCGCGGGAACGACGTTGGCCGCAGCGGGCCGTATCGTTCCCGTGGCGCTCAACGATTTAGATCCGGCGGTGGAAGAGGGTGAAGACTGCTGCTGTTCTTGCTCTTCTTTAAACAGATCCTCTCGGTATCTCTTCCTCAAATAATTATCAGCAGGGTTGCTTCCTTCGGCTGCTGCTTGGTACTGCTGTTGCTGTTGTTGCAGCTGGTGGAAGCCGAACATGGAGCCGTCGTCGTGGCCGAGGGCGAGAGCGTGAAAGGAGTGCGGCGCGGATTTGGAGGACGGAGCCGAGAAGGAGGAGCCGCTGCTGCGGAGGGAGATGTTGAGGGTGGAGAAGTTGGCCGGGATGGTGCCGGTCCCCGTGGCGGCGACTATGGCTGGCTCGGCTTGCTGGAGGAGCCACTCGATGGTCTCGCCGTCGGATTTGTGGCCGAGCTCGCGGGTGAGCTGGAAGACGCGGGCGGCGCAGGCGGCCGGCATGCGGATGCGGCGGCCGCGGCCTTCGACCTTGGTGTGGCGGTCTTTGGAGGCGCGCTTGATGACCGGGAGCTTCTTGTTCGGGTCGGAGACCGACGGGCCTAAATCGAGGCCCGAGGGGACGCTGTTGTTGGTGTTGCTTTTGCTGCTGTTGGAGCTGCTGCTCCCGTTGTTGAGGCGATTCTCTTGAGGAGGAGGCTGGTCCATTTTGGTTTCTTTCTTTATTTCTTCTTAAAAAAAATTTTATTTTTTTTTATTTATTATTGCATCTGCAGAAGCCGAGAAAATTAGGGAAATTGGAGGAGGGCCAAAGCTAGGGTTTTTTGGGGTTGGGAAGCACGTGCGGGGGCTTGGTGGCGCCTGAGTGGGGCTAATACTGTTGTCTTTGAGAGAGGAGAGTATGAGAAGGAAAGAGAGAGAGAGAGAGGAAGTGGGGATTGCAAAGGGCCAAGTTGGGAGAGAGAAAGAGAGGGGGAATTGGGTTGTTGTTTGTGGAGCTAAACCCTAAAAATCTCACAGCTTTCTCTCTCTACTCTCTACTAGCTTTCTCTTTCTTCCTTTATTATTTTGGGTGACTTTGATTTTTCAGCAGTAGGCCACTCGTGGGTCCTTGGAGAATGATAAATAGAGGGAGAGTTTGGGAGGGAGGGAGAGAGAGAGAGCTTAGTTAAAATCTTAGCCATTAGTATTTACTTACCTCCTAAAAAGTTATTTTTAACCAGATTTTTTTGTTTTTCTCCGTGCGGGTAATGCTAACTACATTAATAGACTTTATCGTCTAGTGGACAAATTTTACTAAACCCTAACCAACTTTCGAAAAATTGCACTAAACCCCCAATATTTTTTATAAAAAAATACCAATAATATTTTAAGTAAATTACACTAAACCCTCAATTAACTTTTAAAATGTCTTTTCATGTTGTTTTTTTTTAATAATTTATGGGGGTTATCTACAAAGTGCAGGAATTTATTGGAGAGTTTTCTGCAAAATACAAAAGTTATTGCAGATTTAGCGTGATTTTGGAAGTCAATTGGGATTTACCGCAAAACACTGAAAGTTCTCAGAGGTTTAGTATAATATACCTGTTGTCTTGGCAACAATTGTTTGACGCTGCAACCAACATATAATCAAATCCATATTTCGAAATTTAGAGATAGTTTGGCAGGGGGCTCCAACATCCAAATACACACTCAAAAGTTATGCAACTCCAACATATCAGATTCTTTCTTATGAAATTGCTCTCATGACCCATGTAACCTAAATGAGTACATCTTTTCATTATAATAACAGTGTAAGAATAGTATATATATAACAGTACACATTCTACTATTACACTAATACTATTACTTTTGCATGACAAAAATAAAATAAAATAAAATATCAGTTATATTTAAAAACATTTAATTAAAGAAGTAATTTCTTTTGCCAAAGCCGAAATAGAAAGGGAGACATCCCTTATCAAACTCTAATCTGATCCAAATCCCAAGAAAGAGCCAACTAAACTAAAATAGGCTCCTAAAGATAGGGACAGCTGGGTTTGAAGTGAGTGAGAATTTTTGTTTGTTTTTTTGAACAGTAATAGTAAAATTCAAAGGCCAGGTGGCAGTAAGAACTACTCCCATTTTTAACCCAAAATAAAAGTCTGTAGACTATATAGTATTAATTGTTTAGGGATATTAATGGTATTAATTGCAGCTCCAGCTCCTCCATAGATCATATTGGGCAGCAGCCAAAGACAGACAGTGCAGGTGGGTGTCAGCTAAAGCATCTAATGCTCATGAGTACAGCTCATACCAACACAATCACCATCTCTCATCCCTTTCTTTCTACAGAGTCAGAAATTAATATATATATATATATAAATATATTATATGAAGATTTTAATTTTCTAAAGAAATACTGATATGTTTGAGATAGAATGCTACTGAGTCAGTCAAATACTTGACCAATGAGCTTGTTCAGTTATGAGGTATGTAAAACTCACAGTGGTGGCTATAGTTATTAAAAGGAACTTTCTTATTTCTTGTAACCTGAGTTTGAGCATACCCACTCATAAGCCACCTTTAAAATAGGGCGAGATTACGAAAACAAAAATTTTAAAATTCAATTAATATAGGAGCTATCTAAGAGGGTTAAGGACCATGATAGCTTGATTTCTTTACAAATATAGTCGACTTACTTGAGTGTCAGAGTAACTTTGTTTGGGACCCAGCCAGGGATCTTTAACATGTTTGTTCTTGGTCTAGGCTACCCAGCAGTCAAATTCCAACGGTCTAGAGACTAGCCAGGATGGTGTCTCTCATTCTTTGCTCCAGCAAACATCCAGAACATCTTGTTATAAGCATCCTCTACTATCCAAATCCTCTTTTCTGAATCTTGGCATGTAATAGCCGCTTGGAGTCACCTGTCCCCTATTTTCTTATTGCCTAACATTGTATTGAAAATGTAACACAAAAGATCAAAATAGACTTACAAAACATATGAACATGAGAAAAACACTGCTATATGCACCCCCCTGAAAGTTAAAAAATCATTGTAAATGTGTGTAACAGAGAGTGCAATACTTATACAAGTTCACAAGATATATTTAGTTATAAAAATATGATAAATGAGCCGATACAAAGACTTGGGCTAACTCAACCTTTAAAACAAAAGACCAAAGTGTCGCTCTATCACCTTAGCCTTACAGGACTTACAAGGAAGAGCGATATTGTTTGGCGAATGATTTACACCATCTCTAAATATATTTTATATTTAATACAGGATGGTTACTCATTGAGAAGCGTACAAACAATAACTTACGAGTGTGGGTCTTTGACCATCTTTTAACAAATACATTCAGTTTCCTTGGATTTTATAAGAGTGTGAATCTTTAATTATCTTTTAACAAATACACTCTTATTATTTGCTCACAGTTTGACGCAAATGCATATAAGTACATGAAAAAAAAATTGTGCACTAGTCAAGTCTAAAAAGCTCAAAAACACATTATATAAATTGATATACCTACAAGCGGGTATAAGACTTCAACTAGACCATTCCACAATAGTATACAAGATAAATATAAGATAACAGTGTGCAAATGGCATGTGAAGTGTCTCGTGAACCAAGATATCATGCAGTCAACATTTGATCACTCTGTATATGAATATACATATATAGATTAAAAATAAATGTGAACAGTGTGTGTCTTATTCATACCTACATACCAATGAACAATATCATCCGAAAATATGTCGCAAAAGTAGATACATAGGCATGTCAAAAAAGTTATGAAAAGAAAGCAAAAGCAGGAAAGAAAATAAATGGAATAAAAACAAAATAGAAAAAATAAAATAAAAAGAATAATCAACAAAAACAAAATAGAAAAAATAAAATAAAAAGAATAATCAACAAAAACAAAATATGTACACAATAATGATGCATTAAAAAGACATGTGAAAGTACCAAACCAACCATCCTACAGTGTAGATGATATAGTTAATACAGACTAACTATCTCATGTATCACATAAAAATATATACAAACTAGAAGAAAATAAAGAAGAAGAAAAGTAGAAAAGAAGCGACCTCCTCCAAAATATAGTGCAAACCTCATCCCAGTCCTAATCAGCATCTGTATCCTCCCTCTATGTCTTCGTATCCTCATCATCTACACTATCAGCTCCATGAGTGGTGGATGGATGAGGATCTCCCGTAGGTTGTGATGGTCCTGTGAAATAATTAGCATACACGGGCTACCTCCCCAATGAAGGATCCATCTAGCATAGAGCTCCCATGATAAACTGAAGAGAGGTGTCATAGAAGGCATGCTAATCATTATATCTCTCCTAAGTGAATCAACTCTGCAACTTAGACCCCCCCACCCTCTCACCAAGTGTCTGCAAGGTCCATTGAGTAGAAGAGGACTCCGATTCCTAAGCTACGGATGGTTATGATCTAGAGGACTATCTAGGAAGGGAATCTTGATATCCTATCAGATACGGCTGATGATGAAGGGATACACAAGCTGAGGCTTCTGTCTGGATTTCTTGTCAATAACCTCTTGAGCAGCAGAGGCAACCATGTTCAACCAGGTAAAGATCAGTGCAGTAGGATCAAATTTTTTTCCCCTTAACTATCCAGTACATGAGAACTACATCATGAATGCTGAGGGTAGTATGAGAAGCACTGGGGTACAAATCAAACTTGAGGAAAAGGTTAAGTAAGATATATTCTCGCTTAAGATGTCCAGAGTTGAAGATACAAAAATGCACCTTTCCACACAGATAATTTATCATTTTTTTGTATTCCTCTAACCCGATAAAAATATTAGGTGAGTACATAAAAAAATCCAAGCGTTTTGAAGGGGGTTTAGGGACGTTCAGAACTTTGCAAATATATGCATGTGTTATCTTGATCTCTCTCTCCCTAACAATGGTTGTAGCTATATCCTTATTTAGTTCTTTCTCAAAGTAGAGATAAAACTCTCTCATTAAGGTGATATTAGCCTTTTTAAAGCTTTTTATCTATTATTGGTTTTAATCCTGCATTCTCAAGTAACTCCTCCACATTGTTATATTCATCTATGTGTTGTGTATTAAAACCCCGCTCATAAACAATGAGAAGTTTTTCAAACTTCTCATGTACACATCTTGATGAGAAAATATCAACCCTAGCTCTCTTGGCATTTGACATATCCCTTGATGATGATGCAAATGTTTGATTCAAACATCAAAAGGAGAACACAAAGAACTCTTGATCAACCAAAGATGATTGGGAGGAAATATTGTTTTGGAGAGTAGAAAATAAAGAGGGATGAAAAAGATAAAAAGTAAAACTATTTCTCCCTTTTACTTCGCCTATCGATGGTCGGTTTTGACCATCGATGGTCAACTTATTTTTTATTTTTCTAAGAAAAATCATGTACACACACACACACACAAAAGGATAAAAAATGAAACTTACCCATTTAAGGAGGAACAAAAAGTGTATGAATTTCGGTAAAGATCGGTCAAGAGGATCAAATTTTTTCCCCTTGACTATCCAAGACATGAGAGCTACATCATGAATGCCGAGGGTAGTATGAGAAGCAGGGGTACAAATCAAACTTGAGAAAAAGATTAAGTAAGATATATTACGGCTTAAGATGTCCAGAGTTGAAGATACAAAATGCACCTTTCCACACAGATAATTTATCATTTTTTGTATTCCTCTAACCCGATAAAAATATTAGGTGAGTACATAAAAAATCCAAGCGTTTTGAAGGGGTTTAGGACGCTCAGAACTTTGCAAATATATGCATGTGTTATCTTGATCTCTCTCTCCTAACAATGGTTGTAGCTATATCCTTATTTAGTTCTTTCTCAAAGTAGAGATAAAACTCTCTCATTAAGGTGATATTAGCCTTTTTAAAGCTTTTTATCTATTATTGGTTTTAATCTGCATTCTCAAGTAACTCCTCCACATTGTTATATTCATCTATGTGTTGTGTATTAAAACCCCGCTCATAAACAATGAGAAGTTTTTCAAACTTCTCATGTACACATCTTGATGAGAAAATATCAACCCTAGCTCTCTTGGCATTTGACATATCCCTTGATGATGATGCAAATGTTTGATTCAAACATCAAAAGGAGAACACAAAGAACTCTTGATCAACCAAAGATGATTGGGAGGAAATATTGTTTTGGAGAGTAGAAAATAAAGAGGGATGAAAAAGATAAAAAGTAAAACTATTTCTCCCTTTTACTTTTGCCTATCGATGGTCGGTTTTGACCATCGATGGTCAACCCCAAAATACGATTTTTATTTTTCTAAGAAAAATCATGTACACACACACACACACACAAAAGGATAAAAAATGAAACTTACCCATTTAAGGAGGAACAAAAAGTGTATGAATTTCGTAAAGATCAAGAGGATCAAATTTTTCCCCTTGACTATCCAAGACATGAGAGCTACATCATGAATGCTAAGGGTAGTATGAAAAGCACCGGGGCACAAATCAAACTTGAGAAAAGATTAAGTAAGATATATTACGGCTTAAGATGTCGAGTTGAAGATACAAAATGCACCTTTCCACACAGATAATTTATCATTTTTTGTATTCCTCTAACCCGATAAAAATATTAGGTGAGTACATAAAAAATCCAAGCGTTTTGAAGGGGTTTAGGACGCTCAGAACTTTGCAAATATATGCATGTGTTATCTTGATCTCTCTCTCCTAACAATGGTTGTAGCTATATCCTTATTTAGTTCTTTCTCAAAGTAGAGATAAAACTCTCTCATTAAGGTGATATTAGCCTTTTAAAGCTTTTATCTATTATTGGTTTTAATCTCGCATTCTCAAGTAACTCCTCCACATTGTTATATTCATCTAAATGTTGTGTATTAAAACCCCGCTCATAAACAATGAGAAGTTTTTCAAACTTCTCATGTACACATCTTGATGAGAAAATATCAACCCTAGCTCTCTTGGCATTTGACATATCCCTTGATGATGATGCAAATGTTTGATTCGAAACATCAAAAGGAGAACACAAAGAACTCTTGATCAACCAAAGATGATTGGGAGGAAATATTGTTTTGGAGAGTAGAAAATAAAGAGGGATGAAAAAAGATAAAAAGTAAAACTATTTCTCCCTTTTTACTTCTGCCTATCGATGGTCGGTTTTGACCATCGATGGTCAACCCCCAAAATACGTATTTTTATTTTTCTAAGAAAAATCATGTACACACACACACACACACACAAAAGGATAAAAAAAATGAAACTTACCCATTTAAGGAGGAACAAAAAAGTGTATGAATTTCAGGTAAAGATCAGTGCAGTAGGATCAAATTTTTTCCCCTTGACTATCCAGTACATGAGAGCTACATCATGAATGCTAAGGGTAGTATGAAAAGCACTGGGGCACAAATCAAACTTGAGAAAAAGATTAAGTAAGATATATTCTGGCTTAAGATGTCCAGAGTTGAAGATACCAAAATCCACCTTCCCACACAGATAATTTATCATTTTGTTGTATTCCTCTAACGTGATAAAAATATTAGGTGAGTTCATAAAAAAATCCAAGTGTTTTGAAGGGGGTTTAGGGACGTTTAGGACTTTGCAAATATATGCATGTGTTATCTTGATCTCTCTCTCCCTAACAATGGTTGTAGCTATATCCTTATTTAGTTCTTTCTCAGAGTTGAGATAAAACTCTCTCATTAAGGTGATATTAGCCTTTCAAAGCTTTTTATCTATCATTGGTTTTAATCTCGCATTCTCAAGTAACTCCTCCACATTGTTATATTCATCTATGTGCTGTGTATCAAAACCTTGCTCATAAACAATGAAAAGTTTTTCAAACTTCTCATGTACACATATTAATGAGAAAATATCAACCCTAGCTCTCTGCATTTGACATATCTCTTGATGTTGATGCAAATGTTTGATTCGAAACATAAAAAGTAGAACACACGAAACTCTTGATCAACCAAAGATGATTAGGAGGAAATAGGGTTTTGGGGAGTAGAAAATAAAGAGGGATGAAAAAAGATAAAAAGTAAAACTATTTCTCCCCTTTTACTTTTGCCTATCGATGGTCGATTTTGACCATCGATGGTCAACCCTCAAAATACCCATTTTCATTTTTCTAAGAAAAATCACGTGCGTGCGTGTGTGTGTGTCTACACACACTACACACACACGCACGCGCGCACACACACACACACAAGGATAAACAAATGATATTTTACAATAACTTTTACAAATGGGTATAAGATATGTATCTGGAAAACAAAGTTACCCATTTAAGGAGGAACAAAAAGTGTATGAATTTCTTCACTTACTCAAATGTTGTACATGCATCACTTGAGCTCTTTTTGAGATTGTTTCTCATTGATTCCTTTTAGACAAGGATCGGATATTGATCCTGCTATTCTTTCGAGCAACTCTTGTATGTCGTCTTGATCCTCAATGTATCTGCACACCCACAGAAAAGCAAAAAGGTGCCACCTAGGTATCCATGTAGGTCCATGTTGGTTAGTAATTACCCTTTACGTACCCAAATCTACTTAACTGTCTTAATTCTATACTGCATACGACACTTCATCAAATGTGTCACATTCCACCACATAAAGTATAGATCATAGAAGATGCATTAGAAATGGGTGCAAATAGATTTAAATTATTTCTTTTTATAAGAGAAGATTGAAACTTTTTTTCCGAATATGAATAATCCAGTTTTAGCTTCAGCGTATTGTTGATTGAAAGGACTATGTTTAGACTAATCCCAATGAAAATTTTTTCACAGTCTTTTCCTAATCAATAATTTTGGGCTTTAATTGTTCATTATCAAAAACTATAGTGGTGTGATCCAGTTTCAAACTTTCTTTGCTCAGAAAGCAATTTGAAAAGCTCATTTATCTTAGCAACTAATTTCTCATTTTCTGTTAATTTTTCAGTTAGTTGCTTACATAGATTAGAATTCATATCTCTATACATAGAACACTGTAGCACTTAAAATATGTGATCTCACTTGATGAACTAGACGAATTCAATTCTCAGGAAAGAAATTCAATTTTATCACTTAAAAGATTTTTATCTTTCCTTAGCTTTGAATTCATTTTTTTTTGTCACATCATACTTTTTAGCAATGTCTCAGCATTTCATTATACCTAGAATATAACTCATCGTATGAAGACATACTTCATCATCTGAACTCTCATGTTTAGAATTGTATGCGTCTCCCTGTTCTGGTTTGGAAGTAGCATTGTCTCTCCCCATAAGGCACTAATTCGCCTTCTTGTCGTCATCACTTGAGCCACTTTATGATTCTTTATTTTCACTCATCATGTCCTGTTTGGTCACTTTCAAGCTCTTACCCTCAATCTTTTTGTCTTTCCTGTTCAGTGGACATTTATTCTTGTTGTAACCTGGTTTCCTACATCAATAACAAATACGCTTAGTTTTCAAATTACTAGAATAATATTTATTTATCTTGCTCGTGAATTGGTTCTGTCTATCTTGCAGGTACTTCTGATTATTTTTAATTTTGAGAAAGAATTTGAATCCTTTAACAATTAGAGGGTGTTTGGGAAGGCTTATTTTTTGAAGCTTATAAGTTATGCTAGCTTTTAGTGGCTTTTGACTTTTATGATAAAAATATTATAAAAATTATTTGGATAGTATAGTAATTTGTTTGGTGAAACCTAGCTTATTTAGGTGAGCTTATAAGTTAGTTTTTCAAAAGCTGAGGTATACCAGCTTTTTAAAATGTGACTTATAAGCTGGCTTATTTTGTATTTTATCAAACAGGTAGAAATAAAAAAACTAGCTTAAAAGCTAGTTTGACCAAAAAATAAGCCACCCCAAACACCCTCTTAGTCCCACTTGACTCTTTTCATCCTTGGAGCTTGAACTTGATTTCTTCTTCTTTTTTGTCTTAAGTTTTTCCTTTTTTGCCTTCAAAACTAACGACTTCTTCTTAGAGCTATCTTCTAAATTATCTTCTCTTTCTTTCAAGCGCACTTCATATGTGGGAAGATTTCCTGCAAGATTCTTAAGTGTAAGTTCAGAAAATTTTTGCAATTATTTAGAAAGTGAACGAAGAATTTTTTCCACAAGCTTTTTGTTTCCGTACTCTTTTTCTAAGGCCTTTGATTTGTTCACAATATCGGTGAATCATTGAATATATCATGAACGCTCTCTGAAGACTTCATTCTGAAGTTTTCATACTTGTTGACAAACATGGCAAGCCTAGCCTCTTTTACCTGTGATGTCCCTTCGTGTGTAACTTCTAAAATATTCTAGATTTCCTACGCAGTAAAACAAGTTGACACACGACTAAATTCCTCAGTAGTTAATGAGTAGCAAAGAGCATTCATAGCCTTTGCATTTAAGGAGTAAAGTTTTTGTCATCTAGGGTCCACTTATCTCTAGGTGTGACTGCGGTAGTCTCACCAATGATGGTGGTGGGTTCATTATAGCCAGTCTTAACAATACTCTAGACATTATAGTCATTGGACAAAAGGAAGACTCTCATGCGCGCCTTCTAACTGGTGTATTTGATTCATTGAAAAGTAGGGGTTCGGTGAATTACATGTCCCTCAGGAAAAGCCATTACCGCTGTTAAACTCGACATCTCTAATCTAGGCAATGAAGCCTAAAAATGAGTAACTAGACTTTGATACCACTTGTTGGATCTAAGATGCAAGTCTAGAAAGGGATGAATAGGATTGCCTACAATTTTTCACGTAAACATTGAATATGCACCGGAAAAAATAGAATACAACGATAAACAACCAATAAGCAAAAATACCAAACACAAAGAACAACCAGCTAGAGCCACATGAGATTTTTATGGCGGTTTGAATAAACAATCCTATATTCACTCTTCCTTCTCGCGAATGAGCTTCCTCATTGTGAAAGAGTTCTCCTGAATCACAAACCCGATTTAGTAGGCATATAAGACCGCACTCTACTTTTAATCCAAAACTAGTTTTCTAATCTAACTCTGTACAAGTAATTCCTAGCCCTAGCTAGTACCCAACCCTCAATTCAACCGGCTTGAGTATGCCGTAAAAGAAGTTCTGTACAAAGGTTCGAATGATTGAAGTGAAGCTTGATGAAGAACTAGGATGACGATGAACTCTAAGGGTGGCTCTCATCGCTATGAACTGATTAGATGTTGTTGTGCACGGCGAGTGAGCGATCTACGAGGCTCTGGGGGATCGAAAAGGTTCTCCTTGATCAATTCTCCCAAGCCCTAGGTCTTCTCTCTCTTTCTCTCTTTTTTTCTCTTTTAATTAGGTCAGGAAAAGATACCCCAAAATGTAAGAGAAGATTGGAAGTTGATATGCGAAGAATGGCTAAGATCAAAACCTGAAATTTAGAAATCTGCCGTCGAACCATCGATAGTGGCTCTCGACCATCTATGATGTCGAAGCCACCATCGACTGTCGCCGACCCCATCGGTGATCTGAACCTCTCTGGAATTTTGCACGATCAATGATCATAACACCATCGATGGTCTCATGATCACCATTGATGGTCAATATGGAACCATCGATGGTCTACCTGCTGAAATTAGCTTTTGAGTTGATTTTTGATTCTTTTCGCCTCGTTCTTGTTTCATACCTGTATATTCCTATACTAGATCATCTAAAACATGGATTAGACTCAAATGAATATTTGTTATTACTCAAATAAGAGAACTGACAACTTCCTAACATTTTGAATAGGGCAGCACATCCTATCTTTCCTTCTACAAATGTATTTGTATGAAAAATGTATTTGTACGACTAAATACATATTTCATACTCTTTTTGGTTATTGCAACTTTCAAACAATTCGATCACAAAGTATCATGCTGGTCTAGAGTCTCATAAATAATTATACTGTCGTTATCAATCGATGGAGCACAGTTTATCATTGGATGGGCAGTCATGACGTGTTTTGCTCCTAACCCATAAGCTTCATACTCTGTACTAAAAATACTTCATTTTTAACATGCATGCTTAATTCACTCATAAAATAGTACTACATCAGAAAACAATGTGGATAGCTTCTTTCTTATCACAATATAACCTCATAAAGTCTCTGTGAGCAACATCTAACTCATCAAACTCTAAGGGTGCGGTTGGCAACTTCTTAAAATGGGTCTAGATTTAGTTATAGTTTCATTTTAGAGAGAATTATATTTGGGAATTACTAGGCCAAAAAGTAACCCCTAAACTAGTTTTTTTTTAATAGATCAATAGGGGTTGGCTTACACAAGAATCAATTTACAACATAACTAGGTCAAGTTTAATCATGACCCAAATTTACAAGGATTGCCAAAAACAATCTAATCAATTTAGATGGTAATATCTTTCTCCTTAAAATGTACGGTATAATCACATATAATGAAGTCCACATACAGAGTCAGGTGTTGCCCTCACTTTTCTCAAATCTCAAGAAAACAAAGCTTTGTTGACTCAAAAAACGGTCACATTGTCAACCTTATCATGTAACCCATCCTTTATCCTTTCTATTTCCTTTTCTTTTTTTCTTTCTTTTGTTAGTGGGGGCATGAACCATGATCGAGTTTATATTCAATACTGGGTTAGTTTCACAAGACCGTCCGGAACTTTGGGGTGGCGCTCATAACTCCCCTAACTTTGTTTATCTTAATTATATAACCTTTAATCTTTGGGGTGTCTCACAAAATCCTTCTAAACTTTGAATTTTCTTCATAATTGGACTCTCCTATACATAATTTGCAAATAACTAAATTTTTGAGAGAAGAAAACTCAAAGTGTTGAAAAGGGTGTGTGTTATCTATAAATGACAAGTGTCAAATTTTAAGATTTTTCACTCAAAGATATTTTGATTATTTACAAATTATAGGTATGAGAATTAAGCGAGATAAGATAAAATATATGGGTTCTGCAAAACACCTCATGGTTTAGAGAAATTATGTGAAATGAATAAAAATCAGAGAAAATTATGTGTAGCACTCCTCCAAGTTTTTTTTTGGAGGGGGGGGGGGGGATTAACCGTTCAATATTCAACTGATAGCTCACTTTCAGTCTGAACCCTTAGAGCCAGAGTCACCTGACTCGCGCGTTCAGACCACACACCCCTGCCAAGGGCTTTGCCCATCCCTCTCCATACACTTGGCAACTTGAGTTCCAACTTGCAGTAGAAAGAGAAAGAGAATATTATTTTTATAAAATAAAAATGATACCCATCAAATTATTAAAAAAATATTTCAAATAAAGACAGCATAATTACTGTTCGTTCATCACTACCCTCATTTGTTGGCTTTCTCTATATCTGGATTCCTGATAAAGACCCATCCATGCTCCCACAACCTCCCATCCCATTCATGTCACTTCTTTGTTAATCTATAGTTTATTTTAATAATAAAGAATCTTACCAAATGTAAATTGGTTTATTATACTCCTGTGTACTATATAATTTATATTTGTTTAAGGAAGATGTACAGAAAAAGACTTAAGTTTTCTTTTCTAGATGACTTGATCTTTCTGTCAGAAAATTTGAGTGTCTTATAATTTATTTGGATTTTGGGACCAAGTACTATTTCTAGGTTATTATTTTTTTGGCTGAATATCATAAAACCCCCCTTAACTTTGGATGATTATCAGAAAACCCCCCTTAACTTTGAAAATATTAGAAAACCCCCCTTAAGTTTAGGGCTTATCAGAAAACCCCCCTTAACTTTGAGATTTTATCAGAAAACCCCCCTAATTTAATGGGGTTTTCTGATAAAATCTCAAAGTTAAAGTGGGTTTTCTGATAAAATCTAAAAGTTAAAGGGGGGTTTTGTGATAATCCCAATACTTAAGGGGGGTTTTCTGATATTTTGAAAGTTAAGGGGGGTTTTCCGGAAATTGTCCAAAGTTAAGGGGGGTTTTCTGATATTTAGCCTATTTTTCCTTTTTTTTGTTTGGTTTTGGGCCCACTTTCTTAGCATATTACAATTTTGGGAAAATTGCTTCTATCCCCTAAAATGAGGAACGTAATTCGCCCTACCCCCAAGACTTTTTCAACACTCCAAAAATCCTCTAAAGCAAATAGATTTTCTCTTTAGCCCCTAATTCGGTTCCTACGTGACTGAAGTTAAAATTTTTTTTCCAAATATGCCCTTTGGTTTAACCTCTCCCCACTCAATAGCCCTTCTCGTTTATCGTGCCCATCTCTATCATCTCTCTTAAAGCGAAACCGCCCTAGAATCATCCCCAAATCGAAATCTTGAACCTAAATCAGCCTACACCAAAGATGAACCGAAGCTCTCTTCTTCTCATCTGGCCTTCCTTCACTCTTCTCATCTCCGGTAAACTTTCCTTACTTCAAAGCATGGCAGAGGAGTCACAGTCCAAGATATTCTCCCCTGTTGAAGACTTTGAAGACGACAGCTCCTAGTATGAAGTCACAAGAAGAGCAAAATTGTGCACGGAGTCGACTGATGTTGGAGAAACAATAGGAGATGTTCTAGAGGACCCCGCAGTTACTCAACCCCCGCCCACAAGTCCCGGTTACCGTATAAATGAAGATATGGCCCAGCATGAGGGCAGCACAGACGATGCGACGAAACTCTCCTAGATCTAAAGAAAGGAACAAAAAGGAACGATTTGGAAGGCATGAACAAATCAACGGCAAAGAAGTGAGTTTACTGTATAATTTAGTTGTTTATGATGTTAATTTTCATAGTCTGTTGTGTTTGAAAGTTATTTGTTGTTAAGGTACTTGTTTAATATCGAAAAATATGTGTTAATTGTGAAGATTAGTTGTTAATTGTAAAGGTTATTAATTAGTTATTAAGGTTAAGTGCTAGTTATAAAGGTTAGATGTTAGTTGTTAAGGATATTGATTAGTTGTTAAGCTTAGGTTATTTGTTAAGGTAATGGATTGGTTGTTAAGGTTACAATTTTGATGTTAGTTGTTAAGGTTATGGATTGGTTGGTAAGGTTACGGGTTGGTTTTTAAGGTTACAGTTTAATTGTCAAGATTACAGCTTAGTTGTTAAGATTACAGATTATTTACAAACTATGTCTTTTTATTTTGCTTTTCAGATAAAAGGTTGTATCATTGTTTCCCCATACATCAAGCTTCACTACATATTATGATTTCATGCATTCTTTGGTCTGACTTATGGATAAGAGGCATTGAGATGCCTATGAAGATTGTGTGTTCAGACACACATCCATTTTGGCCCCCCAAATCTTGATCTTCCCACTTTTAAATGTATTTTGAGACAGTGAGACTAGAAGAAGAAGAAATTTGTCTTTACAGATTCAGAAACTAGAGAAGGCTTTGAGTGCTCTTTCAACATAGAATGGGTTTTGAACCATCATTGCTCCCGAATGAGGGGGATTTTGTTGGCCCCAACCGAGATCGAAACAATCGTATTTGGAAAAGGTATTTTATCAAAAATAAGGATGACATCAAGCCTCCCCCAGAACCTATCAGATACTATGTTGAGGATCTACTCATGAAGCTCGTACTATCTACGAAGCGAGATGATGTAAAGACTTTGTCCTACTCTAGATCCTGAATCACCTGAGCATGATCTGGTGTCTCAGTAGTGTTCTTGGGATCCCAAGACACTTGTTCAAGTTTGTTGATAGTATTTAGCAAGTAAAGAACACTGCTTGGGGGACCTATATTTATAACGATATAAATTCAACAATTGAAGATGCATTGAGGGGTCCAGGATCAGGAAAGAAACTTTTATACCTGCAAGGGTGTACCTAGCTTGGGTCTGTAAGTATTCCTACTATTTATTATTAAGAGTAATGACTGGATGTTAAGCTTATTTCTTGGTTGTGAAGGTTATTAATTTGTTGTTAAATATAGTAATTAGTTGTTAAGATTGTTAAGGTTACAAATTAGTTGTTAAGTATACTGTTTAGTTATTAAATGTACAACTTGGTTGTTAAGATTTCAGATTGGTTGTTGAGATTGCAGATTGGTTGTTAAGTTTACAGATTGGTTATTAAGGTTACAGATTAGTTATTAAGGTTGAAGATTGATTGTTAAGATTTCAGAATAATTGTTAATTTTATTACTTAGTTGTTAAGGTTACTACTATTTTAAAGGATTTATAATCTTCTATTTCTCATGTGTAGTTGTGATACTATCAACTCACTGGTATCAAGAAGCCAGTAAGTGGGAGTATGTTAAGGCCTCCTCTAACAAATTAGGTGAGACTGGTAAAAGTTGGGGGTTTACTAAGAATGACAACTGTTGAAGCTAAAGCTCTGATACATGAACAAGTTTCAAGAGGGGAGAAGGTTTTTAAAGAACCAGGGTTAAATTTGCTGGAGAAGGAGAAGGAGAAAGAGAAAGAGAGGCAGAAAGAGAGAGAGAAAGAGAAGGAGAAGGAGAAGGAGAAGGAGAAGGAGAAGATTGAGACTGATAGGGCACGTAGCCCGAGACATGTTATCCCCAAAACAAATATTGTAGTTGTTACTAATTAGCTGTGCAGTATATCTCTTAGTTGTTAATGTTATCTCTTAGTTGTTAAAGTTTTTTTTATTTTTATTTTTTACTGATAATCTATCTGTCTATTGCTTAGGTTATTTCTCAGAACATTGATGAAGCCGTCGAGCAACATGATGAGGCAAATGATCAATTGTAATTGCCTCAATAACTGAGGTTTTGGAAGAGGATCGCGATGATCAATCAAAGATTACATCATGACATGGAGAAAAAAAATATAAAGAACAGAGATCGTCCGACCGAGAAAAGATAGCTACTCTATCTGCAGAAGTGACGCGGCTGAACCATCAGTTGAGGAATGCAACATGATGAAGTCAGACTTCATGTAAGAAATTGGCGCACAAGATAGAAATGTAGAAGGAAGAGGTGTTGAAGACTGAAAATGTGTCCAAACTAATGGAGGAACAAATTACCACAGGTTAACTAAGTTTATTATTAATGGTAGTTGATTTTTATTAAGTATAATAATTGGTTGTTAATTATATACAGATTGGATATTAAGATTACAGATTAATTGTTAAGTTTATATTTTTGTTGTGAAGTTTACAAATTAGTTGTTTAAGGTTAGAGTTTTATTGTTAAGAAAGTAGATTGGTTGTTAAGGTTGGAGATTAGTTGTGAAGCTTACAGTTTAGTTATTAATGTTATAGCTTTGTTGTTAAATATATAGATTGGTCGTTAAAGTTAAAGATTGGTTGTTATGCTTACTATTTTTTTTGTTAAGATTATAGTTTTGTTATTAAGTATATAGATTGGTTGTTAAGGTTAGAGATTGGTTGTTAAGCTTAAATTTTCTTATTAATTATAGTTGGGAAAATCTTAAGTATAATTAGGGGTTTCTGTACTGGTAATTATTTTTATGTCAGACATTCGACCCATGGCAGGCACTCTACTTGACATGGAGATTGAGAAGGAAGTCCCTCCACAAGAGGTTGATTTTGTTGATGATGATGGAGGAAATATGATCGAAGATGATGAAGTTCCTCTAAGTCTTAGGATGGAGAAAATAAAAACTAATAAATGAAAGAGGAATACAAGTGTAGCAGAATCCTTGAAGAGAAAAAGAAAAAGAAGACATGTTAAACCTTCAAAACATGTTATTACCCCTTACACTAAAGATAAGAAGAAGGCAATTAAGTAAAATGTGGGAGAAAAAGATAAGCAAGTTATAGGGAAAAAATATAAGCAAAATATGGGGGGAGAAAGATATAGTTGAAGTGGGATCTAATGAGGATATGCCGCCTGCCAATCTACATGGTCATCCTCTAGAAATTTGGGGGACCTTTATTTATTCTCTTATGTTGAAGAATGAAGAAAAATATTTAGTAGATTTAACATTGAGATTCCTTTTCCTCGAGGCTTCAAAATCAAATTTTATGATGAGTACCCCACATTTCTGCATAATCTTAAGATCTCAGAAGATGTTGCTGCCAAACTTACAGAAAAGGAGAACATAATTCTTAATTATTTCGTATTTGTAGGTGCAACAAGTAAGTACTTACCTCATATTTCAATTGCATACTTAGTTGTTAAGGTTATCTCCTAATTGTTAAGGTTATCTCCTAGTTGTGAAGGTTAGCAATTGGTTGTTAGGATTACAAATTGGTTATTAAGTTTACATCATAGTTATTAAGGTTACAAATTAGTTGTTAACCATACACATTGGTTATTAAGGTTTCAAAATAAATGTCAAGAATAATATTTTATTCTTAAGGTTAGTTATTCGTTGTTAAGGGTTATTAATTACTTTTGCAGATTATTTAAAGTGTACAGATCTAAATGGTCATCTATAGATAGATTTGAAGTACTTAACATCCTATGCGGTGGTCGACTTGATGAATCCAGAAGATTCATAATTATACCGTAAATTTATTCTTACTCATTATATTCAAAATAATTATATATTGTTTAACATCTTCTAGGTTACTGAATCGCTGATAGATACACTACGTGAATGGCTGGATATGCCTCAGAATGAAGTATTAGCCATAAAATATGGACTTATCTTTGTATTCTTTTCTGTAAGTGTTTATATCTGAAGGAGGTAGGTCTTTTTTAATGTATGGTAAATGTGTTTGACTAGTTTAATTTGTGATTACGGCACAAAATACATGCTAAAGAAGTTGTCTGTGAGGATACTTATAATCTTTTCCTCAAAAATTTCATTGAGGCTGGAGTTAATATTCTAATAGTTCTCATTGTCCAACGTGATCATTGGCATCTCCTTAAAGTTGATTTTCAAAATAATGTTGCGAAAACACTATAGCTCCTAAAAAGACCGATCTGAACATTTGGAACCTGTACTCAATATGATTAAATTCTTCAACTATATGAAAGCTGACTTTGACAATTAGAATATCTTCATTGTATTTAAAGATGAAAGAGTTCTATGTGAGGAACAAAAAGGATCGTAAGTTTTCTGAAACCATAACTTTTACAATTTTTATTCATTAATTGTTAAGTAATTTTAGATTTGTTGTTAACCTAACAACACAGTTGTTAAGGTTACAATTTAGGTTTTAACTTTAGAGTCTGGTTGTTAAGGTTGCAGAGAAGTTGTTAAGGTTGCGAGAAGTTGTTAAGGTTACAAGATAGTTGTTAAGGTTACAAATTAGTTGTTAACCTTGCAACTGGGTTGTTAAGGTTACAATTTAGGTTTTAACTTTAGAGTCCGGTTGTTAAGGTTACAAGATAGTTGTTAAGGTTACAATTTAGGTTTTAACTTTAGAGTCCGGTTGTTAAGGTTGCAGAGAAGTTGTTAAAGTTACAGTTCAGTTGTTAACCTTGCAATCTGGTTGTTAAGGTTACAGTATAGTTGTTAAGGTTACACCTTAGTTGATAATCTTACAGATTGGTTGTTAAGGTTACAATTTTAATGTTAAGGTTTTTATTTTGTTAGTGTGGGGAGTTGTTGTTAATGATTTTTATTGCTTTATATATAGGTATGACTGCGGGATTTACGTCTACATGTATATAAAAGCTATTCTTGAAGGAAAAGATGTTCCGCACCTCACACCAGAAGATCACTCTACATGGGTTATACGAGCGAAGCTAGCAGCTAATTTACTAATTGAAGGAAGAAAGAAAAAACTCCAGGATAAACTTGACGATGATAATTTGGAAAGATTTGTCAGATTGTGTTAAAAATAATTTTAAATGGTTCTCGAATTACTCTTAATTATTGCAAATATTATGGGATACTTATAACTATTATGCTTGTAAATATTATTTTTTATTTATGGCCTAACCAATGTTCTATTCCTTTATGACAACTAAACTTTTACATTAGCAAGTAATTTATAATTTTCACAACTAGCCCATAATGTTAATAGCCAATTCATAAGGTTAATATTCAATACATAAGGTTAACAACCAATTCAAAAGGTTAACATCCAATGCAAAATATTGACAACTAACTCTACAAAAGGATAACATCAACACATAAGGTTAGCTACTAATATAAAAGGTTGACAACTGACTCTAAACCTTCACAACTAGTTAGGCTCTAACCTTCCATGTGTCATCAAGAGCACTTAACAGGCCTGCTATTCGGTGACCCGTTGTTCCTTCATCTAGTATATGGTCTTCCACGTCTTTTTCTAGTAAGGGGAGGCTTTAACAGACGGTCTTCTGGTGGTGAAACACGCTTCTCATAATCTAGAATTGGAAATAAGATTGGTTCATAACTTTTTCTGAATGCTTCAACAGCTATAAATCAAACACAATAATTATAAATATCTCGTTCCATCCAAGTAATTGCAGCACAAGCATTGTTGTGAGGAATGCGCATGATATCCCAAGACCTACATGAACATGTCCATTTCTTCAAATCTACATTGCACGTTTTATTTGATTCAACCTCCACAATATCTTATGTTGAATGTTTAACATGTAAGTTAGCTTCCTTGATGAATATTATCTCTCAATACTATCTCAGCTTCTAAAACATAAGCTTCCAGTCTATTTTGCTGCAAAAACCCTTCTATAATGTATGCGCTCCATGATTTGCTTGCGTATCATCTCCAACAAAGGTAAGATTCGTAACATTCGTGTCTTTCTTATCTAACTGTTGAAGGACTCAGCAACATTTGAAGTAACATGGCCATACATGTAAATCACATGAAAAAACTCATAACTTTGACGACTAATATGTAACATAAATAACAAATGTGTAACTTAGCAAATTAACTATAACCTTAATAACTAACATGTATCTTTAACAACTAAACTATAACCATAATAACTAATGTGTATCCTTAATAACTAAATAGTAATCTTAACAACAAACATGTATCCTTAAAAATTAAACTGTAACATTAACAACCAAGATGTATACTTAACAACTAATGTGTATCCTTATTAACTAAACTGTAACCTTAACAACTAACATATAAACTTAACAACTACTGTGTAAACTTAACAACTAATGTGTATCCTTATTAACTAAACTGTAACCTTAACAAGTACGCTATAAACTTAACAAGTACGCTATAAACTTAACAATCAATCTGTTTGGTTAATAACTATGCTATAAACTTAACAAGTACACTATAAACTTAACAACTAACTAAAAAATTAGCAATAAACTAAATTAAACAATATCATACCTTATACCGGGAAAATAAGCATTTGCCCATCTCTCTGGAGAGTAATTCATTGCAGTAACATAAGCCCTTTGATCTATCAAAGCCAATTCTTTCATGTAATCTTTCAATTCTGCAATTATGAATTTATAAGCCGTGGATTGTAACAAGTCACCCAATATTTGAGCGTTATTTACTTTATATCCCAACTCCTTCATCTTTTTTTTTAAATTTTTGACTAGATGGAGAACACACCTAGAATGTGCATTTGGAAAGAATTCATCGATCGCCACTTTGATACCCTTATCGGCATTAGAAATTATGACCAGTTGATGTGGGGGATTGTAAGGATTTTCCCTATCATATAGTATGGACCACACTCCTTGTAAGAACTACTTTTAATTTTCCTCATTCTCTTCGTCGCATATACAATAAGCAAGAGAAAATATTTCTTGGTTGCCATCATATCCTGTGGTACTAAGTAATATACTTTTGTAGCGGCCTTTAAGAAATGTTCAATCCAAAAATAATAGAGGCCTACATCCATTAATGAACCCTCGAATACAAGCATTATAACTTATGAACAAATACCTAAACCTGCCGTCATCATTATCAATGGCAATACAGCTTCCTGAATTAGTGGCTTTAACCATGATCTCATACCTGTATAAATATAACAAGTAATCATTAATATTAACCTCTAAATTGTAACATTAACAATTAAGATGTATACTTAACAACTAAATAATAAACTTAACAACTATGCTGTATACTTAACAACTAAATTGAAAACTTAACAATTAATCTGAAACATTAACAACGAACATGTACACTTGACAGCTAAGCTATAAACTTACCGGTTATCATGTAACCTTAATAAAAAAGCTGTATACTTAACAATTAAGCAGTAAACTTAATAACTAATACAAACATAACCACTAATATAAACTTAAAGCAACAAAACTGTTTTACCATCTTAATGAATCATAAGCCTCATCATCATTACTGAACAGGTCCAGTTGTGCTCTCTCTCTCTCTCTCTCTCTCTCTCTCTCTACTATACCATGCTTTGCTGTAATTAATCATGATGTCGAATTATGACAGTAAGTCATTCTTGATATCAATTGGCCGAAGATATGGCCTAACCTTCAAAACAGATTGTATTTGAGTTACAATGAATTTTCATGATGCTTTGATTTAACAGCATTAGCTCCATGTTAACCGCAATTGTGCGTAGCATGAAATTTCTTTATAGCCATAATCGAGAAATTTCAGAGTGGGGAAGTAAACAATATCCAAGGGCATTTCTGCATGTCCTTGTATCAGCAATACGTTTTTGTTCCTTATGGTAAAAATCATACGTGAACCTTTTTTTAATTGAATAGTATTGAAGTGCTAATCTAACTTCAGCAACACTATCAAATTTATGTCCCTCTTCACGTATGGTTGTGTGCCACTTAGATGGGATATTAGTCTAGTTATTAATCATGTCATCGATCATCATGATAGTGTTGCCAGTAGGAGTACCGTTAGGAATACGCTCATCATTATGTGATTGGGTGAGCGTAGCAGCTGTGTATTAGGAATTTGCCGTATAGATTATTCTGTAAAAGTGAGAAGACATTTAAATACTTAACAATTGACTATAAACGTTAAGAACTAACAACGAAGGTTAACAACAAACTCATAAGTTAACAACTAACTCATATGGTTAACAACCAACTCAAAACCTTAACATATAATCATTAAGGTCAACAACTAACTCATAAGGTTAACAATCAATTCACAAAACCATAACAACTAATTATTAAGGTTAGCAACCAATGCACAAGGTTAACAATCAACTCATAACCTTAACAACTAATAGTTAAAGGTAAGGACCAACTTTTATGGTTAACAACCAATTTATAAGGTTAACAACCAACTCAAAACCTTAACAAATAACTTATAAGATTAACAACCAACGGATAACCTTCAACATGTAGTCACTATAATTTTAGGAAAAAAATGATAAAAATGTGTTTGCTTACACATTTTCTGGAGAAGTTTTGGTGTTCTGAAAAGTTGAAGCATTTGCAGCTATGGTAGCATATATGTTAATGTCTGTAAATTCATTACGAAGATAATATTCAAACAACAAGCTCAAGTCCTCGTCATTTTCAATTGCAAAACTAAATTTTTTTTCCTTTCGGATATGAATTTTAGTGAAAGATATTGCAATGGAAACTTAAGCCTTTGGGACACTCGATACTTTAAGCTAATGGTTTGTTAGAGTCATTAATAGCTAGGAAAACACCCTCACCCTCTTTGGTGCTTGTTGTGTTCGTAACCATGCAAATGAGGGATCTTTCCGTCATTATGAGAGAGAGAGAGAGAGAGAGAGAGAGAGAGAGAGAGAGAGAGGTAGAAGATGGCTGTAGAACTAAATTGGAGGGAAGTAGCGGTTTTTATCCCTCCAAAACCCCTTTCTAATCGGCATTTAATGTACCATAGTGATGGAAAATCAAGCCACATCATCTCTATTGTTTTCCAATTTTTTCCGCAATCGGGTGTATATGTGAAGGGTATTTTTGTCTAACCATGTTTATAAAGTACAAAAGTGGGATTAATTTGACCTAGAGGGGGCTAAATAGAAAACCCAATTGCTCTAGGGGTTTTTTAGGGTGTTGAAAAAGTCTTGGGGGTGGGGCGAATTACATTCCCCATTTTGGGGGCTTGAAGCAATTTTCCTTAAAATTTTAATTTGGTTTTGCGATTTTGTATAATCCAATATGATTTTGGATTGAAATTAATTCAGATTTAGATCTTTCTTTTTTAGGGAGAGAAATGTTGTCAAATTAAATAACCAGTTAAGACAAGAAATGAATAGACGAATTGTCATGTACCTACAAAAGATGCACTAGTGTATTTGTTTAAGGAAAGATGTAGAAAGGAAGACCTAGTTTTTATTTAGATGAATTGGATTTTTCGTCGGAAAATTCATGTGCCTAAATTTATTTGGTTTTGGGTCCTAATAATATCTTAATGTTTTAATTTGATTCATTTTGCTTTTTCATTGGGGCTTTTAGATTTTGGCCCAGATTATTTTAGTATGTTCTCCTTCAAAGTGGATTGATGATAATGAGTTGTTGGCTCGAGACTTGCAAATTATAGATAACTCGGAGAGTTAGTTTTATCACTTGTTCTTATCGGTACCTTATTAACAAAATGACTTGTCAATTCATATCTATTATTTCCATTTAGTCCCGACTGAAATTGTGTTTTTTAGACTATCCAATTCAATTTTGCATCCAAATTAATTGAGACTTAAGATTTTTTTTTTCAGAGGGAGAGAAGCGATCAATCATGTTTCTGCTTCAGAATAACATGCAAGAAATGAAATGAAGAAACATTCTATCTTTATGTTAACTCTCTTTACTCGCATAAGGGTTTAATCCTAATGAAACCAAGTGTTTGAATTGCATGCATTTGCATTTATAATCTAATAATCTCCACAATTGCAACGAACCAACAATCCCTAAATCTTATTAGAGCCGAAGGAAAAATGCTATGTAATTACTAGAGTTGTACTACTCTTGTTTTACTAGACACAAAAAATGGAGTTCATAACAACTCATAATTTTTCTTTGCAATTTATAAGAAAATATCCTACTTTTTGTACATAATAGTACAAGAGTAATATAACTCTTATGTACAGTTATCAGTACTCATAAACCATCAAACTCTATTGCCTGATTATATTATTATTACTACTTAGATAAGGTTAAAAGTATGTTTAGTTTGATTGAGGAATTTGTCAATTTATCCAAGAGCTTTCTTTGTACATCAAATAGCACAGATATCTAATACCAAACTCTTTAGTTAAAAGGGATGCACCAATTGAATTTGGCTTTTTGCACTTTCTTTCCAACAACGAAGACAACACCAATGGATTAAAAGCCGCAGCAGGCCTTTCCCGGAACACGAGAGGGCACGCAAAATTGGAAAGTGTGGGGTTAAAAAGCAAAAAGTGCCAGTTATTATCTACTATTGCTGCAGTAGAAAAAGCAAGAGGAACAGTGCAAACGTGGTAGTTGTTCAATTGTGGAGGGGGAACTAGGTTGAAACGATCAGCTGCGGAACTCAAAGTCTGATCAGCCCCTAAACTATACCCTACTTTTCTGGAAAGCTCCTAAACTATCACTTCAATCTATTAAGCACTTGAACTTTTAAATTTTATTCTATTTAGCCCTTTAGACCCAATTACCTCACAAAAACTGTAGCAACATGACAGGCTTATGCATGATCATTGATTCTTTTGCATTGAAGTAAAAAAATGTGCTTGTGGATTTAAGTTTTGAATCTTTGAGATAGATTTCAATTATGTAGTTGTGTTAACTTGGGTGCAATAAAAAAAGAAGAAGAGAAATTATAGGGATTCTCATGTATTTTTTTTTCAATTGTATTCATTTAGGAAGCAGTAGCAATAGATTTTAATGCCAAATGCTTGTCAAGTAGGGTTCATTTTTTAAATATTCGAAGTTTGCCATTGCCACTATAGTGTTTTGGATGGTCTTTGAAACAAAGGGCCAAATAGAATAAAAGTTTAAAGTTCAGGGGCTTAATAGATTAGAGTGATAGTTTATGGGCTTGTAGAAAAGTAGGGTATAATTTAGTGGCTCATTAGACTTTGAGCTCATCAGCTGCGTGGTATCAAACAGCTAGCGCTTGTTGTTGATGATGACGTGTCGAGTTCATGCTGTGGAGTCTGCCGACAGATTGGGCGGCTAATAGGAGGACGCCACGTCGTTGGATTTGATTTTCTTGGTTGAACGAAGACGCTGCTCTGTTTTTCTCGTGGCTCACGTAGTAAACAGTATGAGCATTGAAGCTGTGGGACCCATATTTAGATACTACACAATTTCAAAGTTAGAAATCTGAATTCGAACTGACTGAATTTGTCCCATTTCAAATGAGCAAAAATACAGACAAGCATGGTAATCTAGAACAAGGAAATGCATGACTGCAACTGTTTCTGTTAGAAAATGACATTCAGGCCCTTCAACCATAGTTGTTGCCATTTACATATTTTAGATCACTTGTATTATTTGTTTCATGGTAACTGTGAAATATAGCTACAACTCTTTGTCGTAAAATAAATACTTTTAGTTTCAGTGAACAACTTGTAAAGATTTGAACAGAAGCTGTAGCTGCAACATCTTTTAATTAAGCAGTAAAAGGGTTTTATTTCCAATTGCAATCAATCCTCAATATAAGCCCAACAGAAGTCCAAAAAAATATTCATATCCAAAACAATCATATAAAATACAATGCAGTTGTGGACTAATTGAAGTTTCTAAAATTAACCAAACAAATACAATCGTCTGTATATGATGGCAACTACACAAACTATAAGTGCATATAATTGACACTTGCATTGCAATTAGAACAACAGAACTAGACTATATAATGAATGTACCAACGTTTTCTATCCACACAGGCTCTCTAATAGTTACTAATCGATTTAACACTAGTATAAATGTGCACAACTCCAATAATCGTTGGGGCAAATTTTATTTGTCCCAATGGTATTACCCGTTGGGGCTTTTACCCTTTCACCAAAAAATATTAGTGGGAATTTTCCCCCTAATTTTTTTTACCAAAGATAAAATAACAAAAGAAAAGCCTCCAGTTAATCCCCTTAAACACTCTCATCTCTCTCTTCCCTTTCTCTGATCTCCCTAAAACCCCCCAGCAGTGCCCTCCATTAGGACTCGCCACCACCAACCCCACCCGTGTCAGTGCCCTCGTCGACCTTCTCATCCCTTAAGAAACTCTACCCCACCATCATCCATCAAAATCCTAGCTCCACTAACTCCAGCTAGATCAAATTTGCTGAAACTCTTGAAACTTGATAGGGGCATAAAATATGCACAAAAGTTATAAAAGAACAACTATCAAGTTATAGTATAGAAATTAGATGTCGAACCCACAAGGAAGGTGTGTGTTTAGAAAGTCTAAACTTGGTCCCAGAAGAGTGTGGACAAAATGAGTGAAATAGAAAGTGTAAAGATGTAGAGAGAGATTTATCACAAAATAATAAAAATCTAAAACAAGAAAGGAGAAAGAGAAAAAGAGGAAATAGAGAAACAAAGAGGAGACTAAAAAGAAAATAAAAAAGTATGAAAATAAGGAAAGAAAAGGAATTAGGAAGGAGAGAAAATCCACAAAATAAAATTAAGAAGAAGAGAATCAAGAGAGAAAAATCAAATCAAGAAAAAGTGAGAAAAACAAGTAGAGGAACTAGGAATCTAGAATTGAATCCACTAGTTAATTTTGATTAGGATTTATGAACTACTCTTTTTATCATATTTTACTTTAGATTTACTAAGCATAGATTATCAAACACTTAAAGAAAGCATAATCTATCAAATTATCATCCAAACAAAATCACCATTCATAAAAAGAGCAAGCAACTAGATAGAAAGTTTAGAATTCATAAGCATAACCCATCAAACAACTCAAGATAAATATTGATTATCAAATTCTTCTTCTACCAATTAGTTCTCTAGTTGATTGCCCTAAACATGATCTTTTAAGCATAAAGAGAGCAATCCATAAATCATGAAAAAAATTAAACTAGTTTTATACAATTCTATATTTCCTAAAGAGAATAGTTACACATATTATGTAAAAAGAAAATGAACTCTAGATTATGATGCATGAAAGTAAAGAGAAGGAAAGAAAAACTAACTACAAGCAATAAAAGAAAAAATAGAAAATCAAAACAACAAAGAGCAAGGAAATAAATCTATTCTATAAGCATGAAGAAAAATTACACTACAAGCATGAAATAAATCTTATCTATCAAACATGAAATAAAAATAAGAAAATAAAATCCTAAAATATACAATTCTAAAATAAAAAATAAAAGGAAAAATAAAACTTACATTACAAGATGTTGGATCCTTAAAGGCAAATATTCATCTTCATCATCAAAAAGAAGAAGAGAAAATTTAAAAGGGGATTTTTTATTTATTGCAAATAAAAAGAAAATGAACTCTAGATTATGATGCATGAAAGTAAAGAGAAGGAAAGAAAAACTAACTACAAGCAACAAAAGAAAAAATAGAAAATCAAAACAACAAAGAGCAAGGAAATAAATCTATTCTATAAGCATGAAGAAAAATTACACTACAAGCATGAAATAAATCTTATCTATCAAACATGAAATAAAAATAAGAAAATAAAATCCTAAAATATACAATTCTAAAATAAAAAATAAAAGGAAAAATAAAACTTACATTACAAGATGTTGGATCCTTAAAGGCAAATATTCATCTTCATCATCAAAAAGAAGAAAAGAAAATTTAAAAGGGGATTTGTTTTATTTATTGCAAATAAAAATTTTACAATTTTAGAAGGTCTTCTCAATTAAGAGTAACCATCTTCTCCAAATAGAATTTTTACAAACTTTTTCACACTGCAACCCGTCACTCTCTACCCCTATTTATAGCATACAACAATCAACAAAAGTTATTGAATTTGTCTTGAGCTCTAAGAAATAAATCTCAACTATTAACTAAATTTATTACGAACCAATCGGTTAGCCAATCAGTTGGCCAATCGATTGGCCAATCGGTTGGTTAACCGATTGGTTCCTAACAGAATTAATTCTTTTGTTGACTTGTTGACTCGATTGTTTCTTGATCTCTTGAGCTTTTGTGGGCCTCCTATTGGCTTATTCTTGGGATTCAATAAATGGTAGAAAATTGAGGAAATGTGATTTTTTGGGCTCTTATTCATTAATTCTCCATTACCTGCAAATTAAGATAAAAACTCATTATTGGTTGATATATTTATTCAAATAAAATAGATAATGAGCGATAAAAGTGTAATAAAATATGATAATTAAATACCCCACACATAAACTTTTGCTAGTTCTCTAGAAAATAAAGAAAATGAAAAGAAAAGAAAAAGAAAAAAATCCTAACTCACTTTCGCAGGAAATCACAGTTATATTTAGCACATATAACAAGCCTTTGAACCCCTAGGTTTCCCTAGAGAACGAGTTGTAGTTTCATGAGAGTTTGCAGTGAATATATACCCATAAAATTTAGACATCTTGCCAATTTGAAGAAGTCAATATATAATCAATTCACTCGATATCTTTAAACAATCTAATTAGAGTAAGTTTATGCTTAAGAAAATATTTTTATGCATAACTCCAAAGTAAATTTCTTAGAAATTTTTTCATTATAGTTATACGATATCAAGTCTAACTTAGACATTTAATTAAAATTTTTAAAAAGAACATGCTAAATCTTTGTTTCAAACAATTTTCAAGCCTCTTGATCAATTTATTTTTCAAGAACATGTGTGTGTGTGTGTGTATGTGTGTGCGTGTGTGTGTATCTTCATTCCTTGGTGATTTTGTTCTACTCTATCGGACTTTCTAAGTGACCATGTAATAAGTTTTGGGCCAATGAATCCCAACCCAATTGGGCTTAGATCATTAAGTATAAAAATACTCCCCGGGCTTAATCACTTGGTCAACTTTGGCTTAGTAAGATAGAATTACCTTGGAGTTCAAGAGAGTTTTTATTGGTGCCCCTGATTCACTCTTCTTTTACAATTTTTTTTAATTTTTTCAATGTGTGTGTGTGTGTGTATGTATATATATATATATATATATATATATATATATATATATATATATATATATATATATATATAAGCAATATGGAGAAACTTGGTACCAAACATAAGTTTTTGTGCTTGGTAGTGAGGTGACTCATTTCCATCCACTCATTCAAATGGGGACCACATTCACATCGGTTGGAGAGTGGATAAGAATGAAACACTCACTACCAAGCATAAAATTTATGCTTGGTACCAAGTTGCTATATATATATATATATATATATATATATATATATATATATATATATATATATATATATATATATATATAGAGCTCTATGAACTTAAGTTCATAATGAATAGTGGTGCACCAACTTTTTATCCACTCATCTTGCCTTGAGATTTGTGATGCACAAATCTCAAAGTGGCCTTTATATCTTTCACGGATCCCAAAGCAAGATGAGTGGTTAGAAAAGTTGGTGCACCACTATTCATTATGAACTTAAGTTCATAGGAGCCTTATATATATATATATATATATATATATATATATATATATATATATATATATATATATATATATATATATATATATATATATATATATATATATATATATATATATATATATATATATATATATATATATATAAAGAAGGGATAAAATAAAGGAAAAGATGACTACCCCACACATAGACTTTGCATTGTCCTCAAGGCAAACACTAGCAATAAAACTCAAACACCTAATCATCATAGTATATGATATGAGTACATGCCAAAATAAAAGTCAAGTAGGGGTGAAATATAATATAAACATCCCTCACTACTCATCATCACCAGATTAATCCTGCTATCCCTAATGGTCACCCTCATCGTCTTGATCATCGATCCCTTTGACATCCACATCCTCATCATCCATCTCTATATCGGTACTGCCGATATCCTCCTGATCCTCGGGTAGTGGAACAAACTGACAATGTGGTGGTGGTGATGGTGGTGGATCCTGCTGTGATGGAGGCAGACGTGGAGGCTGATACGGTGGTGGGGCCTCAGAGTCAGGCTCAACTCGTGAAGTGCTGAGAATATATAATGCTGATACTAATGGAACTAGTCTAGCTGAGTTGTGAGACATGCTTGATCAACTGAATACTGGCTCTGAAACTAATGGAACTCTATCTGAAATTGGCGAAACCCCTCTCAAGAGCATAGAGAGGATTGCCAAGTATTTGGGGTGTCCACTCAGTCGGTGCATCACTGGGTAGTGATGGCAGCGTCTGCTGAGATGGTGCTGACCTATGTGAAGAAGTAGACGTGGAAGCAGTGGGCCCCTTAATTAGGGCGGAAACATTCTTCTTCACTGTCTCAGCTATCAATAGTGTCCACCCTACCTCTAGCCTATCTATAGCATATGTCGATACATCGATAGCCTCACAAATCCAAGTGATAAGAAAATGGTGGATTAACTGGACCTTCTGCATATATTGCTGACTAAGATACTCCTTGGCGCTGGCCACCGTACCCTCAATCATCCTAAAGATAAGATCTGCTACTTCAAAACGCTAACTAGTAGCTATCCAATATAATAGGAGAAGGTCACGGGTGGTGATAACTTAATATGAAGCACTCAGGTGTAGGTCAAATTTAAGAAAGAGGTTGAGAAGGATGAACTATTTCTTAGGCATGCCTGCATGCAAGGTCCTACCCCACCAGGTACTATCCCATATAAATACTCCGCCATCTGATTGTAGTCATTAGCGGCTACTCAACTCAACAAAAACCCAGAAGAAATTGGGCCACTCTCTCGGGGGCTTGGGGTGTCCTAAGATCTTCTGGATGAGCTTGAGTGTGACTGCTATAGTTATCCCCCGAACAGTGATAGAAGATGTGTCCACGGTTGATCTAGTTCGACTAGCATAGAATCCTCTAACTATTGTAGAGTTGGCCATTTTGGATTTTCTAGTCATCATTGAACTAATCCTGGCTTTTATAAAGATCTCAATCATAGGTGGGAATTCAAACAGCTTGGCAATATTGAATCCTCTCTCAAAGTAAATAGCAAATTATCAAAAGTGAGAGAGGATTGTGCAGTTCTTTATTGTTTTCGTAAAGCCATTGTCTAAATTACAAGAAAGTGAGTTAATTATGGTAATAAGGGTTTAAATTTGTAAGAATTTTATAGTTTTAGGGGTTAAATTGCAAAATTGCACAAAATTGCAGTTTCTGTCCTGAACCCTGCTAATCGATTGACCAATTGATTAGCCAATCGATTGGTCAATCAATTAGTTCGTCATTATTTTGAACTAACCGATTAATCTACACAAAATTTCTTACAAAATTTATTATAAATGTTCACAGATTATTATCAACACTCGAATCAACACTCGAATCAACACTCGAATCAACACTCGAATCAACACTCGAATCAACACTCGAATCAACACTCGAATCAACACTCGAATCAACACTCGAATCAACACTCGAATCAACACTCGAATCAACACTCGAATCAACACTCGAATCAACACTCGAATCAACACTCGAATCAACACTCGAATCAACACTCGAATCAACACTCGAATCAACACTCGAATCAACACTCGAATCAACACTCGAATCAACACTCGAATCAACACTCGAATCAACACTCGAATCAACACTCGAATCAACACTCGAATCAACACTCGAATCAACACTCGAATCAACACTCGAATCAACACTCGAATCAACACTCGAATCAACACTCGAATCAACACTCGAATCAACACTCGAATCAACACTCGAATCAACACTCGAATCAACACTCGAATCAACACTCGAATCAACACTCGAATCAACACTCGAATCAACACTCGAATCAACACTCGAATCAACACTCGAATCAACACTCGAATCAACACTCGAATCAACACTCGAATCAACACTCGAATCAACACTCGAATCAACACTCGAATCAACACTCGAATCAACACTCGAATCAACACTCGAATCAACACTCGAATCAACACTCGAATCAACACTCGAATCAACACTCGAATCAACACTCGAATCAACACTCGAATCAACACTCGAATCAACACTCGAATCAACACTCGAATCAACACTCGAATCAACACTCGAATCAACACTCGAATCAACACTCGAATCAACACTCGAATCAACACTCGAATCAACACTCGAATCAACACTCGAATCAACACTCGAATCAACACTCGAATCAACACTCGAATCAACACTCGAATCAACACTCGAATCAACACTCGAATCAACACTCGAATCAACACTCGAATCAACACTCGAATCAACACTCGAATCAACACTCGAATCAACACTCGAATCAACACTCGAATCAACACTCGAATCAACACTCGAATCAACACTCGAATCAACACTCGAATCAACACTCGAATCAACACTCGAATCAACACTCGAATCAACACTCGAATCAACACTCGAATCAACACTCGAATCAACACTCGAATCAACACTCGAATCAACACTCGAATCAACACTCGAATCAACACTCGAATCAACACTCGAATCAACACTCGAATCAACACTCGAATCAACACTCGAATCAACACTCGAATCAACACTCGAATCAACACTCGAATCAACACTCGAATCAACACTCGAATCAACACTCGAATCAACACTCGAATCAACACTCGAATCAACACTCGAATCAACACTCGAATCAACACTCGAATCAACACTCGAATCAACACTCGAATCAACACTCGAATCAACACTCGAATCAACACTCGAATCAACACTCGAATCAACACTCGAATCAACACTCGAATCAACACTCGAATCAACACTCGAATCAACACTCGAATCAACACTCGAATCAACACTCGAATCAACACTCGAATCAACACTCGAATCAACACTCGAATCAACACTCGAATCAACACTCGAATCAACACTCGAATCAACACTCGAATCAACACTCGAATCAACACTCGAATCAACACTCGAATCAACACTCGAATCAACACTCGAATCAACACTCGAATCAACACTCGAATCAACACTCGAATCAACACTCGAATCAACACTCGAATCAACACTCGAATCAACACTCGAATCAACACTCGAATCAACACTCGAATCAACACTCGAATCAACACTCGAATCAACACTCGAATCAACACTCGAATCAACACTCGAATCAACACTCGAATCAACACTCGAATCAACACTCGAATCAACACTCGAATCAACACTCGAATCAACACTCGAATCAACACTCGAATCAACACTCGAATCAACACTCGAATCAACACTCGAATCAACACTCGAATCAACACTCGAATCAACACTCGAATCAACACTCGAATCAACACTCGAATCAACACTCGAATCAACACTCGAATCAACACTCGAATCAACACTCGAATCAACACTCGAATCAACACTCGAATCAACACTCGAATCAACACTCGAATCAACACTCGAATCAACACTCGAATCAACACTCGAATCAACACTCGAATCAACACTCGAATCAACACTCGAATCAACACTCGAATCAACACTCGAATCAACACTCGAATCAACACTCGAATCAACACTCGAATCAACACTCGAATCAACACTCGAATCAACACTCGAATCAACACTCGAATCAACACTCGAATCAACACTCGAATCAACACTCGAATCAACACTCGAATCAACACTCGAATCAACACTCGAATCAACACTCGAATCAACACTCGAATCAACACTCGAATCAACACTCGAATCAACACTCGAATCAACACTCGAATCAACACTCGAATCAACACTCGAATCAACACTCGAATCAACACTCGAATCAACACTCGAATCAACACTCGAATCAACACTCGAATCAACACTCGAATCAACACTCGAATCAACACTCGAATCAACACTCGAATCAACACTCGAATCAACACTCGAATCAACACTCGAATCAACACTCGAATCAACACTCGAATCAACACTCGAATCAACACTCGAATCAACACTCGAATCAACACTCGAATCAACACTCGAATCAACACTCGAATCAACACTCGAATCAACACTCGAATCAACACTCGAATCAACACTCGAATCAACACTCGAATCAACACTCGAATCAACACTCGAATCAACACTCGAATCAACACTCGAATCAACACTCGAATCAACACTCGAATCAACACTCGAATCAACACTCGAATCAACACTCGAATCAACACTCGAATCAACACTCGAATCAACACTCGAATCAACACTCGAATCAACACTCGAATCAACACTCGAATCAACACTCGAATCAACACTCGAATCAACACTCGAATCAACACTCGAATCAACACTCGAATCAACACTCGAATCAACACTCGAATCAACACTCGAATCAACACTCGAATCAACACTCGAATCAACACTCGAATCAACACTCGAATCAACACTCGAATCAACACTCGAATTGCATACACACCGAATTATTTCTTGTTTGTCGAATTATGTCATTATACCCTAATTATATATCCGTTTATTGATGATCTGATTTTTGACAAGATCATTTGTGAAATCATTTGTAATTTTGATGCTTTTAAACTTTGAAATCATTAGTGCCGCAATTTTGAATTCTTCACATTAGATTAGAAATTTTAATTATATTTTTTTATATTTAAATTGCTATTAAATATCACAATGAACTATTAGTTAATGAAAGAGTATGTAAATCAATTTCTTTCACAAGATGATGTAGGACAAAAAAACTATGTAGAATCGAAAAGTCAAAGTTTCCGAATGGGCTGAAATTTGCACAGCTCAAGTGAAATGGGCCAACGAGCAAAACTCATCGCTTTGCCATGATGTCCGCTATATTTTGGGCATCTGAGATCGTTTAGACCCTCAAAATTGCAGTTTACTTCTTTAGGGTTTTAGGATTTTCCTTTAAATACTTTGTAATTTGGTATTAGCCGTCATCTTTTTTTTAGAATTAATAAAATTTTCTTAAAGAAAGTTTTCAGTGTCAATATAAGATGTTCGCATTACCACCTATTTTTAATAGTGTTACCACATTTTCTTGTATCATTACAAATTTAGTTTTGTTAGTGTAAATAGAAGATGCAATTTGTTCATATATCTTTTCTTTTGATTATTGTTTGTTTGTTATCTTTTGTGAGAATTGTCTTATGATCATGGAGTGCTCTTTGGTTTTCGATCTAATCCTATATACAAAGTTTTTTTATTTATGTATTCTTCATCTTATAGGATTTTAAAGTAACAATGTTGCAAGTAAAAGAATAATTAGTGGGACATAGGGAGTTATAACAATGGATGCTCTGGCTCTTAACAAGCTCTGGCTCGATATGTGATAGCTTGAAATGTGATTGCTTGACATGCAGGGGCTCTTAACAAGCTGAAGAGCCAGATATTACTCTAAAGAGTACAGCCAAGGAGATGATTATTGCACTTCAAGGGGATTATAACAATGGAGAAAAATGGTTTTTGTTCATGATATATGTTTAGGCTATATATCATGCTCATCCTCTCATTAATGTAAAGTATTCATGAGTTGGATTTGTGTTGGCATTTTGGGAACAACGGGAATCAATTGTTGTTATCTTTAGTTTTACTAGTGGTGATACATATACATATTGCTTATAGTTGGTGAGTTGTCAAAATTTTATTAGCTATTCCACATACTAAAGATTACTAGCAATCTTCATCACTGATTATAGGTAATTACTTGAATGCCATAGAGATATCTAGTTTAATTAAATGCAATGAACATATAAAAATTACTTGATCAATAATCATATTCGAAATTTGATATTATCTCTTTCCTTAAGTCACTGCAAACTAACCACTAAAATAAGATCAATCAATACATGAATTAGCATAGTCATGATAATCACTCGAATGCTATAGATTTGGAATGCTATAGGGTTGCTAATTTGATTCTGTAAATCATGCATAAACAATAACCCTTGTTTAGATATTATGTCTCTCTCATTATTTCTTGTATGTAGAGATCGTCGTCTAGTCCATTGTGTGCGTGTTAGATATCATATGCATTTATAGTGGCGTGGTAGAAGGGATACTTGTAGCTCGAACAATTTAAATATTTCTTTGTCGTTAGATATCATATGCATCTAGTTTTTTTTATGTGATTATTGAAATGTTTGAGTTATTTTCAGGAGGTTTTAGTATCATGGCGCCTGGTAAAGATTGGATGAACCTAGTAGATGATGATAGGCTTAATCCAGAATATGAAGAAGGGGTTGATAGATTTCTAGACTATGCGTACGAGAAGTTAAGGGAAAATTTCAATCCTAAACAGAAGAATGGCGACTTTCAAATTCGATGCCCATGTGTTAAATACAACAATGTGAAATCTGGTGACCGTCATTTGGTAAAGACTCACCTAATTATTCATGGAATTATTAAAAACTATACATTTTGGTGTCATGATGGGGAAATGCAAGAAATGATTGGAGATCTATTTCATGTTGCAACCGATGCAACCGATGTTAATGACAGGTCGTCAAGTCAAGATATTTTTGAGCAGGAGCTAGATGGACATGCAAACCAATTCTACAATCTATTAGGTGACTCTGAGAAACTTTTGTATGAAGGCTCCAAATGTTGGCAGTTGGCTGCCTTAGTGAAATTGCTTCACATAAAAAGCATAAATAGAAGGAGTAATAAATCATTTACGATGTTGCTCCAGTTTCTAAATGAAGAGCTATTACCTACGGAATCAACTCTTCCTAATTCCTATGATGAGGCCAAAAAGTTGATTCAAGACCTTGGCCTCTCATATGAAAATATTGATGTATATCTGTTCGCTTGCATATTATTCGGGAAGAGTGACGAGTGTCTTGATACATGTCAAAAATGTCGTACTTCTAAGTGGAAGCTTGATAAGCGTGGTAAAGAGATAAAGCGCAAAGCAAATTGTAAAAAAATACCATCAAAGACTCTGCGATACTTTCCTCTTAAGCCGTGATTGCAAAGGCTTTTTATGTGTTCCAAGATAGCTTCTGATATGAGATGGCACCATGAAAGACAAGTTGAGGATGGAGTGATGAGACATCCAGCTGACTCCGAGGCTTGGAAAAAGTTTGACAATCTACATGAAAGCTTTGCCTTAGAGCCCCCGAATATTAGGCTTGGGCTTGCAAGTGATGGTTTCCAGCCTTTCACAAATTCAAAAGTTTCATATAGCATATGGCCGATTTTACTTACTCCATATAATGTTCCACCATGGATGTGCATGAAGCAATCTAATTTTATTTTATCTATGCTCATTCCTGGTCCAAATGGTCCAGGAGATGCGATTGACACCTATTTATAACCGCTGATTGAAGAACTAAATGAGTTGTGGGCATCAGGCGTTCGAACATATGATGCATCTCTGAGACAGAATTTTACTTTACGTGCAGCACTCATATGAACTATTAATGATTTTCCTACATATGCTAATTTATTTGGATGGGGCACTAAGGGAAAACTAGCATGTCCTTGTTGTAATAAGCACACATACTCTATCAGATTATCTAATGGAGGCAAGCAGAGCTACATGGGTCATTGTCGCTATCTAGATGAATCTCACATATGGAGAAATGATAAGAAATCATTTGATGGTACTAGGGAGCGAAGGCCATCTCCGCCGAAGCTATCTGCGGATGATATGCTTGCTCAGGTGCAAGATCTTGTAGGGATCATGATGACTAATCATCCTGAGAAGAAACTAAAAATATCACATGAAAGACGAGGGGATAATTGGAATAAGAAAAGTATTTTCTTTGACTTGCCATATTGGAGAACCCTCTTGTTGCGACATAATTTAGACGTCATGCACATCGAGAAGAATATTTGTGATAATTTATTGAGAACGATAATGAACATCAAAGGCAAGAGTAAGGATAACATCAAAGCCTGTCTTGATTTGAAAGCAATGGCTTTAAAACCAGAATTACATCCGATCCAGAATGGAGATAAACTTGTGATGCCAGCAGCTTGTTATACTTTTTCCCAAGAAGAGAAAAACACATTTTATAGATTTCTGAAGGAGTTAAAAGTTCCAGATGGATTTTCGTCCAATATTTCTTAATGTGTTAACCTTAAAGAGCATAAGATTTTGGGGTTAAAGAGTCATGATTGTCACATTATTTTACAGCGATTAATTCCTATATCAATTCGTGGCCTTCTTCCTGCAAAAATTTGTGAACCAATTATTGAACTTTCCATCTTCTTCACCATGCTATGTGCCAAGACATTAAGGGTGGATGAGCAAATTGATGAACAAATTCCACTTACATTATGTAAGCTTGACAAGATTTTCCCACCTTCAATTTTTGATGTTATGTTACATTTAACAGTTCATTTAGCATTAGAAGCCATACTTGCTGGGCCCGTTTGATTTCGATGGATGTATCCCGTGGAGCGTCAGCTTTATACTTATAAGTCATACATTCGAAATAGGGCACGTCCAGAAGGCTCAATCGCCGAGGGATATATAGCAGATGAATGCATGACTCTTTGCTCAAGATATCTAAAAGTCTTCGAGACAAAGTTTAATCGCCCTGAAAGAAATCATGAAGATGGAGGTAGAGAGTGTCATGAAGGATTTATAATTTCTCAACAAAGTGGGCGGGCATTGGGTGCCTCGAGCACCCGCCATCTTGATGAACATGAGTAGTTACAAGCTCATAGTTATGTTCTTAAGAATTGTGACGAAGTGCAACCGCACATTGAGTAAGTTATTAAACTTTATGATTCTATTAACACATTTACTATACGTAGTTAAAATTAACCAATTTATGTTATTTTAATGTAGGGACTATAATGAATTTAGGGTAGATCTCACTATTCAGTATGATGATAAAACATGGAATAAAAAATTTACCAAGTGGTTTCAGCAGCTAGTAAATATCTTGTTTACAATTTATTTGTTCTTTTTGGGTCATTTTGTCACATTTGTCTATGTCTTGAACATACCCTAGTTTTGTGTAGGTTTATGAGTGTTATCAAGGAAACGATGATTTACTTTCATTATGTCCAAGTAAAATTGTCAAAAGTTTCACTGGGTTTGTCGTAAATGGACTTCGATTTCATACAAAAAGTCGAGATCATTATTTGTCGACTCAAGATAGCGGGGTTGCTATTGTTGGTGATACTGGTGATGGTGGAGATATAGATTATTATGGAGTCTTAGTTGAAGCTGTTGAATTGGAGTACCTTGGTGGAAGATCTATTGTTCTATTTCGTTGTAAGTGGTGGGATGTGTATGGCAAAGGAAAAGATGTTGCTTTAGTTCTTTGAGATTTTGACATTTGTTTTCAAGCGAATGATTAAGTGACGATGCTAATTCTCAAGTATCTATTCAACATGTACACATTGTAAGTTTGGTTTGAATACAAAACTTATAGTCCTTATATTACCTTTGTTTTGTCCGTAAGAGGATTCATCGTATATTGTGAAGAGAATTTCTTTCCTTTAGCTCTTCAACCTATCACAATGTTGCTCTAGGTAATAGAAGCTTATGTTGCTTTAGTTGTTGAGATTTTGACATTTGTTTTCAAGCGAATGATTAAGTGACGATGCTAATTCTCAAGTATCTATTCAACATGTACACATTGTAAGTTTGGTTTGAATACAAAACTTATAGTCCTTATATTACCTTTGTTTTGTCCGTAAGAGGATTCATCGTATATTGTGAAGAGAATTTCTTTCCTTTAGCTCTTCAACCTATCACAATGTTGCTCTAGGTAATAGAAGCTTATGTTGCTTTAGTTGTTGAGATTTTGACATTTGTTTTCAAGCGAATGATTAAGTGACGATGCTAATTCTCAAGTATCTATTCAACATGTACACATTGTAAGTTTGGTTTGAATACAAAACTTATAGTCCTTATATTACCTTTGTTTTGTCCGTAAGAGGATTCATCGTATATTGTGAAGAGAATTTCTTTCCTTTAGCTCTTCAACCTATCACAATGTTGCTCTAGGTAATAGAAGCTTATGTTGCTTTAGTTCTTTGAGATTTTGACATTTGTTTTCAAGCGAATGATTAAGTGACGATGCTAATTCTCAAGTATCTATTCAACATGTACACATTGTAAGTTTGGTTTGAATACAAAACTTATAGTCCTTATATTACCTTTGTTTTGTCCGTAAGAGGATTCATCGTATATTGTGAAGAGAATTTCTTTCCTTTAGCTCTTCAACCTATCACAATGTTGCTCTAGGTAATAGAAGCTTATGTTGCTTTAGTTGTTGAGATTTTGACATTTGTTTTCAAGCGAATGATTAAGTGACGATGCTAATTCTCAAGTATCTATTCAACATGTACACATTGTAAGTTTGGTTTGAATACAAAACTTATAGTCCTTATATTACCTTTGTTTTGTCCGTAAGAGGATTCATCGTGTATATTGTGAAGAGAATTTCTTTCCTTTAGCTCTTCAACCTATCACAATGTTGCTCTAGGTAATAGAAGCTTATGTTGCTTTAGTTGTTGAGATTTTGACATTTGTTTTCAAGCGAATGATTAAGTGACGATGCTAATTCTCAAGTATCTATTCAACATGTACACATTGTAAGTTTGGTTTGAATACAAAACTTATAGTCCTTATATTACCTTTGTTTTGTCCGTAAGAGGATTCATCGTGTATATTGTGAAGAGAATTTCTTTCCTTTAGCTCTTCAACCTATCACAATGTTGCTCTAGGTAATAGAAGCTTATGTTGCTTTAGTTCTTTGAGATTTTGACATTTGTTTTCAAGCGAATGATTAAGTGACGATGCTAATTCTCAAGTATCTATTCAACATGTACACATTGTAAGTTTGGTTTGAATACAAAACTTATAGTCCTTATATTACCTTTGTTTTGTCCGTAAGAGGATTCATCGTATATTGTGAAGAGAATTTCTTTCCTTTAGCTCTTCAACCTATCACAATGTTGCTCTAGGTAATAGAAGCTTATGTTGCTTTAGTTCTTTGAGATTTTGACATTTGTTTTCAAGCGAATGATTAAGTGACGATGCTAATTCTCAAGTATCTATTCAACATGTACACATTGTAAGTTTGGTTTGAATACAAAACTTATAGTCCTTATATTACCTTTGTTTTGTCCGTAAGAGGATTCATCGTATATTGTGAAGAGAATTTCTTTCCTTTAGCTCTTCAACCTATCACAATGTTGCTCTAGGTAATAGAAGCTTATGTTGCTTTAGTTGCTGAGATTTTGACATTTGTTTTCAAGCGAATGATTAAGTGACGATGCTAATTCTCAAGTATCTATTCAACATGTACACATTGCAAGTTATTTTCGGTTTTGTTAAATGTGTTACAAGATCAACATAAATTAGCTTTATTTTTCTATAATTCAACATATGTCGATATAGGTGACATTCCTCCAAAGAAGAAAAATCCACCACGTGGTGCAAATCAATGTGCAAGATTGAATAACTTGCCGAAGGGAACAAATAATGGTTACTTTTTATCAAAACAGAGCTCTTAAACCCGATTTTTATGATATCTTGGTATCATAATTCGTGATAGAAATATGTGCCCAGTAGCCGTGGAAAATTGGACAAAAATATCACAACAGAAAAAAGACCATATGTGGACATCCATCACGGTATGTTCAAAATTATTTCTTTAATTTTGGTATTTAGCTCTTATAAATAAAATTTTAACTCAAATTTAATGTAGGGTAAGTTTGATGCCATGGATATGGAGCAAAGAAGAGATTCGATAATGAGTTGGATGCGTGATTTGTGGAACAAGTGGCGTGGTCACATGCACAAGTTTCATGTGAAAGGAAAGTCACTACAAGATGCTCTACGAAATCGACCTAACGGAGTACAGAAGGAGGATTGAGACTGGCTAGTTAAGGAATACTATTTTAGTTCTAAATTTTAGGTAATCTCCTATTATTGTTTATTATTTTCATTGTAAATAGACTGATTGATTAAAATTTTCTTTTAATGTATATGTAGAAAGCGAGTGAACAAAATACACTCAATAGAGATAAAAGAAAGATGTTGCACCATACGGGTAGTAAACCCTTTAGGCAAATCTCATGGGAGCCGGTTTACACTCAAAGTTTTTTCCTATTTATTTGATGACTACTTGGTATTTAGTTCAATATTAAATCACTTTCATTGAATGTTTGAATGAAGGGTGGAAAGTCGAAAATGCACCCGATGTGACAACAATGTGGCATGAAACTCAAAAAGCAGATGAAACACTAGAAGTCGGGGATCAAGAGAAATATGTAAGTGTAATATATGTTAGTTTAATACACATCTTTGTATAGTAATAACATGAATTTGATTTTTGTAGGATAAAATATCGATGGAGTGCAAGCTAATGATGAAATGCAAGATAACTCTCCACAAGAAGGTACTCCTTGATTCTCAGAAAAGCATTATCTTGATTCAACAGATAAAAATCATTAGTTGATGCTTCTGAAATAATAGCAAAGAACCCGAGCTACCAAACAAGAGCTAATAGGCTGCTGTTTCTTCGTAGGCTTGAATTTTTCATTGTATTGTCAAATATCCGTAATAGCGATGAGCATGTACACATTGTAAGTTTGGTTTGAATACAAAACTTATAGTCCTTATATTACCTTTGTTTTGTCTGTAAGAGGATTCATCGTGTATATTGTGAAGAGAATTTCTTTCCTTTAGCTCTTCAACCTATCACAATGTTGCTCTAGGTAATAGAAGCTTATGTTGCTTTAGTTGCTGAGATTTTGACATTTGTTTTCAAGCGAATGATTAAGTGACGATGCTAATTCTCAAGTATCTATTCAACATGTACACATTGCAAGTTATTTTCGGTTTTTGTTAAATGTGTTACAAGATCAACATAAATTAGCTTTATTTTTCCTTAGCTTTAGCTTTATTTTTCTATAATTCAACATATGCTGTATATAGGTGACATTCCTCCAAAGAAGAAAAATCCACCACGTGGTGCAAATCAATGTGCAAGATTGAATAACTTGCCGAAGGGAACAAATAATGGTTACTTTTTATCAAAACAGAGCTCTTAAACCTGATTTTTTGCGATATCTTGGTATCATAATTCGTGATAGAAATATGTGCCCAGTAGCCGTGGAAAATTGGACAAAAATATCACAACAGAAAAAAGACCATATGTGGACATCCATCACGGTATGTTCAAAATTATTTCTTTAATTTTGGTATTTAGCTCTTATAAATAAAATTTTAACTCAAATTTAATGTAGGGTAAGTTTGATGCCATGGATATGGAGCAAAGAAGAGATTCGATAATGAGTTGGATGCGTGATTTGTGGAACAAGTGGCGTGGTCACATGCACAAGTTTCATGTGAAAGGAAAGTCACTACAAGATGCTCTACGAAATCGACCTAACGGAGTACAGAAGGAGGATTGAGACTGGCTAGTTAAGGAATACTATTTTAGTTCTAAATTTTAGGTAATCTCCTATTATTGTTTATTATTTTCATTGTAAATAGACTGATTGATTAAAATTTTCTTTTAATGTATATGTAGAAAGCGAGTGAACAAAATACACTCAATAGAGATAAAAGAAAGATGTTGCACCATACGGGTAGTAAACCCTTTAGGCAAATCTCATGGGAGCTGGTTTACACTCAAAGTTTTTTTTCCTATTTATTTGATGACTACTTGGTATTTAGTTCAATATTAAATCACTTTCATTGAATGTTTGAATGAAGGGTGGAAAGTCAGAAAATGCACCCGATGTGACAACAATGTGGCATGAAACTCGAAAAAAAGCAGATGAAACACTAGAAGCTGGGGATCAAGAGAAATATGTAAGTGTAATATATGTTAGTTTAATACACATCTTTGTATAGTAATAACATGAATTTGATTTTTGTAGGATAAAATCAGTCATGTCAAAGAAGCAAACCCTTCAATTTTAGATATTATGGTATTTGAGAAAATTTAGGGTAAGCAGCCTCATGGTCATGTCACTATGTTTGGAGGGGGACTACGTCGATCTGACTTGGAAGCACAAGTTATTGAAGAAAAAAATAAGAATCAAATGCTCCAACACCGCTTAGATGAGCAAGAACAGCAGCAACAGCAAAGGATATCTGACTTGGAGGCACATGTGAAAGCTATGCATGATATATTTATTCGGCAACAAACTAATACTTCGTCGACTCCTTGTACTCGAGAAGATATGCAAGACTAGGTAATTATTTATTTAAAATAAATTTTTTACTTTTAAATTTGACTATTTGAACTCGAGTAAATGTGATTTTTTTCTTAACAATATAATATTTACAATTTCTCTGAAATTGATTTCTTTATTTATGTGATTGTTTTTGTTTTTCAGGCTATTGAAGGTGGGGAGAAAGGATCGATTGCTTGAGATTTTGAATACTTTTCTAATTTCTTAGACATAAAATGATCTCACCACTTTAGTTTATTTTATCCCGATAGTTTCTTTTTTTGAACAATTGGATATTATTAAGTCTTGTTGTTAGTATTGGATATTTCGGGATGATGAAATTTAGTATCTTGATGATTCTAGTGAATAAAACTTTAGTTCTCTCGTCATATTATTATTAGAACTTTTGACATATTTGTGTTGTCTATTGTGAAACTTATTATCAATTTAAAAGTATAAATAGATTTACTTCTACGACATTATTCACAAAAGGGAAAACTATCATTAAAGTATTTTGGTACATCTATGAAGGGAATACACCGTCATTAGTGGGTTATTAATTGCCCGTCATGGAGACTTTTATGATGGTACATATCCGTCATTACTTAGTTTTTAGTGACAGGCTTGTCCACCGTCGTTAAACAACAACGACGAGAATGTCAAACCATCATTAAACAACTGCGACGGGAATGACGACCCATCATTACACAACTATGACGGGAATGGTGACCCGTCATTACACAACAGCAACGGATAAATGGCCCCGTCGTTACTAGTAACGACGGTGATATCTACCATCACAACTAAGAACGACGACAATCTATCCCATTATTATTGACCCTATCATGACGGGAACTAAAACCTTCGGGACACTTTAGCGAAGAAGGCTCTTACGACGGGTTGCGAAGGGATTTTCTCCCGTCGTTAGCAAACAATAACGACGGTTGTTGGGTCTTCAACAAAGGGATTTCCCTTCGTTAAAGACTTGATTTCTTGTAGTGTTTAGAGAAGAGATTCAAAGAAAAATTTTAATTTTTTTTGGGAGATTGAAGAGAGAAAACGAAGGAGAGAGGAAGTGTCGGTCTTCCCTAATCAGTTGGCTAACCGATTTTAGCCAACCGGTTAAGGACTTTTTAAAAGTTTTTGGCTGGGCTATAGCCCAAAGGAAAATATTTTTCATTTGGGCATCTACGATGGGCCAAAAAAATATTTTCTTTTTTTAAGTGGGTCTTGCCTTTCTTTGTGAGCCAAGAAAAACAAAATTACAAAGATTTATTTATTTACACATGGGCTAAAAAAATGATTTTTTCTTTCTTTTTTTTAAAAAATAGTGTGGTTCTTGAAGATCCGACACCTCCTCTTCTCGAGTGTAGAAAATTCTAAAAATGGTTTTAAACATTGATCATTGACTTAATTTGAAAATATGACAATTTTTAGGATTTTCTATCTTGATAGGTCCATGAGAGAAAACTTGTTTAACAATATACGAACCTATCCATCATTATCTTAATTTTTCAAAAAAAATGATAAAGTTTTGAGTTGTAGAGCAGAACCTTTTATCCCAGTGTAAAATTCTTCCGTATTATTGAATTATCGTGAAAATCTAGGCTTTCTCTTTGTAAAATTTTGAGTTTATATATGCATCATTTCGAATCTCTTCTAACTCGTTTATTTGGAGCATTCTAGTTTTACCAACTGAGTCTAAAGCAAAGTTGAGCTGTTTGATCACCCACATAGCTTGGTGTTCCAGATCGATCGGTAGATGACACGCCATTTTAAAAACAAGCCTGTATGGTGACATGTCCTAGTTGGTTTTGAAAACTATCCAATAGGCCCATAAAGTATCACATAATTTAACAGACCAATCTTTTCTATTTTGATTAACAGTTTTTTCAAAGATTTATTTGATCTATCTATTTGTGACCTCTACTTGACCATTGGTTTGGGGGTGTTAAGGAGTCAACAATTTATGTGTGATTGAATATTTCCTTATCAAAGCCTTAAAGGAAGGAACAGTTACAAAAATGTGCACCGTTATCACTAATAATTTCTCGTGATACTCCAAACTAGAAAAAAATATTTTTCTGCAGAAACTTGACAACCATATTGTTGTCATCGGTTTTACAAGCTACCGCTTTAACCCATTTAGACATGTATTCCACAGCCACTAAAATGTACAAATTTTCAAAAGAGTTTGAAAATGGTCCCATAAAATCTATACCCCACAAATCAAAAAGCTCAACAGCTAGGATTGGTTGTAGGGGCATCATATTTCTTCTAGTGATTTTTCCTAAAAGCTGACAACGGTTGCAAACTTTATAGAACTCGTATGCGTCCTTGAACAGATTGGGCCCATATAGGCGGCATTGAAGGATTTTCTTGGTGGTTTTTCTCGGGCTTAAGTGGCCTCCACAAGCTTGCTCATGGAAAAATGAAAGAACACTCCTAGTCTCTTTATTCGGAATACACCTTATAAAGATTTGGTATAACAATACTTAAACAAATAGGGATCATCCCAGTAGAAATATTTCACATGGGAGAGAAAACGAGATCCATCCTGTTCAGACAAATGTGAAGGAATCTATTTTGTGACTAAGTAGTTCACAATATCTGCAAACCACGGTGCAGATTGAACTTGTAGGAGTTGTTCATCCGGAAAAAAAATAATTGATTAGGACATTTGGTGTTGGTGCATTAGGAAGCGCAGACAAATAATCTGCTACTGGGTTATCTGCTCCTCTCCTATCAAGGATTTGCAAATCGATCTCTTGGAGTTGGAGTATCCATCTAACGAGTCCCATTTTAGCATCTTTTTCGGCTATAAGACACTTTAGTGCAGCATGATCAATGTTAACCTATAAACTTAAGTTTATAGGGAATAGTATACACTAACGTTTTTATTCATTGATGTTGCCTTTAGATTTGTGCCATCAAGAGATGCACAAATCTCAAAATGGGCTTCATATATTTCATGGATCCCAATGCAACATCAATGGATAGAAAAGTTGGTGTATGACTATTCCCTATAAACTTAAATTTAAAGGAGATTTGCTATATATATATATATATATATATATATATATATATATATATATATATATATCATACTATATGATATTTTAATTATAACATAATATTTTAAATAATATTATATTGAATGGAACAAAATATTATAATATTTTATACAGTACATTATATCCTACAATACTATACTCTAATATATTAAATTAAATATCATATTATTGAAATATTATATTAAATATCTTGTTAGTATGTTATATTAATTATTATGTAATATAGAATACTAGTATAATATAATATAATAATTAATAATATTAATTAGTAATTATAGTATAACATATTATATTTTAGTATAAAATAAAATAAAATATTATATTGTAATAACATACTAAATAACAAACTAAACTAATTGGATAAATTAATTAAGAATTAATTGATAGATAAATATTATATGTTAATAAGGTGTCACATCATCAATTATCCCACATGAATTGTCAAATCAATGCTACAAATTGTCTTATTCTCCTAAGTTATCCCGCTTTACCTTACTCAAAATATCCCAAAAGGATAAAATTATTCCATTAGAATAATTATCCCACTTGGGCCCAACTTGCCCCAACCAATAACCCTCCGACAAAAACAACAGCTAAAACTCCTTCTCTATGACGGAGTAATTTAACTGTGCATCATTTAATGTCCTACTTACCTAGTAGATCATATGAGATTTTCCATCTATTCACTGTCCTAAGACAACACCAATAGAAAAATCAGATGCATTACACATTAATTTAAAGGGTAGGGTCCAATCTGGTGCATGAATGATAGGAGCTGCGGTGAATTCCTTTTTCAGATGATCAAAGGCCCTAAGGTATTCAGGAGAGAAATTGAAGGGTGTATCCTTGACTAAAAGATTGGTCAAAGGCCTAGCAGTTTAGCAAAAGTCTTTAATGAACCGTCGGTATAAACCAGCATGCCTAAGGAATGATTTAACATCCTTGATATTTTTAGGAGGGAAAAGGTTAGAAATGATATATACCTTACCTTTGTCAACTTCTATACCCTTATTGTAAACTACATGCCCTAAGAGAATTCTATGTTTGATCATGAAGTGATATTTTTCTCAATTGGGAGTCATATTCTTCTCCTTACGCCGGGTTAAGACAATTTTGATGTGATGCAAATACTTAGAAAATAAATCACTAAATATTGAAAAGGCATCCATGAAGATTTCTAAGAATCGCTCAATCATATCAGAAAAGATGCTGATCATGCACCGTTGAAAAGTGGCGGGAACATTGCATAACCCAAAGGGCATGCGACGGTAGGCAAAAGTTCCATATGGACATGTGAAAGTCATTTTCTCCTAATCTTCAGGGGCAATGGGAGTTTTATTGTAACCTTAATAACCATCTAAGAAATAGTAGAACTCGTGTTCTGCAAAACTTTCAAGCATTTGGTCTATAAAAGGAAGAGCGAAGTGCTCTTTCCGGGTGCCTAAGTTGAGTTTTCTATAATTGATGCAGACTCGCGATCCAGTTTAGGTTCGAGTAGCAATCGACTCATTAGCCCTACTCGGGATCACGGTGATCCCGGATTTCTTTAGAACTAATTTGACTAGACTCTCCCAGAAACTATCCAAAATGGGATACATGATCCCGTTATCAAGACATTTCAGAATGTTTTTCCTAACCGCTTCTTTCATTGATGGGTTCAACCTATGCTACAGATCCCTGTAGGTTTAGCAACATCTATCAAATGGATTTGATGTTGAATAATGGTTGGACTAATCCATTTGATATCAGCCATGGTCCATTCAATGTCTTCTCTATTTTCTTTCAAAATATCTAAGAGGGCTCCCTTTTGACAAGGTGTAAATCAGAAGCAATGATGACTGGTAAAGTCTCATTCTCTCCTAAATAAGCATACTCTAGATTTTTGGGTAAATGTTTAAGCTCTAACTTTGGGGGTTCCTTCATAAACAAACAAAGTTGGACTCGGGATTCTGTATCCAAAAGTTCAGGTTGCCATCTTAATGTAGATACATGATCTACCGGCTAATCTAGCTCTTCTAATAACTTATTTACTCATCGAAAAATCTCCTCAAAACTCAAGTAAGATAAACAAAGATTTAACTTGCACTCTTCTTCTTGCTGTTCACTCAAAATTTATGAAAAATGTTTACCTCTAGGGGTTGATCAGATGGATCACTGGGCTGCTTTCTAGATTGAAATATTAAGATAAACACTCATGTTCCCAAAAGATAACTTCATTTGACCGGTTCTACAATTGATCAAAGTATTTAAGGTTGGAAAGAACGGTCTACCTTAGATAATTGAGATTTGAACTTTAAGATTGGAAATGGGCTGTATTTTCAAGACTATGAAATTAACGGGAAAAATAAACTCCCCAACCTTAATAAAAATATCCTCTATTTCTCCCTTTGGTATTTTAACGGACCTATCAACTAACTATAGAGTGCATCTGGTTGGTTTCAGTTCACCTACCCCTAGCTGTTGATAGACCGAATAGGGAAGAAGATTCACACTAGCTCCTATGTCTAGAAGCGCCTTATCAATGAAGGTATTTTCTATAACACATGAAATAGTAGGACAATCAGGATCCTTATATTTCAGAGGCATGGGCTTTGAAAGCATGTCGTTGTGATTAGCAGCTAAAAAGACTTTTTTTTTTGAGAATATTAGTAATTCTTTTCTTAGTGCACGAATCCTTCAAAAATTTTACATAAGAGGGGATTTGTTCGATTGCATCTAAGAGTGGAATATTGACCTTGACCTGTTTGAATATTTTTAGGATTTTCTCTACCTGGGAAGAGTTTTTTCTAGGTCCGAGTCTATCTAGAAAAGGAGTAATGAGCTTGTAGGCAATAAAAATTGCCTTAATCCCTGCACAGCAACTTGGAATGAGCAAAAGAGCTTAAGGGTCCATCTGAGTGAAGTCAGGTCCGCCTAAAGGTTAAGTTCACCTGAATGCTTGACTTTACAAAATAGACAAAAGTGTCGATATCTCCCAAACCGGAAGGAATTTGGCAAAATAACCGGAGCAAACCGAACCCTGCAGGTTGGTTTGGTTGGCTCCGTCTCGTCGAGATAGTCGATTTTCATATATAATTCGTCCAATTCCGACATATGGTTTGAAAGTTACGACCCGTTCTTCGTAGCATATGAGGAAGGTCGCAAAGCTGCGAGGCTCCCCATTAAAAGAGGAGGTTCGCCCTGGCAAGCTTCAAAGCGAGACTTGCTCAAGAGGCGAGACTCGACCTCAATACGAGGTTCGCACGTGGAACGGAGTTCGATCTCAACATGACGTTCGCACGTGAAACAAAGCTCAACAGTCATATGATGAGGTTCGCCCACAACAGTGGTTTGACGAGGCTCGCCCACAACATCAACGTCTGACGAGGTTCGCCCACAACAGAGGTTTGACGAGGTTCGCCCACAACAGTAGTTTGACGAGGCTCGCCCACAACATCAAAGTTTGACGAGGCTCGCCCGCAGCATCAAAGTTTGACGAGGCTCGCCCGCAGCATCAAAGTTTGACGAGGCTCGCCCGCAGCATCAAAGTTCGACGAGGCTCGCCCGCAGCATCAATGTTTGACGAGGCTCGCCCGCAGCATCAATGTTTGACGAGGCTCGTCCGCAGCATCCAAGTTTGACGAGGCTCGCCAACAGCATCAGAGCACGATGATCACCTAAGGACGAGGTTCGCCTACAGCCGTGAACTTTGACTCTCGCCTTGCAACGAAGCTCGTTATCCGACGAAGCTCGAAGCTTAACCTCGCAGCGAATCTAAAGGCCACGAAAGCCACAACAACCACGTGGGTTAGGTGGTGGGCATCAGTTATGCCCACTTCCATGACAGTTAACCCACGTTTCCACAATTCTAGCATGATAGTTACATGCTAAAAACCCTATAAATAGCCGTGAGCAGCTATGAGAAAGGGGGCTTTTGGAACTTTTGGAAAATTCAACACTTGCGCATGAGAGAGATCAAGCTCTTCATCAGCAATCTCAAGATCATCTGCAACTCTGTTCTGATCGTCAACGGGAAGCAATCTCAACGTGAGCATTGAGTGAAGCATCCTATCGCTACCAAAAAACCCACCTTAAAAGAGAAGTCAAATCAATCTTCTCTTCCTCTGTAATCGAGAGAATTTGATTGTAACACATTCATTCAATCAATAAACTTTTTCGACCCTACAGAGCTTATACCTATCTAGATTAGGCTCAGTTTTGGGTTCAGCTTCTTGATCATCGGAAGGAGCTGATTTGTCAGAAGGAGTATTTTGGACTAGAGAAGAGGAAGAAGGGGTTTGATCTGGAGGCATTCTAACTTGGTTATCTATCTATGATCGCAAGGTATGAACTGCATTCACTTGAGCTGTTGAACTTAACCATGTGTTCTTAGGGTTTGCAATAAGTTGACTTAAAAATTTTTCTCTCTCTCTCTTTCACTCACGACACTAGCTAGTTGACCAAGCTGGATTTCTAACCTAGCTATGGCTTGAGTGTTTGAACTGAGCATTTGACCGGTTGTCTGCATAAAGAAATTCAGAGTGTTGGATGACTGGGTCAACATGTTGGCGGTCTGTGTAGAAATTTTAATCGTAGCCTCTAAACCTTTTTAGGCTACTGAAATGTTTCTCATGATCAGAACTCGGAGGAATAGGATTTGCTACTTGATGATGAGGAGGCTGGTTTTGATAATGTAAATTGGATTGTTGAAAATTATTCTGTGTGTTGAATAAAATAGTGTTTCCTTTAGGAAATTATTGGGTTAAAGTGAGAGTAAAATTTTAATGTCCAGAGAAATTTTGCTGATTTCATGTAAAATTTAGATGATTTCTCCAACCCGGATTGCAAGTTAGAGAAAATAGATCATTTTTAGGATGCTGAAATGCAGCATTCATCTGGTCTAGTGGTTGATTATTTTCTAAGAGAGGACATTCCTCTAAAATATGGGCTGGAGAAAGACAGTTATGACATCCTGGGGGTAGAAACTTGGTTGATTTGAGCTGATAGTCGTTCCTTGATTTCAAGAGCTTCTAACCTATACAGGATTGTAGCCATATTTGCTTCAGATGCTATGTTTGACTCTAGGAAGAGACCACTGGATTTGATTGGAGGAACTGATGAAACTCTTTCATCACAGTGTTCCCAATGCATGGTTTTTTCGGACAAACTCTTTATACATTCCCAAGCTTCATCAGTATTTTTCTTCATAAAATCCCCTTAATACATAGATTCTAAGAATTTCTTTGAAGAATAATCCAACCCTTCAAAATTTGGCATAATCGTCACTTTTTTAGACCATGATAAGGACATTGAATAAGAAGATCCTTAAACCTAGCATAATACTTTCAGAATGGCTCCTCTGGGACTATCTTAAAAATTTGAATGCTATTTCTAAGCTTTGCTGTTTTATGAATTAGAAAATTTTTTAAAGAAAATGGTAATAAATTCATCTCAGGCTGAGATAGAATTTATGGGTAAGCTATACAACCATTTCTTGGCTTATCCTTAAAAGCAAATGTGATAAATCTAAGCTTAATTGTATCCTTAGATAACTCTCTAATCTTAATCATAAGATAAACTTTCTCAAACTCGGATATAAAGATGTATGCATTTTCGAATTCATTTCCTAAGAACTTTGGAAGCATTGTTTATGAAGTAAGATCTAAGCTCAAAATTAGCTCTATTAACATCAATAACCCTAATGCAAGATGAAATTGCATTCCTAGTGAGATAACACATGTCTTGAAGAACGGGTGGATTAGGATTTGCCACTTCTTTAGTCTCAAAAATTGGTTCAACATGCATTAAGTGATTGGTATTATCCCTAGTCCAAACCTGCATATACCAAAATAAATTCTTTTTGGATTTTTATATATATATCTAAAAAAAGAAAAGGGAAAATTGCTTCTAGCTATCAAAATAACAAAATTTATTCCTCCCATCCCCAAGACTTTTTCAAAACTCTAAAAACCCCCTAAAGAAAATGAAAATTTGTTTGGCTCCCTAATCCCGTTTCCACGTGACCAAACTTTTTTTAAAAAAATCCCAAAATTGCCCTTTGATTTAACCACTCCCTACTCTCTCAATAGGCCTTCTCATTAACCGTGTCCATCTCTCTCATCTCTCCAAGAGCAAAACTACCATAGAATCACCCCTAAATCGAAACCCTAACCTTAAATCAGCCTCCCCCTAGAGCGGAATTGAAGCTCTCTTGTTCTCATCTCGCTTTCCTTCACGCTTCCATTACGTCAAAGCATGGCAGATGAGTCACAGCCCAGGGTACTCTCCCCTGTAGGAGACTTCGAAGACATTGGCTTACAGTATGAAGTCGCAAGAAGACACTTGAGCACGGAGTCGGCTAATGCTGGAGAAACAATAGCAGATGTTCTAGAGGACCTGGTAGTTAATCATTCCCCTCCCATAAGCCCACTTGACCGTACAGATGAAGATATGACCCAACACGTGGGCAGCATGGATGATGCCATGAAAGCTCTCCTAGATATGAAGAAAGAAGCAAATAGGAGCGATTTAGATGACATCAAGATGTCAACCCAAAAGAAGTGAGTTTACTGCATAATTTAGTTGTTTATGATGTTAATTTTCATAGCCCGCTGTGTTTGACAGTCGTTTGTTGTTATGTTACTTGTTTAATTTCGAAGAATATGTGTTAATTGTGAAGGTTACTGTTAAGTTGTGAAGGTTACTTGTTAGTTGTCAAGGATATTCATTAGTTGTTAAGGTTAAGTGTTTGTTTTGAAGGTTATTGTTAAGTTGTGAAGGTTAGTTGTTAGTTGTTAAGGTTAAGCATCAGTTGGTAAGGTTATGCATTAGTTGTGAATGTTACTGTTAAGTTGTGAAGGTTAGTTGTTAGTTGTCAAGGGTAATCATTAGTTGTTAAGGTTAAGTGTTAGTCGTTAAGGTTATCCATTGGTTATTAAGTTTATAGATTGGTTGTTGAGGTTATGGATTGGTTGTTAAGGTTATGGATTGATTGTTAAGGTTACAGTTTAGTTGTTAAGGTTACTAATTATTTACAAACTAATTATGTCTTCTTGTTTTGCTTTCAGACAAAAGCTTGCATCGGGGTTTCGCCCTACATCAAGCTTCACTGCATACTATGATTTCGTGCATTCTTTGGTCAAATTTATGGATAAGAGGCATTGGGATGCCTATGAAGATTGTGTCTTCAGACACTACATTCATTTTGGCCCCTCAAGTCTTGATCTTTTCACTTTTGAGCATTTTTTGAGACAGTGGGACCAGAAGAAAAAGAAATTTGTCTTCACACATTCGAAATCTGGAGAAGACATTGAGTGCTCATTCAACCTTGAATGGATTATGAACCATACATGGTTCACCAATGTGGGAGATTTTGTTAGCCCCAACCGAGATCAAAACATCGCATTTGAAAAAGGTATTTTACCAAGAATGAGGATGACAGCGATAAGGCTCCCGCAACACCTACCAAACACTATGTTGAGGATCTACTCATGAATCTTGTACGATCTACTAAGTGAGAAGATGTAAAGAACTTTGTCCTACTGCAGATCCTGTATCAGTTGAGCATGATCTGGTGTCCTACCAAGACACTTATTCAAGTTTGTTGACATTATTGAATAAGAAAAGAACACTGCTTGGGGGACCTATATTTTCAATGAGATAAATGCAGCAATTGAAGCGGCATTGAGGGGTCCAGGAATAGGAAAGAAACTTTTATATCTGCAAGGGTGTACCCTACTTGTGTCTGTAAGTATTCCTACTGTTTATTGTTAAGAGAAATGACTAGATGTTATGCTTATTTCTTAATTGTGAATGTTATTTATTAGTTGTTAAGTATAGTAGTTAGATGTTAAGGTTAGATATTAGTTGTTAATATTACGGATTAGTTGTTAGGTATACAGTTTGGTTGTTAATATTTTAGATTGGTTATTAAGGTTTCAGATTGGTTATTATGGTTTCAGATTTGTTGTTAAAGTTTCAGATTGGTTGTTAAGGTTTCAAATTAGTTGATAAGTTTATTACTTAGTTGTTATGGTTACTGCTATTTTGAAATATTTATAATTTTTTATTTCTCTCATGTGTAGTTATGGTACAATCAACTGACTGGTATCAAGAAGCTAGTATGTGAAAATACGTCAAGGTCTCCTCTCACAAATTGGGTGTGACTGGGAGAACTTGGGGGTTCATTAAGAAAGGCTACAATTGAAGCTAAAGCTCTGGAAGCTACGATAAAGCTTCCAGAGTTACGTGACCAAGTTCAAGGAGGAAAGAAGGTTTTTAAAGAACCAGGGAGAGCTTTGTTGGAGAAAGAGCAGGAGAAGGAGAAAGAGAAGAAGAAAGAGAAAGAGAAAGAGAAGGAGAAGGAGAAGAAGAGAAAGAGAAGGAGAAGGAGAAGGAGAAGAAGAGAAAGAGAAGGAGAAGGAGAAGAAAAAGGAAAAGGAGGAAAGAGCAGTAATAAAAGTATGAAGAGAGAATGAGGGGAAGGAGAAGATTAAGACTGATAGGGCACATAGCCCAAGACAGGTTATCCCCAAAATAAATATTAGAAGGGGATCAAAAGATGTTAACAATCTTTTTACACGGGTAAACATTGTAGTTGTTACTGATTAATTGTGAAGTATATTATTTTATTTTTAATGTTTGTTTTTAATGTTATCTCTAAGTTGTTAATGATTTTTTTACTGATACTCTATCAATATTTTGCTTAGGTTATTTCTCAGAACATTGATGAAGCTGTCGAGCAACACAATGAGACAATTGATCAACTGCAATTGCCTCAACAATTGAGGTTTTGGAAGAGGATTGTGATGATCAATCAAAGATTACATCGCGACGTAGAGAAAAAAAATTTAAAGATCAGAGAGCTTTCGACCGAAAAAAGATAGCTATTCTATCTGCAGAAGTGACATGGCTGAAAACAGGAGTTGAGGAATGCAAAAGGAAGAAGTCAAACTTCATATAAGAAAGTGGCGCACAAGACGGGGATGCGGAAGGAAGAGGTGTCGAACACTGAGAAGGTGTTCAGAGTGATGGAGGAGCAAACTACCACATGTTAGCTAATTTTATTATTGATTGTTAAGTTTAAAGTTTTTGTTAAGTTTACAAATTGATTGTTAAGGTTAGAGTTTTGTTGTTAGGAAAATAGATTGGTTGTTAAGGCTAGAGATTGGTTGTGAATTTTACAGTTTAGTTGTTAAGGTTGTAGCTTAGTTGTTAAGTATATAGCTTGGTTTTTAATGTTATATATTGGTTGTGAAGTTTACAGTTTTTTATTAAAGTTATAGCTTTGCTGTTATGTATATGGATTGGTTGTTAAGATTATATATTATTTGTGAAGATTATAGTTTTTTGTTAAGGTTATAGCTTTTTGTTAAGTATATAGATTGTTTGTTAAAGTTAGAGATTGGTTATTAAGTTTAAAGTTTTTTATTAATTAAAGTTGAAAAACTTAAGTAATTATTTTTTATGTCAGGAACTCCATCCAAGACAGGCACTTACCTAACATGAAGATTGAGAGGGAAGTCCCTCCTCCAAAGATTGATATTTTTATTGATGATAGAGGAAATATGATAGAAGATGATGAAGTTACTCTAAGTGTTAGGATGGAGGAAATAAAAAATAATAAGAGAAAGAGGAATACAAGTGTGACCGAACCCTTTAAGAGAAGACGAACCAGAAGAAAGGTTAAGCCTTCAAAACATGTTGGCCCTTACACTAAAGGGAAGTAGAAGGGAATGAAAGATAAGCAAAATGTGGGGGGAAAAGATAGAGTGGAAGTGGGATCTGATGAGAATATGCCGCCTGCCAAGGTACACGGTGATCCCCTTGAAATTTGGAAGACCTTTATAGATTCTCCTATGCTTAGGAAGAAGAAAGATTTTTGAAAGATTTAAACACTGGGATTCCCTTTCCTAAAGGCTTCACGATCAAATTTTATGATGAGTACCCCACAATTCGTAATAATTTTAAGATCTCGAAAGATGTTGCTGCCAAACTGACAGAAGAGGAGAATAAAATTTTCAATCATTTCTGTATTTGCAGGTGCAACAAACAAGTATTTAGCTCATATTACAAATTTATTGCTTTGTTGTTAAGGTTATCTCCTAGTTATTAAGGTTATCTCCAAGTTGTGAAGGTCACCAATTGGTTGTTCGAGTTACAGATTGGTTGTTAAGTTTACATCGCAGTTGTTAAGGTTATAGATTAGTTATTAATCTTACAAATTGGTTATTAAGCTTAGCTATTGGTTGTTAAGGGTTATTAATTATTTTTGCAGATTATTTAAAGTGTACAGATCTGGATGGTCATCTATTGACAGATTTGAACTGCTTAACATCCTACGTGGTGGTTGACTTGATGATTCCGTAAGATTCATATTATGCCATAAATTTATTCTTACTAACTATATTCAAAATTATTTATTTGTTGTTTATTATCTTGTAGGTTACTGAAGCATTGATAGACACACTACGTGAATGGTTGTATATGCCTCAGAACGAATTATTAGCCAAAAAATATGGCCTTTTCTCTGTATTCTTTTCCATGAGTATGTATATCTGAAGGAGGTAGGTCTATTTTAATCTATAGTAAACATGTCTGACCAGTTTAATTCTTGATTACAAGACAAAATATCGGCCAAAGAAGTTAACTACGAGGTACTTATAATATTTTCATCAAAAATTTCATCGAGGCTGGAGTTAATATTCTAATAGTTCCTATTATCTAACATGATCATTGACATCTCCTTGAAGTTGATCTACGAAATAATGTTGCCAAACACTATACCTCCTTAAAAGATCGATCTGAACATAGAGAACCTGTACTCAACATGATTAAATTCTTTAACTATATGAAAACTTGCTTCGATGAGAATAATGTCTTCCTTGTATTCAAAGGTGAAATAGTTTCATGTGAGGAACAAAAGGATCATAAATTTTCTAAAACTATATCTTTTGTAATTTCCATTTATGTATGGTTAACTTTACAGCTTTAGTTGTTAAGCTTATAGTTTAGTTATTATCCTTAAAGCATAGTTGTTAAGGTTATAGTTTAGTTGTTAACCATACAGACTAGTTATTAACCTTACAGACTGGTTGTTAAGGTTATAGATTAGTTATTAATCTTACAAATTGGTTATTAAGCTTAGCTATTGGTTGTTAAGGTTATAGTTTAGTTATTATCCTTAAAGCATAGTTGTTAAGGTTACGATTGGTTGTTAAGCTTATAGTTTAGTTGTTAAGCTTATAGTTTAGTTGTTAAGCTTATAGTTTAGTTATTATCCTTAAAGCATAGTTGTTAAGGTTACAGATTGGTTGTTAAGCTTACAGTTTAGATGTTAAGGTTTCTATTTTGTTAATGTGGAGAGTGGTTGTTAATGATTTATATACATTTATATCTAGGTATGACTACGGGATTTACGTGTACCTGTATATAAAAGCTATTCTTGAAGGAAGAGACGTCCTGCACCCCACGCCTAAAGATCACTCTACATGGGTCATATGAGCGAAGCTAGCCACTTGTTTACTAATTGAAGGGAGAATGAAGAAAAAACTTCTCGATAAACTTGACGATGATGATCTCAAAAGATTTGAACCGCAGTGTAAAGAAGCATCGGTAGATGGATCATATGCTTGTCTGACAGTGTTAAAAATAATTTTAAATCGTTCTCAAAATACTCTTAATTTTTGTAAATATTATGCTTATAAATATTTATTTGTTTATGGCCTAACATTCTGCTCCATTATGACAGCTAAACTTTTACATTAACAAGTAATTTATAATCTTCACAACTAACCCACAAGGTTAACATTCAATACATAATGTTAACATCCAATAAATAAACTTAACAGCCAATCCATAAGGTTAACATCCAATGCATAACGTTAACATCCAATCCAAAAGGTTAACATCCAATACATATTTAGCTGCTAATACAAAAGGTTGATAACTGACTCTAAACCTTCACAACTATATCGGCTCGTTACATGTTGCTCAATTGTGACCTTCCATGTGGCATCGGGAGCACTTAGTAAGCTGGGTATTCAGTGACCTACTGTTCCTTCGTCTAGTACATGGTCTTCGACTTTTTTTTAGTAAGGGTAGGTTTTAACCGACGTCCTTCTGGCGGTATAAAGCACTTCTCGTAATCTAGAATAGGAAATAAGATTGGTTCATAACCTTCTGAATGCTTCAACACTCATAAACCAATCACAATAATGATAAATATCTCGTCCCATCCAAGTAGTTGTAGCACAAGCGTGCTTACAAGGAATGCATGTGATATCCTAAGATCTGCATGAACATGTCCATTTCTTCAAATCTACATGACAAGTTTTATTAGATTCAAGCTCCACAATATCTTCTGTTGAATTTTTAACATGTAAGCAGCTTCATTGATGAATATTATCACTCAATACTATCTCAGCTTCTTGACATAAGTATCCAGTCCATGTCGCTGCCATAAGCCTTCTATCATGTATGCGCTCCATGATTTGCTTTCGTATCGTCTCCACCAAAGGTAAGATTCATATCATTTGTGCTTTTCTTATTCAACTGTTGAAGGACTCAGTAACGTTTTAAGTAACGTTTGAAGTAACATGGCCATACCTATAAATCACATGAAAAAATCTCATAAGTTTGATGACTAATAAGTAACCTTAACAACTAACGTATAACTTAACAAGTTAACTGTAAACTTAACAACTAACGTTTATCCATAACAACTAAAGCGTAACCTTAACAATAAAATTGTAAACTTGACAACTAACATGTATACTTAATAACTACACTGTAAACTTAACAACTAACATAGAAACTTAACAACTACGCTGTAACCTTAACAACTAAACTGTAACCTTAACAACTAGGATGTAAATTTAACAACTACGGTGTAAACTTAACAACAATGCTATAAACTTAACAATTAGCCTATATGGTTAACAACTAAAATTTAACCTTAACAACTAACCAAAAACTCAGCAACAAACTAAATTAAACAATAGTATCATACTTTATACTAGGGAAATAGGCATTTGCCCATCTCTCTCGGGAGTAATTCATTGTAGTAACATAAGCCCTTTTATCTATCAAGGCCAATTCGTTTATGTAATCATCCCATTCGGCAATTGTGAACTTATAAGCCGTGGATTGTAACAAGTCACCCAATATTTGAATGATATTTGCTTTATGACCTAACTCCTTCATCTTTTTTTTGAAATTCTGGACTAGATGGAGAACACACATAGAATATAATGCATTTGGAAAGAATTATTCGACCGCTACTCTAATACCCTTGTCGGCATAAAAAATTATGACCAGTTGATGTGGGGGATTGTATGGATTTTTCCTATCATATAGTATGGACCACACTCCTTGAAAGAACCACTTTCAATTTTCCTCATTCTCCTGGTCGCATACGCAATAAGCAAGAGAAAATATTTCTTAGTTTCCATCATATCCTGTGGCACTAAGTAATATACCTTTGTAGCATCTTTAAGAAATGTTCCATCCAAAAATAAGAGAGGCCTACATCCAGCAATGAACCCTCGAATACAAGCATTATAACTTATGAACAAACGCCTAAACTTGTCGTCATAATCATCAATGGCAATACGGCTTCCTGGATTAGTGGCTAGAACCATGGCTTCATACCTATATAAATATAACAAGTAATCATTAATATTGCCATCTAAATTGTAACCTTAACAACTAAACTGTATACTTAACAACTAAGACGTATACTTAACAACTAAATTATAAAGTAACAACTAAACGTTACACTTAACAATTATACTGTATGCTTAACAACTAGTGCGAAAACATAATAATTAATCTGTAACATTAACAACGAACATGTACACTCGACAACTAAGCCGTAACCTTAACAATTGCGACGTAACCTTAACAACAAATCTGTATACTTCACAATTAAGGAGTAAACTTAATAACTAATTCAGACCTGACAACTAGAGATAAGTATTTATTTAATCAGATAAGTTTTACCATCTTAGTGAATTGTAAGACTCATCATCGTCACCAAATAGGTCTTGCTGTGCTCTCTCTTTACTTTGCCACACTTTGCTGTAATTATTCTTGATGCCGAACTGTGGGAGTAAGTCATTCTTGATATCAATTGGTCAAAGCTCTATCCTAACCTTTAGAATAGATTGTATTTGACTTGCAATAAATTTGCGTGATGCCCTTGATTTACCAACATTAGCTCCATGTTGACCGCAAGTGTGAGTAGCGTGAAATTTCTTTATAGCCATAATCGAGCAATTTCGGAGTGGGGAAGTAAACAACATCCAAGGATATTTTTGTGTCTTTGTATCAGCAATGCACTCTTATACTTTTTTTCATTATGGTAAAATTCATACTCGAACCTTTTTGCAATTGAATAATATTGAAGTGCTAATCTAACTTTAGCAGCACTATCAAATTTCTGTCCCTCTGCACGTATGGCTCTGTGCCACTCAGCTGGGATGTTAGTTTGGTTGTTAATCATGTCTTGTATCATCATGATAGAGTCACCAGTAGGATTATCGTTAGGAATACGCTCATCATTACATGATTGGTTGAGCGTAGCAGCTGTGTATTGGGAATTTTCTATCGGGATTATCTTGTAAAAGGGAGAAAATAGTTGAATACTTAACAATTAACTATTAACGTTAGCAACTAACTACTAAGGTTAACAACTAACTCATACCTTAACAACTAATAATTAAGGTTAACAACTAGCTTTTATGGTTAAGAACCAACTCATAAGGTTAACAATCAACTTTAAACCTTAATAACTAATCATTATGGTTAGCAACTAACTATAATATTCACAACTATCTCGTAAGGTTAACAACCGACTAAAACCTTAACAACTAACCTATAAGGTTAACAACCACCTGATAACCTTCAAATCCATACCTTCAACATCTAATTACTATAATTTTAGAAATAAAGTGTTTAAAATGCTTTGGGGGGAAATAAAGTGTGTAAAATGCTTACACATTTTCTAGAAAACTTTGGGTGCTCTGAGGAGTTGAAGAATCCAAAACTGCGGTAGCATATAAGTCAATGTCTGTAAATCCATTATGAATACAATACTCGAACATAAAGCTCACGTCATTGTCATTTTCAATTGCAAAACTGAACTTTTTCCTCTTTTGGATATGAATTTCAGTGAAAGAGATTGCAATGGGAGTTTAAGCCTTTGGGTCACTTGATACTTCAAGCTAATAATTTCTATAGAGTCATTAATAACTACAAAAACACCCTCACCCACTCATTGCTTTTTGTGTTTGTAACCATGCAAAGAAGAGATCTTTCTGTCATTATGAAGAAAAGTAGTTGAAGAAGCAAATATGATTTATGGAGGAGAATTAAATGGCCATGAGAGAGTAGTTGACGAAGCGAAGAGGATTTATGGAGAGAATTTAGTTGCCATGAGAGAGAGAGAGAGAGAGAGAAGTAGAAGATGGTTGTAGGGATTAAATTGGAGTGAACTAGAGTCTTTTCCCCTACAAAACCCCTTTCTAATCATCATTTAATGCACACAGTGATGGAAATTCCATCCACCCCATCCTCTCCGATGACCCCCGCCCCCCAAAAAAAAATTGTGGAGGGCATTTTGGTCTAACCATATTTTTAAAGTGCACATGAGGGTTTAATTTGAGCTGGAGGGGGCTAAACGAATTTGTCATTTGGTTTAGGTTGTTTTTAGAGTTTTGAAAAAGTCTTAGGGGTGGGAGGAATAACTTTTGTTATTTTGGGGGCTAGAAGCAATTTTTCCAAAAGAAAATTAGGGAAAAATATCTAGGAAAAGTTAATTATTTTTTAAAGAAAAACTAAAAGACCTAAAAGATTAGTAAGAGAAAAGAAGAATGATAAAGGAGAAAATAAATACTTACATTGTAAGGTGTTGGTCCCTTAAAGGTAAATGTTCATCTTCATCGTTAAAGAAGAAGAAAGAAAATTTAAAAGGTGAAATTTTTATTATTTATTGTAAATAAAAAGTTTATAATTTTAGGAAGATCTTCTCAGTTAAGAGTAACTCACTTTTTCTAATGGAGTTTTTATAAAATTTTTCACACTCAAACCCCTCACTATCTATCCCTATTTATAGCCTACAGCAATCAATAAGAGCCATTAGATTTATCTTGAGCTTCAAAAAATAAATCTCAGTCATTAACTGATTTTGTTACTAACCAATCGGTTGGTTAACCAATTGGCTCCTAATAGAATTGATTCTTTAATTGACGTATTGACCCGATTTTTTCTTGATCTCTTGGGCTTTTGTGGGCCTCCTCTTGGTTTGATCTTGGGCTTTAATAAATAGTATAAAATTAAGTGAATTTGGTTCTTTTGGGCTTTTATTCATTAATTCTCTATTACCTATAAATTAAGATAAAAACTAATTATTAGTCTTTATATTTATTCAAATAAAATAGATAATAAGGGTATAAAAGTGTAATAAAATGTGATGATCAAAACTCCGTCCCCCTCCGAAGCTCTAGCAACTCCGGCGCCTCATCCCCAGTTCGACCATTGCCAAAACCCTAGCAACTCCTACCCCTCGCTCGATTAGCCCTAAATCTAAGCTTCACCGGCGCCGAAAGCCTACATTTAGCCGTCGACTCTTCCTTAGGTACTCATTTTCATCCTCTCACTGATATTGATTCCAATTTCTTTCGCTTTAATCAAACTCTGAATTGTTATCTGTAGTGTGATTGTAAGGTTTTATTAGGTGAAAATCTATTTCTTAATCTTTCAGGAACTGATAATGCATGTAGATGTTGAGTATATTTTCATCTTTGATGTGCAACTATTAGTGAATTATTCACAAATACGGAGCAGTCTTTGATGTTAAATAATCATTAGCTTGGAAATTGATTGACTTGAACTTATGTGTTTTTTCCCTTACTTGCACAACCCCATTACTAAATATAAAATGTTATACCCTCTTGATTGGAATTGATCACGAAGGCAATTTATGAATTATATTTTTGGATTGATCAAGTAGATCAGAGATAAAGTATAACTTTTTTGTTCTTGATTTGGTTATTGATAGGTTCTCTATGGGTTATTAATGGGTTCTATGTATGTAGGTGTCAAGCACAATGGGAAGTTAAAGTTGATTTTGAAGCAATCAGGCGAGTTCGACATAGGAATTTGGTGAGGTTGCTAATGTATTGTTTAGAGGATGCTCATAAGTGCTAAATTGCTTTGATTATTGTTTTGAATCTTTCTTCAAAATTTGTTATGATAATGACCATTAGCTTAATCATTTGGTAATACAAGAACTATAATGAACATAGTCATTATACATGCAAGCGAGCTTAATTTTAGGAGTTGTTATCCCTAAATCTATCTTATTTAAGTTTGCATGGCCCGTGGTTATATAAGAGTTAACTGGATGTGTGTGAATTGTGAAAAGCGCCTAAAGCCTAAATTCATTAAACGAGTTGCTACTTTCATAAAATTTATACATGAACACGATAGGATTCAACATAGAATAATCCTTTATCCATGCAGCCATTGTGGGAATAGGCTGCATCAAAAGGAGGAAGATGTAGAACTTTACATTGTTAAGCATGATCTTATTAGAGATTATACAATTTGGATATGTAACAGAGAAATTCTAGCTCTCAATATTGCCAATGAAGAAGAAGAAGAAGATGATAATGTAAAATTATTTTCAGAAGTGGAGATGGAGGAAATGGAAGTGGCTGCTCTCGGTGATACTAATCCTGCTGAACAATGTGCCTCAGAGTATGAGAAGTACATGAATGATTCCAGGAGACCAATTTATGAGAATGCAAAATATTCCACACTATCATTGTTCATTGAACTTTTCTAGATTAAGTGCCTAAACAAATGGAGTAACAAGTCATGCACGATGCTTCTAAAATTCTTGAAAGATTCTCTACCTCTGGAGAACAATGTGCCTCAGAGCTGGTATGAAGCTCAAAAGATATTGTCTGATCTGGGTTTGAATTGTGAGAAGATTCATGCATGTCCTAATATTTGTGTACTATACTAGAAAGTAAATTAAGATGAGAAAGAGAGTTCTACTTGTGAAGTATCTAGATATAAGAAGAAAACGCATACTAACAAGAAAGATATACCTGTCAAGGTAGTGCTATACTTTCCTGTAACACAGAGGCTGCAAAGGCTCAACAGGTGTAAGAAGATAGCGGTGGCAATGACCTAACATGACCGTGTTGTTCCAAGCAAAGATGAAAAAATGAGTCATCCGAGAGATTCACCTGAATTAAAGGATTTCGACCAATTGCACCCAACATTTAGTCAGGATCCTCATAATATTAGGCTCAGAATAGCTAACATTGACTTCTGCCCCTTCAGTTTTAATGGAAATATACACAAGACATAGCCCGTTATAATGATGATTTATAACCTCTCACCGTGATTAGCTATAGATCAATCATACTTTATGATGTCTCTTCTTATTGACGGGTCGAGTTCACTGGGAAATAATATCGATGTCTACCTCCGACCTCTCATCAAAGAGTTAGGGTCTTTATTCATTAACGATGCAGAGACATATGATGCAGACAAAGGAGAAACCTTCATGATGCTTGCCGCTTGAATGTGCACAATTAACAACTTTCCTACATATCGAAAGCTATCAGGTTATTACATACATGGTTATAAAGCATGTCCTTATTGCCACACCGATACAACATCGACATGGTTGCGCTTTCACAAAAAGATCTGTTATTGCGGTCATCGATGTATGCTGGAAGAGAAGCATTCCTATAGGGATGATGATGTTCACTATGATTGTACTACAAAACACCGAGAGGCTCCAGTCCCCTTATCCGGAAAGGACATACTTGCTGAGTGGAATGATTATAGAAATGTGACTTTAGAGAAAGTAAAAGAAAGACAGGAAAGGCCATAAGAATAGAACAAGAAAAGTATTTTTTTTGAACTACTATATTGGAAGACAAACACAGTGCATCACAATCTGAATGCCATTCATACAGAAAAGGGAGTATCTGAGCACATACTTAACTTACTACTATGTAAAGATGAAAAATTAAAGGACAAACTCCAAGCTCGAATGGATTTGCAGCACTTGAATATTAGAAAAGTGTTGCATCCTATATCTAAAGCAGGTAAACCGAGCAAATTTATACTCCTTGACACCATTTATCATATGTCAAAATAAAAAAGAAAATGTTCCTGGAGGTTTTGCATGAACTGAAGGTTCATACCAAATTTTCAGGATCATTTAGTAAGAAGATAAACACTATGAAAGGCAAGATTGATACGTTGAAGAGTCATGATCACCATGTTATTCTCGAGCCTTCTCCTACTATCCCTCAGGGCTTCTCTTTCTAAATCTGTTGGTTTAGTGATCAAAGAACTTAGCAACTTCGTTGGGGAATTATGTGCTAAAATGTCGAGGACAAGGAGCTGGAAAAGCTTAAAGTGGTTTCCTTAATATTGTGCAAGCTTGAGCAGATTTTTTTGCCATCGTTCTTTAATATCATAATACACCTGACTGTTCATCTTGCGACCGAGGCTAGACTTGTGGGACCATTTCAACATCGATGGATGTATTCTATAGAAAGGTACCTTTATTTTTTTGTTTGACGTAACTGATATAATTTTACTATTCTGCATGCTTCTATGTAGTAATTTAATATAAGTTTTGTAGGTACCTTCTTACTCTAAAAATTATATATGAAATAGAAATTGGGTAGAGAGTTCTATTATGGAAGGTTATCTCCTCTAGGAAGTAATGCCATTTTATTCTCGTTATTTGGACGAAAACATGGAGACAAAGCTTACTAGACCTATAAGTATTCATGATGGAACATATGGCAAACCAACTTACACAATAGTTGGACTCACATTTATCAATGGGATACATCACTTTATCCTCCTAAATGGCGTATGCATTGTGGAATTTAGAGAGTATATCTATTTTGTATTAATTGATATATTTATGTATGTATGAAACAATATAATGTTGATGTTAATAATTCATGTTGAGAACGAAGTCACAAGGATGAATTACGTGAAGAGCATTATAATTGAAATGTTGAACGTATGGAAAAATGTCATCAAGATATTTTTAGTGCTAGGTTTATAAATTATGGAAGATTTTCCTATCTCACATTTCTATGTCATTGTCTTAATTTAAACTTGTATCTTTATATAATTACCACACCAACCATTTTGTTAGGTACAAGATCCAGATGTAAAATTAACATTATATAAGCATCTGAGATGTCTGGCTCAATATCCGATCTAGGAGGTTGCATAGTACAAAGAATTTGGTCTAAGCAGTTACGAATTTGAAATGAAGGAGGAGGAAGAATCTCGGACCACCCAGAATAGTGGAATTGCGGCACTTAGAACTGAAGGAATAATTTACGATCGGTATTTGGATAGAATAGTTGATATTCGCTATCCGAGATGAGGAAAACTAATTTATGTATTTAAGTATGTTTGGTATAACAGGAGAACTAGGCATGGAAAGTGGAGAGACACACATAGAACTTGGAAAGATGAATATAGATTGACTAGTGTAAACATTAATCTTTTTTAGTTTGAAGATAAACCATATATATTCCTAGAATAAGCATTTCAAGTATACTGTAGGCGGTCAAAAATTACAGATCGTTCAATAAGACAAATTAAACATGAAGATGGGTCCTCAAAGATAGCTAGGTCACTAGAACGATATTTCAAAAACCCAATGAAGCAAAAAGAGATGACTAAAGGAGGAAAGAGACCAAAACTCTAAGCTAAATAAGCCCCCAAATCTACAAAAGTTCAACTTCCTAAAGAATAGCACAACTCTACGGTACACAGCCGTGCATAGACTTAAACCGGCGTACACACTGAAGAACAGTATGAACATAAGCATGAGCCAACCCCGCGAAACTCAAACTTCGCGGACCGTACAGAAGATGGGGCGTCCTTGACAGGATGAGGACTCGGATGAATTCCTAGAGTATTATCAGTGACCCTCATATAGGACTAGCTTGAATACAACCCAGTCATCATTATAGGCTTGGGCTTTTCGTATAACTAACCTAATGTATGAAGATGCTTTCGTAGATAAATACTTGGCTTGTGCCTTAGATAGTACAATGAGTTCATGACGGTCGTGGAAACCGAAAGTTAACATGGCATCGCCTTAGGAAGTGCCGAGCTTGAAGCATAAAGAGTCTAAGGTGAACAACACAAGTGAACACTCTGAACCATCATGCAATCTTCCGGAGGTAGTTGACCTTCGAGAGTTGATGAAAAAAATTCTAAGTCAGGGGAATGCAATTGAACGCTTACAAGAAAAAATGCAAATGATGGAGGATTCCCAAAGGTCGATAGATCACTCCTTACTAAATCATAATAGCTAGATTACGGAGGAGATCACCAACTTCCATCAAGATTTGTGACTTGCTCGACAAACCATTAACCTGGAAGAAGTGACCAATTCACTAGGGGATAACCCCAACACTACTCTGGAGCTGCTTGCAAACCTGGAACAAACCAGGGTGCTTAACCGACTCCTCGCTGGGATGGCGTGCACACCGGTTGTTTATGCAGTGCCTCCATCCCATAGCGGACAGCTTGTCCATCAAGAAGCACATTCTAACCATTCTGTAGTGTAAGTCACCATGAACCAATCATGATCGCAGGCCTTGCCGTTCCAGCTTTTATAGCTCAACTAATAGCCAAAGTGGATGCGGTCACAAAAAACCAAGGAGAAAAGAGTGATTGGCTCGCAAGACCTTACCTGGGTTTTTAGGATGACATACCATACCTTGAAAAGTACAAACCTATCACGGTGCAGAGTTTCAATGGTACTGAGTCATCTCAACAACACCTCTACCCCTTTGAAGCTCAAGTTAAGGTGTAGTCGAAAATAATATCATTATGGTAAGGATGTTCTCCGGCTCACTCAAAGGGCTCGCCTTTCATCGGTTTGAGAGCCTACCTCAGGTTCTGTAAATTTGTGGAAAGACTTTGAAAAGATTTCATCAAGAGAATTCATAAAATTGACCTAAGTTAACTTATCAAAGAGTGAAGAATGATGTCAACAAGCTAGATGAGAAGATCTAAACTTACATTGAGAGATTCCACTGACTCTGCCTCGAGTTGAAGGGCACAATGTCCTAGAAGTTTGTCATTGATGCTTATCGTGATGGCTTACCGGATCACATTCTTAAACAATTCGGTGTCGTCGAATCCAAAACTTGGAAAGAGCTGATCAAGAATGCTAAAAGGGCTGAAGCTGCTACCATGTGGGTCGATAACATCCTGAACAAAATGGAAAATGATGGAAGTAAGGGTAAACTTAGCACTGCTAAACCACACACTGTCGAGAAGGCTAAGGTAGTGATGGCAATCAATATACCCCAGCCACATGCACCACTACCCCAGTCAAAACCACCAAGATGGCAGAATAACAATTAAAATGACAACCGGAATGTGAACAACAATTGTCCCAATGCCAACCGAGCTACAATTGAGTAACTCCACCTGGGCAATATCGAGGGGAAGGTTCCTCATAGCAGCAAAATCAGTTCAATCCAGTCCCTAACAGAGTTTATGCTGGTAAGCAATAAGCAATTCTAGAAGTGGCCGAAGCCCTTATCAAGGGAGGATTCATCAAGCTCGAAAGACCCAAGAGACCCGAAGAAGAAGGGTGCACCAATGACCCAGACTATTGCATCTTTCATCGCTTTGTGGGACACCTTTCAAAGGATGACATCGTGTTGAGAGAGAAGATTCAAACCTTGCACGAAGCCTGATCATTGGAATTAAGAGAAGATTAGAAGCAAGTTAAGGTGTAGTCGAAAATAATATCATTATGGTAAGGATGTTCTCCGGCTCACTCAAAGGGCTCGCCTTTCATCGGTTTGAGAGCCTACCTCAGGTTCTGTAAATTTGTGGAAAGACTTTGAAAAGATTTCATCAAGAGAATTCATAAAATTGACCTAAGTTAACTTATCAAAGAGTGAAGAATGATGTCAACAAGCTAGATGAGAAGATCCAAACTTACATTGAGAGATTCCACTGACCTCAGCCTTGAATTAAAGGGCGCAATGTCAAAAAAGTTCGTCATTGATGCTTGCCGTGATGGCCTACAAGATCACATCCTTAAACTATTCAGTGTCATTGAGTCCAAAACCTAAAAAGAGCTGATTAAGAATGCTAAAAGGGTGAAGCCGCTACCATGTGGGTCGATAACATCACGAACAAAATGGAAAATGATGGAAGTAAGGGTAAACTTAGCCTTGCTAAACCACCTTGTCGAGAAGGCTAAGGTAGTGATGGCAATCAATATACCCACCCATGCACCACTACCCCAGTCAAAACCACCAAGATGGCGAGAATAACAATTAAAATGACAAGAATGTGAACAACAATTGTCCCAATGCCAACCGAGCTACAATTGAGTAACTCCACCGGCAATATCGAGGGAAGGTTCCTCATAGCGGCAAAATCAGTTCAATCCGGTCCTAACGAGTTTATCTTTGGTAAGCAATAAGCAATTCTAGAAGTGGCCGAAGCCCTTATCAAGGGAGGATTCATCAAGCTCGAAAGACCCAAGAGACCCGAAGAAGAAGGGTGCACCAATGACCCAGACTATTGCATCTTTCATCGCTTTGTGGGACACCTTTCAAAGGATGACATCGTGTTGAGAGAGAAGATTCAAACCTTGCACGAAGCCTGATCATTGGAATTAAGAGAAGATTAGAAGCAAGTTTTGGTGAACCTGATACTGGTCCAATTTGGGGATTTACCAAGCATGAATGCTACGGACGGAATAATGCCAATCCTAAAAGCAAAGCTAAAAATTATCAACTATGACCGACACGGTGAGAAAACTAAGGGATTAACCCCCATGACTCTCTCTAAAGGAGAACTCATGTGGGTTCACCTCGATCTTGTAAGGGACGAGCAATGGATCTCTACCAAGCTGCATCATAAAGATGCAAAAGGTAATGAAAAAAATATGCAATACCATGACAATCCTCTACAGTGATGATGAAGGGCTAGTATTTGAACTCACTAATTTAGAAGAGGAGGCCATTGTAGCAGCTATTGCGTCTAAAGAGGAAGAAGTAGTAGCCAAGGCACTCCGAGAAGCCGAACTACTAGTGGCTATCGCGGCTTAGAATACCAAGGAAGGACTCAGGAGCGGTATATTGTTTTACCAATAATATGACTTGCCGAACTAGGATGGATGCCAAGCCCCACCAGCCAATCAGACAACCAACCCAATGGCGGTACCACCTCCTGTGATTCTAAGGGAAAATAACAATAGGAATGGACCTAGCAGATCATGCCCATTTGACATCCTAACACAACTTGTGAACATTCGTACAAGAGTGACACTTTGGAATTCCTTAACTAGCCCTTGAGGTTAAACCAGCATTACAGGAGGCTCTAAGTAACCCGATAGCTTACCTCACTCAGATCCAATCATCAGAGGAAAAGACTGAGGACCATTTGTGTGCACGTTGCCACCGTGTAGAGAGGGACCTTTTATGGTGATATTTTCTGTAAGAGATATGCTCATACCATCCATCAAGCACCCCAGACCACTTTACTTCAGAGGGCACTTGGGTTTGTCAAAGATAGAGTGTATGCAAGTTGACCCAGGGTCTGCTATCAGTACCATCACTAGGATAATGCTACACTTCCTTTAGATACTGTTGTGATGCCTCTATCACACAGACACCAAGATATTTGGCTTTAACACTAATGATAGTGATCCGTCTGGAAAGATAAAGCTCAAACTACGAATTGCCGAACTCAAGCCCGACGTAACATGTTATGTCATTGATGTCGAAGCATTAGGGCGGCCTTCGATACATGAGAATGTGCTAGTCCCCTCTACCCTACACCAATGTCCCAACTACAATAATCCAGACGGATTAGAGTGCAAGACATATGCAGATGATTGACCTTTCAGAGGCCTCAAAAGTTATTGTGTCGACACACGACTTTGCTAGGATGATCATTGTGGTGATGTTATGGCAAATGTTCTCGCAATCGAGGATCCCCAAGACATCCTCGATGCAAGCATGAAGGTGATCAAGACTCCCACTATTGTCATCAAACCCTTTGTAATACGTTTTAAGGCTGATTGTAATGTTAACACTTTTAATGATGGTGTAATGGTTATTAACAAAATTATCCATTTTGAATACTCCTCGTGTATGATCAATGTCTCTAATGATCGAGGGATAACCCTAGAACAAATGGCATTGTTGAACCACAATAAATTAATTTGCATGCTTATAATCGAGATAAGCCGGAGTAACCAAAAGATTAAAGATCATTGCAAAGTGTGCTTTGTAGTACTTACAAAATTAAAAAATGAAATGTCAATATATTTGGGAAGGCCGGTCCGACTTCAGATGGAACCTCTGATGGTGGGTCTGATGAGGAATTCTAACGGTTCCATCACAATGGCATCAAGGCTTAGAGAATAATGCAACACTGGGGGTACGATTTCGACGCGCATCAAGGCTTAATTTCGGTAAGGATTGCGCATCCTGTGTGAAACCCTTTGTCCTGAAGGGGAAAGCCAAAAACTACTATGATAAGAGAAAGAGAGGACTCAGATATGAGACCTCACAAGAAGCTTTGGAACTAGACTGTGATTCTCCATGTCAGCTTAGTGAACATTCGTCTGAAATAGAGATGTGGGATTTTGATGCTAGTGTACGCACGAATTTTTGAGGATTGCCAATCAACATGGTGTCCGTTAACTACAACTAAGGGGAATCCACATCACTGGACTACGATGAAGATATACCCTTCAGGGACCAACAACTAGATGGTTTGTAGGAAGCATGATTTGAACAACGTGAACCTCCAACCGATGACAAAATGGAGAGGTGGATTTGGGTGTTAGGACTACTTGCAACCCATTTTTATCAATGCAAGCCCCCCTCCTGACATTCGCCAAAACTTAATTGCTTTGATGCAGGAATACATCTTGCTTGGACTTAAGATATGCTCGGTCTTGACTAAGATGTTGCTATCCACCACCTCAACATCAAGCCCGATGCAAAACTAGTCGTCCAACCTCATTGACTGTTGATCATCACATTTTATTACACTTTTATACCCTCATTATCAATTTGATTCTGAATAAAATATTTACTAATAAAATATTTTTATCTTAATTTGCAGGTAATGAAGGATTAAGGAATAAGAGCCCAAAAGAACTCAAACTCCCTTATTTTTTAACCCTTTGTTGAAGTCCAAGATCAAGCTAAGAAAAGGCCCACAAAATCCAAAAGATAAAAAAAATTGGGTCAACAAGTCAACAAGAGAATCAAAATCTTTTGGGAACCAATCAATCGACCAATCGATTGGCTAATCGATTGATCAACCGATTAGTCCCTAACAGAATTGTAACTGAACAGTGAATGGCTGAGATTTATTTCTTAGAGCTCAATACAAATTTAAGGGCTCTTGCTGATTGCAGTAGGCTATAAATAGGGTTAGAGTGTGAGGGGTTTAGGGTGTGAAAAATTTCATAAGAACTCCATTTTGGATAGTAGGGCCACTCTTAATTGAGAAGACCTTTTAAAATTATAAACTTTATATTTGTAATAAATAAAAAAATTATCTTACTTTTTAATTTTTATTTTTATTCTCTTTGATGATGAAGATTTGCTTACAAGGGGCCAACCCATTACAATGTAAGTTTTATTTTTTTCCTTTTTAATTTTTGAATTACATATTTTAGGATTTTATTTTCTAATTTTTTATTTTATTTTTGGTAGATTAGATTTATTGATTTGTAGTATAGATTTATTTCATGCTTTTGTAATGTAGATTTATTTTCTTGCTCTTTTATACTTTGATTTTCTATTCCTTACTTTTATTGCCTGTAGTATAGATTTACTTCTTGTTCTTTTATACTTACTAGTATAGATTTTATATCTTTATTTTTATTTTGCAAAATAAGAAACTAATTCTTGTAGGAAATCTACAATTATATGAAACTAGTTTATTTTCTTTTATGGTTTATTGATTGCTCTCTTTATGCTTAAAATGATCATGTTTAGGATAATCAACTAGAGAACTAATTGATAGAAGAAGAATTTGATAATCTATGTTTATCTTGAGTGGTTTAAAAGATAAGTGGTTTAATAGGTTATGTTTATGAAATATAGAATTACTATCTAGTTGCTTGTTCATTTTATGAATGGTGATTTTGCATGGATGATAATTTGATAGGGTATGCTTTGCTTAAGTGGTTTGATAGTCTATGCTTAGTAAATCTAAAGTAAAATGTGATAAAAATAATTAACTTTTATTTTTCCTAGAGTTTTTTCCCTACTTTTCTTTTTAGATATAAAAAATTTAAAAAGAATTTATTTTGGTGTATGCAAGTTTGGATTAGGGATAATACCAATCGTTTAATCCGTATTGAACTAATTTTAAAACTAAAGTAATGCAAATTCTAATCCACCCGTTCTTCAAGACATGTGTTATCCCACTAAGAATACAATCTCATCTTGCATTAGGCTTCCTAATGTTAGTGAACCTAATTTTGAGCTTATACCTCACTTCATAAACATACTTCCAAAATTCTTAGAAAATAACTCTGAAGATGCGTATATTTTTTTATCCGAGTTTGTAGAAGTTTTCTTATGATTAAGATTAGAGAATTATCCGAAGATGTTATTAAGCTCAGATTTATCCCTTTTGCTCTTAAAGACAAAGCCAAGAAATGGCGTATAACTTACCCATAAATTCTATCTCAACCTGGGATTAGTTTGTTACCATTTTCTTAAAATAATTCTACCCAATTCATAAAATGGTAAAGCTTAGAAATAGAATTTAGAATTTCAAGATAGTCCCATGGGAGCCATTCTGGAAATATTTTGATAGGTTTAAGAATCTTCTTATCGAATATCCTCACAATGATAAAGAAAAGTGGCGATTATGCCAAATCATCTGTGCAGGATTGGATTTTTTCAAAGTCTTTCTTAGAATCTATGTGTCAATGGAATTTTGTAAGGAAAAACACTGACGAAGCTTGAAAATTTTTAGAGAGTTTGTCTCAAAAAATCATGGAGTGGAAATATTATGATGAAAGAGTTTCATCAGTTCCCCCAACCAAAATCAGTGATCTTTCCCTAGATTCAAACATAGCCTCTGAAGCTAAGATGACTATAATCTTGTATCGATTAGAAGCCCTAGAAATCTAAGAATGAGCTCTAGCTCAAATCAACCAAGTTTTTTCCCCAGGATGTCATAACTGTCTATGTTTAGCCCATCTTTTAGACAAATGTCCTCTCTTAGAAAATAATTAACCACTAGGTTAGGTGAACACTGCATTCCAGCATCCTAAGAATAATCTGTTTTCTCCAACCTATAAACTATTTTGAAGAAATCATCCGAATTTTTTATGGAATCAGGAAAATTTTTGAGAGGAAACATAGTTCCTTTCAACCTGCTGAATAATATTTCACAACCCAATCCTGCATACCATAATCATTCTCTTCAAAATCAACCTATAAATCCTATTCCATTGAGTTCTAATCACGAGAGATATTTTAGTGTTTTAGAGAAGGGTTTAGAAGCCATGATCAAAGATTCCACATAGACCACCAACATGTTGACTCAGTCATCCAACACTCTGATTTTTTACGTAAATAATCGGTCAATTGCTCAATTCCAATACTCAAACCATAACTAGGTTAGAAACCTAACTTGGTCAACTAGCTAGTGATGTGAGTGAAATAGAGAAAGATTTTTTTTTGAGTCAACCTGTTACAAACCCTGGAGACAGTGGATCGAGTGCAACCTATCCAGCTTAAGTGTATGCATTCCATACATTATGGCGAGGAAAACAAGTCGATAATCAAGTTAGAACACCTCTTAATCAAACTCCATCTTCTTCTTCTCCTATTCAAAATACTGAACCTGAAAAAACTCTCTCTCCTTCTGATAACTATGTTCAACAATCACCCCTTTCCGATGACCAAGAAACTGAAATCGAACCTGAGCTTAATCTTGATAGGTTTAAGCTTGTTGATCCCTTTCCAGATAGAATCAAGCCTAGAAAAAACTTTCTCTAAGTATAGAAAATCCTAGAAACTTTTAAGCAGGTCAAGATCAACATTTCTCTCTTAGCTGTCATCAAAAAACTCCCATCATATGCAAAATTTTTGAAAGATTTGTGCGCTAAGAAAAGAACCACTAATATTGCCAAGAAAGTTTTTCTAGCTGCTAATAACAGTGACATGCTCTCAAATCCCACGCCTTTAAGACATAAGGATCCTAGTTATTCTACTATCTTATGTCTCATAGGAACAACCTTCATTTATAAGGCACTTCTAAACTTAGGAGCTTGTGTGAATGTTATTTCCTATTCAGTCTATCAATAACTAGGGTTAGGTGAATTAAAATCTACCAGATGTATTTTTCAGTTAGCTGATAGATCTGTAAAGATACACAAGAAAGATATTGAGGATGTTCTCATTAAGGTTGGGGAGTTTATTTTTTCTGTTGATTTTATAGTCTTGGAAACACAGCCCATTTCTAATCCCAAAGGTCAGATGCCTGTCATTTTAGGAAGATCATTCTTAGTAGCTTCCACTGCTTTGATCAATTGTAGAACCGGTTAAATGAAGTTATCTTTTAGAAACATGGCTATTGATCTCAACATTTTTAATCTAGAGAACTAGCGACAGATCCACTAGATCAACCCCTAGAAGCGAACTACATCCAGGAAATATCGAGTGAACAGTTAGAAGAGGAGTGTGAGTCATATTTTACTGACTTGAGTTTTGAGGAGATCATTTATGATGAAATCAGACTTTTTGATGAAGAAATTAAAATTTTAGGAAAGATGGACCAATCAGCTCATCAAGTCTCAATCGTGAACCCTAGCTTGTAGGAGATTTTCAGTAATGAGATTGAGTTCTTTGAGGAGTTAGAATAATACTCTAATCTTTGGTCCAATTTTGAGCTCAACATTTTATCGGTGGAAATGCGCGTCAACGACATACACATTTTTATTTCATATTTTCTTTTCTTTTCTTTCCCTAAAAAATGCCATTTGCCAACTTGATAAAGTTAATTAATAATTGGTTTACTTGATGAATTTTTAAACTTGCTAATTTTTAGTTAGTTCTATACTCAAGTTACTCTTTTATGATAACTCTAAATAAATTGTTAAAAATTAACTTTCATAATAGTACACTCCATCCTAGTTCTAACTTAGGATTTTATTGGCAATAATAAAATTTTGCATGTTTAGCTTAGAGTAGAAAATAAAATTTCAAGTTCTCTTGATCTAATTATTTTTCAAGCCATATATATATATATATATATATATATATATATATATATATATATATATATATATATATATATATATATATATATATATATATATATATATATATATATATTAAAAAGAAAAAAATTATAAAAGAAGTGTGCGAAAATGGGCACCAATAAAAACTTTTTTTAACTCCAATGTGATTCTGTCTTACTAAGCCTAAGTTGACCGAGTGATTAAGCCCGAGGAGTATTTCTATATTTAATGACCTAAACGCAAATGAGTTAGGAACCATTGGCCCAAAAATCATTACATGGTCACTAAGAAAGCTCGATAAAGTGGAACAAAATCAACGGAATAAAGAGATATATGTATATATAAAAAGAAAAAAAAGATCCACATGGACATGTCCTTCCTCGGGCCTACTCATTGACCGAGCCAAGCTCTAATAATCTGGCCGAGTATAATGCCCTTGTAATTGGCTTGCAACTTGCTCAAGATATGGGTATCAAATACCTTGAAACCTATGGTGATTCCAAGCTGATCGTAAATCAAATTAAAGGAGAATATGAGGTCCGCCACAATGATCTCATACCCTACCACGAAGTTGCAATGAAGCTCGCTTGATCATTCGAAGGTTTCTACATTAGTTATGTAGCCCACCTCAAAAATACTCATGCAGATGCTTTGGCATTCCTTGCAACCACTCATTCCTTGACACCCAAATCTACTAGGCGCATCACAGTGGCTAGCCATCAATTTTGCTCCCCAAAGCAAATTCTTGAAGCTAATGAAGTGCATGTCATGCCAACTCACTTTGAAGTTAATGATTGGCAGTTCCCGATCATTGATTATGTCTTGTACGGATACTACCGATAGCCTAAAGCAAGCAATCTCTATTCAAAGAAGAGCTTCACGCTTCTTCTATGATTCTGCTACGCAAGCTTTGTATCATCGATCATTCGACGGAGTGCTGCTCCGATGCTTATCACCAAGCAAAAGCTCGAGAAGCATTAAAGGAAGCCCATGACGGTACATGTGGAGCTCATCAACCAGGTCCCAAACTCTAGGACCGACTTCGTCGACTAGATTACTACTAGCCTATAATGATAGCAGATGCGGTAGCATATGCTAAACGATGTCATGCGTGTCAAGTCTATGCTGATTTTCTACACCAACCTCTAGAAGAATCGCATCCGACCGTTGTCTCATGGCCATTTGAAACATGGGGCATGGACATTATCAGACCAATCAGTCCGCCGTCCGCTAAAGGCCATCGATTCATCTTGGCCATTACTAACTACTTCTCCAAATGGGTCGAAGCAGTTCTGCTCAGAGAAGTCAAAACATCTCAAGTAATCAAATTCTTGAGACACCACGTGATTTACCGATTCGGCATCCCTAGGAGAATCGTCCATGATAACGGTCCACAGTTCATCAGCCTACCATTCTTCAAATTCTATAATAAGTTCAGAATTCAAGATGTGGCTTCTACGCTATACAACCAAGCTGCTAATGGTCTAGCTGAAGCTTTCAATAAAACCATCATCAAACTTCTAAAAACGTTTATCTCCTTCAACAAACGAGATTGGGATGAGAAACTTGGAGAGTGTTTATGGGCTTATCGAACAACAGTCCGCGCTCCCACTGGTTCTACGCCTTTTTCCTTGGTCTACGGATGTGAAGCCGTGATCCCTCTGGAAATTCAGGTGCCGTCATTAAGAATCGCCCTTGCCAAGAAGATGACGACAGAAGAACATCATCAAAAGTATCTCCAAGAACAAGAGGCGCTAGATGAATTAAGACTTTAAGCTCAACAACGAATCGAGATCCACCAGTCATGGATTTTGAGAGCCTTCAACAAGAGAGTCAGAAAATAATCCTTCAAAGAAGGCAACCTGGTCTTAGCTATTTGTCGACTCATGGTCATGACGTACAAGACTAAAGAAAAATTTCAACCCAAATGGGAAGGTCCATTTGTAGTAGAGATAGTATACTCAAATGGAGCATATCACCTAATTGACCAAAATGGCAATAGGCTCATGGCGCCAATCAATGGGAAGTTTCTCAAGAAATACTACCATTGATCTTAGCCAACACTGTCTCCCCACAGAGATTATGGTCACGTTTAAGTTTCCATCTCTGACCATGAGAACAAGTTCTCAACCTACATTATTGATCATCCTATCAAAATTCCCAACGAGTTATCAAGTTAACACTACACCGCTGTCTGACTCTAAATATTTTATCATCATCATGTTAATATTACACCACTGTCAGATCATTTTGTCGATCGGTCAATAATACACCTCTGTTGACTTATTTTTTCGAATTTGACCGGTTAACATTACACCTCTGTCAATTCGTTCCTGTTAAAAATCGATTAGTTAACATTACACTTCCATCGATTTCCTGCCGTTAAGTTAACACTACACTTCCAAACGGTAATCATCCTTTGGACTCTTTCGAACCGGCTAGTTAACATTACACCTCTGTCAGTCATTCTATTTGACATATTAACATTACACCTCTGTTAAATACCATAATATTGTCATGTTAACACTACACCTCTGAACAGTGCTAACTTGATCAAACTTGATATGTTAACACTACACCTCTACTAGTTTGATCCCATCATCTTTCTCCCCAGTAAAGATGTCACTACGATATGTTAACATTACACCTCTATCGTATACACATCAAAGAAAATAAAATTTCAAGTTCTCTTGATCTAATTATTTTTCAAGCCATATATATATATATATATATATATATATATATATATATATATATATATATATATATATATATATATATATATATATATATATATATATATATATATATATATATATTAAAAAGAAAAAAATTATAAAAGAAGTGTGCGAAAATGGGCACCAATAAAACTTTTTAACTCCAATGTGATTCTCGTTTTACTAAGCCTAAGTTGACCGAAAGTGATTAAGCCCGAGGAGTATTTCTATATTTAATGACCTAAACGAAATGAGTTAGGAACCATTGGCCCAAAAATCATTACATGGTCACTAAGAAAGCTCGATAAAGTGGAACAAAATCAACGGAATAAAGAGATATATGTATATATAAAAAGAAAAAAGATCCACATGGACATGTCCTTCCTCTGCCTACTCATTGACCGAGCCAAGCTCTAATAATGGCCGAGTATAATGCCCTTGTAATTGGCTTGCAACTTGCTCAAGATATGGGTATCAAATACCTTGAAACCTATGGTGATTCCAAGCTGATCGTAAATCAAATTAAAGGAGAATATGAGGTCCGCCACAATGATCTCATACCCTACCACGAAGTTGCAATGAAGCTCGCTTGATCATTCGAAGGTTTCTACATTAGTTATGTAGCCCACCTCAAAAATACTCATGCAGATGCTTTGGCATTCCTTGCAACCACTCATTCCTTGACACCCAAATCTACTAGGCGCATCACAGTGGCTAGCCATCAATTTTGCTCCCCAAAGCAAATTCTTGAAGCTAATGAAGTGCATGTCATGCCAACTCACTTTGAAGTTAATGATTGGCAGTTCCCGATCATTGATTATGTCTTGTACGGGATACTACCTGATAGCCTAAAGCAAGCAATCTCTATTCAAAGAAGAGCTTCACGCTTCTTCTATGATTCTGCTACGCAAGCTTTGTATCATCGATCATTCGACGGAGTGCTGCTCCGATGCTTATCACCAAGCAAAAGCTCGAGAAGCATTAAAGGAAGCCCATGACGGTACATGTGGAGCTCATCAACCAGGTCCCAAACTCTAGGACCGACTTCGTCGACTAGATTACTACTAGCCTATAATGATAGCAGATGCGGTAGCATATGCTAAACGATGTCATGCGTGTCAAGTCTATGCTGATTTTCTACACCAACCTCTAGAAGAATCGCATCCGACCGTTGTCTCATGGCCATTTGAAACATGGGGCATGGACATTATCGACCAATCACCGCCGTCCGCTAAAGGCCATCGATTCATCTTGGCCATTACTAACTACTTCTCCAAATGGGTCGAAGCAGTTCTGCTCAGAGAAGTCAAAACATCTCAAGTAATCAAATTCTTGAGACACCACGTGATTTACCGATTCGGCATCCCTAGGAGAATCGTCCATGATAACGGTCCACAGTTCATCAGCCTACCATTCTTCAAATTCTATAATAAGTTCAGAATTCAAGATGTGGCTTCTACGCTATACAACCAAGCTGCTAATGGTCTAGCTGAAGCTTTCAATAAAACCATCATCAAACTTCTAAAAACGTTTATCTCCTTCAACAAACGAGATTGGGATGAGAAACTTGGAGAGTGTTTATGGGCTTATCGAACAACAGTCCGCGCTCCCACTGGTTCTACGCCTTTTTCCTTGGTCTACGGATGTGAAGCCGTGATCCCTCTGGAAATTCAGGTGCCGCCATTAAGAATCGCCTTGCCAAGAAGATGACGACGTAAGAACATCATCAAAAGTATCTCCAAGAACAAGAGGCGCTAGATGAATTAAGACTTTAAGCTCAACAACGAATCGAGATCCACCACTCATGGATTTTGAGAGCCTTCAACAAGAGAGTCAGAAAATAATCCTTCAAAGAAGGCAACCTGGTCTTAGCTATTTGTCGACTCATGGTCATGACGCATAAGACTAAAGAAAAATTTCAACCCAAATGGGAAGGTCCATTTGTAGTAGAGATAGTATACTCAAATGGAGCATATCACCTAATTGACCAAAATGGCAATAGGCTCATGGCCAATCAATGGGAAGTTTCTCAAGAAATACTACCATTGATCTTAGCCAACATCGCCTCCCCACGTAGATTATGGTCACGCTTAAGTTTCCATCTTCGACCATGAGAACAAGTTCTCAACCTACATTATTGATCATCCTATCAAAATTCCCAACGAAGTTATCAAGTTAACACTACACCATTGTCGACTCTAAATATTTTATCATCATCATGTTAATATTACACCACCGCCGATCATTTTGTCGATCGGTCAATAATACACCTCTGTTGACTTATTTTTTCAATTTGACCGTTAACATTACACCTCTCAATTGCTCCTCGTAAAAATCGATTAGTTAACATTACACTTCCATCGATTTCCCCGCTAAGTTAACACTACACTTCCAAACGGTAATCATCCTTTGGACTCTTTCGAACCGGCTAGTTAACATTACACCTCTGTCAGTCATTCTATTTGACATATTAACATTACACCTCTGTTAAATACCATAATATTGTCATGTTAACACTACACCTCTGAACAGTGCTAACTTGATCAAACTTGATATGTTAACACTACACCTCTACTAGTTTGATCCCATCATCTTTCTCCCCAGTAAAGATGTCACTACGATATGTTAACATTACACCTCTATCGTATACACATCAAAGAAGATAAAAGTTCTTTTATTACCAAAAAAGATCTAAACTGTTATAAAGATTTCAAAGGAAAATTGAATAAAAATCGTGTATCTGTGCAATACACTCAGCTATCCTAGAATCCCTAGCCTCATGAGTACTCTTCTGGGCCCTTTCTCTCAAAACCCTGGGATCAATGGGAGCAGCTTGGGGTCTAACAGCCGCCAGGCTCTTCATCTCAGCCTCAAGCTCCGCGACCTTGAGATCCCACTCCTTAGTCAACTCGGTTGACTTAAGCTCAATTTCCTCTTTCTGGTGTTGAGCTGCTTCCAACCGTGCCTGAGTGACGGCAATGGCTGCTTTGGCCTCATTGATGATAGCTTCATTTTCCTAAATATCGTTCTAAAGCTCTCCTTGATGGTTGTCAATTGATGAAAGGCCATCACTCAACCCTTGAAGCTTCATCTTAATCTGCTCCATTTCTTTGTGAGCAAACTCTTCGACCTTATGGTGCTTTGCTGAGAGATGATAGAATTCAATCTCAGCAATACCGTCGATATCAGCCACATGAAGCCATTGCAACCCTTGAAATTGGAGCTCAGCTTCGTTAATCATCGACTTGAAGGGTTCAATGTGGGTAGGACCTGCAACCGATGTCAAAAGATCAAGCTGATTCCTCAACAAGGCAAGAGTGCGAGTAGATAAGCCTTTTCGCATATTCAAAGCAGATTCAATACTTCAGTTGAACAACTTCACCAAGCTCTCAGTCAGGATTTGGATCTCTAACTCGATCAAATCATCAGAATCGGGAGATTAGAGAATCTCCACATGACTTGAAGGACCCGCTCCTATAGAAACCACCAACGCATTCATGGTTGTTGGGAAAGTAGGAGGCAAGACTTGTATTCATTCACTGCCAGATAAGAGAAATGGCATGAGTGTGGCCAATACACTAGAAATAGTCACAGTGGAAGGAGCCATAGATGTCACTCCAGTTGAAGGGATGGCAGTCCTCACAACCATTGTTGTAGTCATCAGAACATATATAAGCACGACTTCACTACCTATAGATGTAACCTCTGGCTCATCAGAGACAGCTACAACTATAATCGAGCCTTCATCAAAATGAGATTTAGGGCTCGGCAGCGCTACCCTCGCAAGTCCTATTGGGATTGGAGAGACTGATGCATCATCATGTTCGTTAAAAGACTCATGAACAACCAGTCAGCATCGCAATGCTAAAATAGGTGCTGGTATAGGATTGACTATCGTATCGATAGCTGGTATAGATTCCAAGACACCAGAGGCCCTGTCAAAATTAGCCACAGGCTCAAACTTGCCGCTAGTAGAAAAAGACGTAGGAACTACTCCACTCATGATCCCCAAATTGGGTTCATCATCTGCTAAAGAGATAGATGAAGCGTCAGTTATCAGAATAAAGAAATCACACAAGATTGGTCAGAGAAAAATATACCTGCCATATAAGAAGAATCCCCAATATTACCATCGAAGCCCGTTTCGTCAGGCTCAGTCAAATAGGCATCGGTGTCGGGCTCGTAATCCACTTTCTCCTCGTCATCTAGATTCTCTTGATCGAGAAGAATGGGCTCCTTACCTGCATACAAGAAGTGCACATCAGCCAAATGCACTTCAAACAAATTGATACAATCACATGAGTAGAACTCACCTAAAGGTTCAACTCTAGGTTCCTACGCCGGGATTATAGGAGACTCCTCTCTGATCCTTGAAGAACCTCTAGGTACAGGTTCATGCTCTGAAGGTGCCAAATGTTGCTTCTTCAAAAGTGGTTGAGGAGAAGGAGCTTGTAATGGCCTCTTTCCTCTATTTCCTCAACCCCTACCAGGTGCTCCTCGACGAACCACAGATTCAGACGGTTCTCGGATACTAGCACCAATCGGCCTTTGAGGAGTCGGATGCCCACTTGGTGTCTCCCAACCTTCATCGTCTGGCACACCTTCAGCCAAAAATCTTGAAGTCCAGAAGCCCTACTCTTCAAACCCTTCTTGACGTGCTCCCTATATTTCCGAGTGATCCAATATAGACCAGTCTTGTTCACGTGAAAGTCGGGATTATGAGCAATCACCCTGCTATACCATTTACAGAACCCCAACATCATGTAGCAGTTAGGCATGTGGTGGGGAAGTGAAAATCTAGTCCCTGTAGCCCTGATAGCAAAATGGTACTAAGCGCGAGCTCCCTCTACCAAGCTTTCCATACGTAGCAATCCAAGATTCGAATTCTCGACATACAGCTGGTCATAACCAAATGGACGAGCAAATTGGCAAGGCAAGTAGGGTTCGATGTAACATTCAGTCCCATTAAGCCTAGCAACAAGGTGACCTGGTCTGATATTTACCAACCAGTTGAAACACCCGCTAGGTAAGCAAGTGAAACCTTCACTGCTCATGCCATCTTCAAACTCGTCCCCGGGGCTTATGTCATCAATTGCGGGAAAACAACAGTAAAGACGGTAACGATCCTTATTCTGAAGAAGTCTCCAAACACCGATGGGATATTTGATCATCCACTTCAAACATTCATACCTCTGGAGCAATAAAACGTTCTCTCCACTTGGCGTGATAGCTGACATGAATGAAGAGCAGTGCAAAGTGAACCATATCACTAGATACGTATATGATAGCTCTACTCTAAGGTTCAGAACCCAATCTCTCAGGCTGTTATCCTCTTAGTTCAGATACTCAGTGGCTAGCTCCCTTAGCCCGTGATGTATGCAACTGACCATTGCTGGAAGAAGAGCCAAGTTATACCCAGAAGCGAGCAACATGGCGGGAAATAATACCTTGATGGAGATGTGATCCTTCGGTCGAGAAGGCACAATGCAACCCTTCAACCAAATTAAGAAAAATCCTGCGAGTAGGGCCAATTCAGATATCGGCTCTTTTGCTTGGTGGTGGAAGCTCTCGAATTGATCACCTGCATGGAACCCACACTCATCTGATTTGGTGGTATGAAGTACTTGGCCATCAATGATACGAGTCCCAATGTCAGTATTCGTGACCGGATGGATTGAATCCACATTCTCCTTTTTACTTACATTGGGAAATAAGTATTCAGCCCAAGGAACGCGAGCAACGGTAGAATCATATCCGGCATTCAGAACGGTCCTCTGACAGATAAGGAAGTGGCAAACTAACTCCCGGAATGCCTCTCCAACATGAGCAATATGCGAATAAGTATTGCTATCAACATTGGTTGGAAATAATTCTTCATAGGGACGATCCCCCATAGGCAAGCGCGACACTTCGAACATCTCGTGCAAAGCAATCCCGATCTTGCCCGCCGAGGTGAAAAAAGTATTGGTATCAACATTTTACAACTCCAAGATGCCGTACAATACAGGTGCACAAATCTCAATACTATATTCCTAGGCTCTTACTACAGAATAGAGCAATGTTCTTCGTAACCTCTCCTCAAAGGTGACAAGAATGAAATTCACCAGACGGGTCCACCATTGGGTATCCGTCAATTTGATCCAACCAGGAAATCTAATATTCCCGTCAAGATATTCCTCATCGGTCTTGGAGAGTTCGTTCCCAAAGGTGTTTGGGACAACGGCAACTTTGTTAACGGGAGCATCCTCATTAACGAAACCCGAACACAGACCTATGACATTGACTCCATAGACACCCTCTTGACAAAAGCCACCGTCATATTTCAAAGAGCCCACCTCCTTATTGGTGAAAGTATAGCGCATAAGACGGGGCACGGCGAGATGCTTCAAGTACATAAAGGAGACCTGACACTCTATCACCAGTAAGTAATAACGATGATCTCCTTGGGTGTAGTACCTATGTTCCCTCTCACAATTGAATATGGAAGAGCCATTGGGGTTGCTATCCCCGAAAAGAAAGTGAGGCTTCCCCGACATATCCTCATTGGGAATAGAGAACTTCGTGTCCGTGATCACCTCTCGCAAAGTTTGGTAATCTCCTGATTGTATAGCCTCAATCCTTTCCTGGCTACTACCTTCAAGAAATAGAGGAACATTCCCGTCAAAGGCATGTGTCACTTCAGGGTCACGAGTACCATCGTGACCATAGTGGTTACGACGGTCAACATGAGCCTTTGAATAAGAGACTGCACAAGAGACAAACAACAAATGAGTTAGAGGACGAAGATCAACTGAAATCAATCAAGTCCTCACACTCAGAAGCGAAGTTCAACATAAGCGAACCTCAATCATATGTGACAATCATCTCCTTCAACTACGTGTTGACAGGATAAAGCGAAGTTCACAGTGAAAATAGTGAACTTCAATCTTATGGATCAAATTGGCGAACTTCGTCCAATTCAAACAGGCGAGCCTAGCTCAAGCGAAGGTCAGGCGAGCCTCGCTCAAGCGAAGGTCACCTAGATCAAACTGGCGAACTTCGCCCAATCCAAATAGGTGAGCCTCACTCAAGTGAAGGTCACCCAGATCAAACTGGCAAACTTCGCCCAAGCGAGGGTCGTTCAAATCAGAATAGCGATCTCCGCGCAAACGAAGTTCGCTACAGAAGCTCGAAAGGCTAACAGTAACGAACTTCGCCTGAGAAGTGAAGCTTGCCATATCAAGCGCCATTATGGTCGCTAATGGAGCTTCATCGCCGATGATGGAAGCTCCTCAGTAAGACCACAAGCGGTCCTAAAAATCATGCGTTTGGCAGCGAATGGAGTTTTAAAGTGCCCTAAGACATTGTTCGAAGCCCAATGGGCTGAGATTTGACTGATCTGAAGATCACCATAGATGGGTTCGAAGCTTACCCACGGCCATTTCTAGTTGCGTCGGCACGTCCTCCTCTCTTGGCTGACGAGCTCTCTTGGCGGAGCCTCTTCCTCTGGAGATCGCACGATGAGGAGCCATTGATGAACAAGTCTTTCGAGTTTTGAGAAAACTAGGGTTTTGCGGAAGATAGAGGGTTTTTGAAAATCAAAGTGAAGAAGAAGGGAGGTAAACAGTTCTATTTATAGACTAACCCCGAACTTCACCAAAGATTCTCGCCTTGAACTTTGCCAGGAATCTTGTTCTGAATGAACTTTGCTAAGATTTCTGGTGCACAAATCGAGAATTTAAATTTTGAATTCTTAGGTCGAGCCTCACCTAACTGACTTGCTGAGCCTCGCCTAACCGACTTACTGACTTTTGCCCAGCCAACTGTTTCTCAAGTAAGTGAACTTCGCCCCATTCAACGGAGCATTAAAGCGAACCTCACCAAAATGACTTGGCAAATTTCGCTAAGTCTCTACATTGATAAAATTCTAACTCAATTTGAGACCCTCGCTCGGCGAACTTCAAATTTGACCCTCGCCAACATAAGGAAGCTTGAGCTTCGCTTCCAACACAACTCCATGCAGAGTTCAAGTTCGCTATAGAAGTAAAGTACGTATAGATCAAACACACAAAGATGGACAATTTCAAGAAAAAAGTTTACTTTTATTGATCGAATACTCTATTACATAAATGCGACATTCAGACTATCTAATTATAAGGATGATGGGTGTTTATTGCTATTTACTACTGCCCTATACTTCTAAGATATGGGTATTGTGAAAGCTGGAGATTATACACGAGCTGCAGCAAGCTATAGCCCTTGATCCTCCAATCTCACAAGACTTGGGGAACGAAAATTTTTTCCATGCAGAAAAAATAACTCCTACTTACTCCTCCCTAGGCCCTATGTCAGGGGATGAGAAGAAGCTGTTAAACAAGAAGTGCCCCCCTTGCACGGGACTGAAATATGTCAAGAGGAAGAAGCACTTCTTGCAACCAAAATTTAACGTCGGTCCTCAATTAGCCACAAGACGTCTAATTATGTTGTAGGTTCACATTTGTGAGACCTAGTTACTGTCGGAGTCCTCGCTCTTGGAGCTCTAAGGATCCTTCTTTAACCGCCATCTCAATCGTCGAATGGTCTTACGTAGAGCATGTCATTCGAAGCTCCACGCATCTCTATCGCGGTTTAACTCGCCCCAAGTGATCGACCGATTCTCGATGATCTGATTGAGATTCGCCTTCTTAGCCAACAAAAGATCCGCCAGTCGGTGAAGTACATGGAGTTCATCCGCTTGGTTGCCCTTCACTTGGGCAAGCTCCGGCTGGAGCTATTTTAATTCAGCTCCTCTATCGAGGAGCATCTCCGATCTAAATGATGGAGACTTAGAAATGGAGAAGAAGATGAAGAAGAAGATAGAGATGAAGATGATGAAGACAGAAGGGGAAAGTTGCTATTTATAGACTTTTTCAAATGCAAACTTCTGAGAAAATCACATCTTTTGAGATTTGATTGGACTGGACAAAGAGGCTAAATCTTAGCCTAAAACTCAGTCAAATCTATAGCGGATCTCGTGAATCTTCAATCAGAAGATCTCGGCCACAGATCACGATGCAAATCTAGAGGCGAATCTCAACAACTATCACCAGTTAGCGAACGTCGCTAATCGATGAACTTCGCTAAACGATGAACTTCGCCTACACAGCCTAAAATTAAGCGAACATCGTCGTTACCTAGAATCAGTTGAACTTCGTTGATTTTTTAACTTTGTCTCAATAATAGAGAAGGCGAGCTCCATTCCAAACATAGAGTTGGATGAGTACAAGCATCATTGACCCTCCAATATGAGTCCACAATCAAGGGAGCTATGTTCAACAGTACACCTCTGGCAACCAAGTAGACTAAAGATGACATTCAAATCCAAACAAGACAACTCAACCTACGTTCATCAATACACTTCTAACTATGACCCAAAGTATTTCAATTCTAGATACAAGTCAAAATGCAGGATCTTAAAAACTTTAGGGCGGGGTGTCTTGTAGATAGTTAAAATATATTTCTACCCAGGCTAATGCTAAGCTTGGATCCAAGAAGTGAACGCCCAAGGGCTAAACACTTCAAATGGGTCCAAAACTGAGCCCACAATAAGCTGTGGTGAAGGTCGCTTAACAAAACATGTGAACCTTACCACGCAGCCCATCTCGACTCAACCCGACCAAGTCAAGTAAAGTTGACTCTCAAACAGCTGTAGCGGATCTCGCCATGCAGCTCATCTCGACTCGACTCGACCAAGTCAAGAATGGGTTGACTCCCAACTCACACCCCAGGCTGAGCCAAAAGGCATTATTTATCGGCTAAATCACGAGTCAAATTCTGTGCTAAATTCAAACTCGCAAATGAAGTTCGCCAATCAATGAACTTCGTTCATAACAACCCAAGTGGGCCACGTCATCCACAGTTCCGAAGAAGGCTCACCCACGTCCAAGCGAGCCTCAACCAAGCATCTTCAGTGAACTTTGCCAAATCAGTGAACCCGCCAGACAGCCATTTGAGGGGTAATTTCAAGGAAATAACCATTCTCCACTATCTCGTATTTTGATGGCCACTTAATTCACAATTAAAGGCTATTAACTTTCTCATTTAGCCTATAAAAGGAGAGGAGATTGCTCATTTTTGAGGCATGTAAGAAGATCTAGAGATAATCAGATCATAGAGAGATCAACGCACATGCATAAAAGAGATTACTAATCTCGCACTTGCGATTCTATTGAGCAAAGTCACTAAAAGAAGACTGAGTTATCTTCCAAGCAACTAAGTACTCAGCAACAGTAAAAGATTCATCGTCTTAGTCGGTGCATCAATGGAATACAATATCGACGTTCTATCGACACACAGAAAAGAACCCCCAGGAAACATAAATTTTCCTTAGTTTCACTATAAGTCTTTCAATAGTAATCTGAGTTAATTACAATTTTGAAAGACCCAAAACAATAGTCAACGGTGAGGTTTGCCAGTAATGGTCAGGGGTGAAACTCACTGAGAGGTCATGGGCGAAGCTCATTCTAGCAAACTTTGCTAGAATGTGGGCAGCCCGCTTCCTTTGTGGTGTGAATGACATGGCCCATGTGTGTGTGTTTTTTTTTTTGACAAAGTTCGCGTGAGGCTTGGGCTAGTTTCACTATGGCTCGGGTGAGCTATAGTTGGGACCCTTCATAGAAGTTCGATGTGAAGATGCTTTTTGACTCGGTCTAGAGTCTGACTTGAAGATGACTTTTGACTCAGACTCGGACATTCTTTGACTCTTGTGAGTTGGGTCGAAGTAGCATGAGGTCAAGTTTGCATGTGACTCGAGCGAACTTCGCTGTGATTTACTATGGGCTTATGCTTGAACCCATCTAGAGTGTTTAGCCATGGGCATTTACTTCTTGGACTTGGACTGAGTGTTAGTCCAGGAGAGACTATATTTTAACAGTCTAAAAGACACCCTAAAGTTTTTGAGATCCTATTTTTGACTTGTAACAGGGATTGAAATACTTTGGGGAATAGTCAGAGGTGTATTATTTAACATAGCTTGAGCCGTCTTGCTTGGAGTAGAGATTTGTTTTCATTTGACTTTTTAGTCGCCAGAGGTGTACTATTGAACATAGCTTCCTTTATCATTGATTCATTTAGGTTGGATGCTCAGTAACATTTGCATTCATCCAATTCTGTATTCGGAATGAAACTCGCTTGTCCTTGACTTGAGCCGAAACTTAAGGAATAGCCTCTATTAAGCAATATTCGCTTAGCTGTGAATTTGGCGTTGTTCACCAAATTTTAAGTGTTTAGGTGAAGTTTGCCGATTAGCGAGGGTCACCAAAATTGTTGCCTTTAGATCCACGCCCTGATTTGCGGCTAAGATCTCTCTTGGGGGTCAAATATTTGGCGAGATTCACAGGACATCATAAGATTCAGGCTATCTTTTAGCCTCTTTATTAGGTCCAATCTTTTCTTGTAATTAATGAATTTTATTTTGGGAAAGTTAGTTTTGGAAAGGTTACAAATAACCCCTTCCATTCCCATCTTCTCCCATCTTATTTTCTCCATATCTAAGTCTTCTCCAACCCGATTGGAGATGTTCTTTGATAGAGGAGCTGAGATCAATTAGCTCCAATAGGAGTTATCTACAGAGAAAATCCATGTTCTCTGCCAGTTGGTGGATTTGCTTCAGGCCGAAAAGGCTGAGCTCGAGCAAACTCTCGAGAACAAGTCGAAAGCATGGTGCGAAGTGAATCACGATAGGGACGCATGGAGCTTTGAGTGTCATTCTCTGCATAAGGCCATTCAGAAGCAAAGATGGCACCTAAAGGACCTTTGGAGCTCCACAAATGGAGACTCCAAAAGTGATTAGGTCTCACAAGTGTGGACCTAGAACGTAATTAGACATTGTCTGACTTTCTCGGAGTTAACGTCAAATTTTGTGTGTGTCTAGGCTTTGTTCCCCAATCTTTATTTGGTTTGGGGAGTGGGAGCTCACCTGTTTAGTGTAGCTTCTTTATGTTCCTTAACCATCACATAGCTTGGGGGAACGGGAGCTATTCTTGCTTTGTGTTTCTCCTTTTTGTTCATCAACTATTGTTGAGGTTGGAGGAATGAATGCTCACTACACTTGAATTTGAGAGTCTGAGACTTGCTTGTATGCAGCCTTTATGATCAATGAAAGAGTTATGTTTTCTATCATCTTTCATGTATTTGATCTGTGCATGGTGTGCTTCTTGCATTTGAGGCGAGGCTCATGATTCATGTGTTGGTGAGAGTCGTTGAATGAGATTCGCCAAGTGAAGTCCTTACATAAATTGGATGAAATTTGGTCAATTCTCAAACGTAGGCAAAGTTCGCTAGACTAACCAGTGAAACTCGCTCAGGTGATTTGAAATTTCAAATCTCCGATTTTTGTGCCTAAATTTGAGGCAGAGATCCCTCTTAGGTGAGGTTCAGGGTGAGATCTTTGGGCGACTCGGGGCGAGATTCTTGGGCGAAGATCAGGATGAGATATTTGGGCAGAGCTTGCTGAAAGCCTATAAATAGACTGTTCATCTTTTTTTCTTCACTTTGCTTCCACAACCCTAAACCCTTTGAAATCTTCAGAGCTCTAAGACTCCCAAACTTCTTTTCTTCTTAATGGCTCCTCGTCATCAACTCGTCAAGGAAAAGTAGGCTACTGGCGGATCTTATCGACTGAAGATCGCCATAGCGCCGCCACAGCTAGAGATGTCATCACGTAAATTTGAAACACATCTCCTTTCTCAGCTCAGTTTTTTGCTTGCTAAAGCAGTCCCATCAGGCTTGAACAGTGCTTCAAAGCACTTGAACTAGTATCGCCATTGATGACAAGGCTTCAACAACCACATTTGGTCTTAATTCTTGGCTTCACCGACGTTGGCGAAGCTTTCACAGTTGCCATCAATGGCACTCTTTATGGCGGACTTCATCTTCGGGTGATGTTCGCCAATTTAGCCTATTGGGCTTCTAAGCGAACTTCATCTGAGTGAGGTTCATCACTTTAGTTAGTTTGGCTATTGAGTGGGCCTTGTTTGTGTGAGGTTCCCTATATTAGCCCATTTGGGCTTCTGAGCAGACTTGATCATTGGCTTGAGGTTTGTCGCTATTCTGGACTAACTTCGCCTAGACTTGTAGCACTTAGCCAGTTATTGGGTTTAGTGATGAGCAGACTTCGCTTATGAATGAGCTTCGCTCAAGTGAGTCTAATGATCTTCGTTTAAGACTCAACATTAGTCATTTTTGGAGTGAGACTTCTAACTTATTTTCTATTCTTTTGTGCAGTTCCTCTGCTGAATACACCTGTTAGCCGTCATAAACACTTTGGGCACAAGGAACTCAGGATCAGTTGACATTGCATGTCTTTAGAGACACTATTTCTCTATTCTTTGAGGAGAGCAGCCAAGAACAGATTAATGTGATCCATCTCAGGAGCGCTACTACTTTAAGAGAACTCATTACGGATGCTGAGTTCTCTTTCCCAAAAAATAATCAATCGGGGAAATCACAGTTCCTATTTGGCGATGGCAACCCAGGAGGCACTTCTATTTTCAACCAAGAGATCACATGAGATGTTTGAAGGAGATTGCCATTTTTCCTTGCCAGTAATGGAGCGGTAAGTATCATTCATGTTCCGGCAGCACCTCACCATTCCTCATCTAATGCGATTTCCAATCATCAACAAGCACGACAGCGTGATGGTGGGAAGCTTGAAACGTGAAAGTGATTCAAGTGAACTTCGATGTGGTTTACTATGGGCTTATGCTTGAGCCTATCTGGAGCATTTAGCCCATGGGCGTTCACTTCTTGGACTTGCACTAAGCGTTGGTCTAGGAGAGAGTATATTTTAACCGTCTACAAAGCATGAAATATATCTACATCACAAAGCAATAAATCTAATCTACCAAATATAAAATAAAAATAAGAAAATAAAATCCTAAAATATGAAAATCTAAAATAAAAAATAAAAGACAAAAATAAAAACTTACATTGCAAGGGGTTGGTTGATTAGGGCATAAAAATATGCACAAAATTTGCTTGTGCACAACTATCAAGTTATAGTATAGAAATTAGATGTCGAACACGAAAGAAGGTGTGTCTTTGAAAATTCTAAATTTGGTCCTAGAAAATTGTAGACAAAAAGGAGTGAAATAGAATGTGTGGAGATGTAGAGAGAGATTTGTGACAAAAATAAAAATCTAAAAATAAGAGAGGAGAAAGAGAAAAGGAGGAGACAAAGAAACCAAATAGGAAATTAAAAGGAAAAATAAAAAATAAAAATAAGAGAAAAGAAGAGATTTAGAAGAGGAGAAAAATCAACAATATAAAATCAAGAAGAGGGGATTCAAGAGAGAAAATCGAATCAAGAAAAAGTGATGAAAAACAAGTTGAGGAGCTAGGAATCTAGAATTGAATCTACTAGTTAAATTCAATTAGGATTTATAAACTACTATCTTATTATCATATTTTAATTTTAATGTAATAAGCAATGCACTATCAAACTACTTAAGGAAAGCATAACCTATCAAATTATCATCCAAGAAAATCGCAATTTATAAAAAGAATAATCAACTAGATAGTAATTCTAGAATTCATAAACATAACCTATCAAACCACCCAAGATAAGAATAGATTATCAAATTCTTCCTCTACCAGTTAGTTCTCTAGTTGATTATCCTAAACATGATTATTATAAGCATAAAGAGGCCAATCCATAAACCATAAAAAAATTAAACTAGTTTTATACAATCCTTGATTTCCTACAAGAATTAGCTACTCATATTGCAAAACAAAAATAAAGAAATAAAATCTATACTAAAAAGCATAAGCGAACAAGAAAATAAATCTAAAGTATAAGCAATAAAAGAAAGAAATAGAAAATCAAAGCATAAAATAGCAATAAAATAAATCTACACTACAAAATATGATATAAATCTACACTACAAAGCACTAAATCTACTCTACCAAACATGAAATAAAAACAAGAAAATAAAATCCTAAAAAATATATTTCTACAACAAGAAAATAAAAGCAAAAATAAAACTTACATTGTAAGGGGTTGGCCCATTGAAGGCAAATCTCCATCTCCATCATCAAAGAAGAAGAAAAAAAATTATAAAGGAGGAAATTTTTTTTAATGCAAATTAAAAATTTATAATTTTGGAAGGCCTTCTCAATTAAGAGTAACCCTCCTTTCTAGAATGGAGTTTTTATAAAAATTTTCACACCCAAACCCCTCACTCTCTACCCCTATATAGCATACTGCAATCAACAACAGGTCCAAGAAATAAATCTCAACCATTAACTGATTTTGTTACAAACAAATCGGTTAACCAATTGGTTGGCTAATCGGTTGGCCAATCAATTAGCCAATCAATTGGTCAATCGATTGGTTCCTAATAAATGTTAATTCTTTGTTGACTTATTTTCCCAATTTTTTATTGATCTCTTGGGCTTTTGTGGAACTCAGCTTGTCTTGATCTTGGGCTTTAGTAAATGGTAAAAAATTAAGGGAATTTAGTTCTTTTAGGCTCTAATTCATTAATTCTCCATTACCTGTAAATTGAGATAAAAATTATTATTAGTCAATATGTTTATTTAAATAGAATAAATAATGAGAGTATAAAAGTGTAATAAATGTGATGATTATTGGTCCATTGTAAGCAAATTTTTATCTTCATCATCAAAGAGAAGAAGAACATAAATTAAAAAAAGATAAATTTTTTATTTGTTCCGAACAAAAAGTTTACTATTTTGGAAGGTTTTTTCAATTAAGAGTGGCCCTCCTCTCCAAAATGGAGTTTTTATGAGAAAAATTCACACCCCAAACCCCTCACTCTCTACCATATTTATAGCCTACTGCAATTAGCAAGAGAGCTCTTGGATTTGTCTTGAGCTTCAATAAATAAATCTCAGCCATTCACCGTTCAGTTATGATTCTATTAGAAACTAATCAGTTAGATAATCAATTAGCCAATCGATTAGTCAATTGATTGGTCAATCGATTGATTCCTAACAGATTTTGATGCTTTTGTTGACTTGTTGACCCGATTTTTTCTTGATCTTTTGGGCTTTGTGGGCCTTGTGTTGGCTTGATCTTGGGCTTCAATAAAGGGTTAAAAAAATGAGGGAGCTTGAGTTCTTTTGGGCTCTTATTTCTTAATCCTTCATTGCCTGCAAATTAAGATAAAAACACTTTGTTAGAAGATATTTTATTAAAAATAAGATAGATAATGAGGGTTTAAAAGTATAATAATATGTGATGATTAAATACACCCACACCTAAACTTTTGCAAGTCCTCTAACGAAGAAAGAAAATAAAAATGAAGGAAAGAAAAATTCTAAGTCACTTTCGCAGTAATCGCAGTTGTATTTACCACATACAACAAGACTTTAAACCCCTAGGTTATTCTAGAGGACGAGTTGCAGTCTCGTGAGGGTTTGCAGTGAATACACCCTCAAAATTCGGTCAACTTGCCAAATTTGAAGAAGTTAATATATAACTAACTCATTTGAGATCTTTAATCAATCTAATTAGAGTTAGTTTATACTAAAGAAAATACTTTTATGCATAACTCTAAAGTTTAATTTCTTAGAAAATCTATTCATTATAGTTATACAAAACCAAGTCTAACTCAGAAATTTATCCAAAATTCGAAAAGGAACATGATAACTCTTTATTTCAAATAATTTTCAAGCCTCTTGATCAATTTATTTTTCAAGAACATATACATAAATATAACAATATAACCCTCACTCCTGCAACAATTGCTCCTTTGTAGTTGCATCTTGACGCACCGTCAAAGTAAAGTCACCATATCTGGTGGTTTGAGGTAGCATTCGACTCAAAGATTTCATCCGGAATATCTTCGCAGAGTTTAGAAGACTAAGGGATAGGGTGTTCTACTAAAGAGTCAGCTATTGCTTGACCTTTAACTGCTTTCTGTGGTACGAATGTTATATCATACTATAAAAGTAGTATTGCCCATTTTGCTAACCTGGAATCCAGTGATCCGGATTTCATCATGAGTATCCGTAGAGTATTAAGTCTTCAAATGACGTGGATGTATTGACCAGTGAGGTAGTGTCGCATCTTCTGAATTGCGAAGACCAATGCTAGACATTTCTTCTCAACTAGATTGTGGTAATGTTCGGCACCAATCATAGTCCGACTGAGGTAGTAAATAGCTTGCTCATGGCCATTGTTATTCTTCTAGGCAAGAAGTGCTCCGAGAGAGTGATCCATTGCCTTGACATAGATCAGAAACGGTTTACTTGGTACTGGTGCGGCTAGAACAAGTGGCTTTGTGACATAACCCATGATCTCATTGGAAGCTTCTTGACAAACATTATCCCAAATGAACGAGACACCTTTCTTCATCAGCCTTTAAAATGGTTGACATTTCCCGAACAAGTTAGCAATAAAGCTACGGATATAGGCTAATCATCCTTGTAGACCTCTGAGTTCTTTGAAATTTCTCGGAGGTGGTATCTCTTGGATGGCTTTCACTTTTTCGGGATCGCCATGTATTCCTTTGGATGTTACAATAAACCCCAGGAATTTACCTGATGATACCTCATGAAAAGACTTGGTTGGATTCATCTTGAGTTGATATTTTCTCATGATTTCGAACACCGTTCTCAAGTCATTGACATGATCTTGCTTGTGATGACTTTTGATTGCAAGGTCATCAACATCGCATTCTACTGTCTTACGTAAATGCTCACGAAAGATTGTGTTCATAGCGCACTGATAAGTCGCTCTAGTATTTTTTAGACCAAAGGGCATTACTGTATAACAGAATACTTCTAAGGGCGTTCTGAAAGCTATATATTTTTGATCATCTGGATGCATTTTAATTTGGTTGTATCCAGACTCATCCATGAACGACATCATCTCAAACCCACACGTATTTTCAACCATGACATCCGTGATAGAGAGAGGGAATTCGTCCTTTGGACAAGCAAGATTAAGATCTCTGAAATAATTACAGATCCGGATCTTGCCATTCTTTTTCATCATCACAATAATGTTGGCTAGCCAATCCGAATGTTGTTCCTCATGGATAAACCCACATTCAATAAGTTCGCAGATTTCTTTCTCAATCTGCTCCATCAATTCAAGACGGAAGCGTCGTTGATGTTGCTTGATCGGCTTGACATTAGTGTCAATGTCGAGGCGATGTACAGCTATATTGGGATCTAAACTAGGCATGTCTTTAAAACTCCAGGCAAAGACATCAATGTAATCTCGAAGGAGAGTTATGAGTTCTTCCTTTTCAGTGGATGATAAACTTTTACTGATAAAGATGGGCTTGGGGTTGACTTCGTCACCTATGTTGATTTGAACCATTTTATCTTCGGTGGGTGGTTCATTGACTTCGAAGCATGACTCCCATTGCTTTTCTAGATGTCTTGCCCATGAATTATCTTCAGAGTCTTCGAACACTTTGGATTCATCGAGATCCATGGTTAGGTCGTATGAGACCATATTGTCCGTGAATACACTAAGTAAGGCTCCAATGCTGATGTCACAATTCCAGTTGGACGTATCTAAAGAACTACTTAGAAAGTCATCAGATGCTGATCCTATTTGTGACTCGGCTTCAGGAGAAAAATAATCGAGTTCTCGTTTGGTTTGATTATAATAATAAAAAACCTCCCCTTCTAGTATAAAGATGATTAAATGAACTCTTAGCCTTTAATTGAAATTCAACCCTTATTTCGCAGTGAGGCTGTATCCCATTTTTGTCATAAAGTGCTAAAACTATTGGCTATAACAAGAAAATTCTGGTACTCCTTTAGCTTCTTCATCTGAGCTTGATAAATGAGGTCACGGCTCAACTTTTCCAAAGATAATCAGATTTAGGCGTCTATTTTAGGTTGGACCATGAAAGTGACATCTTCTGACTTACCTAGCTACTTATGAGCTGAGTACAACTCCCTTATTAGCATGTGCAATGCTGGTTCTAAAGCTAGTCTAGACATCAGAGTTTCGACCATTGAGTTTTCAGACTCAGAGTCTAAAGAGTAGTCATAAATAAACTCTTCTTCATTAAAGATCCAGTCGCCCTGATCTCTGACGGACTGGTCGATTTATAGGTCCTCGAGGATAATTACAAGTGGATCTATTTCCTAGATCAGATCATCGTTGGGATCTAGTTTGACGTCTGCTTCATTACCGTTGTCTTCATCATTGGGAAGGACGATCTCGATTGTATGATTTTCATCGTACAAAAGAGAGTCGGTGAAGTAATTCTCCACTCCTTAAAAGGATACTTTTCTGCTTCAACTCTTTGTTGGACCCCATGTCCATCGATGTATTTGAAGCACTGATGGAGCGTTAAGGGGACGAGCATGTTAGAATGGATCCATGGTCGTCCGAGGAGAAGGTTGTAAGGTGTTTTGATATTAATGACATAGCAAGTCACCTCCGTCTTTAAATTACCGATCTGACATTTAAGTCGGATCTTCCCAAGAGATCGACTACTGCTGAAGTTAAAGCCGAATATGGTGGCAAAAGTCTTTGAGAGCTTGTGAAGGGGAATACCCAGAAAGCTCAAGAGTCTTCGCGGAATTATGCTCAATGCAGAGCCTGAATCGATGTGAATCCTCTCGACCTTCACCGACCCTACATACCTAGTATAGTAAAGGGGTCGGTTATGATGGTGATCTTTGATGAGCATGTCCTCCATAGTGAAAGTGATACAAGGCACCTGCCGTTGGCATTGATAGCACCGCTTGTGTTTTTCATCCTGAGGAGGTTCAATCATGTGGGCGAGAAACGTCTCACTGTCATTCAAAGCTACTTTTAAAGCTTCTCTCATTCCCTTAGACAAACGTAAAAGTTTGAACAAGGTTATATGGGCCGGGATATTGGCTAATTGATCCATGATGTCATACTGGAATGGGGCTTTGGGATCATCTAAGGGGCGCTGCAAAGCCTTGTCAAATCGAGTCTCTTTTTGTTTGATCGGTTCGAGTTGTTTGGAAGGTCCTGGCTGATCGTAGTTCTGCAAATAATCTCGGCTGGATCTCGTCCCTTCCATGACTATTTTCTCTTCCTCTGAATTAGTGAGTGAAGTGACTTGTAGAGATTCCTCTCCAATAATTACGGAGATGGCGTTACAAGACTTCATATTGTGTTTGTTCTCGGACTTCTGAAGAGTCCAATGCTCATTTTGGAGAAGATCGGGATGTACTTACATCATTTCACCTCTCGCTGTAGTGAGAGGGACTAAGTCTTGGCTTTGTCGGTTCTGTTGGTCATAGTTTACCACTTCCATCCTTGCAGTAGAAATGGGGAGACTGCCATTTTGGGCTTAGATTTCCGGCATGGAGCTGAATTGAAGAGTCACTATGTTGACAGTGACGTTCTTTTGCTTAGGCTTGAGCTTGAGAATTTCTGACTCAATGAAGGTTTGAATTTTATCCTTGAGGATATAGCAGTTCTTCATCGGATGTGTCAATATTCTATGATAAAGATAGTAATTTGGATCGTCGGTCTTTCTGACCTCTTCAAGGCGTCGAGCTTCAGGAAGCTATAAACGATTACCTTTGTTAAGAACATGGAAGATGGCCACTGTATGTTCGTCTTCGAATGAATAATTACATTGAACATTCTTCATTGGTTCCCTTTTCTAGTTGTTGGGATTCTGTATCTCAACTATGAAAGTCTCTTTGGCTTTCGATTGGGAGGTCTGTTCTTATTTGCCTTTGTTGCCCTTGAAATTGGTGCGGGACTCAAATTTATTAAAACATTCTGATAATTTTTCTGCTATCTCAGATTGTTCCATCAAATCCTTCCATGTGTGGGTAGTAACTGTAGGCATCGAAAATTACCTATAAGTCCCCGAACATGACTCGTGATAATGAGTTGACAATCGGCGAGCCATCCGACGACGTAACGGCGAACCGTTGACGACGTAATAATAAGTGATCGCGACGCAAATGCATGAAGCGAGTCGACGAAACGCATGAAGCGAAGCCTACGAGGCATTCAAGTCACCGGGTTTAATTTAATCGCGATGCGAAAGTGATGGATAAACCCACTCAATCTTCGACAAGAAATATCGACGGATCAATCAAGTCGACTGAATGACTAAAAAGATCCCGAAGCACCCTTAGGGGCTCGGCGAAGTCGAACCACCTAAGGGTGACTCGACAAAAGTGAGCCACCCATGGGTGGCTGGGTCGAGCCACCCCAAGGTGGCTCGGTCTAGAGGTGGCCGAGCCACCTCCCAGTGGTTTCGCTAAGGCCGAGCCACCTCTTGGTGGCTCGGCCACCAAGAGGTGGCTAGGCGGGCTTCTTTTTTTCGACCCGACCCGTGTTTGAGCCTATAAATAGGAGGAGAGGGTCTCATTTTTTCAGATCTGAATTTTTGACAAGAAGCTGAAGCTCTGCCGGATCGAGATCTGAACTTTTAACGAGAAGGGGAGGCTCTACCGGATTCAACAGCGATCAACGCTCAAATTCGACAGCTAGATGTAAGATTTCGGTGACCCGATCAGCATAAAGTGAAGATGTTCGAGAGATCTTAGATCCGATCTACACGTGATTCCGCCGGATCAAACTTCATTTTGATCCCGAGAAGAGTGGTGATCTCGCTTGGTCGATTTCATTCACTTTGGCGATTATTTTCTTCGTGAAATAATCCCCTTGATCGCATAGATCTTAAACTAGATTATATCACACGGCGGTCCACAGATAAACCCTGACACAGGCAAAGATCCCACGCAAGCAGGAGTCTGATAAATAAGGTTCTGCGTTTGTTTAAAGGAAAAAAGTTGTAATTTTTATTTTTAGTTTTCATTGTAATCGAGTCTTATAAAAAGATGAATTTTTGAATTCATTTGTAAACGCATAAAGCTGTAATGAGTTCATCAATGAAGATCGATTCAACTTTTCCCGCGAACAAGCTGGCGACCACAGTGGGAGACAACGATCTCGCTGATGAGATCATCGTGTCGCAATCGCGGATAGCGATCCCAGTCAAAGAGGAGGTGGAATACGAGTTCGACCAATAATAGTTTGAGGAGTATCTATCATCCTCGTCCAGATCGTCCTCCCCCCGCAAGTCCAGGAAGATCTCCGCTGCAAGGAAGATCCGCTGGTCCTCAGATCCGGAATCTCAAGGTGAGGATCCCAACCCCGCCAAGTATCGGGTCGCAGCTAGCAATGGCCCTTCCCAGATCTAAGATGGCCGGATCTCTAGATCTGAACTCCTCTGTGCAGGAGATGACCGCCGATGGCGTGCCGACTCTCTCAAAGAGAGCCCGCCAAAGGCGACGCCAACGCCTGGCGCGTCAGTTCGCCAAGGCCCTGGAATCGACTGACAGGATCCGCTATGAGACGGATCTCAAGTTCAGAAGAGGTCAAAGGCCTCAACAACAGATGGTTGGTGGCTCCTCCAAGCCGTTAACAAGTGAATGGGTCCGCGTCACATGGAACCATTCAACACTCGAGGAACGCATCCGAAAGTGCCGCGCACTGCTTGTGCACGCACGGGCTCTAGTTCAAGAGGCCCGAGTGTTGACGAAAGAAGAAGTGGCCAAGAAGTCACCAAAGATGTGTCAAGTTTGGAGGCTGAAATCCGGAACAACGATTCGGACAAAGGCAGAAACGTCAACTAAGGATCAGCCACCTCAGGCTGATTCGACCCCAACACTGATTCCACCTCCGACGACCACATCCAAATATACATCTAACTTCGCTCCCGCCTTGGCCGATCCTACCGGGCTTACCCCGGCAAGAAAATGATAGAGCCGTCCGCTACACGATGATCGAGGCAAAATTCCGCTAAGGAACGCTTGGGCCCGCTGAAGAGGCCCCGACAACTCACACACGGGCCGTGAATTGAGGTTCAAGAGCCCGCCGAACTTCACACCGCAAGGGCTTAACGCTGAGACGAAAGTGACTTTGAAAGCTCTGATAACGCGGTTCATCCTCAGAAGGAAACATTTTCAGCTGACGACAATGATGTTATACCTGAAAAGTCGTACCAATACACGATGGGTTGCTCCGGCATTCATGCCTATGAGTTGTACTATCGTGCTGGGGGTACGAGAAAATCTCAAAAAAGGAGTTCCCCAAAGTTGAACACACATTGTCTGTATTCCAAACTGATCAGGGCGGTGTTGTCAGAGTGCAACTGCACCAAGACAGCTCTGGAGAAGGTGTCGGTCTTTGATAGGCTTGGCACCAAAATGCCAAAACCCAGGTCGAGGCGCTTCCGCGAAAGAAGATCGGTGTCTCAAGGCGATGAATTGCCAAGAGTCACCATCAACATGACTAGCAAAGGGACGTCGATACGGGCCATTCCCGGGGTATCTCAACGAATGACTCGATTGCAGTCTGGGACTATCAGACGACCTAACTATGGTAGAGTGCAGAAGGGGTTACCCTCAGATGACGAAGTATCGGACGCTGGCTCTACAATTACTTTCGATAATACAGTTTCCAGCGAGGGACAACCCCGTGAGGCATTCATGATCAGTGCAGAACAAGTGGCCAAGATGCTTGAAGAGGCTATGGCCGTGCAAAAGGAGAATTTCAAGTTCGAGATGGAGATGGCCATGCAGCAAATGAGAGAGATACATGACCAGTAAATCCAAGCACTAACGAATCGCCAGGGTGAATCAAGTCGTCGCAATAACATCAACCAAACGGACAGCGACACGGACAGGGATGAAGATCGTAACGCTGATAAACAGGATGCGGGAGGTAGTCTCGAGAATGACAGTGGTAACACCGTCGTCCCTCCTCAAAATCACCCGAACAGAGACGTAGGTGAGCATGAAAAGATAAAGGACCTCGAGAGTAAGATCAACACTTTGATTTCCGCCCAAGAGGTAAAGAAGACGGGTCTACCGTGTCCGTACCCAAAGGAGTGTGAATCAATCCCGTATCCGGCGAAGTTCAATCTAATAAACTTTACGCCGTTTGACGAGAAGGGTTCACCCACTCAGCATTTGATCTACTTCAAGTCCCACCTGGGAGTTATTTTCGGTAACGAGCCCTTGATGGTTCGGTCATTCGTTGGCACTCTTCGAGGAGCTACCTTCGATTGGTACCGCCGTCTCAAGTCGGGGAGCGTTAACAGCTGGGATGACATGGAGACCATGTTCCTCGCTAATTTCTTCGATGACGATACCGAGATATCCATCGGGATGTTGTTGGATGAAAAATAGAAGGACGGAGAGACGGTAGACAATTTCGTCAAGCGGTTCCGAAACAAGGCAATGAATTGTCGGGACCCGATAACTGAGGAGTTCATTCTCTAGACCTGCCACAATAACCTTTCATTGGACGTGCTGGAAGCAATGGGAATGGCGCCGTCCAAGACATGGAGAGATTTGAAGGTGCGCGGGGAGCAAATCGAGCGATTTCTTAACAGGAAAAAGGCAGAAAGAGGCCAGCAAACGGTAAATGCTCACAAATAGAATTTTGTCCCACGTGGCAAAGGGAAGGTGCAGGCGTAAGCACTGGACGCAAACCAAACGTTTCAGCTACATGCGCAACAACAATCGCAACAGCGAGCGTCGCAATAGTCGCAGCCCCAATGGTAGCAACGACCTCAAAAGCAGAAGTCGTCAGAATGAAGGTTCCCTAAAGTCTATGCTTTCAAGGAAGACGAGGTTCCCGGTATTTTCAAATACCTCCTGGAGAATAATAAGATCCAGCTGCCACCAATCGTGAATCAGGAGGAGGCAAATAAGATCACAGATCTGAGGTACTGTGCATTCCACAGAGCGGTTCACCATCCAACAAAGTAATGCTACCATCTCAAGGATAAAATCCAGGCCTTGATCGATGTAGGGGTCATTATCCCAAAGTCATCCAAAGAAAAGAAAGTGGGGGCAAACATAGTATCCATCAGCTTCGGATCGGTGCCTTTAACTTGGTTTCAACCGAAGCCCGTCGTGAAAGTAGGGATGAAGATGGTGAATGATGATCCTCACAGACAACGTGAAAAGGGGCTCGTGCCACATACTGCCCCAAACGGCGAAATCCTTTGGGTCCACCCTGACTTGCTCAAAGATGATCAGTGGGCGGCCTCTTCATCTAAGAAGAAATCAAAGGGCAAGGAAAAACCATGTCATGCCACTTTAGCAATCTTGGAGAAGAATGATGAACAAGTGATGACATTCCAACTTTCCGAAGAGGAATATGAAGTCTTAGCCACAAGGAGCGGACACGAGTACAAATACAAGTATCTCGAAGCTTCTAATCCAAATGCTAAGACGCTGATGGAGCTGGGAGTGGCGACGACTCCTCCTACGCGCGCTGAAAAATCACAGCAGCAGGCGATCGCCAAGGAGGATATGGCCAAACTAAAGCAATCCCAACATCAGGAGGTTCAAGTCCCGAAGCAGTCTCGATTCAATCGTCTGATTGGAAGAGACAAACCGAGAAGTTCGAGCTCTCCGTACCGCTGCGATATTATGGCCCAATTGGCTAATATCCCAGCGAGGATAACCCGCTATGAACTGCTACGGTTGTCAAAAGAAACCAGAGAGGCCCTACAGGAAGCCCTGGCTGACTCTGAGGTGTTTCTCACTCAGATCGAGCCATGTCCCAAGAACCGAGTCTTCACCAAAGAATGCAACTCAAGAACCAAGCACTTCCCCTGCATTACTTTTACTAAGGAAGACATGCAGACGAAGAATTCAAAGCACGACAGGCCGCTGTATTTTACCGGATACATTGGCTCCAGCGAGGTCAACCGAATCCAAGTTGATCCGGGTTCCGCTATGAGTGTTATGCCCCTCCGCCTAATGTATAGCCTCGGGATTCCTACCAGTAAACTGGCATCTACAGGCACAGTGATTTATGGATCTAATACCAGCGGGTCTCGGCCGCTAGATAAAATCCGGATAAAGTGCCAGATGGGAGATTTGAAGTCTGAAGTCACATGCTATGTGATTGATGCGGAGACTTCCTATAACTTATTATTGGGTCGGCCGTGGATCCATAATAATGTTATAGTCCCCTCCACCCTTCATCAGTGTCTAAAATATGTTGACACGAATAATAAAGTCAAGACGGTGGTCGCGGATAAGCAACCGCTATGGGTTGGAGAACTACTTTATCGACTCTCCTTTACTTTAACGAAGTCCGACATCAATCATCGCCCAAGACACGAACAGCGGCAAGGAAGCTGATATCAAAGCCTGGCTTGATTACGACGGTGGTTTTGTCATAAATGACATTATACCCTTTGTAGTCAATCTTGACGATGGAGAATCGTCCGATGATAGTTATAATTGGCAACTTACCGATAATAAAATAAATAATGATTTAGAGTACTCGCTGTCTCTTACTGATGTGATGAAAGGATTGTACGATGACCTGGAGTTGCACATGCCGATTTGGTCGTCTTGTGTAACACAGAAACATATCCGGGACTCTTTCGGGATAACTTTCATCATTCCGGGTAAAACAGGTGATGAAAAAGATTTGGTCTATGATAAAAGAGATATGATCCCAGCACCATACCACTTTTTGAGAGAGGATGTTAATGACAATAAGCCTGGCTCTCATTTGTTCAGATATAGTCCAGAAGTGCAGAATCTCATGGAAAGATGGGGGTATGACTTTGCGCGAGGAGAGGGTCTTTATTTCGGACGAGGTCCTCAAGTCCCACCCAAAGCTGCACACGTCCCAAAGGGGAAATCTAATAATTACTATGGATTCAGGAGAGAATTGGGGTATGTATCTTCTTCAGAAGACGAATGTTGTTGGTTGATCGATAACCAATTATCCAATTCGGGAGATGGATATTCATCTGATTCCTTTGCTTGGGATTCTGACGTCAGCATCGGGGAAATATTCAAGGGTTTGATGTCGAATATGACTACAGCCGACCCCACCACGATGGAGGACGATGAGCAAATACCAACATGGGAAGACCCATGGATCCATCACCTCAATATGCAATACGGAGGCCGATTCGAGCAAAGAGAACCCCCCACCGAGGATGAAGTGGTCTAGATCAATATGGGTGACGAAGCACACCCTAAGCCCATATTCATTAGCAACAGTCTCTCCCTAGAGGAGAAAGAAGAGTTAATTACTCTCATCAGAGAATATATCGACGTCTTCGCTTAGAACTATGAAGACATGCCAGGACTCGATCTAAATGTGACGACGCATCATCTTAACATCAAGACGGATGCCAAACCCGTCAAGCAACAGCAGAGACGGTTTCATCCACAGATTATGGAAGCGATTGTAGCGGAAGTGAAAAAGCTCATAGAGTCGGGTTTTATCAGGGAAGAACAACATCCAGATTGGGTGGCGAATATTGTCCTGGTTCTAAAGAAGAATGGGACGATCAGAATCTACATCGATTACAGAGATCTGAATGCCGCATGCCCAAAAGATGACTTTCCTCTTCCAATCACAGACGTTATCATTAACAATACGTGTGGATTCAAGAGAATGTCCTTCATGGACGGTTTTTCGGGCTATAATCAAATCAAGATGCACCCGGATGATGAAAAACACACGGCATTCAGAACTCCCCTCGGTGTCTTCTGCTACACGGTCATGCCATTCGGTCTGAAGAACGTAGGCGCCATGTACCAGCGAGCGATGACGAAGATTTTGCAGGAACATCTTCAAAAAATGGTCGAGTGCTACGTCGATGACTTAGTCGTAAAGAGCCACGACAAAAATGACCACATCAAAGACCTGAGGACAATGTTTGATCTCATGCGGAGTCATCGGTTAAGGATGAACCCTACCAATTTCTTCCTCGGATGTCCAGCGGCAAATTCCTCGGATTCGTTGTCACCACTAAGGATATTCATATCGACCCAGATAAAGTGAAGGCGATACATGAATTACAACCCTTGAGAAATCTAAAAGAACTCAGAGGGTGACAAGGGCGATTAGCTTATATCCGGCGATTCATATTGAATCTCTCCAGAAAATGCCAGCCGTTCTCCAAGCTAATCAAGAAAGGCATGTCATTTATCTGGGATGATGCCTGTCAAAAGGCATTCGAGGATATCAAAGCATATCTAGCTTAATCCTCCCGCTCGCTAATCAAGTCGTAAACCGTTCTTGATTTACATCAAGGCAATGAACCATTCGTTAAGCGCTTTACTCGCGCAAGACGATGACAGCGGTCACGAACAGGCGGTGTATTACTTGAGCCAGACTTTAGTGGGTGCTGAATCCCGCTATCCGATGATCGAGAAAGAGTGCCTTGCCTTGGTTTTCGCGATTCAAAAGATGCGGCACTACTTAGTTGGGCAGACGATTTATATTATCTCTAACGTAAATCCAGTCTGGATATTCATGACACAACCAGCCTCCATGAATTGGCGTTTGGCAAAATGGGCCTTGCTCTTGTCTCAATACGACTTACACTTCAAGCAAATGTAAGTCGGTCAAGGGACGTGCGCTTATGCATCTCTTAGAAACTAACCCGATAACGGATGCAGCTGAATTATATGACGACTTGCCAGATGAGACCCACGAAGTCAACACTACATCGCATCAGTAAATATGGCAATTGTACTTCGACGGAGCTTCTCGAGCAACTAATGTGGCAAGTACCCCCGAATGTTCTAAGATTTCTTCCGGAGTTGGAGTTGTCTTAGTTTCCCCGGGGAAGCATGTGATGCCTCGGGCTTACTCGCTAACCGAGCCGTGTTCCAATAATGTGCCCGAATACAACGTGTTACTTATTGGACTCAGTTTTGCTAAAGAGCTGGGAGTCGAATATCTCGAAGCCTTTGGAAATTCCCAACTCATAGTCAGACAGATCCGTGGGGACTACGAAGTTAGGAATCCGAACTTGATTTCATATCACCAGGCGGCCGTTGAGATGGCGGACTCATTTGAAAAAATTTTCATCGAGTATATTCCGTGCCTCCAGAACGCATACGCGGATGCATTAGCAGCCAAGTAGCGATCGTTAGCTAACCTCCCGAGATCAACAGCTTAGTCACTGTGAGAACTCACCAACTATTTGTACCAATATATAACGAGGAAGAAGTCGACAAAGGGGTGGTCATCAAAGAGGTGCACTCAACCCAAGTTGAACTACAGCCCCAGGATTGGCGTTTTCTTATAATCGACTACGTCCTATATGGTATTTTACCAGAAGACGTAAATCAATCCGACGAAGAGCGTTAAGGTTCTTTTATAATGCAGAGACCCAGACGTTATATCATCGTGGGTACGACGGCTTGCTGCTCCGGTGCCTTTCGGACAAGGAAGCAGAAGAAGTCCTTAAGGAAGCACATGGAGGAGAGTGTGGCGCACACCAACCTGGTCCCAAGCTTTATGATCGTATCAGAAGAATGAGATACTTCTAGCCAACGATGATTAATGATGCAATCGAGTATGCTCGAAAGTGCCACACATGTCAAATACACGCCAATTACATGCATCAACCCCCGGAGCATTTGCATCCTTCGGCTACATCTTGGCCGTTCGAGGCGTGGGGTATGGACATTGTAGATCCTATTTTTCCTCCGTCAGTTAAAGGTGATCGGTTCATTCTCGCGATTACCGACTATTTCTCTAAGTGGGCTGAAGCAATTCCGCTTAAAGAAGTGAAAACGAACAATGTCATCAGATTCATCAAGCATCACGTCATCTATCGAGACGGCGTGCCGAGACGGATCATACATGACAACGGTCCTCAATTCATCAGCAATACCTTCATCAGGTTTTGCGAGAAGTTTAAGATTCAAGATGTCTCATCGACGGCTTATAATCCCGCTGTAAACGGATTAGCGAAGGCGTTCAACAAGACAATCATTAAGATCTTATTGAAACTCGTGAAGACCAATAAATGTGATTGGGACGATAAACTCGGAGAAGCACTCTGGGTATATTGCACCACAATACGCACGCCTACTGGTGCTACCCCATATTCTCTGGTATACGGATGTGAAGCTGTACTTTCATTAGAAATCCAAATCTCATCACTTCGTATCGCCCTCGCAACTGAGATGACGGCGGAAGAACAACATCAGAGACGTCTTGAAGAGCTCGAGATGTTGAATAAAAAATGCCTGTAAGCTCAACAACACATCGAGTTTTACCAAGTCAGAATGTCGAGGGCTTTTAACAAGAGAGTCCGACAGAGAAGCTTTAAGGAAGGAGACCTGGTCCTCACTGCTCGACGACCAATAATTCTCAATTTCAAGAAAAAGGGTAAGTTTGAATCCAAATGGGAAGGACCATTTGTGATAGACACAGCCTATTCAAACGGTGCATATCGTCTAATTACTCAAAATAGCGACAGGCAATTAATGCCGATAAATGGGAAGTTCCTGAAAAAGTACTATCCTTAGTATATTTGAGATAACCCGTTTTGACGAGAAGTTCCTTGTGGAATATTTTACCCATTGTCCTTGAGGATAACCCTAAATCTGTCTTCCACCATAAATTCCCTCACCGATCAAATTTATTGACGGTGAGTCCATTAAAAAATCTTTCTGGTCCAATCCACCAGCAAAATCCCCTCTTAATTCCTTTCACGAACAAGAGGTCCACTTTCAATGCTAAGATCCCCTTGTGAAAAATAGAAGGGCTCCATCTTTTTCTCCTCGGTCACGCCTTCCCGAGGTTAGGGCTGAAATTAGAATTTAATCTCGATAAACGAGGAAGTTATTTTTGAATCAGGTAGCGAATCCTATAAAAGTGAAAGTTATTTGAATCTTTTCGATTCTCGGAGTGGAGATCCCACTCTTAGGATCACCTCCTAAGATTCTCGAAGTGGAGATCCCACTTTTAGTTTTCTTTGCACTGGAGATAGAATATAAAATTCTTCCTCTCCAACAGCAAGATATAGGATATAAAATTCTTCTTCTCTTATTTCAGGTTCGTCTTTACCCTAAAAAGAAGACCTGGAGATAGGATATAAAATTCTTCCTCTCCAGCATCGGGAGACAGAATATAAAATTCTTTCTTTCTCACATCAATATTATCTCTTCAATCCAGGATTCATCTTGGAGAATTTTATCCCGAATCCTAAGTAGGGATAAGTCAACGCCTAACACGCGTTGCCAGTTTAGTCTTTTTCCGATTGAAGAAGACACCAGAATTCAAGTCTGGGGAATTTTATCCCGAAGCCTAAGTAGGGATGAGTCTACGTCTAACACGCGTGGCCGGTTAACCTTTCTCTGCAAAAAGGATACCAAGACTCATCTCAGAGAATTTTATCCTGAATCCTAAGTAGGGATAAGTCTACGCCTAACACGCGTTGCCGGTTAGTTTTTAACCGTAAAAAGAATAAGAGCCCACATATTTAAAATTATGGCAGGTTGTTATTAATAACACCACAATCCACGCCTTACACGTGTGGGGAATTTTATCCCGAATCCTAAGTAAGGATAAGCCAACGCCTAACACGCGTTGTCGGTTTAGTCTTTTTCCGATTGAAGAAGACACCAGGATTCAAGTCTGGGGAATTTTATCCTGAAGCCTAAGTAAGGATGAGTCTACGTCTAACACGCATGGCTGGTTAACCTTTCTCTGCAAAAAGGATACCAAGACTCATCTTGGGGAATTTTATCCCGAATCCTAAGTAGGGATAAGTCTACTAACACGCTGTCGGTTAGTTCTTAACAAGAAAAGAACAAGAGCCCACATATTCAAAATTGTGGCGGGTTGTTATTAATAACACCACAATCCACTTTACACGGTGGGGAATTTTACCCAATCCTAAGTAAGGATAAACCAACGCCTAACACGCTGTCGGTTTAGTCTTTTACCGATTGAAGAAGATACCGTAATTCAAGTCCGGGAATTTTATCACGAAGCCTAAGTAAGGATGAGTCTACGTCTAACACGCATGGCTGGTTAACCTTTCTCTGCAAAAAGGATACCAAGACTCATCTTGGGGAATTTTATCCCGAATCCTAAGTAGGGATAAGTCTACGCCTAACACGCGTTGTCGGTTAGTTCTTAACAGTAAAAAGAACAAGAGCCCACATATTCAAAATTGTGGCAGGTTGTTATTAATAACACCACAATCCACGCCTTACACGTGTGGGGAATTTTACCCCGAATCCTAAGTAAGGATAAACCAACGCCTAACACGCGTTGCCGGTTTAGTCTTTTACCGATTGAAGAAGATACCAGAATTCAAGTCTGGGAATTTTATCCCGAAGCCTAAGTAGGGATAAGCCTGCATCTAATACATGCAGCCGGGTAGTCTATTCTCGTGAGAAAGACGAAGCCTATGTATTCAACATCATAGCACCAAGTCTAAAAGAATTTCATTCTTTTAGCGCAACGTCACGTGCGGAACGGGTTTAGGTAATCCGCATGCTAGCCCGATTCAAACGGTAATCGGTAAAGCCTCGTCAAATCTGTTGATGGCTGGGGGTTGGCCAATAACTCTAAAGTTAATGGGAAATAAATGATTACCTCCTAAGTTGCAAGTCTACAACCTTGATCAAGTTATAGTATAAAAGATTATCGATCCCACGAGGAACGTAAAGAAGGAAGTTAATTAAGTTTGGTTCTTTGTTTGATTATGTGCGCGATAATTAGGAGTTATTCAAGAATAAAAGAAAAACATGGTGAAAGTGGTTTGTGAGAGATAAGAGAGAGTGGATGTGGATTATGTGCAAAAGAGGAGAAAATAAAGTTGAGAATGTGGTTGTGGTTATATGCACATAACAACAAAACTAGGTTTGAGATTATATGCACATGGAGGGAATATGAGATTGAGAGAGAAGTAAAAATCAATGAAATCAAGAATCAAAAGAAAATAACAAACAAATGAAAAGCAAGGATAAGAAAATAAAGAAGGTAAAGTAGGGAGGATTAATTAAAGATATGAGGAATCTAGAGTAGATCCACTTAGCTTATCTCAATCTTATGGGAATAAGTTGGATTTGTTAGCTAGTTTCAAACAATCTCTAGGGATCCCACAAATATTAGCTCCACACTTAGAAAGGAAAATTCCTAGAGGGTTCTAGCCTCTAGGTGAATTAAAGAAAAGAAAATCTATACTAGAAAGTAAATACAAAATTAAAGATATTTTATGAAAGTAAATTGTATGAAAGTAAATTGCATGAAAGTAAATCTAAACTACAAAGCATATAAATAAACAAGAAATGAAAAAGAAATGAAAAAATAAAAGGAAAACCAACAACTCCTGATTTTAATCTAATCCTCCTTTTGGTCCTTGGATTAGAAGAAGAGAAAGGAAATTAAAGGGGTGAAAATTTTTATTTATTGTGCAATAAAAGTTATAATTTTTGGAAGGTCTTCTCAATTAAGAGTAACCCTCCTCTCCAAATAGAGTTTTTATAAAATATTTCACACTCAAACCTCTCCCTCTACCCCTCTATTTATAGCCCAACGGAGTTGATGTGAACCATAGGATCAAACTTGGCCACCAAGGAAGAGAAATTAGCCATTGATCAAATCTGTTGCGAACCAATCGGTTGGCTAACCGGTTAGTTTCCAACCGAATTTGTCTTTTCTTGATTTTTCTTCACGAATTTCTCTTGGATCCAAGGGTCTTCTTGGGCCTTCGTTTGTCTTCATATTTGGGCTTCAAAAATTGGTAGAAAATTAGAGGATTTGAGTCATTTGGGCTTTTATTCATTATTTCTTTATTAACCTGCAAACTAAGATACAAATAATTATTAGTAATATCTTTATTCATATAAAATAGGTAATGAGGGTATAAATTTATAATTAAAATGTGATAATCAAATACCCCCACACCTAAACTTTTGCTAGTCCTCTAGCAAAGAAAATAAAAAGAAAATCTAACTCACTTTCGCAGGAATCACGGTTGTATTTAGCGCATACAACAAGCCTTTAAACCCCTAGGTTACCCTAGTGGACGAGTTGTAGTCTCGTGAGAGTTTGTAGTGAATATACCCATAAAATTCAGTCAACTTGCCAATTTAAAGAAGTTAATGAAATAATTAATTTAATTGATATATTCAACCAATCCAAATGAAGTTGGTTAATACTCAAGAAAACATTTTTATCATAACTCCAATGTAATTTTCTTAAGAAAATCCTTCCATTATAGTTATACAAAACCAAGTTTAACTCAAAATTTTAATTTAAAAGTTTTGAAAAGAATATGCTAACTCTTTGTTTTAAACAAACTTCAAGTCTTTTAATCCATTTAATTCTTCAAGAACATATACAAATATAACTATATATAAAAACATGATTAGTATGATATTTTTTTACTTTTAATTTCTTGGTGGTTTTGTTCTTTTAATCGGCTTTCTAAGTGACCATTTAGCGAGTTTTGGGCTAATGAATCCCAACCCAATTGGGCTTAGGTTATTAAGCATAAAAATACTCCTCGGGCTTAATTACTCACCAACTTAGGCTTAGTAAAATAGAACCAACAATAATTTTAAGAGAAATTTTTCTTCTTTTGTTAAGTTAGTATAATAAATATATGTGTATATGTATATATATTCTGAACAATATTTGGATCAAGACAACTTGAAAAATTATTTTTAACTCTAAGTTAGGCATGCAAAAATTTCATTACTTTAATTAAAAATCTAAGTTAAAACTTAAGTAAAGTATACTACTTTGAAAATCATTTCTTAAGAAATTTATTTGGAGTTATCATAAAAGGTAAACTTGAGTATAGAACTAACTAAGGATTAGAAGACTTAAATTCTATCAAATAGATCAATTATTAATCAACTCTATTAAGTTGGTAAGTGACTATTATTTTTTTAATGAAGAGAAAAAATGACATAAAAAATGGTAAGAAAAAGAGGAAAATTGACTAAGCAAAATAACTAATTCCCACCCCACACCTAAATTTTGCATTCTCCTCAATGCAAATTCTATTATACACAAAGTAAAATAGATAATAATTGAAGACTTACATTTGTTCGGCTAGCTTCAACAATGATAAAAATTCGCAAATACCTTCAAGATGAGGGGGTGAAGCTAAAAATTTATTCTCTCTTTTTTTTTGAAATAAAGAACAACAAGAAACTCTCACATGAGAGAAGAATAAATTTTATTATTATTATGAGACAAAAAATAAAAATGTAGAATAAAAGATGAAACATGAGAAGCTCACAATCTACATTAAATCCTACCTTATTGCTGAAAATTCTACCCCGAAATTTAAAGAATTTTAAAATGATATAATTACTGATGTGCTTAAATTCCAAAAATTTCAGGGTTTTTAGTGATGTTTGCAGCAATGGAAGGTAGGTATTAATGGTTGTATGCTTTTTGAACTTAGATTCGTTATTAACATCAAAAATAAAATCTTGTTATTTTCTATTTTCCAAAAATCTAAGTTCATTGACAAAGGGTTCTTCAAATGTTTGCTTCAAGATGCATGTATTCAACATAATTCTCTCATTCTGAAGGACTTGATTATTAACCTGGTTATCTGACTGTTGTGAATGGATTGCATTCACTTAATCTTGAAAAGTTGAACTTGACCCCGCGTTCCTTGGATTGGTCACGGGTTGACTCGGAAATGATCCTTTCTCTCTCTCTCACTTATAGCGCTAGCTAGTTGACCAAGCTGGGCTTCTAATCTAGCTATGGCTTGAGTGTTGGAGTTGAGACTTTGTCCTGTTGATTGCATAAAGGAGTTCATCGTGCTAGATGTTTGAGTCAACAAGTTCGTGGTCTGTGTAGAGGTTTTAATCAAGGCTTCCAAACCCCTTTCCAAAACATTAAGACGTTTCTCAACATTTAAAGGAATATGATTTGTAGATTGATGATGAGGAAACTGATTTGGAAATGGCTGATTTGGTTGTGAAAAATTAGTTTGAGAACTGAAAGAAACTAAGTTGCCCCTAGGGAATTGTTGGTTTGAAGAGGGAGTGAAATTTTGATTTCCCGAGAAATTACCCTGATTCCATGCAAAATTCGGATGATTTCTCTAACCTGGATTATAGGTTGGAGAAAATGGATCATTAATCGGATGCTAGAATGTAGCATTCATCTGTTCTAGAGATTGAGTATTTCCTAAGAGTGGACATTGCTCTGAAGCATAGGCTGTAGAAAGACAGTTATGACAACCTGAGGTAAAAAACTTGATTGATTTGAGCCGGTGCTCGTTCTTTGGTTTCTAAAGTTTCTAACCTGCGCATGATCGTCGCCATCTTTGCTTCAGAGGCTATATTCGTTTCTAGGGGAAAACCACTGGTTTTGGTTTGGGGAATGGATGAAACTCAGTCATCACAGTGTTCCCATTGCATGGTTTTCTCGGATAAATTCTCTAAAAAGTCCCAAGCTTCGTCAGTATTTTTCTTCATGAAATCCCCATGACACATTGACTCTAAGGAAGTTTTTAAAGAATAATCCAATCCTTCATAAATGATTTGGCATAATCGCCACTTTTCAATACCATGGTGAGGACATTGGATAAGATGATCTTTGAATTTATCAAAATACTTCCAAAAAGGTTCTCCTGGGACAATTTTAAAATTTTAAATGCTGTTTCTAAGCTTGACCGTTTTGTGGATAGGAAAGAATTTTTTCAGGAAAACTTTTACAAATTCACCCCAAGTTGAGATGGAATCTGTGGGCAAGCTATCTGACCATTTTTAGCTTTGTCCTTAAGGGCAAATGGAATAAATCGGAGTTTGATCGCATCTTCGGTTAAGTCCCTCATCTTGATCATGAGGCAAACTTCTTCAAATTCGGAGATGAAAATGTAAGTCTTCGGTTTCTACTCCTAGGAATTTGGGAAGCATGTTAATAAAATGCGGTCTAAGTTCGAAATTTACTCCATTGATCTCGGGGAGTTTTATGCAAGAGGGGATTGCATTTCTAGTGGGGTAACAAACATCTTGAAGAACAGGTGGGTTGGTATTGGCCATTTCGTTTGGTTCAAGAGATGGATCAAAATGAATTAAACGATTGGTATTATCCCTAACCCAAATTTGCATACACCAAAATCAAAATTTTTTTTTAAAAGAAACAGGAAAAGAGAAAAAGTCAAGAAGATGATGAGAAAAAGAAAAACTAACTAATACGCAAATCAAGGTAATCACTTTTCAATCACCCTAACTCTAGGGTTAAGCCTAAACTTGACTTAGACCAGCTCCTAACCAAAAATTTCCTCAATGAAAAGATCAAAGTTTACTTGGGTAATTAGCCAGGTAAGGATAGTACTAGAGGGAGATCAAAGATCAATTAAGTACCTCTTTTCTTATGAGCTTTACGCAACTCCTAAACCTTGCCTTAGACACCAATTAATCCAAATAAACTTGGACCGGTTCACTTAAGGATTTATTGTTCCTTAATGAGCTCGAATCCTTAGGGGCCAACGTCTAATCAGTTTTAAGAGGCTTGGGTATGTGTAGTGAGGAATTAGTGATTTTTGGGCTAAGGAAAGGGTGATGAAATCCCTCACCTTATCTTGATTAATGGGTTTTGCCCTTAAAAATATTTTTAAGTGAGTGCCAAATCAAGATGCTCAAACCACTTTGCTGAATTCCTACTATTATATGAAATGCAACCCTAGGAAATAAAAGCAACTAAAAAGGATGCAAAAATAAAAATCTTTTCATTTTTTATTATGGTCGACAATCAAAGAAATGAAGTTTATTAGGGTCGACAAAGTTAAAATCTTTTTTTTATCCTAATTGTCTCTAATGTGAATGAACTATCTTAAGGGTGGAATTGAGAATACTAGAAAGAAGAGTTACCAACACAATCGCTATCCAAAGCCTCGTTGGAGGCAAATCTTCAATCTTGATTCTTCAACTCTTAATCTTCAAGTTTTAAATTCCTTCACAAAAGAAAAACACACAAGTTAAGGAACCAAAGTTAATCAAAATCCTACTTATGCACCGTTCCCCAGCAACGGCGCCAAAAACTTGATGGGAAATAAATGATTACCTCCTAGAGTTGCAAGTATACAACTTTGATCAAGTTATAGTATAAAAGATTATCGATCCCACGAGGAACGTGAAGAAGGAAGTTAATTAAGTTTAGTTCTTTGTTTGATTATGTGCGCGACAATTAGGAGTTATTCAAGAATAAAAGAAAAACATAGTGAAAGTGGTCATGAAAAGATTAGAGAGTGGATGTGGATTATGTGCAAAAGAGGAAAAAATAAAGTTGAGAATGTGGTTGTGGTTATATGCACATAATAACAAAACTATATTTGAGATTATATGCACATGGAGGGAATATGAGATTGAGAGAGAAGTAAAAATCAATGAAATCAAGAATCAAGAATAATGAAAAATAACAAACAAATGAAATGCAAGGATAAGAGAAAATAAAGAAGGTAAAGTATGGAGGATTAATTAAAGATATGAGGAATCTAGAGTAGATCCACTTAGCTTATCTCAATCTTATGGGAATAAGTTGGATTTGTTAGCTAGTTTCAAACAATCTCTAGGGATCCCATAAATATTAGCTCCACACTTAGAAAGGGTAATTCCCTAGAGGGTTCTAGCCTCAAGGTGAATTAAAGAAAAGAAAAATCTATACTAGAAATTAAATACAAGAATTAAAGACATTGCATGAAAGTAAATTGCATGAAAGTAAATCTAAACTACAAAGCATATAAATGAACAAGAAATGAAAAAAAATGAAAAAGAAATAAAAGTAAAACCAATAACTCATGATCTTCATCTCATCCTCCTTTTGGTCCTTGGATAAGAAGAAGAGAAAGGAAATTGAAGGGGTGAAAAATTTTATTTATTGTGTAACAAAAGTTATAATTTTTGGAATGTCTTCTCAATTAAGAGTAATCCTCTTCTCCAAATAGAGTTTTTACAAAATATTTCACACTCAAACCTCTCCCTCTACCCCTCTATTTATAGCCCAACGGAGTTGATGTGAACCATTGGATCAAACTTGGCCACCAAGGAAGAGAAATCAGCCATTGATGAAATCTGTTGCGAACCAATCGGTTGGCCAACTGGTTGGTTTCCAACCGAATTTGTCTTTTCTTAATTTTTCTTCACGAATTTCTCTTGGATCCTAGGGTATTCTTGGGCCTTCGTTTGTCTTCATATCTGGGCTTCAAAAATTGGTAGAAAATCAGAGGATTTGAGTCATTTGGGCTTTTATTTCTTTATTAACCTGCAAAATAAGATAAAAATAATTATTAGTAATATCTTTATTCATATAAAATAGGTAATGAGGGTATAAATTTATAATTAAAATGTGATAATCAAAAGTCAACGCCTAACACGCGTTGCCGGTTAGTCTCTTGCCCGTAAAAGATGACAAAGTCTACGTATACGACATCGTAGCGTTAAGCCTAAAATAGTTTCATTCGTTTAGCACAACGTCACATGCGATACGGGTTTAATCCGCATGCTAGCCCGATTCAAACGGTAATCGGTAAAGGCTCGTCAAACCGTTAAGGGCTGAGGGTTTGCCAAAAATGCTATGAGTATTGTGGTTGATTATTTCAAACGAAATGAGAAATCATAATAAACAACAATAAAAAGGAGGATAGAAGTTTATTCGATTAATGAAGAGTCGAATCTTTCAACGAAGAAATTACAGTTATTCAAATATCAAGTTTATGGCAAAAAATTTGTTGTTCTAACTTGGACAACTCATCGTTGTAAGCTTGTTGGAGCTCCTTCTGCAACTCAGCCCTGAAAAACTCCTCGTTGGCGTCCAACATTTTCGCAGCTTCTTCCTCGACTTCAGCCAGCTTTTGTTCCGAGAGTTCCAGCTTCTTTGATATGGCGGTTCGAGCTTCCTCTTCGTTGACCCTTGTCAGCTCCAAGACACTTAAGTTCTCTTCCTCCACCTGAAGTTTCCGCCTGAGCTGCGCTATCTTGGCCTCACTTGACGCAATACAAGAATGAAGGTTGCTCAGGGATGTTGATTTCTCGGCAAGGACGGTCTTAACCTGATCTACCCGGCCCCGCTGCATTTGAACCTCGAGTCCGATAAAAACTCGAGCATCGCGCCATGCTTCCAGATGAGATTCCACTCGACCGGCTATATACGAAGAAACACCTGCTGCTTGCAACTCCTGTAATTTCTGAAGCTTGAGTTCCAGGCGATCAAGATCATCAGCAATTGCCTTGGCCAACTTTGGGTAACTAGCATTCCTTATCAAAGCCGTTCTAGGGTCAAAGACCGGCCTGAACTGACGGAGAGAAAGCCCACTGTGGAGAAGCTTGTCGATCATCATGTTTATGAAAGAAAGGAACGAGCGGACTTCCATATAGATAATAATCCGATCTGTGTCGTTGTCTGACATCAGCGCCCTCGCCAGATCATGGAGTTGAGATGTGAGCCCTGCAAAAAATAAAGGGATGGATATTTTAGAATCTTAAGTCAAAGTCCGGCGTAGACATTCTTAGCTGGATAACCCATACCTGCTTCCATCGGTATAGCTTCATGGGTTAGCGGGGCTATCGAAAGGGTAATCGCCATTGATGCACCGACTGCTGCAGTTGGTCTCGTGACATGTTCATCAGGCACGGCAGCCACCATAGTAGCCAATTCTGGAGGAGCATCAGAATGAGGAATTGACATATGAGCCTCAGTAGGAGTTCCTGCCAACAACAAAATGAATTCCTCAGATTTATCAAATTATAGTTGTATTAGTCAAAAATGGCTAGTCCTACAATTAACGGGAGAGGGAGCTCATACCTTTACAGGAACAAACCTCAGTATTTTTGGGAATCGTTGGCTCAGGTGACAAGTCGACAATGGGGGTGTCCACAAGCAGGCCATCTTCATCAAAATCCTCTATGGAAAAATCTGACACAAGAGAACATAAGTGAAAGAAGCAGAATCAAGAACCTGCGTTTAGCGAAAATGGCTTACCTCCAATAGTGGACTTAGTCTCTCTAATCCCAGTGTCCACGTTTGCTTCCTGCAATTTTTCTAAAAGAGCAAGAAGCATAGAGACGATTAGGGAAGGCACGAATTCCGAGTCGTTCAACTCCTGTACTCGCCATCTAAATGGGGTATTACCAATGATAGATGTACCTGGATTTGCTGAATCAGGTCCTACATTTGTAGTCTCACTAATTTTAGCAGCTATTGCAGGCTCTTCTGCCATAGACTCGTACACCTGTTGTGTAAAACTGGGTTCTTCGGAAGAGGCGAAATCGTGATGGGGAAAAGCAAAGCTGGTCTCGCCTTCTCCGTATCCCCCTGCACAGAAATGGAGAAATGTGAGCCCTGAGTTCAAGGAATTAAATAATCAAAGGGACTATGTGGTGGTTAAGCATTACCTCCTTCGTTGACAAAGTCATCACCAGCCAAGTCCATCTCAAAAGATCGTGGATCCGTACGTGGCTTATGGACTAACTTTTTCCGCTTAACAGTTTGAGTCCCAACTCGAGGCTTCACCCGATAAGAGGGACGAAGTCCCTCCTCCTCCTCGGCTGTCGTTCCTGAAGCTTCAAATTACTGTCAGACCCAATAATTCTAAAAGAGGGAAGAGAAAAAGGAAGAGGAAGTATCAACGAACCTGTCCCAGAGTCCTCCTCATGATCCTTGTCATCCGCATGACCTCCTCCTGAGGTCTCTTCGGCAGAACCGGAGGTCTCCTCTTCCTCCTCATCTATTTGACGAGTCTTGCATCGCTTCCTCTGGGACCGAGCGACCTTCTGAATCATCTGAGTATTATCCCGGGAGGCCTCCTCGGCCACTAATTCTGCAATAGGCTTCACGTGAACGGTTTCATTAGCTGCCAACAACCACCTGCAGCATAAGAATGTCAGCTCCAGCTGACGCTCAGCACTCGAAAGGCTGAACCTAGCACCAGTGCACCCTGTCACACTCCATAGCCATGCTCGGACGCCGTCCACTAATCCGCCATGAGTCCGAAGCTGTCGACTTGGATTTTCAACATAAAGTTGGTCATAACCAAACTGGCGGGCAAATCGACAAGGTAGATACAGCTCTATAAAGCACTCGTCTCTCACCCGGAATGTTAGGTAACCCGGCCTAATGTTCATCAGCCAATTGAAGCAGCCAACATCAAGAGAGGTCTGGCTCGCCATCGGTCTCTCCTCATCAATCAAAGACTTGCCGTACTGACCAGAGAATCGTGGGAAACATCTGGAGAAAACCCAACCCTTGTAAATCTGTAATTGCTTTCTTATTTCTGAGAATCCTCGCCCCTTCCATCTGCAATTCTCTAATAATTGTAGTAAGGGGGTGGATTGATCTGCAGTGCTCGGCACTGACATCATATCTGAGCGGTGAAGGACGAACCAGGCCATCAGGTAAGTGTATGGAAGCTCCACCTTAGAAAGAGGAATCTGAATCGACGGCTCACCCTTTCCCTGAGTAAAGGCACTGACTATCTGTCGAAGCCCACAATGAATGTTAGCCACCATCACCGGAAGGAGAGAGAGTTCCTTCTTGTGAGCAAGCTGAACTACAAAATAAAGCACTTCTAATGGCAAAGCATCACCGGACTGATACGGTACCACACATTTCTTCAACTAGATCGCGAGGTAACAGGCTAGGAGAGTCATCGGCTGAATCGGCTTTACCGCATGCCACAAGAATATCTCGAATTTAGTCCCTGTAAGAAAACCACCCTCGGTGCTACTAATGGTATAAGAGCGAGTGCTGGATTTCTTGATTAGCTCGTTAACCTCTGAAGGAGTGAGCGGTGCCAACCCGTAAATCGCCTCGCCAGAATTGCTCTCTAGGTGCCTGAACAAGTAACTTGCGAACTGCTTCAGAATCACTTGTGACTTGGTCCTCTTTGCTAGTGGCTCAGTCTGTGCCAAAGCAATATGATAGTGGCAAGTAAGATCCCATAAGGTATCATAGCGACCGGGCATGCGATCTTTCAGCTGACTCAACTCACGATTTGAGGGAAAGTACTCCTGGTATAACATCTTTTCCATAGGTAAGCCGGAGACTTGATGCATCTCATGGAGAGCTAAACCTAGCTCCCCATGCTTGGTCAAGAAAGTATTCGAATCCGGGTCGTAGAGCTCTGACAATGCAAAGAAATGATTGGCACTGATCGGCAGCCCATACATGGTGGCATGAATTGCTGCATGTAAACCACAAGCATGTAGCTCCTCACCCCATTGGCCGAGGACATAGTTCGTCATACGAGCCCACCAAAGCTTGTCTGAAGAATGAAGCCAGCCGTAAAATCTGTGACGGGTCGCAGGCATTTCTCTCCCCAGACTTGCGAGATGATTCTTCAAGGTATGAGCAGTAGTGAACAGCTCGTCGCGGGGTGGTGTGTCTAATCCCAACACACCAGGACGTAGTGCAATAACACGGTTCCGACGCGAACCCGGAATTGCCTGGTGGGTAATATACCCGCAATGTATGTGATCATGCTCCTCCGTCAAGCACCATGACATCTCCCGTGTCACGACCTGACACCTCAACTCAGTCAATGATCGATGGCAAGGTATCCATGGAAGATATAAAAACCCTCCGTCATCCTTATGCAATCATTGCTCACTTTCAATAAAAGCTACATCTGGATCTTCAACGGAATCACCGAACAGGTAATCCATCTTCCTCAGAGGCTGAGTGGAACTAGTGTCACTCACAAGTGGTGCGTCAGTAATCAGCAGTCGAAGTACACGAGGGCTCCCCTCATGTATCACCTGGATGGTCTCCGCTGACGTACCCGGTGCAAACCGAGGAGTAACCAAAATAGACGAAGAATCATCGGAAGTGGCATAATGCTCGCCGCAGCGTCCATCAACCGCATGAGAGGGGAACGCTCCAGAGGGGTATTCAACTAGAAACGAGTAATTAATACTTGTTAGACTCAGTCATAAAGAATATTTTAAAGACAATATAAGGCGTCGAACTCATCTCATAGACCTATGAGATAGAGTCACTGCCTTATAATGGGTGAGACGATTCCAGCTGCATTATGCACTCATAGGACAATGTATACTATCACACAAGTAAAGCGACAATATACCCTATCCTACGAAAGATGATACGGCATGGAATCGCCCCCTTAAGATAGCTGTCGACCAAGCAAAACCTATCTTTTAAAGCGTCAACCCTCACAAAGGAGAATCTCGGCTTTTCCCAATTGCCTCACGAAGGAGAGCAAAGCGGGGATGCAGTATGCCATATGCAAATTTTGAATGCACTAAAAGATGGGGAAAAGGCTCACCAATAAATGATGGGGGCGCACTCTCAGGTGGCAGGATAGTTGGCTGACTCCTCGGAGCGCGTGATCTCCCCGACGACATTTTGATCTGAAAAAGAAATGCACGGGTCAGATACAAAGATAAATCCAGAGGATCTGAAATATAAAGGGAAACTAAAAATTTTAACCAAAATCCTATAAAAATATATGGGATTTTATGGTTAAATTCTAGTTAAACCTACAGGGTCCACATATGCCGAGATCGGATTCAATTTTCGCTCGAAACCTCTCCTGATCAAATTTGGCCATAAAATGACCAAAATACCCCTTGATCTAAGTTGAAATTTCGGCCATTTAAGTCACTTTTAAGCCCAAAATTCTCAGCCATTCAAACCACCCTCAAATCCAAGTTTTGGGCCGTTTTTGCACCTAAAACCCCAAAATTTCAGCCCTTTTTGCAATTTTGCCCAAAATTTCAGCCACCTTTGCACAAAAGCCCCCCAAACTTTGGCCAACACGTACACAAAAAATTTTTCAGGAATTTCCAGCAATCGTTGGCACATCAACCCCTCAAACTATAGCTCAATTTTTGCAACAAAACCCCTCAAAATTTCAGCCCCTTTTTCTTGATTAAAATCCTTCAGATTTCATACAATTTCCCCCTCGAAAACCCTAATTCGATGCGTGAAATTAAAACCCTAAATCCTTGCATATCTACCCACATATTTGTGTGCTAAAATAAGAATTAAATATGTAAAAGTTATAGGGAATTTACCTGAAGAAAAGCTCGAGGACCTGATAAACCTAAATCTGAAAGAAAGTTTAGCTGAGCACTCGAGGGGCCTGAGAGATTTGCAAAAGTATGAGGATTTGAAGGAATTTTTGAGTCCGAGATGTGGAGGAAACTCGGATCTTAGATGCTCGTTAGGGTTTGAGGGAGACGAGGCGAAAGAAAGAAGAAGAAAACAACAAAAAGAGAGGGGGAGGGTTCGGCCGAAAAAGACAAAAAAGAGGGGATTTTTGGGGGTTTTAAACCAGCCCCAAGTCAGACCGAACCGAACCGGGCCGAACCGGACCCTAAATTAAAATTCAAACCAGGGCTAAACCGGGCGTCAAAACAACCCCGAATCAGCCCATCGACTGATTTCTTCTCTTTCTCTCTCCCTCCCACACATCCGGAGGGGTCCTAGATATTTATTCAGCGGGGTTATCACCCATTGAGGGTCACTTTTCATCCGGTTCGGCTTATTCAAGCCTCATAATTACTCCAATAAGGTATACGAGTCTAAACTGTTTCCTATTTTTGTTGAGAAGTTTCTGGAGAATATTTTTATAAAATATTCTTAAGGATAACTCGACAACCCCCAATGCTTAAACTGTGTTGACGCCGGTCAATGCATCGCAATGGAGAATTCACTGACTAAAGGAGAGATCTCAAGAAGTTTGATGGTCAGTTCTACGACAACTCACCGACACGAGCTAAAGCAAAAAATTTAGTTACCAGCTTCGGTTCAAGATTTCAACAGCGGTCAGACAATAAATGCAGCACTGTGACAATTTCAGACATTCGACAAAGCACCGGATAATCTGAAAGAATTGGAGAAATCAAGATTTAAAGCTATTTTTAGGTCCTGTTATGCCGATTGAAGGTTTGGGCCTATCATATCCAAAGTATTTCGGGCTCTTCTATAAAAGAACGAGACTGAAATACTTTGGAGGGGATATCTGTAGGCGTCGAAAATTGCCTATAAGTCCCCAAACATGACTCGTGATAATGAGTTGACAATCGGCGAGCCATCCGACGACGTAACGGCGAACCGTTGACGACGTAATAACAAGTGATCGCGACGCAAATGCATGAAGCGAGTCAAAAAAACGCATGAAGCAAGTCAGCGAGGCATTCAAGTCAGCGAAGTGACGAATCGCATGTGAGCGATGGGATAAACCCAATTCTGAATCTTCAGATCAGCAAATATAAACGGGATCAATCAAGTCGGACTCGGGAATGACAAAAAAGGTCCCGGAAGCACCCTTAGGGGCTCGGCAAAAGCCGAACCACCCAAGGGTGACTCGGCCAAAACCGAGCCACCCATGGGTGGCTTGGTGGCTGAGCCACCCCAAGGTGGCTGGGCCAGGACCGAGCCACCCCAAGGTGGCTCGGTGGCCGAGCCACCCTAGGAGGTGAGCCACCTCCTAGTGGCTCGGCCACCAAGAGGTGGCTAGGCGGGCTTCTTTTTTTCAACCCGACCCGCGTTTGAGCCTATAAATAGGAGGAGAGGGTCTCATTTTTTCAGATCCGGATTTTTGACAAGAAGCTGAAGCTCTGTCGGATCGAGATATGGACTTTTGACGAGAAGGGGAGGCTCTGCCGGATTCAACAGCGATCAACGCTCAGATTCGACAGCTAGATCTAAGATTTCGGCGACCCGATCAGCATAAAGCGAAGACGTTCGAGAGATCTTAGATCCGATCTACACGTGATTCCTCCGGATCAAACTTCATTTTGATCCTGAGAAGAGTGGTGATCTTGCTTGGCCGATTTCATTCACTTCGGCGATTATTTCCTTCGTGAAATAATCTCCTTGATTGCGTAGATCTTAAACCGGATTATATCATGCGGCGGTCCACGGATAAACCCCGGCACAGGCAAAGATCCCACACAAGCAGGAGTCTGATAAACAGGGTCCTGCGTCTGTTTAAAGGAAAAAGTTATAATTTTTATTTTTGGTTTTCATTGTAATCGAGTCTTATAAAAAGACAAATTTTTGAATTCATTTGTAAACGCATAAAGCTGTAATGAGTTCATTAATGAAGATCGATTCAACTTTTCCCGTGAACAGTAATGGCATCCATGTGAACTTCTATCCGTCCCACAAAATTGTGTCGACAGGTTTGAAGTAACATTGGTAAAGGCATATCTCGACACCGCAATGTCAGATTGCGATATCTTTCGATGTATTCCCTGATCGTGTCACTTTCGCTTTGCTTTTCAGAAAGGAGTTTAGCCATGTGATGGGCAAAATGAGTGTTTACCTTTTATAGTCGCAAGTGCACAACCATTGTCAAGTTATAGTATTTATGATTGTCGATCCCACGAGGAACTGGAAATAGTAAGTGTTTGATTCAAGTTCAGTTCTCAAATTATGCGTGACAATTAGGGTTTTATTCAAGATAGTATGAAAGCATGATGAAGTGATGAGAGAGTGGATTTGGATTGTGTGTGAAAGGAATCACAATTAAAAGATGAGAATTCAATAAGAGAGATGAAGGAATCTAGAATTGAATCCACTAGCTAACTCAAATTATAATCTACGAAAAATTCTCTTTTACCACATCTCATATTAGATTTATTAAGCATAAGATATCAAACCACTTAAGGAAAGCATAACTTATCAAATTATCACCTAATTAAAATTTAAACTCATGAAGAGAGTAATAACAAGATAATAATCCTAGAATTCATAAGCATAGCCTATCAAACCACTTAAGGAAAGCATAAACTATCAAATTCTTCTTCTATCGATTAGTTCTCTAGTTGATTAACCTAAACATGATCTTTTAAGCATAAGAGAGATGATTCATAAACACAAAAGAGATTAGACTAGTTTCATGCAACCTAGATCCCCACAAGAGTTTAGTTCAACATCTTGGGAAATTCAAACAAATAGAAAAAGAAAAGAAAATAAAAAGAAAAGAAAAATTCTAAACTAATCTAACTACAAAGCAATTAAATCTAAACTACAAAAGCTATTAAATCTAAACTACAAAGCAAATAAATCTAAACTACAAAGCAAATAAATAACAAGAAAGAAAAAGAAATAATAAAGAGAAATAAAGAGAAACCTGCAACTCATCATCATCAACTCATCCTCCTTTTGGTCCTTGAACAAGAAGAAGAAGATGGGATTGAAGGGGAGAAAATATTTATTTATTGAGGAAAAATTATTACAATGAAAGGTACTCTAAAACAAGAGCAACCCTTTCTCTCCAAAAGGAGTTTTACAAAATATTTCACACCTCTAAACCCTCAGATACAACCCATATTTATACCCTAACGCAATCAATGTGAACCGTTGGATCAAACCAAGCCAAAATAGGAGAAGAATCTGCCGAGTGAACGACCGAAACCAACCGGTTAGCCAACCGGTTAATAACCGACGGTTCGCACCGACTTTGGTCGTTTTGCCTTTTGCATGATTTCCTTCTTGGATCTTCTTGATATCTTGGGCCTTCGTTTGTCTTCATATGTGGACTATAAAAATAGGTAGAAAATCAGAGAATTAGAGTCATTTGGGCTTTTATTCATTAATACTTCATTATCCTGCAATATAAGATAAAAACAATTATTAGCAAGATATTTATTCATATTCAATAGGAAATAGGGATATAAAATTGTAATAAAATTGTGATTATCAAATACCCCCACACCTAAACTTTTGCTAGTCCTCTAGCAAAGAAAACTAAAAAGAAAATCCTAACTCACTTTCGCAGGAATCGCGGTTGTATTTAGCGCATACAACAAGCCTTTAAACCCCTGGGTTACCCCAGTGGACGAGTTGTAGTCTCGTGAGGGTTTGCAGTGAATATACCCACAAAATTCAGTCAACTTGCCAATTTAAAGAGTTAATGAAATAATCAATTCATCTGTTATATTCAAGCATTCTAATTAAAGTTGGTTAATACTCAAGAAAATATTTTTATCATAACTCCAATGTAATTTTCTCAAGAAAATCCTTCCATTTTAGTGATACAAAACAAAGTTTAACTCAAAAATTTAATTTAAAAAGTTTTGAAAGGAACATGCTAACTCTTTGTTTTAAACAACCTTCAAGTCTTATAGTCCAGTTTAATTATTCAAGAACATATACACATCTATACAAAACTTGGTTAGTTTTTTTTTTTTTTATTTTTATTTTTATTTTTATTATTTATATATATATATATATATATATATATATATATATATATATATATATATATATATATATATATATATATATATATATATATATATATATTTTTTTTTTTTTGGTGTTCCTTGGTGGTTTTATCGGACTTTCTAAGTGACCATTTAGCGAGTTTTGGGCCAATGAATCCCAACCCAATTGGGCTTAGGTCATTAAGCATAGAAATACTCCTCGGGCTTAATTACTCACCAACTTAGGCTTAATAAAATGAAACCCCAAAGATTTTAGATTTTTTTTTTTTATGTGTGGTGCCCATTTTTCAGACTCTTCTTTTTGTAAAGTTAGTATAATATATATGTATATATGTTCAACAATATTTGGACTAAGACAACTTGAAGAATTATCTTCCACTCTAAGTCGAGCATGCAAAAATATCATCACTCTTAATTAAACATTTAAGTTAAAACTTAAGTGAAGTATACTACTTTGAAAATCATTCCTTGAGAAATTTAATTGGAGTTATCATAAAAGGTAGACTTGAGTATAGAACTAACTAAGGATTAGAAGACTTAAATTCTAACCAATAGATCAATTATTAATCAACTCTATTAAGTTGGCAAGAGACTAATTTTTTTATATTTTATTTTTTATAAAAAGAAAAGAAAAATGATAAGAGAAAAATTGAATTACCTAAATTCCACCCCCACACCTAAATTTTGCATTGTCCTCAATGCAAACTCGATTAAGCACAAAGTAAAAACAGATAGTAATTGAAGCACTTACATTTGTTCGGCCGGCTGCGAACAATGATAAAAATTCTGCAAATACCTTTAAGATGAGGGAGGAAAAAAAAAAAATTTATTTTTTTTTTTATTTTTTTTTTTTTTTTTGTTTTTTTTTTTTTTTTTTTTTTTTTATACAAGAAACTCTCACATGAGAGAAGAATAAATTCTTTTTATTATTAGTGTGGGACAACAAATACAAATGTAGAATAGCAGATAAAACATGAAAAGCTCATATTCTACATTAAACCCTACTTTATTGCTGAAAATTCTACCCCGTAATTTAAAGAATTCCAAAATGATATAATCAATGATGTTCTCAAATTCTAAAAATTCCAAGGTTTGCGATGATTTTTGTAGCAAATAAAGATAGGTATTGTTGGTGTTATGCATTTTGAACTTAGCTTCTTTGTTAACAAAAGTTTGTGCAATCAGCTTATCTTTGAAATTTTTCTCAAACATGACTTCTATATTTGAGGGTTTGAATTCTGATTGGTTATTTTCTGAAAAACTAAGCTCATCTGAAAAGAGTTCCTCGAATGTTGCATTCAAAAGACATGTATTCAACACAGTTTCCTCAATTTGAAAAATCAAATCTGAATTTTTTAAGATTTCCAGCTCCTCATGAAATATTTCCTCAAAACTAAGGTCTGATTTATTCTCTTCTTCTCCTATCTCCTGAATAAAATTTATTTCAAAAGGTTGATTGGAAGGCTGATTCTCTACATTGAAAATATTGATATCAGCAGTCATATTCCCAAAAGACAGCTTCATGTGACCAGTTCTACAGTTGATAAGAGCATTAGACGTGGCTAAGAACGGTCTTCCTAATATGACAGGTATCTGTCCTTTTGGATTGGAAACAGGCTGTGTTTCCAGGACGATGAAATCCACAGGGAAAATGAATTCTCCAACCTTAATCAAAACATCTGTTATCTCACCCATGGGGACTTTGACTGATCTATCAGCTAACTGAATGGTGCATTTGGTTGGTTTGAGTTCTCCTACACCTAGTTGTTGATAGACCGAGTATGGAAGCAAATTAATACTGGCCCCTAAGTCTAAAAGCGCCTTATCAATGTGACTGTTACCAATGATACAGGAGATGGTAGGACAACCTGGATCCTTATGTTTCAGAGGCATGGACTTTGAGATTATATCGATGATATTGGCGACAAAGACTTTCTTGAACATTTATTCGTCTCTTTTAGTACACAAATCTTTTAAAAATTTGGCATAAGTCGGGATCGTTTGATGATATCTAAGAGAGGAATGTTAACCTTAACTCGCTTGAAGGTTTCTAGGATCTTCTCTTCTTGAGGGGAGTGATTTCTAGGCCCGAGTCTATCCGAAATGGGGCAACCGGTTTGAACTTGTCAATATTAGGCTCGGGTTCGGTTCGTGCTCTTGGTTATCAGAATTGGGTGATTCATTAGAAGGAGAAATGACTTGATCGGGTTCATGGGTTTGGCTTGGAGGCATTCTAACCTGATTATCGACTTCTCTACCTGATCGGAGTGAATGGATTGCATTCACCTGAGCCTCATATGCTGAACTCGTACCCGTGTCCTTTGGGTTGGTCACGGGTTGACTCGGAAAAGTTCCTTTCTCTCTCGCTTATGGCATTAGCTAGTTGACCAAGTTGGGTTTCTAACCTAGCTATGGCTTGAGTGTTGGAAGTGAAGATTTGCCCAGTTGATTGCATGAAGGAATTCAATGTGTTTGATGTTTGAGTCAACAAGTTCGTGGACTGTGTAGAGGTTTTAATCAAAGTTTCAAGACCCTTTTCCAAAACATTGAGGCGTTTATCATGATCGCAATTTGAGGAGCGTGATTTGCAGATTGGTGATGAGGAGACTGATTTTGAAATGACAGATTCGGTTGTTGGAAATTGAGAGGAATTGTGTTTCTAGGAAATTGTTGGGTTGAAGCTGGATTGAAATTTTGGTTCGTGGAGTAGTTTCCCTGGTTCCATGCAAAATTCGGATGATTTCTCCAACCTGGGTTATAAGTTGAAGAGAACGGATCATTCATCGGACTATTGGAATCGGCGTTGACTGACCTAGTGGCTGACCGGATCCTAAAAGAGGACATTCCTCTGAAACATGAGATGGAGACAGACAGTTATGACACCCAGAGGCTGAAACTTGATTGATTTGAGCGGGAACTCGTTCTTTGACTTCTAACGCTTCTAACCTACGCATGTTTGTCGCCATCTTTGCTTCAGCGGCTATATTCGATTCTAAGGAAAGACCACTGGTTTTTGGTTGGGAAACTGAGGAGACTCGATCATCGCAATGTTCCCATTGCATGGTTTTTTCGGATAAACTCTCTAAAAAATCCCAAGCTTCATTAGCGTTTTCTTCATGAAATCCCTTGACACATAGATTCTAAGGATGTTTTTGAAGAATAATCCAATCCTTCATAGATAATTTGGCATAGGCGCCATTTCTCTAGACCGTGATGAGGACATTGGATGAGAAGATCCTTAAATCTATCGAAGTACTTCCAAAAGGGTTCCCCTGGGACAATTCTAAAGTTTTGAATGCTGTTTCTAAGCTTGACCGTTTTGTGAATAGGAAAGAATTTTTTTAGAAACACTTTTACAAACTCAACCCAAGTTGAGATGGAATCTGTTGGTAAGCTATACAGCCATTTTTTTGCTTTGTCCTTAAGTGCGAAAGGGATAAATCGAAGCTTGATCGCGTCCTCGGTTAAGTCTTTCATTTTAATCATTAGGCAAACTTCTTCAAATTCGAGATAAAATATATCGTCTTGTTTGACTCCTAAGAATTTCGGAAGCATGTTTATGAAATGCGGTCTAAGTTCGAAATTGGTTCCAGTGACTTCGGGGAGTTTAATGCATGAAGGGATTGCATTCCTAGTTGGGTAGCATATATCTTGAAGAACGGGAGGGTTGGCCATTTCGTTGGGTTCAGGTGATGAATCAAGGCAATTAAGCGATTGGTATTGTCCCTAACCCAAGTTTGCATACACCAAAATCAAGTTTTTTTTTTTGAAAAAGGAAAAGAGAAAAAGTTAGTTTTTCCTTTTTTTTTTAGATGAGAAAAGAGAAAAAGTTAAGAAGATGATGAGAAAAGAAAAGAAAAACTAACTAAAACAAATCAAAACAATCACTTTTCAATCACCCTAACTCTAGGGTTAAGCCTAAACTTGACTTAGACCAGCTCCCAACCAAAACTTCCTAAGTGAAAAGATCAAAGTTTACTTGGGTAATTAGCCAGGTAAGGATAGTACTAGAGGGAGATCAAAGATCAATTAAGTACCTCGTTCCGTAGTTTTACGCAACCCCTAAACCTTGCCTTAGACACCAATTAATCCAAATAAACTTTAGACCGGTTCACTTAAGATTTCTTGTTCCTTATTGAGCTCGAATCCTTAGGGGCCAACGTCTAATCAGTTTTAAGAGGCTTGGGTTGTGTAGTAAGGAATTAGCGATTTTTGGGCTAAGGAAAGGGTGATGAAATCCCTCACCTTATCTTGATTAGTGGGTTTTGCCCTTAATGATTTTTTTTCAGGTGAGTGCCAAATCAAGATGCTCAAATCACTTTGGTGAATTCCTACTATTATATGATATGCAACCCTAGAAATTAAAAGCAACTAAAAAGGATGCAAAAACAAAAATCTCTTTTTTTTTTTTTTTTTTTTTTTTTGAAAAAGGAAAAGAGAAAAAGTTAGTTTTTCCTTTTTTTTTTTTTATATTAACCTAATTGTCTCTAATGTGATGAACTACCTATAGGGTGGAATTAAAAATACTAGAGAGAAGAGTTACCTGCGCAAAAGCAATGCAAAGCCTCGTTGGAGGCAACCTTCAATCTCGAATCTTCAACTCCTTGCCTTCAAGCTCCTTTTGTCATTCACAATAGACAAACACACAAGTTGAAGAACTAAGAAAAAAATTCCTACTTAACACCGTTCCCCGGCAACGGCGCCAAAAACTTGATGGGCAAAAACGAGTGTTTACCTTTTATAGTCGCAAGTGCACAACCATTGTCAAGTTATAGTATTTAAGATTGTCGATCCCACGAGGAACGGGAAATAGGAAGTGTTTGATTCAAGTTCAGTTCTCAAATTATGCGTGACAATTAGGGTTTTATTCAAGATAGTATGAAAGCATGATGAAGTGATGAGAGAGTGGATTTGGATTGTGTGTGAAAGGAATCACAATTAAAAAGATGAGAATTCAATAAGAGAGATGAAGGAATCTAGAATTGAATCCACTAGCTAACTCAAATTATAATCTCTGAAAAATTCTCTTTTACCACATCTCATATTAGATTTATTAAGCATAAGATATCAAACCACTTAAGGAAAGCATAACTTATCAAATTATCACCTAATTGAAATTTAAACTCATGAAGAGAGTAATAACAAGATAATAATCCTAGAATTCATAAGCATAGCCTATCAAACCACTTAAGGAAAGCATAAACTATCAAATTCTTCTTCTATCGATTAGTTCTCTAGTTGATTAACCTAAACATGATCTTTTAAGCATAAGAGAGATGATTCATAAACACAAAAGAGATTAGACTAGTTTCATGCAACCTAGATCCCCACAAGAGTTTAGTTCAACATCTTGGGAAATTCAAATAAATAGAAAAAGAAAAGAAAATAAAAAGAAAAGAAAAATTCTAAACTAATCTAACTACAAAGCAATTAAATCTAAACTACAAAAGCTATTAAATCTAAACTACAAAGCAAATAAATCTAAACTACAAAGCAAATAAATAACAAGAAAGAAAAAGAAATAATAAAGAGAAATAAAGAGAAACCTGCAACTCATCATCATCAACTCATCCTCCTTTTGGTCCTTGAACAAGAAGAAGAAGATGGGATTGAAGGGGAGAAAATATTTATTTATTGAGGAAAAATTATTACAATGAAAGGTACTCTAAAACAAGAGCAACCCTTTCTCTCCAAAAGGAGTTTTACAAAATATTTCACACCTCTAAACCCTCAGATACAACCCATATTTATACCCTAACGCAATCAATGTGAACCGTTGGATCAAACCAAGCCAAAATAGGAGAAGAATCCTGCCAGAATTCGGAACAGCCCCGAAACCAACCGGTTAGCCAACCGGTTGGCCAACCGATCGGTTCGCACCGACTTTGGTCGTTTTTGCCTTTTTTTGCATGATTTCCTTCTTGGATCTTCTTGATATCTTGGGCCTTCGTTTGTCTTCATATGTGGACTATAAAAATAGGTAGAAAATCAGAGAATTAGAGTCATTTGGGCTTTTATTCATTAATACTTCATTATCCTGCAATATAAGATAAAAACAATTATTAGCAAGATATTTATTCATATTCAATAGGAAATAGGGATATAAAATTGTAATAAAATTGTGATTATCACCATGTAACATCAAATTGTTCCTCGTGGAATTGTGAGAGGAACTTTGATTCTAGATCTGTCCATGATTGGATTGAACCTTCAGGTAAATTCTGGAACCAATCGAAGGCTACCCCCTGGAGGGTGCCAATAAAAAGTCATGCCTTGGTGGCATCGTTACCCACTACATTCTCAGTTTGTTGATGAAAGTAGTAGATGTGTTAGTTTAGAGAACATTTGTCATCAAACGTATGCAATGTAGGTGGCTTGAATTTCATCGAGTAGGGAACCATGTCCCACTCAACGGGATAAGGTCGGGTAATTCCCACCTTCTTGAGCTCAGTTCATTGAGAAAGAACATTGAGCTATTTTTGGATATCCTCCAAGGCCTTTGCCTCCTTGCTTGGCTTTGAAGGTGTTGTCATTTCTGATCCCACATGTTCAGAATCTGCGTCGTCTTGATGCTCTTGATCTTCTTCTGGGAAAGATTCACCGATTGGCTTTTTCCCCTTTGAAGAACTTGGTTGAGGTTGAGATGCTAATAAGAGTTGTCCAAGCATCTTCTCCAAGCGTTCAATTCGCTCATCTGAATCTTTCTTTTGAGCCGCCATTTGAGCAAGAAGATCTTCTTGGTCCATCACATCTACCTCCCATTATCGTTCTTGACTTGAACTAGGGGTTGCATTTGATGCTATAGCAGAATTGGCGTCGCTAGAAGTGGGTTGGTTCACTTGAGATGAGGTCTACGATGTCCGCACTTGGAGGGAAGAGTAGTCGAAAGGGATCGCTGCTCTTTGCCTTAATCTGGTGTGGCGATACACACCGTCAGCTTTCGACAATATGGTTCCAATACTAGGAGAATACACTAGGTCAGGTGAGCTATCAGCACCTTCTTCCTCATCTCTAGAAGTTACACTTATCATATTGACAGTGAATTCTTGTGTTTTATCCCTTCGAGCACGTCGTTGTCGTTTAGTCCGAACTTCTGAAAGCTCAGGACCATGACTACGATGGCTGAAAATTGATTTCTTTTTAGGAACAACTTTGTAATGGCAACTCTTTTGAACTGCCGTGACTACTTCTCTGAGCGTCGTACAATGCAGACATCGGTGAGCTCTCTTCAGAGATAGGAACTCTCTTAGATCACCATTAGTTCTAAGTTGAGGGCACTTTTTAATGCCAACTTCGCCATCCTTAGCCTTGGAGTGCGAACGTCGCTTACGATGATGTTGACCAGGCTTTGTCCAGTGAAATCATCATTGATGATGTTATTCCCTTGCGGGAATTTAGATGAGGAATTACCCCCATTCTTAGCTTCTATCGAGGAAGCATAGCAATCATCGTGGGATGCTTTACATCGAACTCCTAAAGGAGTTGTGGACTGATGTCTGAGATCAATAGATGTAATAACATCTTGACCTTTGTGCGAGACGATGGTCAAGTTTTCTTCGCTCTGGCTGAAGTTCGTTTGGCTTTCAGCTAAGCTCAAACTGTCTTTGGTGAAGGTCGCCTTTACACACGCGGGGGTCAATTTAGACCCGAGATTCGCACTGCTATGAATTTTATGACAACCGCGTACAATCACCATTGATGAAGTTTGGTTCGTGAAAATGAATTCCTCAAACTTTGTTTGGTCAAATTCAATGACCAACTCTTCAGCAAAAGACCTGAGGGTCTTAGTGTCGGTGTGCGACATGATTTTCTCGTCGGATGAGAAAGAAGTCCCCAGAGGAGTCTTCATCCTGTTTCGGGTCTTTTAAAATTATAATTAACTCAGATTACAATTGGAAGACTTATAGTGAAAGTAAGAAAAATTTATATTTCCTGGAGGTTCTTTTCTGTGTGCCGATGGAACATCGATCTTGCATTCCGTTGACGCACCGACTAAGACGATGAATCTTTTGATGTTGATGAGAACTTAGTTGCTTGAAAGATAACTCACTCATCTCTTAGTGACTTTGATCAATAGAATCGCAAGTGCGAGATTAGCAATCTCTTTTATGCGTGTGTGTTGATCTCTCTATGATCCGATTATCTCTAGATCTTCTTAGATGCCTCAAAAATGAGCAATTTTCTCTCCTTTTATAGGCTAAAAGAGAGAGTTAATGGCCTTTAATTGTGGATTAAGTAGCCATTAAAATAGGAGATAGTGGGGAGCGGTTATTTCCTTAAAATTAGCCCTCAAACGGCTGTATGGCAGGGTTCGCTGATTTGGCGAAGTTCACTGAAGAAGCTTGGGCGAGGATCGCTTGGGCATGGGTGAGCCTTCTTCGGAACTGTGGATGATGTGGTCCACTTAGGTTGTTATGAACAAAGTTTATTGATTGGCGAACTTCGTTTGCGAGTTTGAATTTAGCACAGAATTTTATTCATGATTTGGCCGACAAATAACGCCTTTTGACTCGGCCTTGGGCGTGAGTTGGGAGTCGACCCGTTCTTAACTTGGTCGAGTCAAGTCGAGATGAGCTATGTGGCGAGATCCGCTACAGCTATTTGAGAGTCGACCTTCGCTTGACTTGGTCGGGTCGAGTCGAGATGGGTTGTGCGGCGAGGTTCGCATGTTTTATTAAGCGACCTTCGCCACAGCTTATTGTGGACTCGGTTTTGGGCCCATTCGAAGTGTTTAGCCCATGGACGTTCACTTCTTGGATTCAAGCTAAGCATTGGCCTAGGTAGAAATATATTTTAACCGTCTACAACTATTTCAAGAGTTATTTTTGTGAAAACGGTTCTCCCCCTTTATCTCCTAAGTTAATGGCCTCTCTCTCTCTCTCTCTCTCTCTCTCTCTCTCTCTCTCTCTCTCTCTTAGCCTATAAGAGGAGGGGAGATTGCTCATTTCTAAAGACTTGGCAACACCACACTTGGTAATTTAGCAACTCGGAGCAACTACCTACTTGACAACTTCCACATTTTCAAAAGAGCCTCGGTAGTTTTCAACTAGTTAAAGACTTAACACTTTAGTTGGACCATCAACAGTGTACGAGATTGACACTCCATCGGCACACGAAAAAGCCTCTAAATATTTTTTATTTCTTTATAATTTTGAAGTTATAACCTGAGTTAGTTATAATTTTGAGACTCGAAACATGCTTTTGTAGTATAGATTTATTTTCCGCTCTTTTTATGCTTTGATTTTCTATTTCTTTCTTTTATTGCTTGTAGTTTAAATTTACCTCTTGTTTTTTTGCTTACTAGTATAGATTTAATTTCTTATTTTTAATTTGCAAAATAGTAACTAGTTCTTGTAGGAAATCTAGGATTATATGGAACTGGTTTAATTTCTTTTATGGTTTATTGATTGCTCTTTTTATGCTATTTAGGATAATCAACTAGAGAACTAATTGGTAGAAGAAAAATTTAATAATCTATACTTATCTTGAGTAGTTTGATAGGCTATGCTTATGAATTTTAGAATTATGATCTAGTTGCTTGTTCTTTTTATGAATATTGATTTTGCATGGATGATAATTTGACAGTTATGCTTTCCTTAAGTGGTTTGATAGTCTATGCTTAGTAAATCTAAAGTAAAATGTGATAAAAGAGAGTAGTTCATAAATCCTAATTGAAATTAACTAGTGGATTCAACTCTAGATTTCTAACTTCTCTATTAATTTTTCCTCAATCTTTCTTGATTTGATTTTCTCTTCCTCTCTTGATTTCCCTCTTTTTAATTTTATTGTGTTAATTTTCTCTTCTTCCTACTTCTTCCTCTTTTCTTGTTTTCATTTCTTTTTATTTCTTTTTAGTTGCATCTTTGTTTTCTTTTTTATTTGTTTTCTCCTTCTTCCCTCTTGTTTTATTATTTATTTTTGTGTCAAATTCCTCTCTATATCTCTATACTTTCACTTTCACTTTAACTCATTTTGTCCACACTTTTCTAGGACCAAATTTAGAATTTCTAAACACACACCTTTCTTGTGGATTCAACATCTATACTATACTATAATTTGATAGTTGTAGTCTTGCAACTTGCATGTTTTTATGCCTAATCAATGGTTCAAGCCGAATATGATGCAAAATATTGATGGAGAAGTGAAGAAACTCCTTGATTCTAAGTTTATCAAAGAAGTATATCCACCATGTCTAACATCAGTCCTGTCTCTAAGAAGAACAACACCATCCGAATTTGAGTAAACTGCCACAATTTGAATGAGGCATGCCCCAAAGACTAATTTCCGCTGTCGATTACTAACATCATAATTAACAACACAAGTGAATTTGAACACATGTTGTTTATGGATGGCTATTCTGGTTATAACCAGATCAAGGTGCATGAAGATAACCGAGAGCATACCGCCTTTAGAACCCAGAGGGGGATCTTTGCTTGCATGGTAATACTGTTTGGTCTAAATAACACCAGGGTGACATACCAACGTGCAATAAGAAAGATCTTTAGCAAACATCTATAAAAGACTATCGAATGCTACATGGATGATCGAGCGGTCAAGAGAAGATGAAATAAAGATCACCTGCATGACCTAAGGATGGCTTTTGACATCATGATAAAATACGACCTCAAGATGAACCTAGCCAAGTCATTTTTAGGGTGTCTAGCAAATTTTTTTTGGGATTTGTTATCACGGTGAAGGGAATTCATCTCGATTCAGACAAGATAAAGGTGATCCTAGTAATGTTTCATCCAAGAAATCTCAAGCAACTCTGGGCCTTTCAAGGCCGATTGGCGTACTGTTGATGCTATGGATCACACAAACAATTAGTTTAAGTTGTCACATGATTAGGGTCGTCTAACTCCTCTGGATGTCCAAATCAAAAAATCCCTGAGATAGCCTGCACATGTCATAAATCGCGAGAGGTTAGGGTTGGATCCCCGGTGATTCCTCCGACGATCAAGTTAGTGGATAATCTTGAGTGGGGAAATAAAGGTTGAGCTGAATGTTCTCAAATAAGTTTTTAGTGTGTATAAATTGCTTACCTCAATATGTGAACAGCTCCCCTATTTATAGCAATGATCAAGGGGTAGTTTAGTAACTTTGGCCGACTGCCAGCTGGCGGCTGAGTCAGCTTTTGCTTTACAAGTGTTGGTCGTCCAGTGGATGGGTGTCACTTCGACTAGGCATGGGTTGGCGGCCGAGTTAGATCCACCTTTATAAGTGTCGTCATCTAAGGGGATGAGGTCGCGTCGGTATTTAATGCGAAACGACAGGAGGCACGTGGTACGACGTGTCTTAAAGATCTACGAGCACAGAGAATTGATGGCTAGGATCCTGCATTCAATGCAGTGGCGACTCTTCGTGGGTGGGAGGCTCGAGGCACGGTGTCATCTTCCTATCCTGGGTGGTATGCCGATTAACACCGCCTTCCAAGTCGACCCTGCGAGATCGGCGGTGAATTGGCCGAGCAGGTTGTCTGTGGGGCCAGCATCTTCGAAGAGGTTGGATAGGATCATCCTTCGACTCGACTTCATGTTTACGCTATTGTGACGACATGTACCGCCTTGCGAGTCATCCCCGCAAGAAGTCGATAAAGGTGGACAGATGAACGAATCATTTACCGAGTCAACCCAGCGGGTGTCGAGGTGTCAACAAGTCCCGCCTTATCAGTCGTCCTCGCAGGGAGTCGGCAGAGCCGTCTCGGCTTCGAGAGCTGGTTTTAACGATTGAGGCCGCTTTTCCGAAGCCATTGACATTCTGCCCACTCGAGGATGATTGACCAAATCCAGCCTCTAATGCGGGATACTCGTCTGCTACTAATCACAGATTAGTATTCATCGAACTATTGATTAGAAGGGTTATAACAGAAGGCCCCTTTTGCTTGGAGACGACTTAGGCCGGGTCCGAGAGAAACTTAAAACTATAGTCATTTGGCGCGACACGCATTAATGAGGGATAGGTGAATGGTCCTCTCAACGTGACAGGGCTGACGTCATCACCTACTTTTGGCTACGGGTGTTTCGTATTTCGTGCTGATAGTGGGCTAGTTAAGGCATACATGCCTTGTCTCGATTGTGGAGAGGGCGCTTCGGATTCCGAGACGCATAAAGACCGTTGGTTTTGAACCGACCCGGCCGTTGGATTTTGATAGCTGTAGGTCATGGGTATCTATAAATAGAAGAGCTTGGAGGATGAGGAAAAAAACTGTTGCTTCTGAAAGATTCTCCTCTCGGAAAACCATTCGATCTGCTTCTTCTTCTCCGGCCAACTTTTAAATTCGTAATGGCGGATGTTCGTGCTCTCAACGCGAGACAAGAGAGATTGCAAAACATCTCCTCCAAGGTGACTGCACCGCAATTGAGAAATTTGCGCTCCAGGTTCAATATCCCCCGGGAGTTCAAAATATCCGTGCCGGCAAAATCTCAGGTGATTTATGATCATACGGAGGGTAGACAACCTCTATACATCAAGTATATGGAGTACGGTCTACGCCTTCCGTTACACGCCTTCATCGATCAAGTGTGTACTGCCCTGGGGGTCTCGCCCATGCAGTTGAAGCCGAACGCCATTGCGGTTCTAGTGGGCTACATCATCATAAGCTACTGGCTGGGGCTGCCGACATCTCTGAATGTGTTTAGCCATTTGGTTACCCTTACAATAAACCAGAAGGAGGCCCATTGTCATTTCAAAATCGTGGGTGGCTTCAAGATTGTTATTGACCTTCCGGAGTCTAATAAGGACTGGAAAGAAAAGTTCGATTGGGTGGAAGGAATGGGCTTGGAGTTGGGATGCGCGGATTGGCCAGAAATTATCAGAGAGGGCCTTGCTGCGAGAGAGTTGTCGGCTGCAGAGCAAGAGGCTCTTGACTAGGTTAAGCTGTTCGAGGGCTCTCGAAAGCAGAGTAGCCTATTCAACAATTCTGTCTTGAGAGTGGCAGGTGTTTCGCCCGTGCCTCCTACGGCTAAGGATCAGGAGATAGCCGCCAAGAAAATGATCCCCGACTCGACTGGAATCGAAGAGGGGTCGGGTGAATCTCCTGCTGGCACTCGAGAAGAAGCACCGGCCCACCTTCCTAAGCTTTCTCTTCTTAGCAACTGGAGAGGTTGGAGGCAGCTGTCCAGTTGGCTGGATTGAAGCTATGGTAGCATGGGGCTAAGCCCTGACCCTATCCCTATCTCATCTCGAATATTGATCCTCAAAAGTGGGAGGAACTCCGAGCTTACCTTATGGGGGAGACGAGTGATAACTCCCTTCACAGGGAGGAGGTGCCAGAGGGCGCTCGATTCATAGCTCGGGTGCTGCTTAACAAGGAGGGCTCGGTTCTGCAGTCGAGCATTAGTCAGGTCAGGGCTGTGGAGCAATTCTCTCTCCCCAAGGACCTGAAGCTATTAGAGGAGGTTCCTACTGTTGGTCTGCACTTCGCCCTGAAGAGTTTTTTCCTTCGGGGGCGCTAATTGAACAGGAGCTTTTCTCTCGGCTATCTCACGAGCGTTGACTCCCCTCGGAGTTTGTACAGCGAATAGCTGAGGCGAATCGGGCTAGGGAGGTGGCTGAGAAGAAGGCGAAGGAGCTCGAGGTCAAGATAAGTCGAAGGGATGGCAAGTGGCAGCGGGAGTTAGAGATCAAAGATAGCCAGATCAGAGGGCTGCAGCAGCATCGCTCCAAGCAGTCCGCGGTCATTGAAGGGCTTAAGAATAAGCTCGACTGCCTCGAGAAAGAAGTTACTGAGCGGGATGCCCGTATCAAGTACTTGGCTGAGGAGGTTGAGGTGGAGAAGCGTCACAGGGTTAAAGCCTAAGATGAAGCCCGGTCGGAACGCTTGATGGCTGACAATGCCATTCTCAACTTCAAGGAGGAGCAAAGAGCTCACGAGGCGACTCAAGCTCTTCTCCAGTCCTTGGAAGGACGAGTCGCTTTGCTGGACTCCCAGACCCATAAGGAGGAGGTGATTGAAGAATATCTCCAAAGTCCATTGGGAAAAGTCAAGGTGGCATTAGCGTGCAAATCCGGCTTCGATCAACTCGCCTCCCTTCTGCCTCCTGGGTTTTGACCCCTCACTGACAACGACTATCCCCCTCGAGTCTTTGCCTGTCTTGACTTCCTAAAGGAGCTTGAGACGACAGGAGGGGGTGTGTCGTTGGAAGAGGAGGGGGAAGTAGAGGGGGAAGACGACGAGGCCAAAGGTGAGCCGCAAGAGGTTGCTCCTATTACGTCCCCTTCGAAATTGTTGGCCCCAGCTCCAAACGCCAGTTCCGACCTGCCGAGTCCGACTCCTGCTCCAGACCGGGGGGCATAGCACTTGTATTTTTCTTTTTGTGGTCAGCTGTATACGTGTTGTTTTTTTTTTTTTTTGAACTTATAATGTAACGTTTATCGATTAATGAATAAAAGTTGATTTGTGCGTCTTTTTCCATTGTCATGAATAATTTTATTTTATATTTTTTTTTGTCGAGCACTTAATTAATCCGGGAGGATCATGGCCTCGAGCTGGACATAGTTTTGCATAGTCGTTGGCTGATGAATTGAGTCACCTTGGCTTCTCCTTCTCAGGGGTGCCGAAGGCTTTGGTGCCGACGTCGATCGAGAGGGTTGAGTTGTCTTGGTTTTATTCATGAAAATGACACCAAGGACTTTTGTAGTCGTTTTCAATTGCATTGGATGGGTACCTTGGTTTTACTCGAGTGACACCAAGGGTTTGTTGGCAATGACGACCTAGTCAGGTGCCTTGGACTTAATGAGGATGTCAAGGTCTTCGTGAGTCGGCGTTGGCCGAGAGAAGCGAATTGCCTTGGTTTTACTCATAAAAATGACACCAAGGGCTTTTTAGAAATGACGACCTAATGGTCGGGTGCCTTGGACTTAATGAGGACGCCATGGTCTTTTGGGTCGGCGTCGACCGAATGAATGAATTGCCTTGGTTTTACTCATGATGATGACACCAAGGGCTTGTGGGCAATGACGACCTAATGGTCGGGTGCCTTGGACTTAATGAGGACGCCAAGGTCTTTTGGGTCGGCGTTGACCGAATGAATGAATTGCCTTGGTTTTACTCATGAAGATGACACCAAGGGCTTGTGGGTAATGACGACCTAATGGTCGGGTGCCTTGACTTAATGAGGACGCCAAGGTCTTTTGGGTCGTCGTTAATCGAATGAATGAATTGCCTTGGTTTTACTCATGAAGATGACACCAAGGGCTTGTGGGCAATGACGACCTAATGGTCGGTACCTTGGACTTAATGAGGACGCCAGGTCTTTTGGGTCGGCCGACCGAATGAATGAATTGCCTTGGTTTTACTCATGAAGATGACACCAAGGGCTTGTGTTGAGTAGTCCGCACAAAATTTTACACCGAACAACGATAGTTATGAGTAAAAGATTTTGCAATATAAATGGACTTTAATTACCCGCTATTGATAGTATCTTCTAAGGTGCTCGATGTTCCAAGGATGTTGCAAAATCCTTTCATTGTAGCTTCGAGGTGATAAGTGCCCCGCAAGTCTCCTCTAGAATAGTGTAAGGTCCTTTCCAAGTAGCGCTAGTTTGCCTTGGTCGGTACCTTGGACTTAATGAGGACGCCAAGGTCTTTGGGTCGGCCGACCGAATGAATGAATTGCCTTGGTTTTACTCATGAAGATGACACCAAGGGCTTGTGGGTAATGACGACCTAATGGTCGGGTGCCTTGGACTTAATGAGGACGCCAAGGTCTTTGGGTCGGCCGACCGAATGAATGAATTGCCTTGGTTTTACTCATGAAGATGACACCAAGGGCTTGTGGGTAATGACGACCTAATGGTCGGTACCTTGGACTTAATGAGGACGCCAAGGTCTTTGGGTCGGCCGACCGAATGAATGAATTGCCTTGGTTTTACTCATGAAGATGACACCAAGGGCTTGTGGGTAATGACGACCTAATGGTCGGTACCTTGGACTTAATGAGGACGCCAAGGTCTTTGGGTCGGCCGACCGAATGAATGAATTGCCTTGGTTTTACTCATGAAGATGACACCAAGGGCTTGTGGGTAATGACGACCTAATGGTCGGTACCTTGGACTTAATGAGGACGCCAAGGTCTTTGGGTCGGCCGACCGAATGAATGAATTGCCTTGGTTTTACTCATGAAGATGACACCAAGGGCTTGTGGGTAATGACGACCTAATGGTCGGGTGCCTTGGACTTAATGAGGACGCCAAGGTCTTTGGGTCGGCCGACCGAATGAATGAATTGCCTTGGTTTTACTCATGAAGATGACACCAAGGGCTTGTGGGTAATGACGACCTAATGGTCGGGTGCCTTGGACTTAATGAGGACGCCAAGGTCTTTGGGTCGGCCGACCGAATGAATGAATTGCCTTGGTTTTACTCATGAAGATGACACCAAGGGCTTGTGGGTAATGACGACCTAATGGTCGGTACCTTGGACTTAATGAGGACGCCAAGGTCTTTGGGTCGGCCGACCGAATGAATGAATTGCCTTGGTTTTACTCATGAAGATGACACCAAGGGCTTGTGGGTAATGACGACCTAATGGTCGGTACCTTGGACTTAATGAGGACGCCAAGGTCTTTGGGTCGGCCGACCGAATGAATGAATTGCCTTGGTTTTACTCATGAAGATGACACCAAGGGCTTGTGGGTAATGACGACCTAATGGTCGGTACCTTGGACTTAATGAGGACGCCAAGGTCTTTGGGTCGGCCGACCGAATGAATGAATTGCCTTGGTTTTACTCATGAAGATGACACCAAGGGCTTGTGGGTAATGACGACCTAATGGTCGGTACCTTGGACTTAATGAGGACGCCAAGGTCTTTGGGTCGGCCGACCGAATGAATGAATTGCCTTGGTTTTACTCATGAAGATGACACCAAGGGCTTGTGGGTAATGACGACCTAATGGTCGGTACCTTGGACTTAATGAGGACGCCAAGGTCTTTGGGTCGGCCGACCGAATGAATGAATTGCCTTGGTTTTACTCATGAAGATGACACCAAGGGCTTGTGGGTAATGACGACCTAATGGTCGGTACCTTGGACTTAATGAGGACGCCAAGGTCTTTGGGTCGGCCGACCGAATGAATGAATTGCCTTGGTTTTACTCATGAAGATGACACCAAGGGCTTGTGGGTAATGACGACCTAATGGTCGGTACCTTGGACTTAATGAGGACGCCAAGGTCTTTGGGTCGGCATCGACCGAATGAATGAATTGCCTTGGTTTTACTCATGAAGATGACACCAAGGGCTTGTGGGTAATGACGACCTAATGGTCGGTACCTTGGACTTAATGAGGACGCCAAGGTCTTTGGGTCGGCATCGACCGAATGAATGAATTGCCTTGGTTTTACTCATGAAGATGACACCAAGGGCTTGTGGGTAATGACGACCTAATGGTCGGTACCTTGGACTTAATGAGGACGCCAAGGTCTTTGGGTCGGCATCGACCGAATGAATGAATTGCCTTGGTTTTACTCATGAAGATGACACCAAGGGCTTGTGGGTAATGACGACCTAATGGTCGGTACCTTGGACTTAATGAGGACGCCAAGGTCTTTGGGTCGGCATCGACCGAATGAATGAATTGCCTTGGTTTTACTCATGAAGATGACACCAAGGGCTTGTGGGTAATGACGACCTAATGGTCGGGTACCTTGGACTTAATGAGGACGCCAAGGTCTTTTGGGTCGGCATCGACCGAATGAATGAATTGCCTTGGTTTTACTCATGAAGATGACACCAAGGGCTTGTGTTGAGTAGTCCAGACAAAATTTTACACTGAACAACGTATAGTTATGAGTAAAAGATTTTGCAATATAAATGGACTTTAATTACCCAGTTATTGATAGTATCTTCTAAGGTGCTCGATGTTCCAAGGATGTTGCAAAATCCTTTCATTGTAGCTTCGAGGTGATAAGTGCGGGCAAGTCTCCTCTAGAATAGTGTAAGGTCCTTTCCAAGTAGCGGCTAGTTTGCCTTGCTTGGTAGCTTTGTCGAAGATGGCTCGTGAAGGACGAGATCACCAATATTGAATCTTCGGACCGAACCTTGTTGTTGTAGTGCCGGATATACATTGTTGATTGATGATCTAGGATCGAAGAGCCTTCTCTCGACTTCATCGATGAGGTCGAGCCGAGGTGGAGTCCTTCCTCGTTCAAGTCTTCATTGAAATGCTTTAGCCATATGGTCGCATGCCGACCTCAACCGGGCAACTACTTCTATAGGCTAGCTTGAAAGGGGTTTCACCTCAGAGTTCTTGTGTATAGTGCGGTATGACCACAAGATCCCGAGCGACTCATCGACCCAACTCCCCACGGCTTTGCCCACGCTCTTCTTGAGGGCTTGGAGAATACACTTGTTGGCGGCCGCAAGTCCGTTGCACTAGGATGGGCCACCGAGGCAAATTTGAGTGGATGTTCCATTCTTGACAGAAGCTTCGAAAGTCTTTGCTGTCGAACTGGGTGCCATTGTCGGTGATGAAAGCGAGAGGGACACTGAATCGGCATACAATGGATCTCCATACAAAATTGGTGACGTTGCTTTTTCCAATTTTGGCTAAGGGTTCTGCTTCGATCCATTTGGTAAAGTAGTCGATGGCCACGACCAAGAATCTCCGCTGCCCGGAGGCGATTGGGAGAGGCCCCAGCAAGTCTAACCCCCATTGAGCGAATGGAATCGGGCTCAATATGGGGGTTAGCTCGGTGGCGGCGGCTCAAGGGATGCTTGAAAAGAGCTAACACTTCTTGCAGCGGGACACGAGTCGCCTGGACTCGGCTAGGATGGTAGGCCAGTAGTATCCTTGACGGATGATCTTCTGGGGCAAGAGTCCTGGCCCCTGGGTAATTTTCGCAGGTCCCTTCATGAATCTCTTTGAGGGCGTAGCTGACACGAGTCGCTGGACTCGGCTAGGATGGTAGGCCGAGTATCCTTGACGGATGATCTTCTCGGGGCAAGAGTCCCGCCCCCGGGTAATTTTCGCAGTCCCTTCATGAATCTCTTTGAGGGCGTAGCTGACACGAGTCGCTGGACTCGGCTAGGATGGTAGGCCGAGTATCCTTGACGGATGATCTTCTGGGGCAAGAGTCCTGGCCCCTGGGTAATTTTCGCAGGTCCCTTCATGAATCTCTTTGAGGACGTAGCTGACCTGAGTCGGTCGAAGACATCGGAGGTAAGGTCCCACTCCGCTGCTGGAGTAAGACATCCTGTAGAGCTGATCGTCAAGCATGAGGTACCGGAGGGCATTCCTGCGCAGACTTCTGGTCTCGACGGTGCGCTCTGGCGTAGTTCCCTTAGTCAGATATTGGATGATGGGATCCATCCAACAAGATTCGGCAGACACCTCGGCCTGCATGATAGATTTTGGAGATTTGGTGATGCTCGGGCACTTGAGAGTGCTCGTATGGATAGGCCTCAGACCGTCTCTTGAGCTAGTGGATCCGAGTTTGGACAAGGCATCCGCGCGTGAGCGTGGGGACACAGGCGATTCGGGATTCTGCAAATTTGTTAAGCACCCAACCCCTCCTCGGCTCCAGTCGAGTCGGGGATCATTTTCTTAGCGGCTATCTCCTGATCCTTAGTCGTAGGAGGCACGGGCGAAACACCTGCCACTCTCAAGACAAAATTGTTGAATAGGCTACTCTGCTTTCGAGAGCCCTCGAACAGCTTAACCTGGTCAAGAGCCTCTTGCTCTGCAGCCAACAACTCTCTCGCAACAAGGCCCCCTCTCTGATAATTTCTGGCCAATCCACGCATCCCAACTCCAAGCCCATTCCTTCCACCCAAACAAACTTTTCTTTCCAGTCCTTATTAGACTCCTGAAGGTCGATAACAATCTTGAAGCCGCCCACCATTTTAAAATGACCATGGGCCTCCTTCTGGTTTATCGTAAGGGTAACCAAATGGCTGAACACATTCAGAGACGTTGGTAGCCCCAGCCAGTAGCTTATGACGATGTAGCCCACTAGAGCCGCAATGGCGTTCGGCTTCAACTGCAAGGGCGAGAACCCCATGGCAGTACACACTTGATCGATGAAGGGGTGTAACGGAAGGCATAGACCGTACTCTATATGCTTGATGTATAGAGGTTGTCTGCCCTCCATATGATCATAAATGCTTTGAGATTTGTAGGCATTGATATTTTGAACTCCCGAGGGACATCGAACTTGGAACACAAATTTCTCAATTGCGGCGCAGTCACCTTGGAGGAGATGTTTTGCAATCTCTCTTGTCTCGTGTTGAGAGCACGAACATCCACCATTACGAATTTAAAAGTTGGCCGGAGAAGAAGAAGCAGATCAAATGGTTTTCCGAGAGGAGAATCTTTCAGAGGCAACAGTTTTTTTCCTCATCCTCGAAGCTCTTCCATTTATAGATACCCATGACCTATAGCTGTCAAAATCCAATGGCCGGGTCGGTTCGAAACCAATGGTCTTGATGCATCTCGGAATCCGAAGCGCCCTCTCCACAATCGAGACAAGGCATGTATGCCTTAACTAGCCCACTATCAGCACGAAATACGAAATGCCTGTAGCCAAAAGTAGGTGATGACGTTAGCCCGGTCACGTCGAGAGGACCATTCACCTATCCCTCATTAATGTGTGCCATGCCAAATGACTATAGTTTCAAGTTTTCTGACTGCCTAAGCCGCTCCAAGCGAAAGGGCCTTCATATAACCCTTCAATCAACAGCCGATGAATACTAACTGCGGATTAGTAGCGCACAGTATCCCGCATTAGAGGTCGGATTTGGTCAATTCTCCTCCGAGGGTTCGAATCAACGTGATCTAATTCGAAGCGCCTCAATCGTTAAAACCAGCTCTCGAAGCCGAGACGGCTCTGCCGACTCCCTGCGAGGACGACTGATAAGGTGGGACTTGTTGACACCTCGACACCCACCGGGTCGACTTCGGTAAATGATTCGCTCATCTATCCACCTTTATCGACTCCTTGCGGGATGACTCACAAGGTGGTGCGTGTCGTCACAATAGCGTAAACACGAAGTCGAAGTCGAAGGATGATCCTATCCAACCTCTTTGAAGATGCTAACCCCACGCATAACCCGCCACCAATTCACCGCTAACCTCGCATGGTCAATTCTAAGGCGATGTTAATCGCGATACCACCCAGATAGGAAGACGACACCGCCTCGAGCCTCCGCCCACAAGAGTCACCGCATTGAATGCGTGATCCTAGCCATCAATTCTCGTTCAGATCTTTAAGACACGCCGTACTCACGCCTGGCCGCTTCGCATTAAATACCGACGCCACCTCATCCCCTTAGATGACGACACTTATAAAGGTGGATCTAACTCGCCGCCAACCCATGCCTAGTCGGCGTGACACCCATCCACGGACGCACCAACACTTGTAAAGCAAAGTCGGCCACCGGCAATGATCAAGGGGTAGTTTAGTAACTTTGGCCATTGCCGGTGGCCGACTTTGCTTTACAAGTGTTGGTCGCCCATGGATGGGTGTCACTTCGACTAGGCATGGGTTGGCGGCCGAGTTAGATCCACCTTTATAAGTGTCGTCATCTAAGGGGATGAGGTCGCCGGTATTTAATGCTAAACGACAGAGGCACGCGGTACGACGGTCTTAAAGATCTACGAGCACGAGAATTGATGGCTAGGATCCTGCATTCAATGCAGTGGCGACTCTTCGTGGGTGGGAGGCTCGAGGCACGGTGTCATCTTCCTATCCTGGGTGGTATGCCGATTAACACCGCCTTCCAAGTCGACCCTGCGAGATCGGCGGTGAATTGGCCGAAAGGTGTTGTCCGTGGGGCCGATCTTCAAGAGGTTGGATAGGATCATCCTTCGACTCGACTTCATGTTTACGCTATTGTGACGACATGTACCGCCTTGCGAGTCATCCCCGCAAGAAGTCGATAAAGGTGGACAGATGAACGAATCATTTACCGAGTCAACCCAGCGGGTGTCGAGGTGTCAACAAGTCCCGCCTTATCAGTCGTCCTCGCAGGGAGTCGGCAGAGCCGTCTCGGCTTCGAGAGCTGGTTTTAACGATTGAGGCGCTTCGAATTAGATCACGTTGATTCGAACCCTCGGAGGATGATTGACCAAATCCAGCCTCTAATGCGGGATACTCGTCTGCTACTAATCACAGATTAGTATTCATCGAACTATTGATTAGAAGGGTTATAATAGAAGGCCCCTTTTGCTTGGAGACGACTTAGGCCGGGTCCGAGAAACTTAAAACTATAGTCATTTGGCGACACGCATTAATGAGGGATAGGTGAATGGTCCTCTCAGCGTGTGGTGGCGTCATCACCTACTTTGGCCACGGTGTTTCAGATTTCGTACGATAGTGGGCTAGTTAAGGCATACATGCCTTGTCTCGATTGTGGAGAGGGCGCCGGATTCGAGACGATAAAGACCGTTGGTTTTGAACCGACCCGCCGTTGGATTTTGATAGTCAGAGGTCATGGGTATCTATAAATAGAAGAGCTTGGAGGATGAGGAAAAACTGCTGTTTCGAAAGATTCTCCTCTCTAAAACCATTCGACCGCTTCTTCTTCTCCAGCCAACTTTTAAATTCGTAATGGCGGATGTTCGTGCTCTCAACGCGAGACAAGAGAGATTGCAAAACATCTCCTCCAAGGTGACTGCACCGCAATTGAGAAATTTGCGCTCCAGGTTCAATATCCCCCGGGAGTTCAAAATATCCGTGCCGGCAAAATCTCAGGTGATTTATGATCATACGGAGGGTAGACAACCTCTATACATCAAGTATATGGAGTACGGTCTACGCCTTCCGTTACACGCCTTCATCGATCAAGTGTGTACTGCCCTGGGGGTCTCGCCCATGCAGTTGAAGCCGAACGCCATTGCGGTTCTAGTGGGCTACATCATCATAAGCTACTGGCTGGGGCTGCCGACATCTCTGAATGTGTTTAGCCATTTGGTTACCCTTACAATAAACCAGAAGGAGGCCCATTGTCATTTCAAAATCGTGGGTGGCTTCAAGATTGTTATTGACCTTCCGGAGTCTAATAAGGACTGGAAAGAAAAGTTCGATTGGGTGGAAGGAATGGGCTTGGAGTTGGGATGCGCGGATTGGCCAGAAATTATCAGAGAGGGCCTTGCTGCGAGAGAGTTGTCGGCTGCAGAGCAAGAGGCTCTTGACTAGGTTAAGCTGTTCGAGGGCTCTCGAAAGCAGAGTAGCCTATTCAACAATTGCCTTGAGAGTGGCGTGTTTCAGCCTGCCTCCTACGGCTAAGGATCGAGATAGCCAAGAAAATGATCCCCACTGACCGAATCAAGAGGGTCGGGTGAATCTCTGGCTTTCGAGAAGAAGCACCGCCCACCTTCCTAAGCTTTCTTCTTAGCAACCGGAGGTTGGAGGCGTGTCGGTTAGTGGATTGAAGCTATGGTAGCATGGGCTAAGCCCGACCCTATCCCTATCTCATCTCGAATATTGATCCTCAAAAGTGGGAGGAACTCCGAGCTTACCTTATGGGGGAGACGAGTGATAACTCCCTTCACAGGGAGGAGGTGCCAGAGGGCGCTCGATTCATAGCTCGGGTGCTGCTTAACAAGGAGGGCTCGGTTCTCAGCCGAGCATTAGTCGTCGTGGTCGTGGAGCAATTCTCTCCCAAGGACCTGAAGCTATTAGAGGAGGTTCCTGTTGTGCGCCATACGAAGAGTTTTTCCTTCGGGGCTTAATTGAACAGAGCTTTTCTCTGGCTATCTCACGCGTTGACTCCCCTCGGAGTTTACATGCAATGAATAGTGAAGCGAATCGAACTAGGAGGTGGTGAGAAGAAGGCTAAGGAGCTCGAGGTCAAGATAAGTCGAAGGGATGGCAAGTGGCGCGGAGTTAGAGATCAAAGATAGCGGATCGAGAGAAGGCAGCGGCAGCAGCTCGCGATCAGCGGTCATTGAAGGGCTTAAGAATAAGCTCGACCGCCTCGAAAGAAGTTATCGAAGGGATGCCCGTATCAAGTACTTGGCCGAGGAGGTTGAGGTGGAGAAGCCACAGGTTAAAGCCTAAGATGAAGCCCGGTCGAACGCTTGATGGTCGACAATGCCATTCTCAACTTCAAGGAGGAGCAAAGAGCTCACGAGGCGACTCAAGCTCTTCTCCAGCCCTGGAAGGACGAGTCGCTTATCGGACTCCTGCACTCCATAAGGAGGAGGTGATTGAAGAATATCTCCAAAGTCCATTGGGAAAAGTCAAGGTGGCATGGCGTGCAAATCGGCTTCGATCATTCGCCTCCCCGCCTCCGGGTTTTGACCCTCATCGACAACGACTATCCCCTCGAAGTCTTTGCCTGCCTTGACTTCCTAAAGGAGCTTGAGACGACAGGAGGGGGTGTGTCGTTGGAAGAGGAGGGGGAAGTAGAGGGGGAAGACGACGAGGCCAAAGGTGAGCCGCAAGAGGTTGCTCCTATTACGTCCCCTTCGAAATTGTTGGCCCCAGCTCCAAACGCCAGTTCCGACCTGCCGAGTCCGACTCTCGCCCGCACCGGGGCATAGCACTTGTATTTTTCTTTTTGTGGTCAGCTGTATACGTGTTGTTTTTTTTTTTTTTTGAACTTATAATGTAACGTTTATCGATTAATGAATAAAAGTTGATTTGTGCGTCTTTTTCCATTGTCATGAATAATTTTATTTTATATTTTTTTTTGTCGAGCACTTAATTAATCCGGGAGGATCATGGCCTCGAGCTGGACATAGTTTTGCATAGTCGTTGGCTGATGAATTGAGTCACCTTGGCTTCTCCTTCTCAGGGGTGCCGAAGGCTTTGGTGTCGACGTCGACCGAGAGGGTTGAGTTGTCTTGGTTTTATTCATGAAAATGACACCAAGGACTTTGTAGTCGGTTTCGACTGAATTGGATGGGGTACCTTGGTTTTACTCGAGTGACACCAAGGGTTTGTTGGCAATGACGACCTAATGGTCGGGTGCCTTGGACTTAATGAGGATGCCAAGGTCTTTGTGAGTCGGCGTCGGCCGAGAGAAGCGAATTGCCTTGGTTTTACTCATGAAAATGACACCAAGGGCTTTTTGGAAATGACGACCTAATGGTCGGGTGCCTTGGACTTAATGAGAACGCCAAGGTCTTTAGGGTCGGCGTTGACCGAATGAATGAATTGCCTTGGTTTTACTCATGAAGATGACACCAAGGGCTTGTGGGCAATGACGACCTAATGGTCGGGTGCCTTGGACTTAATGAGGACGCCAAGGTCTTTTGGGTCGGCGTTGACCGAATGAATGAATTGCCTTGGTTTTACTCATGAAGATGACACCAAGGGCTTGTGGGTAATGACGACCTAATGGTCGGGTGCCTTGGACTTAATGAGGACGCCAAGGTCTTTTGGGTCGTCGTCGACCGAATGAATGAATTGCCTTGGTTTTACTCATGAAGATGACACCAAGGGCTTGTGGGCAGTGACGACCTAATGGTCGGGTACCTTGGACTTAATGAGGACGCCAAGGTCTTTTGGGTCGGCATCGACCGAATGAATGAATTGCCTTGGTTTTACTCATGAAGATGACACCAAGGGCTTGTGTTGAGTAGTCCAGACAAAATTTTACACTGAACAACGTATAGTTATGAGTAAAAAGATTTTGCAATATAAATGGACTTTAATTACCCAGTTATTGATAGTATCTTCTAAGGTGCTCGATGTTCCAAGGATGTTGCAAAATCCTTTCATTGTAGCTTCTGAGGTGATAAGTGCCCGGGCAAGTCTCCTCTAGAATAGTGTAAGGTCCTTTCCAAGTAGCGGCTAGTTTGCCTTGCTTGGTAGCTTTGTCGAAGATGGCTCGGTGAAGGACGAGATCACCAATATTGAATCTTCGGGACCGAACCTTGTTGTTGTAGTGCCGGGATATACATTGTTGATTGATGATCTAGGATCGAAGAGCCTTCTCTCAGACTTCATCGATGAGGTCGAGCCCGAGGTGGAGTCCTTCCTCGTTCAAGTCTTCATTGAAATGCTTTAGCCATATGGTCGGCATGCCGACCTCAACTGGGGCAACTACTTCTGCTCTATAGGCTAGCTTGAAAGGGGTTTCACCTGTAGAGTTCTTGTGTATAGTGCGGTATGACCACAAGATCCCAGGCAGCTCATCGACCCAACTCCCCACGGCTTTGCCCACGTTCTTCTTGAGGGCTTGGAGAATACACTTGTTGGCGGCTTCTGCAAGTCCGTTGCACTTAGGATGGGCCACCGAGGCAAATTTGAGCTGGATGTTCCATTCTTGACAGAAGCTTCGAAAGTCTTTGCTGTCGAACTGGGTGCCATTGTCGGTGATGAAAGCGAGAGGGACACTGAATCGGCATACAATGGATCTCCATACAAAATTGGTGACGTTGCTTTTTCCAATTTTGGCTAAGGGTTCTGCTTCGATCCATTTGGTAAAGTAGTCGATGGCCACGACCAAGAATCTCCGCTGCCCGGAGGCGATTGGGAGAGGCCCCAGCAAGTCTAACCCCCATTGAGCGAATGGAATCGGGCTCAATATGGGGGTTAGCTCGGTGGCGGCGGCTCAAGGGATGCTTGAAAAGAGCTAACACTTCTCTTGTGAGGACACGTCGCTGGACTCGGCTAGGATGGTAGGCCAGTAGTATCCTTGACGGATGATCTTCTGGGGCAAGAGTCCTGGCCCCTGGGTAATTTTCGCAGGTCCCTTCATGAATCTCTTTGAGGACGTAGCTGACCTGAGTCGGTCGAAGACATCGGAGGTAAGGTCCCACTACCGCCGAGTAAGACATCCTGTAGAGCTGATCGTCAAGCATGAGGTACCGGAGGGCATTCCTGCGCAGACTTCTGGTCTCGACGGTGCGCTCTGGCGTAGTTCCCTTAGTCAGATATTGGATGATGGGATCCATCCAACAAGATTCGGCAGACACCTCGGCCTGCATGATAGATTTTGGAGATTTGGTGATGCTCGGGCACTTGAGAGTGCTCGTATGGATAGGCCTCAGACCGTCTCTTGAGCTAGTGGATCCGAGTTTGGACAAGGCATCCGCCCGCGCATTGAGAGCGTGGGGGACCTGGGCGATTCGGGATTCTGCAAATTTGTTAAGCACCCAACCCTCCTGGCCCAAATGAGTCGGGATCATTTTCTTAGCGGCTATCTCCTCGATCCTTAGTCGAGGGAGGCACGGCGAAACACCGCCACTCTCAAGACAAAATTGTTGAATAGGCTACTCGCTGAGAGCCCTCAACGCCTTAACCTGGTCAAGAGCCTCTTGCTCTGCAGCCAACAACTCTCTCGCAACAAGGCCCCCTCTCTGATAATTTCTGGCCAATCCACGCATCCCAACTCCAAGCCCATTCCTTCCACCCAAACAAACTTTTCTTTCCAGTCCTTATTAGACTCCTGAAGGTCGATAACAATCTTGAAGCCGCCCACCATTTTAAAATGACCATGGGCCTCCTTCTGGTTTATCGTAAGGGTAACCAAATGGCTGAACACATTCAGAGACGTTGGTAGCCCCAGCCAGTAGCTTATGACGATGTAGCCCACTAGAGCCGCAATGGCGTTCGGCTTCAACTGCAAGGGCGAGAACCCCATGGCAGTACACACTTGATCGATGAAGGGGTGTAACGGAAGGCATAGACCGTACTCTATATGCTTGATGTATAGAGGTTGTCTGCCCTCCATATGATCATAAATCGCCTGAGATTTCGCCGGCATTGATATTTTGAACTCCCGAGGGACATCGAACTTGGAACACAAATTTCTCAATTGCGGCGCAGTCACCTTGGAGGAGATGTTTTGCAATCTCTCTTGTCTCGTGTTGAGAGCACGAACATCCACCATTACGAATTTAAAAGTTGGCCGGAGAAGAAGAAGCAGATCAAATGGTTTTCCGAGAGGAGAATCTTTCAGAGGCAACAGTTTTTTTCCTCATCCTCGAAGCTCTTCCATTTATAGATACCCATGACCTATAGCTGTCAAAATCCAATGGCCGGTCGGTTCGAAACCAATGGTCTTGATGCATCTCTAACTGCTCTCCACAATCGAGACAAGGCATGTATGCCTTAACTAGCCCACTATCAAAGACGAAATACTAAATGCCTCAGAGCCAAAAGTAGGTGATGACGTTAGCCCGGCCACGCCGAGAGGACCATTCACCTATCCCTCATTAATGTGTGCCATGCCAAATGACTATAGTTTCAAGTTTCTCGGACGGAGGCCTAAGCGTATCAAGCGAAAGGGCCTTCGTTATAACCCTTCAATCAACAGTCGATGAATACTAACTGCGGATTAGTAGCGCACAGTATCCCGCATTAGAGGTCGGATTTGGTCAATTCTCCTCGAGAGGCGACCGTATCGGCCGACTTCGAAGCGGCCTCAATCGTTAAAACCAGCTCTCGAAGCCGAGACGGCTCTGCCGACTCCCTGCGAGGACGACTGATAAGGTGGGACTTGTTGACACCTCGACACCCACTGGGTCGACTCGGTAAATGATTCGTTCATCTATCCACCTTTATCGACTCCTTGCGGGGATGACTCACAAGGTGGTACGTGTCGTCACAATAGCGTAAACACGAAGTCGAGTCGAAGGATGATCCTATCCAACCTCTTTGAAGATGCTAACCCCACAGACAACCTGCTCAGCCAATTCACCGCTAACCTCGCATGGTCGACTCGGAAGGCGATGTTAATCTGCATACCACCCAGGATAGGAAGACGACACCGTGCCTCGAGCCTCCCGCCCACAAAGAGTCACCGCTGCATTGAATGCAGGATCCTAGCCATCAATTCTCTGTGCTCGTAGATCTTTAAGACACGTCGTACCACGTGCCTCCTGTCGTTTCGCATTAAATACTGATGTGACCTCGTCCCTTTAGATGACGACACTTATAAAGGTGTATCTGACTCGGCCGCTGACCCATGCCTAGTCGAAGTGACACCCATCCACTGGACGACCAACACTTGTAAAGCAAAAGCTGACTCAGCCGCCAGCTGGCAGTCGGCCAAAGTTACTAAACTACCCCTTGATCATTGCTATAAATAGGGGAGTTGTTCACATATTGAGGTAAGCAATTTCTACACACTAAAAACTTATTTGAGAACATTCAGCTCAACCTATATTTCTCCACTCAAGATTATCCACTAACTTGATCGTCGGAGGAACCACCGGGGATCCAACCCCAACCTCTCGTGATTTGTGACATGTGCAGGCTATCTCAGGGATTTTCCGGTTTGGATATCCAGAGGAGTTAGAGGACCCTAATCATCTGACAACCTAAACTAATTGACTGTGTGATCCATAGCATCAACAGCGTACATTAGAAGATTTATCTCGAATCTCTTTGGTCAATGCCAACCTTTCACCAAGCTAATGTACAAGAATACTTCCTTTGTGTGGGATGAGGCATGTCAAAAGGCATTCGGTGAAATTAAGACTACCTTGCCACTTCCCCGGTTCTAGTCACCCCAGCCACTAGAAAGCCAATTATCGTGTACGTAAAGTCTCTCAATCATTCACTGGGCACCATGCTAGCCTAAAAGAATGATCAAGGACATGAACGGGTCATTAGTTACCTAAGTCACATGATGGTAGGAGCTGAACATCCATGCAACCCAATTGAGACAGAATGCTTAGCCCTCGTGTTCATAGTTCAGAAAATGCCGCATTACCTAGTCGGTCAATCCATCCGCGTTGTGCCCCAGGTAAATCTCCTTCAGATTCTGATGACAAAACCTAGCTCCCTTAACTCGTAGCTAGCAAAATGGGTCATCTTACTCTCTCAGTGTGAGATGGAGTTCATGCTGCAGAAGGTGATCAAGGGCCAATCTTTGGCTGATTTTCTCGCAAATCATCCGGTGTCCAGATACTAGAAACTCCATGAAGATATCCCAGATCAAATCGACGAGTCCAACATTATAACTAACAAGCAGACTTGGCAGATGTAGTTCGATGGAGCTTCTAGAGTGGAACCTGATAGGCGCATCATCGACGGGATCGGGATTGGGATCATGTACATCACACTTGGTAAACATGTCATCCTACGGTCATTTTTTCTGACCGAGTCATGTTCTAACAATGTAGCAGAATACACTACTCTATTGATCATGCTCGAATTGGCAAAAGAACTAGAGGTGGAATATTTTGAAGCTAAAAGGGAATCTCAGCTCATAGTTAAGCAAATCAACGAAGAATACGCGGTCAAACAAGAAGACTTGCTCCTGTACTCTAACAAAGCCAAAAGAATGACGAAGGGATTCCGTGAGGTCAGCGTCGTGCACATAGGATGATCGCAGAATCCTTATACAGATGCACTAGCAGGACTGGCAGCTACTTTAGCATTACCTCACGGAGCGCACTGAGATGTGATGGTACGCAGTTGACATTTATTTTGTCCGAAACTAGAATTCAAGGCACTCAATGCCACTGAGACCAATATGATGACGGCTATCTTAGGGCGTTAAGACTAGCATTTCCCCATCATTGGTTATGTTGTTCACAGAATCCTACCAGAGTATCCAAAGGAGGCAACCTTAGTGAGAAGATGCTTGGCAAAACTCTATTACAATGCCGGCACAAAGACATTCTGTCATTGCTCATTTGACAGAGTACTTCTACGATTGTTTCCAGCACATTTTCAAATGTTTTCATCTTTCTCTCCTCATTTATCTTCTCGAAGTTCTTCAAACAACATGCAACAGTCCACAATTTCATATTCAGTCCACAAGCAAGGCCTTGCAAAGTATTCTTGAATGTTCTCTGCCATAGGTGAAAATATCGTAATTTGACTGTTGATAGAGTCTCTCCATAGATGTTTCTGCATCTCTTTGGCTGTCCAAAGCCTCTCAATAATATTCCCCAACATCATCCACAGAATTGGATTAGGAAAGACTACGGAATGTCGGGAGAGTTTTCACGGCTTTGGACCACGAGGAAATCAAACCAGCACACAAATATAAGTTGTCTAATAAAATATAATGATGTTAGTAGCTTGATTGTTGCTCTATTTGTGAAACCTCAAGCAGATTTGTATATTGGACTACAAAAAAAGTCACATTTCTCTTTTCTTGTCAATTCTCGTACACACATATATGCACATACACTCACATACATACACTTGGTTACATGTACGTGCTCATACACGCAAGTGATACATGTACACACACTCATACACATATTTGATACATGTACATACTCATACACAATCATAGAAAAAACCTCTTAAATAAATGCTCAATATTATCTCATCCCCTTACACACTCTCACTCATACACTTGTACTACTTTACAGGTTGATTCTCAGACCACTTGTCCACCTTCTGTTGTTCCGGCTACCCCTACTCCATTGGTTTTTTCTCATCCTTCTCCAGACGCTTATGGTTCTACTTCCGCTACTCAATGTTCTCCTCGGGATATTTCAACACAAATTCCTCTTACTAGTCGACTAGGGGGCTGGTTAGGGGGCTTGACGCAAGAGGGCCATGACGAGGAGGAAATTCGTAAGGCTTTTATCGATTTTTTTCGATTCAGTCAACAATGACTTGTACTTTTTAGATATTTGAGACATTGTATATTTTGGATATCCTATTTACGTTTGTGACTTAGTAGTTTAAAAATTACTCATCGTAGTTTGATTTTAGTGGATCTTTTGTTTTGGTATATAAATGCATGTGGTATTAGGACTTTGACTCTATTTTATTATACATTTTTGTAGTTAATTGTATAATTGCGTGGAAATATGTTGTGAATAGGGTGATTATATATTTCTTTGGGATATGAATTGTATGCACAGGAGAAAATGAAAAAAAATTTAAAAAATAAATAACTTTACCGACAGTTATATCCGTTGCTGCAAGTATCAACAGCAACAGTTAAAAATATTGATGCAAGAATCAGCACGAACGATTACAGTCGTTGGTGCAAAGAAAAGCACCAATTATTGTAATCGTTGGTGCTAAAACATGCACCAGCGGTTATAGCCGTTGTTTTTTTTTAACATAAAATATTTACTTGCACCAATGCCTAAACGCGATTTGTACCAATGAGTTTTTGTTTTTGTTTACCCTAATGGTTACAACCATTAGGGTTATGGTCAACTCCATCGGTTCTAATTGTTGGGGCGGACCTTCTTTGTAGTGGTGCAAATACTTAGTACTGATGCCTAGCTAGTTGTGCTGGGAACGAAGGACGTCTCGCTATTTTCAGAATACATATGCTCAAGAGACTCAAAGTTCTCTTAAGACAAGATGCATTTTCCTTAAGGGATAGTCCCTTAAATCTTTTCATATCTTGAAATTATTCCTTCATATCATTGAAATTGCATAAATTTTAAGCTATTTTGAAATTTAGTCCTACAAATCATTGAAATTGGAGTTAGGTCACCCAATTCTTGAGCTATTTCCAAAATAGCTCCCCAATCAAGAGCATAAATAGCAATTGGAAGGATTGATTTGAAATAATTTATGAGAATTGAGCAACATGATAGTCCATGACAATAGAGTTACTTGATAACCTCCTTAATTGCTATTTATGCTCTTGATTGGATAGACTAATTTTGAAATAATTTTAGAATTGGAGAACCTAATTGCAATTTCAAAGATTTGAGGGACTAATTTTGTAATAATTTTAGAATTGAAGAACCTAATTGCAATTTCAATGATTTGAGGGAGAAATTCAAGATATGAATGATGTAAGGGACCAATATTGAAAAAACCATTTTCTTAAAAATTTTGAATTCCCAATATTGAATTAAAAATTAACATGGTAAACGAGGATTTTTTTTATTATTATTTTTTTTTTCAAGGGAAAAAAATGAACAAAGGTTAACTCCAGATCCAAGGGATTGAGGGCTACTCTTCTAGTGGACCAAAGTGAAGGGGAGTTTTAATGATTGCAGGAATTTAGTGCCCGCATGCTTGTCACCTGAGTTAAATGCTTTTGTGGGCCCACATGAGATATTTGGCAGTAACGTCAGTTGGCGCGCTTCCCCATTTTGAATTTCTTGGTAGCCTATCCTGTATCTGGTATGGTTGGGGGCAAATGAAATTTTGCCTTTGCATGTTTTGCGTTAAAAACATTCAAAAATTGGGTTCTCCAAATCAGGAAATGTTTCGGCTTTGACCAGTAATTGACTGGTTTTGTTTTTTCGGGCTTTTTCATGTATATATACTAAGGGTGTTAAACCGTATCCGTATCCGAGGAAATATCCGTAACCGTATCCGTTAGAATACGGATATGGTTACTCAAATCTATAACTGATAGGATATGGTTACGGATATGGTTTTGTTGTGAAATATCCGTATCCGTATCCGAAATATCCGAATACATATTAGTCATACTCTTACGATAGTTTTAATTCTTAGATTATGGATTTGTGGTTAATTTTGATGATCAAGATGTCTAATCTTAGCTTTTTATTATAATGAACACATTAACAAACTCTTTTTTATCACATGAACTATGTTTTTCTCAATATTATCTAGTTTTCTCATATCCGTTTTGTATCCGCATGCGTATCCGCCTATATATCCGCATGTATATCCGTAACCGTATCCGATTTTAGCGGATATGGTTATGAATTTTCCTTACCGATGTATATCTATATCCATATCCGTATCCGAGATGGGTAAGCGGATATGGATATGGTAAGCATCATATCCGGATATGGATATGATAAGCATCATATCCGAGCCGTATCCGGACCGAATGCACCCCTAATATATACCCTTCATGCATTTTAACATTACCTTCAAATTATCATATTACTATTTTACTTTCTAAGTTATATTCAACTCTCAATTTCATTCTTTGTATTGCAGATGCAATTAAAAAAATTATAACAATTGATTATCCTTGACATAATCATAGAAAAAAGAGATTTCCGTTATGGACACACTAACTCTCTAGAACTTAAATCAACATGCCTAACACACGCGCGCGCATATATATATATAAAGTAAAGCTCCTATAAACTTAAGTGGATAGGAGCCCTGTGTCCACAAACTTTTTTATCCATTGATTTTGCATTGAGATTTGTGCTAGCATGTGATACAAATGAAGGCACAAATCTCAAAGATAACATTGATGTGTAGCACAAATCTCAAAGCATAATGAAGGGATAAAAAGTTTGGTGGACAAGTGCTCATATCCACTTAAGTTTATAGGAGTTTTACTCTATATATATATATATATATATATATATATATATATATATATATATATATATATATATATATATATATATATATATATATATATATATATATATATATGGAAAATATGATTCTAAGGAGCCACCTTAGATTGAATCTAAGGATGCACCTTCAAAATTACGTTATATGCAATCAATTTACTTGATCCACTCCGTTCATTTTGATCTATATGTTTTGGATGGTGTATAAACAAAAATTAGACATATTGGGTTGTAGTTACTCATGCATCAAGTGATTGTAAAATTAATTTACTTGATCCACTCTGTTCATTTTGATCTATATGTTTTGGATGGTGTATAAACAAAAATTAGACATATTGGGTTGTAGTTACTCATGCATCAAGTGATTATAAAATTAGCGGTTTACGACAATACAACTAAAGTGACAATGAAAAATATGTGTTAGAAGTATCAATGCATGGATTGGGCTATTTCAATGGACGATCCGCTCCATTCATCATGATCTAAATATCTTAAAACATCTATAAAAAAATCATAATGTTTCAATACTTCTAACACATATTTTTCATTGTCACTTTAGTTGTATTGTCGTAAAACCATTAATTTTACAATTACTTGATGCATGAGTAACTACAACCCAATATGCCTAATTTTTGTTTATGCACCATCCAAAATAAATAGATCAAAATGAACGGAGTGGATCAAGTAAATTAATTATTTTAACGTAATTTTGAAGGTGCATCCTTAGATTCAATCTAAGGTGGCTCCTTAGAATCATATTTCCTATATATATATATATATATATATATATATATATATATATATATATATATATATATATATATATATATATATATATATATATATATATATATATATATATATATATATATATATATATATATATATATATATATATATATATATATATATCAAACTGATTATTACTAATTCATAAAAAGAAGGAAAAATTATAAATTATGTCAAGGCCCTAAAAATAAAAACTTCATATTGCCCAGCCCTCCGTATTATTCTCATTGTGTATTGGCCCTAAATACAATGGTTTTTTGTAATTCAGCCCCCTATTCACACTGCCCAAAAAACCCTAAAAAATTCCTAAAATACCCCTCCCTCTTCCTCTCTATCTCTCTCTTTTCTCTCTCTGTCTCTCTCATGAGATCACAACCAAGAGAGTTTTCTCCTCTCTCTCTTCCTCCTTCCAACTCAACATTTTCCTTAAATCCTCCTCCCCTCCTTCCTTTTATTTTCTTTGTTTCCTTCCTCTCTTCTCCTCCTCTCTCCTAACCTTAACCCTAATCTTCCTCTTCTCTCCCTCTTCCTCCTCTTCCCTTTGAACCCGGCTGTCTCCCTCTCCCACCTCCTCCTTCTTCATTACCAACCTCAAGCGCATCCTCCAACCCTACCGTCTCCCTCTCCCAGCTCCCCCTTCGCCATCACCGACTTCGATTGCATCCTCAACTAGTTCGACTCCAACGGCGACGATAAGATCTCCTCCTCCAAGCTCTTTGTCATCTTCTCCTCCCTCAACCACCCTCTCTCCTCCTCTAAACTCTCATGCATGATGGCCGAGACCATCATCTCCTTTTATCAAACTCCCTCCCACTTCTCTCGCTGTCGCCAACTCTGCCGTAAACCCACCTCCTCAAAACCGCCTACGACCTCCTCTCCTCTCCCCTCCCCTCCACTATTTCTCTCAAATAAATTCCATGATTAGATTATTTGTGATTTTTCTTCTTAGTGGTAGATTGGATCTTGCTAGTTTATTTTTAATTGAAATGTATGAGTGAGATTTGATTTCTTGGGGTAGTATGTTAAAAGGGTATACGCTATGTCGCGGTTTAGAGATTGCTTGTAAAGTGCTCAATGAAATGCCAAAGAGAGATGTGGTTTCTTGGACTGTGATAGCAACAGGTCATGTACAAAGAAAATATAAAGAAAATATTATGGAGATCTTGCCATGTAGTTGTGTGTATGCAAACATCAAAACAAGACAAACATATAATTATACGGGTTAATTGTGAACTTTTAAGGATTAGTCGTGAATCTTACCTAACCGACGTTAACTTTACTTGTTGAATGTTAAGCTTATAACATAACTGTTAAGTTTATATAATGAGTGTTAATTCTAAATGTTGAGTGTTAAGTCTACTCATTTCTTGTTAAGTTTACCAATTGATTGTTAGGTATTGGATGTTAACTATATAGATTGCCGCTAACTTAAACAAATAGATGTTAGATATATGAATTAGTCGTGAATTTTAATAGATAGATAATAATTACTTCATATTAAATAGGAGCGGATAAAGTTTAACAAGTACATGATATAGTTAACATAATACTAGATGTTGCTAATAGATCTGGATATAATTAGCAAATATTTGATATAGTTAACAGATGCTTGATATAGTTAACAAATCTTGAATATAGTTAACATATACTTGATATAGTTAATAGATACTAACAGATACTTGATATAGTTAATAGATATTGGATATAGTTAATATATGCTTAATATAGTTAATAGATATAAAGTATATTCAACAGATACCAATTAGTCTTATATCCAAGCCGATATAGTTAGCATCCGTGCTTTAACACCGACAACCAACTCTAATTCTTTACATCAACACTTGATATAGTTGTTCTACTTCTCCCCTTCCTTTTAGTAGTAAGTGGTGGCAATATCTCGATCTCATCTTTTGGTACACTACGATTCTCATAATCTGGATGGGATAAAGGAAATGCTCATAACTCTTTTAAGTGCTTAACAAGATAATTACTAAAATTAACTTAATAGTTAAATAAAAATTAGTAAAATATACACTACAATTATAAACATTTAAATCAAAATTAGTTAAATATACACTACAATTATAAACTTAGGTTATAGTATAAGTTTAATATGTATACCATAAAGTTAATGTGTATGACATAACCTTAATGTAAGTGGTAAGTTTAACATGTATTTCATAACCCTCACAGTTATAGTACAAACTTAACAAATGGTTGATATAGTTAATGATATGGCCTAACTTTAACGGATATACAAGAATCTTAACAGGTACTTCAAAATATTAACAAGAATGATATAGTTAACATGTTTAGCTATCTACAATTCCCCATCCAAAGGAGAAAACATAGAACATTACACCATAGTCTTATATCACCTTCCTAAAATTCCCAATTTTCAACCCAAACGCAAAATTTCTTATGTTTGTAAATAATCACCATACATCCATTAATTCAAATGAATATTTTTGTATGAAAGCTTTTATTTCTCAATTACCAACGCATTAATGTACAGAATACATATAATTCCCAAGCTAACAAAATTGGCCTCTGTATAATAAAATTTTAAATCAAGACTTATCCTTTCCACAACATCTCTCATATCCTATGAACGACCAACAAAATGAAACAACAGAACCATAGCAATCTGAGCTCCTTCTTTTGATGATTCAGGCTTCAATAGCATAGTAGAGCTCCAAGCAACAGCATTCTTATGCGGCATTTTATCAAACACCTTTTTTGCATCCAACTATCATCCAGACTTGAAGTACATATCCTTGACATGAACTAGCCTAAATGCTAAATTTTGCTTCTTCACAAGCTCTTTCCCAAACACTTTAATCAAATCCGCGCCTAAGTCCTCAATCAAATCCATACCCAAGTCTAAAGCCGTCTCCCTCTACTGCTCCATGCTTCAAACGCAAATCCAAACCCAAACCCAATTCAATAGTTTCTCCTCAAATCCTACTCTTCCTCCTTCTCCTCCCTCTTCTCCAATGGACTCATTCTCCCTCTTCACAGGGTTCACCTTCCTTATCGCCGATGCGACTTGTAACATTGGCGCTAGGAGATGTCGATGTTAGGGTTTAAGGAAGGGAAGGAGGATGGGAAGAAGGAGGAGGAGCAACGTCGGCGCCGGCGATGGAGCTAGGGGAGGAGGATATAGATTCGAGGTGTTGGGTCTTGAATTAAGATATGTGCTTTTTTATGGTGGAGAGAGTAGATGGAGAGGATGGAGGAGAGGCCGTGAAGGTTAGGATTAGGAGGGAGGAAGAGCATAGGAGGGAGGAGCAGCAGCATTAGCGATAGCGCAGGTGTCGAAGGTAGAGGAGGAGGATTTAGAGAGAGGGAGACTGGAGTGATGATGAGAGATGGAGAATGGAGAGATGATGGGGCTTTTTAGTGGTGAAGAGAGAGGAGAAATCTTACCATGATTATGATCTCCATGAGAGAGAGAGAGAGAGAGAGAGAGAGAGAGAGAGAGAGAGAGTGTGTGTGTATGAGGAAGAAGAAGCAGAAGAAGAAGAAGAAGAAGAAGGGATATTTTTGAAAGCTTTTTGGGTTTATTTCCTTGGGCAGTGTAAATGAGGGCTGAATCCGAAAAGCCCATTGTATTTGGGCCAATACACAATGGAAATAATAGGAGGGGTTGGGCCACATGAAGTTTTAATTTTTGGGGCCTTGACACAACTTTTCCTAAAAAGAGAGTACTCTTTGAACAAAGCATTATCTAGAGCTTAGTGCATTCTCCAAAGAGAATCTCCTAACTTGATGGTTTTTCTGACACTTCTGAAACTGCTTAATTATCTAAAAATTACAATTTCAAAAAAAAGTTAGCAATTATCAAAATAGTTATAACCAATTCGTTAAAAGAAATTACATACTTGAACAAAATTGGGATGACTGTGTAAACTTAGAGGAGGATGCATGCTTTATGTGCTTGCAATTTCAGTTGACACGTTATTAAAATATTTATCTATATGATGAACGACGAACTTGATTGCCTCCCCTCAATTTTTTTCATACATATATAGTATGAAGGTATTCTTGGGTAGATGCATAACCAATTCATTAAAAGAAATTACATACTTGAACAAACTTGGGATGACTGTAAACTTAGAGAAGGATGCATTATTTATGTGCTTGAAATTTTAGTTGACGATTGTTAAAGTATTTATCTATATGGTGAATGACGAACTTGATTGCCTCCTCTCAATTTTTTCATTCATATATAGCATGAATAAGATATTCTCTGGTAGATGCAAAGCACAAGAATACTAAAATACCTCGGTTGAATTTTTTTTCTTAGCTTTTATAATTCTTGAGGGACAAAGAAAACTGATTAGAAGTAGGGAGATAATCACCATGTTATGGAGAGGAGGAAGTATCGGTTGATGATTTTTGGGGGTTTGAATTTCCATGTGCTTCTATTGGTGGATTGATGATGATGATGATGATGATGATGTGTGTGTGTGTGTGTATAGGATAAGTTTTATGCCCGTGCTTGCAATGTGTTGCTTTGATTTCTTCGATTTATATATGTTACTTTTATGTACTCTTCAAAACATTAAGCTAATTCTAAGATCACTAATGTAATAAAAGTGATGATTGATTTATAGACTATAACTACAGATTATCTAAAAATTACAATTTCAAAAAAGTTAGCAATTATCAAAATAGTTATAACCAATTCGTTAAAAGAAATTACATACTTGAACAAAATTGGGATGACTGTGTAAACTTAGAGGAGGATGCATGCTTTATGTGCTTGCAATTTCAGTTGACACGTTATTAAAATATTTATCTATATGATGAAGCATTTAACTTGATTGCCTCCCCTCAATTTTTTTCATACATATATAGTATGAAGGTATTCTTGGGTAGATGCATAACCAATTCATTAAAAGAAATTACATACTTGAACAAACTTGGGATGACTGTGTAAACTTAGAGAAGGATGCATTATTTATGTGCTTGAAATTTTAGTTGACGCATTGTTAAAGTATTTATCTATATGGTGAATGACGAACTTGATTGCCTCCTCTCAATTTTTTTCATTCATATATAGCATGAATAAGATATTCTCTGGTAGATGCAAAGCACAAGAATACTAAAATACCTCGGTTGAATTTTTTTTTTCTTAGCTTTTATAATTCTTGAGGGACAAAGAAAACTGATTAGAAGTAGGGAGATAATCACCATGTTATGGAGAGGGAGGAAGTATCGGTTGATGATTTTTTGGGGGGTTTGAATTTCCATGTGCTTCTATTGGTGGATTGATGATGATGATGATGATGATGATGTGTGTGTGTGTGTGTATAGGATAAGTTTTATGCCCGTGCTTGCACAGGTTGCTTTGATTTCTTCGATTTATATATGTTACTTTTATGTACTCTTCAAAACATTAAGCTAATTCTAAGATCACTAATGTAATAAAAGTGATGATTGATTTATAGACTATAACTTACAGATCATCTATTAATTAATATATTAATTATTTATGGAGGAAAATAGAAAGTACACCTTTTGCTATGTTATGAGAAGAAGAGAATAGATATTTTCTTTATCAAATAAAGTTGACAGCTTTAGTGAAAGCATGTTTTTAGATAAATGGATAGTTGAAAAGTCTATCATCCCTAGTATTAGCAACATAGGACTTTCTATAACCATTATATGCTCACCTTATGTTTTCTCTACACCAACAATATATTGCAACATTATTCTATTATATTTTATAGTTTTAGAAATATTTGAGGGCTATTTATAATTATAAAACTTTTAGAAGGATATTTCTAATATTTGACACTTTCAAGGTTGATTGTAAAGTTTTCAATGGCTATTTTGTAAAATTTTCATTGGGTTATTTGTACTTTTCAAAAAATTTAGGGGCTATTGATAAATTTTTGAGGGTTTTATAATTTCTAAAACTTTCATGGCCAGTTTGCAAATTAGTTTAGGGAGGTATTTGTAATTTTAAAATTTTTAGTAAGTTGTTTATTATTTTTAAACATTCATTCTACTGGTTGTAATATTTTTAAATGACTGTTTGTAAACATTTTAAGGGGATCTTTATACATTTTTAACTTTAAAAGAACTCGTGGTAAAATTTTTAGGGGTATTTGTAATTTTAAAAATTTAAGCCACTGTTTGGAATTTTTAGATTTCCATGTCATTTTTATTATTAGATTTTGTATCAGATTTTTACAATGCTTTGTAATTTTTTTAATTTTTTAAGAGCTAATTGTAATTCTCAAATTTTTAGGGGTTGTTTGTCATTATTGGACTTTAAATGGATAGTTTATGATTTTTGGATTTTTAGGGTGCTATCTATAATTTTAGAATTTTCAAGGTTTTGTTTGTAATTTTAAATCTTAATACATTGTTTACTAACTTCTGCACTGTGTTGTTTTGTAGTTTTAATTTTTTCGAGTTATTTGTATTTTTTCACAGTGTTTATTTATAATCCTCAAATATAGAGAAAATCCTTTTTATATAAAAGAGGAACTTGATTACTGAAATTTTATAATTATGGATAATTTTAATTTGAAGAGGATTCTTAGATAAAGATAATATTAGGTATCCACATATAAAGTAGGGATTTGGTTATTTGAATTTTTAATTATGTATAGTTTTAATTTTATAGGAATTCTATAATAAAGATAAGATTAAGTATCCACATGTCATATTCTAATATGATAGATGGAAAAGTGGCAATTTTTTGACACGTGGCATGATTTTATGCCTCGTGTTTTTTGCCTTTAAGAAGACTTCACCAATTTCTCTTTATATATAAAGGAGGGATTAGTGTATTAATAGATAATGTTAGATTCAAATAGAAAAAATTATATTTTTAAATCTTCAAATTTGTCATAATGATGAGAGAATAAACTTAATTTAACTAAAGATAATCTTTCTAAATTTTAACTTTATTATCATCATTAGAATAGGATAGCAATCTAATATCCAAAAGGCCAAGAATACTATTGACCATGAAATATTTTTCCCAAACTCAGACACACACACATCCAAAGGTGGCACCTTAATTTAATCTAAGGAAGCACCTTCAAAACTATATTATATGTAATCAACTTATTCGATCCACTTTGTTTATTTCAATTTATATGTTTTGGATTGCATATAAATAAAAACTTAGGCATATTGAGTTGTAGTTATTAATCCATCAATTAATTGTAAAATTAATAGCTTTACAACAATATAACTAAAGAGACAATGAAAAATATGTGTTAGAAGTATTGAAATATTATGATTTTTATTTTATAGATGTTTTAAGACATTTAGATCATGATGAATGTAGCCGATCATCTATTGGAATAGTCTAATCCATGGATCAAGAGGCGTTTCCTTAGATTAAATCTAAGGTGTCACCTTAACAACACTTTTCCATATGTGTGTGCGTGCGCGCGCGTGCGTGTGTGCGTCCAATGAAACCATTGGGCATTATCGTGAGTAGAATCAGGAGCAGGTCTAGCCGGATACTAATGCAAGTTTGGTCCAAAAATAACACATACTTCAATAGATTAGAGGGGAAAACGATGAGTGTTAGATTAAGAAAAATCGGAGAAGAACTGTCTCTCTCATTGATATTTGATATGAGCACAACTACGTACATTTATGCAAGTTGAAGACTTTATATAGAAAGTCCAAATAAAATGTGTAAGATAAAGGAGAAAATAGAAAGAAAATATAGTGCCAAAATATGATTATATACACTAGTGGATATTAGGCTTTTACTGACGGCAACATCGCTGACGGGTAAATGCCGTCAGAGATGATACATTCCCCGACGGCCAATGCCGCTGGGGATATAGCCGTCGGCAATCCCAATTTCCGCCAACGATGTTAACATCGCCGACGGGTTAATATCGCCGACGGATACCCGCCACGATGTTTTTATCTATAAAATGTTTTTACCCGCCACGCACGCTTCTGAAGTCATTATACCGCTATTTACACGCAGGCTGAGCGAGTTTGGCTCGCACCGTTCGCTGCTTCGCTGATCTGACCGCTGCCAAGATTTCACCATATTAACGCTGGCCAGCTGCCAGCCACCATCTTCTCGTAACGCCAACGCTGGCTTCCGCCTGCCGACCGCTCCTTTGCTGCTGGCCGCCTCCGCCACCACCGATCTACTCAAGGTATAATTTTGTAATGATTTCTAACTTTTATTACAATTTTATGGATTATATACAATTGAATTAGGGTTATATACAATTTTATTACTCTTATTTTAAGAATTGAAATTAAAAACCTAATCCCTAACCTTTAATTATAATGATCTACCCTAATTGATATTTATCATAACCCAAATTGATCACATAACCCTAATTAAGATAACTTAAAGTTTGTTAACCCTAACCTAACTTTAATTTTTATTAAATCTAGCCAATTAAACTTATATACCCAAGTATATAATCCTAATTCAACTAACTTTAATAAATAATTTAGCATTTTTCTAACTCTAATTAATTAATTTAACTTTAATATATTTAATCCTAACTTTAATAACTCAATAATCTACTTTAATCCTAACTTGAATAACTCAATTAAATTAATCTCCCAAATATATATGAGCCTAAGAGTAATCCTAGTTATCTTTTTATAACCCTAATCCTAACTTTAATGATTTATAATAATATACTTAAATCTTAACTTTTTATAATCCTAATCCTATCTTTAATGATCTTTCTTAACCTAATCCCGCTAATAATGGTATTAATTAAACTTTAGTTAGCCTAATCCTAATTGAACAAATCTAATCAATTAGAAATCCTAATTATTACCTTAAATTCATTTCCCAAGACAATGACCCGATAATTAAACTAACTCTCACTCAAATTTTATATTAATCCTAAATATTAATAACTAATTTAAATATATATAACGCTAATCCTAACTCTATGAAGTAACTATCGAAAATAATCCTAATACTAAATCTAATTACATTACCCTAAGTCCCTAACCATAATTAAACTAACTTTAAACTAACTTTAACAATAATACAATCGTGATTATATTACTATAAGTCTAATACTCTAATTAAACAAAGGATAGTTATGATAAACTGATTCTATTGTTATTGATGCATTCAATTTAGTTAGATATATGATATTGTATTGTGTTATATATCATGATTATATGAATCGAAGTCGTTACCCTAGTTTCCGCCTAATAATGTTGGATGTGAATCTCTTCTAATATAAACGCATCGTAATTCTAGTTGGATGTGAGAATACTTTTATATCTAAAGAGAATAACGTGATTTATGTTAGAAGCATGATCTACATACAATAATTATTAGATCTGTCCGGGAGAGGATTCCCCTTCTCGTACAGGTTAGGAATACAGTAGTGTATCATCTATCTTTGTATACATTATGCATTTTATTCATTAAAAATTTCGATAACACGATCGCATTGTTCTCCGTGTACAATAAGCGTTATGTTGTTTTATGATCGATCTATTATCGATCTATTATCGATCATTGATACATTATAACATCCGCACGGTGTACTCGGAGAAATGTAGGTGTCACAAATTTTAAGAAATAAAAACGCATAAAGTATGTAAAGGTAGTTGTAGACACTACTATATTCCTAATTGGATAGGTCCATTTTCTATGACAAATGTTAAAGTGTCTTATTGAAAATATGAGCGCTAGATTTTACCACATAATTTATGTTCGACAATTCCCCTCGAGATTATTATAATTTGTATTTCCTTGATGTCGTGGAAAACGTTAATATCACCCAACCGGTATTTGATGCTTTAATAATAAAATTTCACATTACCTAATTATGCTTAATTTCATTTATGAATAATATTATATATATATATATCATACGATGAGGATAGTTCCGACAAATCATGGATCGATATTCCTCGTATTGATAGATGGAGGGACAAATGATATAAAGATGGAATAAATCAATTCATACAAGATTTTAAAGGCACTCCACGAAAGTTAAATAGTAATGTCGTGTATTGTCCCTATTGTTGGTGTAAAAATATGGCATTGGTGGATAAAAGTGATTTACATAAACACTTAATATCGGATTTCATGAGGAGTACAAATATTGGACGCTTCATGGGGAAGGATGTCTTGAAGAAATGAAATTGATGGCGGAGACCCAGACGCCGATGGGAGGATAGATGATACACATACAATGCTTGCTAATATGTTAACAGCTCCTAATATAGATGAAATTGAAGGTGCCGAGGATGCCGGGTTACGTAAAATGCTAGAGGTGTGAATGATCACGAGGAGTCATGCAGATAATGAAATTAATAGATGACAATGAAAATGATCTCGTATGAGGGTTGCACCGAGTTCACCAGTTATCATTTATGCCGCCTTTTGTGATAAAGTCTCTTAGCGGAATGGCGATAAATATTTTAATATGTTGCTTGTGTTGCTAAGAAAAGTGATTCCAAATGGAAAAGAGAGCATTCCAAGAAATTATGATAACGCAAAGAAGATTGTTTCTGTTATAGGACTTGATTACAAAAAAATCGACGATGCCCTAATGATTGTATCCTCTACTATAAGGATAACAAAGATCTTCAGGAGTGTCCAGTTTGTGGAGTATCACGGTGGGTACAACGCAAAAATTATTCGACACATGGGACAAGAAGGTCTATGCTTAAGCAAAGGAAGATTCCAAAGAAAGGTCCTTCGTCATTTTCCTTAATACCTAGGCTAAAACGGTTGTATATGAATAAAGATACTGCTAAGCAAATGAGGTGGCACATGGAAGAACGTATAGATGATGGTAAAGTCAGACATCCGGCCGATGCAGAGGCATGGAAGCATGTGGATCGAACTTATCCTTGGTTTGCGAATGAGTGCGTGAATGTTAGACTTGGTTTGTCTAGCTTAACGGAATCAATCCATTTGGGCTTATGAGTTCCGGTTGGTCTACATGGCCTGTTGTATTAACGCCATACAACTTACCGCCTTGGCTTTGCATGAAACAGCCGATATGATACTTTCATTATTGATACCGGGCAAGCATGCACCAGGTAATGACATAGATGTGTTTTGGAACCGCTAATTGATGAGTTAAAACAACTCGACTGAAGGGGTTATGACATATGATACTCACGCAGCGACTTTTAGACTCGTGGTATTTTACTATGGACAATTAATGATTTTCCACCTATGCAAATCTGTCGGGTTGGTCTACAAAGGAACATATGCGTGTCCGGTGTGGTCCGAATTCAAAGGTCTTTATCCGCAAAGATACCATAAATTTTGTTATTGGTTTAATAGAAGGTGGTTGAACCTAAAACACGATACGTAACAAAAAATGGAGCAAGTTTTTGATGGTACCGTTGAGAAGCGAGATGCTCGCGTCCATTAGGTGGAGATCGATTGTACGCTTGCTTGAGCGGTTCTACCGCCGTTTGGAAAGAAGCGCTATTCGAAAGAAGATTTACTTGGAGGAGGGATCTTGCGATTAACAAAAGGATACTAAAACGAAGAGAAAAGCACAAGTGGTGAGGGATGGGGCTGAAATCGTAAAATTGCCCTCGGGATGGACAAAATTCAGATTTTTTTCAACTCCCTTCTTGGAAAGAGCTAAAAATACGACACAACTTGGACGTTATGCACATTGAAAAAATATTTGTGATAATCTTTTATCCACACCGCTGCAATGTGCTAATAAATCAAAGGATGATCTACGCCGTCAAGATCTAATTGCATTGAACATCGAGACTAACCGCACCAAAAATGCCGGAAATGACAGATATGAGTTGCCCGCCTCGTATTACTATGTCGAAGATTGAGATGCAAACATTTTGTCAAGTCCTCAAATCAATGAAGTTACGGAGGGTTACTCCGCAAACATATCGAACAATGTCCGTGCGTGAAAGGAAAATATTGGGCCTTAAAACTCATGATTATCACGTGCTTCTTCATCAATTGCTACCTGTGGCACTACGCAGTACTATGCAGAATGAAAAGGCAGTGAAGGTTATTATTGATTTTTGTGGATTTTTCAGAAAGCTTTGTTCTAAAGTTATAGACGTCCGTGAGTTTGAGAAACTTGGAGAAATTATTTCAGAAACTATGTGTGAAATGGAGATGCTCTTTCCTCCATCTTTTTTCACAATAATGGTTCATCTCACACAACATCTCGCAGAGGAGGCTGCAATAGCAGGACCGGTCCATTATCGTTGGATGTATCCAATAGAAATGTTAGTATTTAGAAAACATTAATCTTTAGCTATCAATCATTACATATGTTAACTATCAATATCTTTACTTCTATATCTAATTAATTATCATTTTTTAGATATTTGGGTTCAATGAAGCGTCAATTGCGTAACAGAGCTCGACCAGAAGGTTCAATAGCTGAAAGTTACGTGAGAACCGAGTGTCTCTTATTTGCCTCTCGTTATATGAGAGGGAACAAACAAGACTTCAAGCACCTGTTGATAACAAGGATAACACATTTCTATATCCTCGGGATGAACAAAAATTATTCTAACCTCGTTGTTAGATCAAGCGCATGCATACGTAGTAAATAATCTTGAAATCTTCTCGGAATACCGGAGGTAAAATATCACATAAGAGTTTTGAATATCATTTAACTAGTAATTTTAAATTTGACAATGACATAGATTGTTTATTGCATTAATAGGCAACATCGAAAAACTAAAGAATGAAGTTACCTGTGAGTACAAATTGCATACGACATTAAAGAAAGACATATGAAGGAATTCCTGTTTGGTTGAAGAATGAAGTAAGTATTGTTAAATTTAGCAATAATAATATTTTTACTAAACAAAACAAAGACATTGATTTAATAGTTTTCTTATTTTTATATTTAGATCCGTGAACAACTTGTCCTTAATAATCAAATATCGAAGAAGTAAAGGTTCACGCAGCGGCCTTACTATGTCAGAAATCAATATGGTGGGTATCGTGTTAACGGGTATAAATTTCATACAATGGAGGTTGATGATACGAAGGTCACCCAGAATAGTGGTGTCATGGCTACCTTCTCACGTGAATGTTTCTCAAATAGAAGAGATCAGAATCCAGTTGAAAATAATATAACATATTATGGACGGTTGGAAGATGTGGTGGAGATATTCTACGGCTATGGTGGACCAAATGAACATAAATACACGATGTTCATGATTCGTTGGTGCTTTGCAAAGACTCAAAAGGATCCCTTTGGATTTATAATTGTCAATCTCGATAAAAAAATTAATAGTGATGAAAAATTCATATTTGCATCTCAGGTGGGATAATGTTTCTATGTGAAAGATCCTATGGTTAAAGACGAGTGGGTTGTCCTATACAAGGATTCTAGGGCTTATATTCAACCTTCTACCAGTGAAGATGGTGATGAGAGCTATATAGACAACTTCAATGAGCCAAATGCAGCGATCGATGAATTCTCGTACCCTCAAAATGTAGTGTTTGATACGGATGCTCCAACAACTCGGACAGACATTCCAAATATTATCACAGACATTTATAGGAGCTAAATATGTAATCGGCAGCTTGTGTAACTTTTTTAGTTTACATATTGTAAAATGAAAACTTTAATATCACTACGATGTATCTCAATTACCTTTTGGACAATATAAATTGCATATAAATATGTAATATCTTCTTTTGTATATTCAAATTTGCAGATGCCTACAAGCGAGATATGAAATGAAAATTTTATTAATGTAATAATACATCTTGTTTTTATTTTGACCAATATAAATTGCATCTATAATATATTATTTTTGTATATTTATTCAACTTGCGATGTCTAAAAATATTAGCAGAGGCTATCATTCAAGAAGCCAATCCGGATCAAGACCAATCTATCGAGGAAGAGCCACCGACTTCAACAGATCGGAGGTATAACTTCACATAAGTTACGATTAATTATTCATGATATATGCACAATAATAATTTATTTTTTATTTTTTAGGTGAGGGCGAGGATGAGCCATCTCACGTACCATTATATGCATCCTCCAAGAGTACTTGATGCATATATTCCTGATTGAGCGTGGGCCTTTACCAAAGATGTGCGAGGGGCATGCACTCGCTGCATGAGAGGTACAAATTGGCCAAAAACGATTGGATGAATGGACCACGATTGATGAGATATTAGCCGATGCAAAAATAAAATCGCACAAAGATTTGGTGAGTTTAATCAATTATTTTCGAGTATTGGAGAATTAATAATAAATAATAATAATAATTTTAATAGAAATAAAGAATTCACTATAATCCATAATTATGAGTTCTAAACATGCTTTCATACACACCTAGATCCACAATTATGAGCACATGTGGACAAAAAGAAGAATGTAAACAATTTTCACTTTTGCTTTTATTTTCGAAGTTTTGATATTTAAATTGAATTCGAGAGCTTAAGGTTGAATAAATAAAAGTGGTACATATTTATAACTTCTACAAATATTTTTTTTATTGTAGGAGAAAAAATATTCAAGAAAAAAGGACGATATGGAAGTGACTTTAAAAAAAAGTTACCACCGGATGGCTTTCGTGCACTTGTAAGGTGGGAACATAATGGGATTCCAACCGGACAATGGGCTAACAATTTTAGCTCATATCTTGGATGCTTGATACTGAGAAGTGATAATCAATCCTTACTATGAGGTGAGGAGCGCCCTTTGATGTCCTCGAGTCTATCTATCGCGATCTTTGGGTAAAACTCACTATTATTTATAATTATTTTACCTTTCTGTCAATTGGCCATGCTTAACTATATGTTAATATTTAGAGATATTTCAACATCGAAGATAATCCCGTAGGGTGGGATTTTTTATTTGGTTACATGGGAAAGTTTAAGCATTCTCTTCGGGAGTGGAGACATGAGATAAAGAAGAAATGCTATGAAAGTTTCAGTGAGAACTGGGAGAGGATCTACAAGCGAGATAAGAGGGTTGAGCCAGATCATTTAGCTGCACTTATAGTATTGTGGGGCCAGGAGGAGCACCAGGTAAATATGTATAATAGAAATTAGATTCAAGTTATTTATCTAAATGTTGTATATTGAAGATTGAACTAAAATCCTCTTTGTTCATGTTGAAGAAAAAATGTCGGAGAAATAAACTGAACCGATGGAAGAAAGATTATGATCATCATACGGGGACTACTTCATTTGCCCAGATTGCGGATCAATTTTGTAGGACAACGGTATAAAGTATTTTAATATTCTATATATATTCTCTCCGCTTCCTAAAATATTTGATAAATAAAACTAATAAATATGTTTTGTAAATCTTAGAACGCTCCCTATATCCCGCTTCCAGAACTGCATAAGAGGACGATGGTTCACTTTAAGAAGGGGTACGATGCCGACAAGGATAGGAAAGAAAAGCTAGAATTGGCTAAGAAAACGCAGGTAAACATATCTATTTATACGTACTTGGCATAATTTTCTTTATTCAATTCATATATATATATACACATTCCTACCAATTTTGAATTTCTCATTCAGGGTGTAGTAAATACTAAATATAAGTATCTCACCATTTGCAAACAGTAATGCTTCTTAACGTGATTTTTGATAGTGTAATTATATTTTCTTTATTTTTGAAATACCAATTCATAAATTTATTTATTTATTCCATTTCTTAAATTTATTTTTTTGTTTTTTAGGCAGCTCTGGAAAACACATATGCTGAGGTAGTTGCACAGAGCCAGAGGCCCCTAACTATAGAGGAGAATTATAACGTGAGCCATTTGGTTTATGGACTTCCCAAAAAGGGAGGACCGGTGGATGGGAGTTGAGCTCGAGGGTGTCTACACCATTCCGGCCTCCGCCGAGTTCAACGCCATCGACAATGCCCTCAAGACCCTCGACATGCCGCAGAGGATTGCACTCAGCGATGCCTTTGTTTCATCGGTGATGAATATTTTGGATGGTCATATTCCGAGGAGATGTGGGAGGATATTCAAGAGGAGCTTATGCGAGTGATCCACCCTACCGCTACTTTTGCAATGGTTTTCGTGCAAATATTGAAATCATGCGGGCGGGTTCCTACTCGTCTGCAAAGTCGATTATGAACTTTTGGGCTCTCAACAGCATTTGGTGGTAGTGGAGAGAGTAGTAGATGTGCATAATGATTCCAAACATAAAACATGCATGATTACACTCTTTCTCACAATATGATATTCTAAATTTCATTTATTTTGTGTTAGCATGAGGATGATATCAATGGGAGCACGAGTCGTAGGGATGGAGCCGCCGGTGGCAATGCGGATGATGACATGGATAGGGCGGACGACCTGTCTTAGTGAGTTATATCCTAGACTCGTGTTTGTATATTGGAACTCTTTATATTGGAGATTATGATATGCTTGTATGCTTAACATCCTAAACTCGTGTTTCTTGGAATTGCGAGATGTGTGGGCATGGATGTGAGTACGTATGATATATATATGGATTTTAGCTTGTTTGTGCGTATGATATATATATGGATTTTAGCTTGTTTGTGCGTATGATATATGTGGATATATAACTTATTTGTGTCGGCAACTTATCGTATAAGTTATGGAATGTTGTGGTTTGTTATTTGTTGTTTGTGAAATTTGGATTGGAAATTTATAATTTGTAATGGAATGTGCGCAAAATTAATTGGTGGTTGCATATATTTGTGAAATATGGATTGGGAGTTGTTTGTGCACGATTTTTGTGAAATTTCTTACGGAACGTGTATATTTTGAATGTTTCTTTGGATTGTTGTGAAATATGGATTGTGTATATTTGGAATGTTTCTTTGGAATGTGCAGGGAATCGAATTTAGTTTGTATGAACAGGAATCGACTGAAATCTGGAAATATTTTTTACCGACCGCAATCATCGCCGACGGACTCCCGCCGCTGATACGCATCGCCGACGCAGATATCCCGATGATTAAACATCGCCGACGGCTTTACCGTCAGTGATATATATCTCTGACGGTAACGCCGTCGGTGATGTTTAATCATCGCTGACGGCCACCCGTCAGTGATATATATCGCTGACGGTACACCGTCGGCGATGTAAAACACATCGTTGACGGTAAACCGCCGCTGATATATATCTCGACGGTAACGCCGTCGGTGATGTTTAATCATCGCCGACGGCTTTACCGTCGATGATATATATCGCCGACGGTACACCGCCGGCGATGTAAAACACATCGTTGACGGTAAACCGCCGCGATATACATTGACGGCTTGGCCGCCACCGATATGAAAACATCCCCGACGGGTTGCCGCCGTGGATGTTACTTCCCTGACGGGACTTTTGCTGACGGGTTATCTTTGACGGCTTGCCGTCAATGATAGTCATTGCTGACGGCATTTGTGGTATTCCTGACGGGAAACCCCGTCAAGAATGCTTACTTTTCCACTAGTGATACTACATGAGATAGAAGATATATAGGATATGAAGGAGAATATACATCTGATATATTTACTATCATTACGTCATTTTTTTTTCCTATGGAACTAATAAGTTCATCTTCCCACACTGATCAAATATGCTCAAATATGCAATACTATTCAAGGAATAAATAGGTTATACTAAAAAGAGCTAGAATCCTAAAATAACCCTCGTTGTTGTTCAAGTAAGGTCTTTGATGGTCCCTAGTCTACCTTTTTTTATTTAGCCGAAACCAAAGGTGTAGCATGAAATACTGCAAAAAAGAAAAGAAAAGAAAAGAGTTTTAAAAAAAAACCTCATTCAAACTTTACTCTACCTTAAATCAAATAGAGTGGTCCCTCTTAGCTCGCAGGGTCAATTTGCCAATTTGTAATTAAACCAGATTAATGCTAGTTAAGTTATATCTGACCTCGATAAGTACAAATAGGTTTCCATGAGCTAGTTTTAAGTTAAACTTAGATTCTTTATTTTCAACTAATATTGGTTTCAAACTGATATTTGACTATATTTTTATTTTATTCAAGTTTGAGTTAGATACAATTTTTCTTTTTTCTTTTTCTTTTTTTCTCACAGTATTTTTCGGACCAGACATAATCTAGTGTATTTCAAACACAGAGCTCCTGGGCTAGTTCTAGTCTAATTGTTGACCCAACTCTGGTCAGGTTAAAACAGAATTAGGTCAAGATGATGAAACTGTCAAATTGAGCTTACAAACTTGGATCATATTTGATTGCCAAACTAACCCTTAAAGTTGTTTGGCTATAAATTGAAAGGGTTGGGTTGCATTTCAAAAGTGAAGTATGATGAATGATTGAGGAAGGGAACATGGATGAATGATGTATCTAGGTTTCGTAGAGAAAAAGGGGAGGATGATGCATGATTCGTGAGTTATTTGAGGGATCACTGTAGATGATGGCCTCCATTATTGTACTCTCGCTTTGAATGATGATGATGATAGTGTCGGAGTTGTCTACGGCACAAGCTGTTGGGCCAGCAATGCAGGTGACAGGGGCTTTAATGGGCGAAGGACATCAGCATAATAAAATTGAACAAGTTAACCCTATCTAGGTTTATTTGTTTGTCCTTTTTAATAAGGCCAATTGGACATCAAGTTAGTGTTTAGTGCTCGGAACCAAATCTTAAAGCACAATATACTCAAGATATTGGGCACCAATGCAATTCAACATTGTATGAGGATGTTAGGATATAATACTACCATACAAGCCCAAGTGTTCATGAGTCAAACCCAACCTTAACCTCCTCCATCATCACTCCATGTCAATGTCTACGTATCGCTATGGCGCAAAATTAGATCACCATATCAGATCCATGTGGAGGCGTGACTAGCCCCTATACGGAATTAGTATCAAGCGTCTAACCTTCTCAACCGTTGTATCTATTAGACTTCTGCAATCACAACTAGAGAAGTAATTGTGATTAGGCCCAACAACTCAATTAGCACCAAGCGCCTAACCTCCTCTACCAAAAGCGCAACTTCTATGCGGCTAGCCCTCAACAAAACAACAAATGCAACGGCTTTGCCCCTCCATGTATAAGATCTTCTTCGAAAACCCGAGTGTTATGGTCCGGAACATTTCCTAATTATTAATCCTAGATTAGAAGGGAAAAAATCCCAACATCAAACTAATGAACACTTTAAACCATTAATTAGGGACGACCTGGACTCGCCCGACCGAGTCAAACAGACGTCTCACTTCCTTTGCTCAAACCAACGAGCCATGTCGATCGACTACATTAACGAATGACTCGAATAGCAGTACTAGTCGACCCTTCGGTCGGCTGCCTTTATGGACGACGCGAAAGGCGGTGTGAGTCGATCCCTTGGACGCTCGACATCGCCCACTCGGCCAATTTGCTCCCTCAACAAACGACGGCTACACGGAGTTTGGTCCCGACAATACGTCAATATCGCATTTAATGCATGATCAGTACCTTAAATTCTCCATCTCTCACAGTAGTTAAGATACCTCGAAACATTCGAGCGGCAGACGTCACAAAATTCCATTCCATTAATGAACTCATTGATGATGAGGGAACAGCACTAACTGTTGAGTCAATCTCCACTCGACACCTGTAAAAGCAAATCTTACACAGCCGCCTACGCAATGCATTAGTCCAGTCATCGATCAACACGTGGAGGTAAGGGCTGACTCATCTTTCAGTTTCTTACCCAGCAAAGAGACACAAATACCCTCCGATTGTCCATATAAATAGGGAACTGTACAATCAAACAAGTAAGTGATCTAACTCAGTGAATTTCTTCTCTATTATGATTCATACTCAATACACATACTAACTTGACCGTCGGAGAGATCACCGGAGATCCCAACTCCGCCCTTCCACAAGTTCTCCCCTGGCACAGATGAACTTCCCCCTTGACATCACCACCTAGCATTAGAAGAGAGAGCAGACTCGACTTTCATCAACAACTAATCCAGCAGTGATTATCGACTGTGTAATTTTCTACATCAACACCAAGGTATGAGATTCTACGACTAATCTTTTATAATACAATCATGTCTTTCAATTGTGATTTCTATCTCCAAAATATTGACTAGTGTCGGAAGGGCTTTGGTCGAACCATGGCCCGACCCCTCTTAAAAGTCGTTCATTTATGCGAGAAGAGCGAGTTTTCACCGAGTTTCATTTAGCAACAACCAACTGCCTCACAAAATGACTTCCAAATGCAATGTCATGTTTACTGTCATCATCAACATTATCAACACATTCAAGTTTTATTATTTAAATCTTATTATGTACATCAACACATCTCACTTTTCTGAGAGGGAACATTGTTTTTAGAACTTAAAAATCAAGGTAAGAACGAGGTCAGACTTAGTTGTAAAACATGAGGTCCCAAATTCAAAATCAGATTGTTGTTCTTGTTTAAAAGAGATTAATCTAATCTTTTTTTTTTTTTTTCCTCTTCATGTTCTATTTCTGTTTTTCCATTAAAATTAGCATTGCTTCCATCAAGGAGAGCAAGGACTAAAACAGTGAAGGACAAAAGTAAATCTTATGGATGCGAAAGACTAAATGTTTATTTTACTTTTGGGTCAGATTGGGTCAGGTCAGGCCCATTACAACACCAATGCCCAAAGCCGATTCGTCTGATTTCTCGTCTCAATCGCACTGAAATATGTACGCATCCAATGTACGGTTCCGAATGATACCAAGTTTGAGCTAATTGATGGAGTGTGACTAACCAAGTTGATTGAATATATACACGGCCCTGAAACGTCTGTGACTCGAACGAATCCCAGTTGGGTCCCACTTCAAGAACTCCAGAATGGGTGTAGCATAGATAGATAATGAGTAGGAATCATATTAGAACGACATGCACCGTGCCAAACATTCCTAGTCAACCGATGTGGAGATTAAGCAGTGTTTTAGTAATTTTGAGAACCTATGGATGGCTGAGATTGGCTCCTACAATGGGGTGGCCTTATAGGAAGCTTAGTCTAGAATAATTAGGATCAACATAATCACTAGATTTAATTGGATTAAGAAAAAGATGAGACTGATCAAAAAAGCTAATTAGAAAGAGACACTAAATTACTAAAATTGCCTACACTACATGTTAATGAAGGGGGATCTTTTGTTTTTGGGCATAGAATGATGCATAAAACACTTTTTTTTTCCAGAACAACTGCCTAAATTTTTTTATTTGTTTGACTACTCGCAACTTTTTCTTTTTCTTTTTCTTTTTCTTTTTTTCTTTTTTTTTTTCATCTAGAGACTAACACAAACAGTGTTTGGCAAAACCACTAAACAAGGCCAAGTGAAGATAACATGGGTCCAAAGTCTTAATTCTATTTTGGCAAAATTTGGGTCAAGACTACAGCTAATTTTGCTAGGCCAAATTTTGGCCTTAAACTAGTTCTTTTTTTTATCCACCCCCCACCTTGGTTTACTTTTAAACTAGCTTAAAAAAGAACTAGTTCATCTTCCATTTGCCGCCCTTGTTTGCCAAAAGAACTTGAAGGCCTTGAACTGATTTTGTCTCGGTCCATGTGCCTTCTAGACTAGAACTAACCTAGTTTAAGTCAAAAATGGTTTTGGCGGAGTTGACAAGCTAACCTTAACAGCTTACTTTATTTTGAGTTCTTTTTCACATTGGTAGCAAAGCAAAAGATTGCATCATTCCAATTATAACATTTGCTGCAACTGAAGAAGCTTCAATCACACCCAACAAACAACTCCAATCATAGCTCTAATCCATAGTCCTAAAAACTTTGTAGGATGAAGACCTAACCATAAATAAAGTCCAGAAAGATGCCCTCACAACAATAAAAATAGACAAACACTTGATCTCATCCAATTGCTAGATTTTGTGGGGCTGGTGACCACAAACACTCGAAGCGAGTCAACTCGACAAAAGCTCATTTCTTTTTCCAATTGGGCAATTGGGGCACTCTCTCTTTTTTAAAAACCTTATTAGCTTCTTTCCTTTATTTTGTGGGTCCAAACAATTTCCCTTTCGCTTTCAGAAATCAAGCCCAGCAATGAGAATCCATAACATCAGTGGAGATTTTACTGTCTCCTGATGCTTTGGATATCATTGGCTAAGTGAGGGATTGAGAAGAGACAGCTGTCGGTTATTGACTTAGACTCGCCACCAAATTTGGTGTTGGTGTTTGCCCTTTTGGTTTTGTACATCATTCAACATGCCAATAGCTATAAGATTAATTGCTAGGCGCATAAAAGATGACGTACCAAAAGTTGATATACAACTGACGATCCGTATGAAGAACACATTCATCAAATAATTTAGGCTAAATAGAACTTATATACTCTATTGTTTCATCTACTTTTCACTTATATACCCTCACTTGTATTTGGTAGCAAGAAAATACCCTAAAGTTTTTTAAATTTGCACTTATACACACCTCACTTGTTTTTTGTAGCACTTATATACCCTAAAGTTACTAAAACTTGCACTTTAATACCTTAAAAGTTTTAATATGGCACTTAAATACCCTAAAGTTTTTAAAACTTGCACTTAAATACCCTCAAGTTTGCATAACTAAGGGTATTGATGTGCAAGTTTTAAGAACTTTAGGGTATTTAAGTGCTAATTATAAAATTGTAGGGTATTTAAGTGCCGCCAAAAAGTTGTGGTAGATAAGTGAGAAGTAGATGAAACAATAGGGTATATAAGTGCTATTTAGCCAATAATTAAACACACGAATAAGTGATCAAGAAAGTTATTCCTATTCTCACTCAAAAGTTATGTATACCCAAAGCATCAGGATAAATTATAAACATCAAATCTTGATTCTATACATTGAGATCGGCCTACAAACTGAAAGGTAAATTGATAAATATGATGATTTGAACGATAATTTCCAAAATACCAAGAAAACTGAAGGGGATGCAAGTAACCTTCGTACTATTCTAAAAGCCAATTGATATAAGCCATCATGAAAAGTCATTCTTACATACCAAATGGGGCCAAAAGGCAATATATATATATATATATATATATATATATATATATATATATATATATATATATATATATATATATATCAAAATATGATGATAAATAATACGTCCACAGTTACATCTTGAGACCTAACAAAATATCAGCAAAGTAAGCACGACACAGGCTTTAGAAGTTACCAGCAAACAGAGGGAGGCAGCAGTTCAACAGCTAAGGAAAGGGGTTGCCTCTAGTTGGACGGCAAACATGGTTCCTTTTGCGGGCATGATCTGGGTTGTGGTGCTGAGTTCGACATATATAACCATACCAGCAGTTCTCTCTTCCAGATGCATCAGGTGGTAGAAACTTTACAAGAATAGTACAAAATTAGCAAACTAATGATATACTATAGAGAAAACAGGTCAAGGGCACTGGAATAGGATATCATACAGGGAGAAAATCATAGCTTTTTCACAACCAAAGTAATTTATATAGATGATATCAGATGTTTTTGAAATGCAGATTAAACAGATAGCATAGGACCTGAAAGAAGAACTTCCTATGTCATATGATCTTTTATTACATTGGACAGCTCATGTATTCAGTGTAGATGTATTTCAGCTTTAAGATTTGCGTCGAAAAAGAGCAAACTAATGTTCTTGAAGAATACGCTAGAATTCTGAATATCTATGGGACCAAGCATTGCAGACTGTAGCTTTCAGGGCTGCACATTAATGTTTATGTGCCACACTATATATTTAACGGAACTCTTTGCATCGCCAAAACATAGATTGAATTTAGAACGACGAGGGCACATACAGGTAGTGCAAAACAGATAATATTTTAAACAAAAACCATCTCCTTTATGTTACAACAAATGTGGCTTTAAAACATAAGCAACACTGTAGGATGACCTTGTGTGATCTCTTGTTAACTGACAACAAACAGGACAATTTTACATGACCTCTCTGGATTATGCATTTAGATAGTTTTTGTGAAAAGAAAATATTATTCAACTTAAATGAGATCCACAGTTACAGTTTCACGTTCTTCTAAAGTAAGAATACATTGTTGACGAAGTCCTCAATGCTGCTGTCATCATTATCTGCCTTTCCCCATTCAAGAAGAGTGGAGTGGCCAGAAAGCTCGGAAATGAATAACCAAGTTCTTATATATCCTATTAATGATAACCCTCTTGCATACAACAAGTTCAAGACAAAACTATGACCCGTGCCAGAAAACTTGATTGCTAGTGAAAAGCATGTACATCTACCGTTATTAGTGATGTAAATTTTCTTCGACCAAGAAAGAGTGTGCACAAAGAGGAATAAATGATATGATTTGGTATAACCGTATGAGGAATCAGATTCATGTTTCAAGAAATTATGGGAAACACTCCAAGATGATGATTTTCTATAAAGGACCGCATTAGATTCATGTTGCAGTACAAAATATGCCTAAATGAATCACAATCCTAATCAAGCATGCACATGACAGAAAGGCAATATGCATTATAGAGATAAATTTTCCAAATAATGTTCCATACATCTCTTTCTTCATGTGACACAACAATAATCATCATTGATGTACTCCTCATTTTTGTATCAAAATGGGATCGGCTTACACAACTCTAAATTGATAATACTTCATCAAAATATTAGCTTTCCTACAACCATACACAACCCTAATTATGGAAAAGGAGGTGGTAGTCACTGAAAGCTACTAAAGAATTTGTGAGTACAGAACTAAACCGTAGATATTGAGCACTTTAAGCTCGGTAAAACAATAGGGAAACCCTCTCAATCATCTGAAATTAAGAGTCTGTAACGAGAAGATGATGAACATTGTCGCATACTCATCTCTGAGGCAGAACATAAACCAAAGATATAAGTTGAATAAAAAAACAGTGATGAAAAACCAAAACAAATAGCTACTGCACTTCATCATATTATCTTTTATTTGAATTTATTGTTATTTCAGAAGCATGTGTGGCAAACAAAGAATTAAGCACTATAAGCATCCCACAGAAAAGATAGTATTGCAGTGATAACTTAATAGAATAATTGAGAAACAATGAATTTACATAATCCTATAGAAGGAAGGATGAAAGTACTTACACTTCTAGGCGTTGTTAGCCGAAACCAATACAGGAGAAAGTCTACCAATTTGTCATAGCAATCACTGCAATCATAAGAGATTTTTAACAATGTTTCAAAGAGTTTGTATCAAATAAAAGGTGTCTAAATATTAAAATTGTATAAATTATATAAAATTTCCAAGCTCACAGCATAAGGACACAATATATAACCAAAAACAAAACATTTATAGTTAAAGATAACCAATATATAACCAATGAATGGGCAAACAAGAGCAAAAAGAGATGTACCAAGGGTTCGAATGTGTAATTTGAAAAGTAAAATGAAAAAATTAAAGATTAAAATCATATTGCACTTATGTCCAATGTCCATTGAATCAAAATTAACTATAAAAATTAGTATCCGAACTCTAAGATGGAACAGAAACACAACAAACGGGCACATGATAGCAAAAGGGATGTATCGAAGTTTTTGTAAAGCCTGTAACCCTAGAAAATAAAAGGAATAGTTACATTGAGATCATGGAGAAACTGTTCCCTTCACATGAAAAACTAATCCATAAGAGAGAACATCTTGAAGTTAGATGGAACTTACATGCAAAGGTGTGTCCTTGAAGTGATAGTCTCTGCATGAAGTATTTGTAATCTTGATCTGTCTGCAAAAAGAACCAAAGGCACTACAAGTAAGAGCCTAGACATGTACATGAGCTCAAGCCACACCTAACATGATAAAAATACCATTTAGAGTTAAAGAAAATATGACCACTGACACAACTAGTATGTAATGCTCTGAAAATTTTAAAAGCTTAAACCGCTCGAGTAGGTCGGAGACCAATTGATTTCATAACCAAGGGCTTATGGGCTACTAGTATGGCACAATGGGAGGGTAATGAAGTACATGTATCATTAGATTCGAAGCTGATGTTGATGGCCAGGATTAATCCATCAGGGAACTAATGGATGGCTCAGACGGCGCCACTGAAGCTACCATGTGTATGGAGAGGTGTGCTGGGTGGAGAAACAAAAATGGGCCACATGTAAGACGGAGGAAGAGAGGGAGAGGGGACACATCCCTGGATGCTCCCTCTCCACCCCCTCTTCTCACTTTTTCTCTTATATTCCCATCTACTTACTCATGAAAGAAAAAAAGGTGGCTACTTACTCATGAAAGAAAGGAGGAGAATTATGATACCGTGTATCAGGGGGAGAATGTTGATGTTCATGACACTATATTCATTAAATTAGGTAGAAATGCCGACTTGTTTCTCAAGTTATATCACTATATATTGTTATTCTCTAACCTTTGTCGATAACTGTACAAGTCTGCTGGTAGTGTCATATCTTCAGGATTATCTTTATGCTCTTGAGTGCGGATTTGATCACTATTTCTATTCACCTGTCTCGGGATGTCTGTGGTAATATGAGCATGAATTTCCAGTGTAGATTAACATGTATATGTACCATGATTAATTTCCTATGTGGAATTTCTTATGAAATTACTAAAGTATCATATATATTATGGCCCGTGTATCAGTTGCCCATATGATCAATCAAGAGTCATGTTAGTTTTTGTCAATAATTGCTGGATTGGAATATGGATAGAACATTATATATTATTTAGTTGCAACTAGAAAGCTCGCCATGGCAAGGAAAAGATGTCTCAAGTTTAGAGGCAGAATACCCCAGTCAAGGACATCTTCTTTTTCAATGCAAAATCAAGCGTCGTGCCTATTTTCAATTCACCTAAGAAAGTATTACGGAAACTTACATATCGAAGTCATATATAACAGGGTTCAACTCAAATAGTGCAGTGCCTCAATGATTAACACTATATATAAATGTGTTCATGTCTTGGTAGGGTGTCTACGGTGCAATGGTTTCTAGTACAGTAGGTGGTAGTGTCAATATTATATTAGGTCCTGCTGGTGCTTATGTCACTTAGCCACTGTTGTTAGCTTGGAAAGCCTGGTAACATCAGGAGAATAAGATAGGTCAAATTTTCAGGGTGTGAGACCAGATGTACGGCCATGTTATGCTTTTGGTTGAGGTATTGTAATCTGTCCCTACATGACATAAAGATGCCTTGCCTCGGACTTCAGGAATCAGTTTAGAGGGTCTACATTAGGTATTGCCATTTGTCCCTACATTCTAATCTTCAATTACTAACTGATGACATCTTGACAATCAGTTTAGGCTGGTATGCTTAATGCTTAGAATACAACATGCTTAGAATACAACACAAAAACGTTGAGGGAAAAAAATGAAAAAGATGATACGATCCAGGAGTCAAAACAGCTTTATAAATGCAAAATAAATGACTGTTACAGATTAGAATTACAAAGAATTGCTTCGCTTATGGGGAAAATTATAAGAAGATATGATCGAAGAGTTAAACAGCAACGAAAATGCAGAAGTCAGAACTAACAATAGCAGAGTACAATGTAATAAACTGTTATAATGCTCAAGCAAAATAAAAGCCAATAATCAAACATATTCACCAAGGCAAACAGCGAATTGTGTTCAAATCATGTTGATGACTTTATAGAAAGATTTGCCTTTACCAATTTCTTGATTGTCAAACTTAGTGATCCAATCTGAGATCACAGCCTGCAACGTCTTTCCTGTTTTCTGTATGCACCTGTCTGTGACCTAAGAGAATGATTGGAAACTAATGAAATTGTACCACATTTTCAGAAGATGCAAATAAAATTAACTCAGAAAAAGTACGCATACATCTTTCTCATAGTGATTATTTTGATGTATTGAATCCGGAAGCCTTGAAATGGTGCGCTCTGATATCTGTAACATTGAGGCCAGAAGCAAGCATTTAGAAAAACACATTGTAGATGAGATATACCACTATACACAAAGTGTTGCGAAATCTTTGTTCAGATAACTTATTACAGTTCAAACGCATTTCGCTAGCAAGTAGCAGGTAGAACCTATATGCTGTTTGCAAGACCAGAGTTTATCTTAAAAGCTGTGTTTGTCCTACAGCTTACACAGAACTGTTACCTTCTTCTAAGTTAACTGAAAACATCTTGTGCTCATCCTACAGCTTACACAGAACTGTTACCTTCTTCTAAGTTCTAACTGAAAACATCTTGTGCTACACCAACAGAACGAACTGTAAGCTAAACAAAAACAATGAGATGGGTACGTTTGATTTATCTCCATGTCTACATACACAATGGTATGCCATACTTGTGTCCATACTGTATGGCCAACAGGCAGTAAAAGGCCAATCAATTTACGGTGCAACTATTGAAGGAAGCTCTAAGTTCCCAGGTTTAGACGACAAAGGAGAGTACAGTTTGCAATAATGAACAGGGAATTGCATGCATCTACAAGGCACAACAAGCTAGACCCATATGGAAATGTCAACTCACATCCCTAATCTACTTAATGAAAATTACTCAGGTGAAATGCTCTAAGAATTTTAGAATAGAAAATGAAACTAAATTAAGGGACCACAAATCAATGGAAATATCAGGAGTTTTCTGGGAGATTTATAAAAGCAACAAGAGCTGAAATAAAATATAGTGCAGGTTTATTGGAGCACCCCAATTATTCCATCATTCACCCCACCTCCACCTCCCCAAACCCCAAAAAAAAACAAACACACACACACACACACACACACACACAAAATAACATACACAACACAGACAGATTTTAAAACCGCTCAATAATTCAGAGGATCATTAATGCATCAAAACCTTAAAGCAAGTAAAACTACAGGACCCCAACAAGATTCAGAGGGAAGAAAGTGTACTGGTCTGAATGTTTGCTGATTGCAAATTATGTCGTATTCATTTGGATCTACACCTTGAGAACGCCAATAAGGACCGCAAAAGGCTCTATTGCATCCTAAGCCTGCAAAAAGAAAGAAAATATTGAAATTGCTAATGAACAGTTTCTTTGCAAACTTGCTTGGGAAATTAACTTGTGATGCAGTTTAAACTTAGAATGCACGAAGGATTAAACTACCAAAAGAAACAAGAAAATAGAGGTTTAATTATTCATAACAAGTGAATAATTTTGGTTCCAATGCAAATCTTCAAATGAAAGCCCCTGTACTGCAAATAGACAGACCCCCATTACTTATAGAATTGTAAGTCAAACATACAGCAAAGATAAGGAAAAAGTAATGTCCTTTTGCATTTGCATGCCCTAAGGAGAAACTGCAAGGGAAACATCTACGATGAGCTGTCCCTGTCTCCCAGTAAAGGGAGTAACATCCTTAGACCAGGCTATTCTTTCAGTGTATCTCAAACTTGGTCAAATTACAATTCGCATCTACAGAATATAGGCTGGCTCGACAGCGTAGAAGTTGAGTTCGAAGAAGAAATGGCATCATAGATGAAAAAGAATTCCGACATTATACCTCCGCTGTTGCATTTTTTCCAATTTTAAATCCATATATTTCAGAGTGCACCAACTTCACAGACTACAGGATTTAGAAAGTTTTATTGTCACGTTCCTATCAAACAAGGGCATAAATTTTCCGTACACGGTTGTGGAATGTTTCTTATTATTTGTGAACAATTCATGGCCCTTTAACAAGCCACAATAGGGCAAAATGTAACTTCAAGATATATGCCCAGTATTGCCCTTAAAGAAAACTATAGAATAGCTTAACAAGAACATCTTTTACCAAGAACATGCATTCACACGTAGATATACAGCCAACATATATAAAAATATGGACATGCAGGATCAAACTCTCAGAACAATGTTTCATCTAAGAGCTCAATGCTCAATGTAATATCACATATCAAGAAGTAATAATTATCACAAATATAAATACCTGTGGTGCTAAGAGGTAGGTCATATTCTTTAAAGAAAATTCAAATTTAATAACAGAACAAAATATGAACAAAATATCAATAACAACAGCAGAAATTGTCGATATTTGAAAATGACTCGCCAAAGAACTGAATGGAGAAAACAAATCAAAATGGATTCTCCTAGCTAATCAGTTGTTGCTGTAAAACTCAGACCTCCACAATGGAGTGAAAAGAATGGTAAGAAGCATCCTTAAATCCACGGGATAAACTTGTTTAGTCACGTAAATGCTACCACTGGAAATTACAGAAATGATTACAAATCAAACCAGATAAAGCAGCACGTACAATGCTGTGGAACACCGATATCAGGTCTAGATGGCATCAATCCTCCGCATCCTTGACACTGTAGGTGGGTAGTCGCCCGACCACATCTGAAACCCCCAATTTCGGTGCCTGTTAATAGTTATATATCAGACTAAAAACTAGTTAGATATCAGATGAGACTAATAAGTCAGCCACAGAATGGCAGTGAGACTTTAATTAGCACCGTTGCAATTTTAAAAGACAACTGGAATTAGAACATTACTTCAAAACATTTGCTTTGCGGCTTAAATTTTACCAATCACTCTTCTAACAGTATAAATGACATTGATCCAGAACCTTAGGAGATACACCGAAAATGTTTGCATCAAATAAAGACTTAGATAACAGAAGATTCTTGCAACTAACTTTTGGACCTTTCAACCTTTTGGTACTTCGGTAAACTGTTAAACTCTCAAGAATGATGATGCAGAAGCCAACGTATGAAACAAATTGTCTAATAGTTGTTACTAGCTCAGAATTCCAGAGCAGAATGAGATGCAAAATTAGGATCAACTGGGAGATACGCATTTATGTTGGAATGAGAGAGGATGGATAGATATAGGGTGAACAGCATACTTACAGCTACCCATATGAATAGGCATGAACTCAGATACTCCATAGACAGATATTAGACCGAACAGCGTACTTCTAGACCCAGACATTCTTACATCAGAAAGAAAGTTGAATCTGATCAATGTTTCAGCTCAACAACTTCGAAAACAACAGAACAAAAATGGAACCGGAACACATACAAGAGCAGCTGCTTTGGGACTGATATCTTCAATGTCACGCTTCTTTAATTTCATTCATAACTAACCAAGAACAATTACCAAAACAAATCAGTACATATGCTTCACGTCAAGTAATATCAAAGTTGTAGTTTCTATACTTCTTTTTTGAGAGACATTCATTAGTTCTTCTGATATTAAGTTGAGAGAATGAACTTTAGCACCTCTTATGCCCTTTAGATGACACTTCCAATCGGCTCAAAAGTTGCATGGAAACTCAGGTAAAATTTTACATAAAAAATGAAATAACACTTCACAGAAGCATAAAATATTTGCATGACTGCCCAATTGGAGTTTCAAAATATAGACTTTCTGGTTCAAATTCACCACATTTTCCAGAGATGTCCAAGTAACGATGAAGAATCTCTACATAAATGTAATTAACAATCTAATAAACTCTCAGAAATTTGACTGATGTTAAAAGAAATATCTAAAGGAATCGTAATTCATCCTCACAATTCTTCAAAATAAGCTGTAGGAAGAACAAAAACAAAATATCCAGCTTTTGGTTTACCACATTGAGGGCATGGAAGCTCTGCATCACCACCTTCATCACTTGATGACAAAGGCCTCTTTCTCGATGTTTTCTTTTCGATCCCCAAGACCTATGCAAGTAGTAGTGGTGATATCATATGAATACAATTGCATAACATCCATTTCGGTATATGATAGTACACTCTAAAAGCATGCAAAATAAGACAAAAATAGGAGACCTTTACAGCATTTCATTTTTGCACAAAGACGGCCAACCTAATGTACTGTACACACCCCTAAGGCTTTAAGAAGACACCTTGGAATGCATCATAACAGAACAACATAAAGTCCAAAACTCCAAATAGCTAAAGCCGGGGAAACATAAAATTATGAAAACACAGGAAATTGGTGAGCCGTATAGGAGTTAAAAATTGTATGACTCTTGCAAAAGGATCACATGAATCAAGCTACAGGAAAGATATTTACACAATATATCATTATTGGAAATATTCATAGAGAATTAATAACTGCAGAGGAGAGTTACCAAAGTATAATCCATAAGCTATATAAGTCACTACTATACCATAAACCCAATAAACATACACACAGAAGGCAGTTAAGCTAGAATTTGATAATGCAAATGAACTTACAAGATTTGACTTAACCGAAGCATATGTATCCAACTGTGCAATCTCCTCATCCGAACGCTTTAGTGAAGAAAATTTTTCCAGGATAGCCTGCAAAAAAAAAAATTTATTCAAATGTTAACAAGATACGGAATACCAGCAAATTAGTTACAACAAGGCGCAATGCATATCCTACTTCGAGACTTGCATAGAAAAATCATAAAACAGATTTGAGTTTGAGAAGTTTCAATTCCAAATTAAAGAAGGGAACTACTGAATTTTCTTAGTGACAAGCCCCCCCCCCCCTCCCCCCAAACACAATAATTTATAAATATGCCTTTCTAGTTAATAAAACAAAAGAAACACGCTAAAACGACATTCTTAAAAAGAAGACAGATGTCAAACATGAGAGGACAATAGAGGGTGGAACATCCTTAGTTGCTTAAATATAATGCACCTGTGATGCTCCAAGCCTTTAGATCTTTGTAAAAGTTATTTTTTTTCTTGGTAAAGTTTGGGGTGCTGTGCTCTACTAGGAAGCTGCTCTTCTCACATGTAGCGACTGCTTGAAACTTGTGCCAAGTAGATAACTGATCATCCATTAAATATGCACAGTGATGAGAAGTGTTGTGATAGCAGATAAACGACTCAGTAGCATAAGTACATTTGGTGAATAGTGTGTAAAGGCTAGCTTTAAAGTGAATTATAAGCCCTTTAAGGATGCTCCCATGCCCATTTAACTGAAATTAATTTAAATTAACCCAGCCTAAAGGAAAACAATCACCTATTAATATGACAATCACATTTACTTAGGGGCTTTCTTTGAGGATATTTGTAACCTAGAAGTTCAATAAATAAATGCAGAAGCATTAAAAAGTAGAGACAGATTGGGACAGTTTGTCCAGAGTTAAGTTTTCCAAAGAACCATATACGTTCCTCCCAAGCATAGTCCTGCTCATCTGTGCACCATTTTCTCAAGCCAAAATGAGCTTAAAACCATGCCTCATAACATGTAAAATACTAAATAGTGAGACGAAGAACATGTCACCCAAGAATTTACATACTTCTAAACTGTGGCGCCTAAGTATGCCAAGCTAAAACCGATAATTTTAGCCAGGACGTGGGGATCCTGAGCAAGTTGAATGCACACAACACCCGCAGTTATAGGTTTTCTAATAAGCCAGAATCCGAGTTCAAATTCATGAATATATTATTACAGCCCACTAGTTTTATTTCACGCACAGTATCCATAGTTTGTTACAAGGTTTCTGATATAGATCATTAGAAGAACATCAATTAATGCGTAAAGGATAAACTGCACAAACCCCTCCCACATTTAACGCCAAGGATTAACAAACAATGCCCTTTAGCAAGGATTTGTTGGTACTTCACTGAGGATGCAGTTTGCCCCATTTCTGTCAGCTAGCATTAGACTGGAGTAAGGATACAGTAAGGATGTAGCCTGCTAATTAACCATGTCAAGGACTTATGTGCATATACCTACTTCAAAGAGGTTGTGTGCATCTACCTACTTCAAAGTGGTTATATGCAGTGTGCTTCTAAACGCTAAACAACCTCAAAATTAGGCATCTAAATTACAAATGAAGCACTTATTATTGAATAGTAGTCATTCTTTAGCTAATTGATTTTCTCTGTGAAACTTGTAGCTGTCATGTCTTGTGAAACTTAGCGGGCTAGCATAATGGAATATTCTGGAATGTAGTTTCTTTTTATCATAACTTTCCACAGGAAAAGAACTAATATGTAACCACAAACTGTGAAGTGACTTGTGACTATAGCTTTAATTAGTGAAAAAACTTCTCTCTGTAAACTTGTAGCTGCCCTCTCATCCACGGAACATGCATTCCTTCTTTGTCAATTGAGTTTCCTTTTTTCTAAGAGCTTATTTTATTCTAAAACTTCAAACAAACTTCTAAGAACAAAACAGGAAAGAACTTCCCGCTGAAGGCTATGTTGGTGGAAAAGAGGCTCAAACCAAGAGCAGCATGTGAATTTGCACCTATTAAACCAAATCATGTATCATGAATAATCACGATCATCTAAGCCCTGCCCACATTCTCACTTTCTTGAAGCATGTGTGGGGGGAAATTGTTTAGCTTTAGCCTTGCAGGAACGTTTGTACCTGTCAGTTACATGGCTCCACCTTATTTCACAAATGAAAAAATACCGCTGCATATTAGAGTAAGTCTCAGCACTCATGTCCAATGACGTAAACAGAAAATGTAATTAATTTTTCAAATAATAGACTGATTGCTCCAATATTCTTTATTGATATAATAATATTACATGAGGTAATCCAAGGACATCTGGAGTCACACATAGTACAACAATCCTCCAGAAAAATATGAAATGTCTTCTTATAAGCATAGAAGCAAATAAATTTACTCTATAACATACCAGAATCTAGAAGCCAACCCACATAAAAAAGAATCTCTATATAGATACAAGCATAGCTGCATGCTAGCCATATTTATTTCTCAACTGTGAGGAATTCCACTTCAAAGTCAAAAGTGCAATATATTATAAATAGGGCATGTTGCAAGCCACAGGGATGAAGTAGATCTACATGAAAACCTTATCAAACATTTGGAGAACGAAAAAATAATGGAAGAAGTACCTCTTCAAGATTATGCAAAAAATGGTTTCTTCCAACAGAATATATAATTGCTCGACACTGTGGACAGACTACACTTTTCTGCCTATCTTGAGAACGGGTTGAAGATTTCCTTAACCACTCTGAGAAGCAACCATTACTACATAAAAAAAAGTAGGATTCATCATTAAATGATAGAAGCAAGAAAGGTTCAAATAAAAATTTGGCTAAACAAAAAGAGATCAATTACCAGAAATTGTGTAGACAAGGAGCAACGGTGACAACATCATGCCATATGTTTAAGCATATACTGCATTTTGCATGTTCGACATCTAAGGAAATCTATCACATTCAAACAGTAAAAATCATGAACCATGAACCAGCAACCATAAAAACTAAAGGAAATGAAAACAGAATTTCTCGAAAAACTAACCTTCATACTTTTTCTTTCACGCCTCTGGGAGGGTAGAACTTGAAAGGTATAACTTAAGAACCCTGAAAAGTATTTTGAAGGAAAATATACTCAGGGAACTACTTGATCAACCGAAACTATTATTAAGAGTAATAATATTAAATGAAAGCTACAATAACCTCACGACAAACAATAAGGCATTCATATTTTCAGAAGTAAACGTATCAGGATAAAAAACAGCAGAGGTGCATAAATTGATCACAGGCGCAAGATTAATGATGACAGCAGAATCCCTAACATCAAAAAACATACAGGATGAAAATGAAATATTCCATGACTACTTTTCCAAGCTAGATTCTCTGATCAGAAGCACGGATCAAGCAAAGAAGATAGAAACATGGTGGTTGCACAGCAAATTCTGAGGTAATGTACAGCCAAGCTAGTGAGCTCCAACTAAATTCAAGTTTAAATAAGCAGTACCTAATTATAACTTCAGGAATTTAATTATCATTAAACATTTAATAAATAAAAATACAAGTGATGAAGGACAAAATCTTGAAAAGACATGAATCATCTTTTGGGGCTTCAGTTGTAGAATTATAAAACCAACAAAAGAAGAATAAGGCGAAAAAAAAAGATTAAATCACACCCAAAACAGCACAACAGGAGAAATGCAAATTATAAAGTTCAAGCTTTTAAATGTCAGCTACCATTTCTGTATGATATTCTGCTTTACCTCTCTTGTTCTTCAAAATGAATAGACTTGCAAGCTTAAAGATAAATTGCTGCCTAAATCCCTCATATTTGTGACAGCACACAACTAGAGGGATGCAGTCACACTAATGCAACTCTAAATTAAAACATATAATTGGATATAAATCTTAAAGCATAGTCAGTTAAAATAGTCTAATTTAGTTTCAGGGTTTGCTGCCCAGCATTGTCCATGCATTAGTAACTTTCAATTATTGCACCATGGTATTGCATTCTGTAATCCGTGAGTTTCTTGTCCACAAGGAAGCTTTATGAGCCAACCTCAAGGCATTCATATGGTAGCAGGCTAGCTGCAGCAAATCCTCCAAATTTTCGCGCCAGATATATAGTCCTTTCCTCTCAGTTTTGTGAAGGACCAATTCCTCCACACACTCTATTTACGAAAGCTCAAAACATTCCTACTAATATAGATTTGACCAACTGTACTCCATTTGTAATACAGAAACAATGTCAACAGCAGCTCAACTTTTATTCCAAAAATTTCAGGGTAGGATATGCCGGGACTTTAATTCTCCATTCAACTTTAATAATGGCCAGCTTATCTGCATTTCATTTGTAATACAGAAACAACATCAACAAGAGCTCAGCTTTTATTCCAATAATATTTACAGAGTAGAACATACCAATGCTTATTCTCCATTCAACACTAATTACCACTTCATTTGGGTATCTTCATTGTTTTAAATATCCCTGATATGACCCGATATATCGCCCGATATATCCTTTTAGAGGGCTTGCCGCAACCGATATGGTCTCTAAATATCCTTTACCACTTTTTGGCTATTTTGGGCAATATATTCCCGGTATGGCCGATATATCAGCTGATATGTTGGCCAATATATCCTTTTATATGGCTTGTTGTAAAATAATATACTGCGTTTGGCAATTTTCTAGCGAGATATCATGATTCCCATTATATCAAATGACATTTTAGCCTAAAAAATATCAGACAAAATGTTGCAACATTGATTTGTATTGTTGTTTATTTTACAAGGTTGACTAGTGATCCTAAACATATATTATTTACATTTTGTATGCTTAGATTTCATTAAGTATGTTGAGATTAGATTTTAGGCATTATACTATATATGCAAACATCTGTTATGACATTCTGATATTTACCACATATCCCTGATATTTCCCCGATATTCGCAATCCGGTATGAATTTTGGTGATCCAATATTTCCCCGAAATCCGATATTTAAAACCTTGGGTATCTTGTCCATAAGAACTGATATCTTGTCCGTAAGAATTGAAAGCTTAACCTACCAGGATTATTGCTTAGGGCCAGCCCATCACTACATGCTCTAAAGGCATCAGTGATGATTTGAACATCAAATGGGCACAATACTTCCTTTTCACTGTAAATTTCTATGCCCTATTCTCAAAATAATCATTGGATTCTTTGGTTAATTTAGTCAAATCAAACAAAAAATGTCACAGTGGAACAATTTACTCAAATGATTCATTGGAATCATATCAATGAACTAAATCATTATCATTATCTAAGCCTTTCCTTGTTAAGATGGCACTAGCTGAACAAAGCAAAGTCCAGAGAGCTCCAAATTTGACCAAATATTTTTGACTGAATATCATTGGACAACAATTATATGAGATTGTACAATTCTATCAATACAAGTATGAGCATGAGAGGCCGTACCCTAAAAGAAAGGTGGTTCTATCAATTTTGTTGATGCAATTTAACTTAAAACAAAAAAGGAACATCCGCAATTCACTAACAACAGGAAATAACCAAGACAAAGCGGTTTAATGATAGTCTGCTATAGATAATCATACTCATCTCTGGCATATAGAAAGCTAAAGGGACAAAAGGGCATACCCAAATAAGACTTCCAGTAATAAGAAAACTATAGATGCTACAATCAAAAGAATATTGCTTTTCTTGAAATAAAAGATTATTTTTTTTTCTAAAACCAAATTTTGGTATGATACCAAGAAAAGAAGCAAAAAAATAAAATATAAGAGATGATGATACATTCAAGAATATGGCAAAACAAATGATGTTAATGTTGGCTCAACAATCAAATGGTATGTGATTGGACTTACCTTTTTTACAAGGGCCAGAAGTAATTTTACTTCCACACTTTATATCAACAGCTTCTTCTCCAATAGCAGTTCCATCAACAATTATTTTATTTGAACTGTCAAGACAATTTAGGGAAAAGAAACAAGAAGGAAATAGATAAGCAAATTAGTGAAGAGAGAACATATAAATTAACAGCTGAAAGTGACGGATGGTAACAAAGAGCACACACACCCAAAATTTTAATTGAATCTCTATTATGGTGGGTGTTTCTTAGATCTTTGATGTACATATAGATTTTATGGGCATTCTTCTCAAACTGATAATAGTAGGACATATCAAAGAGAATACAAGACTCCACATAAGTTAAAGTAAAAAAATAAAAAAAGAATAATTGCCAATTTCTCATCACACTATTTAATAGGTGCAGAAGTTCAAAATAAATAGAAAAATGTTTTGTTACAAAAGAGGAGTCTACACGGTGACATTGATAATAGAATGAGACCATTTTCGAGGAAAAAATAAAGGTTAACAAATTAGGTCTTGATATCAATCACATAGCACTCACATTCCTAATATGTTTACAATGAAAAATTACACCTTAACTCCAATTGTTACTTTTGCTTGGGTACTTCAAACAACATGCAAGACCCATACCTAACAAATCCACTTCATCTTGTATACATTGAGCCTGAACCCCATGGACATTAATTGCTAAGACTTCTACCGATGCAGAATTCTTTCAACGTGTCCTCACCTTTTGTTTTCACAGACACATGAGTTCCTTATGTCTGAATCTTGCAGCTGGAGATTCTGATCAACACTTGAAGGCTTGTACATTTAATACAAACTTAGATTAAAATTTATAATTGTCATGTGACTAACTTGAGTTGAAGAAACAGTGTCTCACCCACCAAATCATAGAGATGCTGACTAAAATACACCACCATGCTACTTTGGCTGCTCAGATCAAAATGGGACCCAAAACCATTCTATTGCCGCACAAAAAAGTTTAACTCATTCCCAATGTGGAAGTAAAGTTTAATTATAATTTTCCTTTTAATTTCGGTGAATTTAATAAGATGTGAGATGACCCAATGGGATGGAATACTAAAATTAAGATATAAAGGGCCGATACAGTATCCAAGAACACGAAAAAGGGAAAGAAGGCCTAAATAGGTCTTTATCTGACCCGTAAAATCTACCTTTATACATACCAGATCATGTTTATACAACAATACAAGGCCTTTTGTCCAATTTTTTGGGGTCAGCTACGTGAATGAATTACAGAATAATTGCTTTGACACAAAAAGGTTAACTCAAGTCATCCGCAATGTGGGAGTAAACCCTAATTGCAATTTCCCCTTTCACTTGGGTAATATTAAGTAGATATGAGACGACGCAACGATACAATATTCAAGAACACAGTACAAGAGAAGGAAGGGTAACATAGGCGTGCACCTTACCTGACCCGTAAAATCTATCTTTATATATAGCATATCCTGTTATGCAACAACAACTACAACAATAAAGCTCTTTATCACAAACTTTTGGAGTTGGCTATTTAAATCTTATTCTTCCATTCAATTCTATTACATCGCATTTAGTTGACTATTATCATATTCTTTTTAATTACCTTCACAACTTTTTAGGTCAACATCAAGTCATTTTGCTCCATGAACTAAATCTCATCATTCTCCTAATTGATTGCTTAGCTCTCTTCATTGTATATAACCAGCCTATCTCAATCAAATCTCTCACATTTTCTCTCTAATAGAAGCATCCTCTAATCTCCAAAGAATGCACCCATTCCTTATCCTACCATTTAGTGTATATCCACAAGAACATATAATGACATTCTCATTTCCGCTTTAATCATTTCTTGCACATGTTTTTAATTGTCCAACCTTCGATTCATATAGCATTATTGGTCTTATAGTTGTCCTACAAAATTTTCTCTTTAATCTCATAGATGTTCTATGGCGACTAAACTATAGAAGCAATCATTTATTTTAACCATCTTGATTTGATTCGATGAACCACATTATCCTAAATCTCATCATCATAACAAATGATTGATCCTAAATAACAAAATGATTACTCTTAGGTATTTCTTAGTCAGTCCACATGTACTAAATGCACATTTCTCTTTCTTGTTTACTAAAATTACATTTCATGTATTATATTTTTCTTAAACTAATCTTAATTTTTAGATTAGAGCTTCTCTCCACCTTCTCGATATAGAATTATTACTTTCCTAGTCCCATCATCACTTTCTTAGCCTCATGAACTAATACATAGCATATCATCCTAAATTTCATCATCATAACAAATGATTGATCCTAAATAACAAAATGATTACTCCTAGGTATTTCTTAATCGTCCACATGTACTAAATACACATTTCTCTTTATTGTTTACTAAAATTACATTTCATGTATTATGTTTTTCTTAAACTAATTCTAAATCTTTTAGATTAGAGCTTCTCTCCACCTTCTTAGTTTAGAATTATCACATTCCTAGTCCCATCATCACTTTCCCAGTTCCATCATCATATCTTAGCCTCATGAAATAATATATAGCACATCATCCTAAATCTCATCATCATAACAAATGATTGACCCTAAATAACAAAATGATTACTCTTAGGTATTTCTTAATCGTCCACGTGTATTAAATGCACATTTCTCTTTACTGTTTACTAAAGTTACATTTTATGTATTATATTTTTCTTAAACTAATTCTAAATCTTTTAGATTCGAGAGCTTCTCTCCACCTTCGTAGTTTAGAATAATAACTTTCCTAGTCCCATCGTCACTTTCCTAGTCTCATCATCACTTTCTCAACCTCATGAACTAATACATAGCATATCATGCTTCTACATGTAAAAAAGCTTATCAATTCACTTACGTGACCCGCCACATTTATACACAGAAGAAACATCACTCATGTTTTTGTTAACACTTCTATGGTGTGTTTAGTTGGTGGTAGTTGGAATCACATGTTTATTCTTGATGATAATCAGAACCTCAGGCCCTCTTAAAAAATTATATGCTAATATATCTATATTAACATAGCAAAAACCAACTAAGGGTACCAAAAATATGGCCGAGTGGTGGATAAATCCTCTATTATAGCTGTACATGAAATGGTAAAGAAGTAATTTCATTAACTTGAGAAGATAGAGAAAAGAATTGAAAAAGTACTTTGTCTTTTCCATGCTTTGTCCATATTATCTTTTCTTTCCTACACATCATTAAATAATAACTAACTCTTCCATGTCTTCTAACATTTGACTTTATACTTTTTTCCTTCTTTCTTGAAACTACCCACTTTATAACAATAAAATATATATACTAATTTATCAATAAAAACCAAGTATTGGTAGTGCAAAGTTGATACTTTTTCTCTTCTTCTTTATCTATAATATCTTTTCTTTCATACGGATCATTAAATAATTAACTCTTCCATCTCTTCTCTTCTAGCATTTGAGTTCATACTTTTTTCCTTTATCGAAATTACCTTCTTTATAAGTATTGGTAGTGTAAAGTTTGAAGAAATCAACATCCTCCGTCCTAAATTGACAGAATCATAACCTGGAAATTGAAACAAGGGAGATATATTGAAAGAAAAATGATTTTTCCATATTTCAAGATTAACATATCTTTTGTTTTCTATTCATAAATTTCATGAAATAAAACTAAATTTCTTTTGCCATAGTGGTAAGGAAATGATGTAAGAGTGTTTCTTTTCTTTTACTCAAAGACGATGTTTAGAAAGGAAAACAATGAATATTGTTTTAAATATCCCCGACATGGCCCGATATATCGCCCGATATATCCTTTTACAGGGCTTGCCGCAACCAATATTGTCTCAAAATATCCTTCATCGCTTTTTGCCCATTTTGAGCAATATATCCTTGATATGGCCGATATATCAGCCGATATGTTGACCGATATATCCTTTTATATGGCTTGTCGCGGAACAATATACTGCGTTTGGCAATGTTTGGGCGAGATATCATGACTTTCCCATTATATCAAATGACATTATGACCTAAAAAAATCAAACGAAATGTTACAATGTTGATTTGTACTTTTGTTTATTTTACAAGGGTGATAATCATCCTAAACATATATTATTTACATTTTGTATGCTTAGATTTTATTAAGTATGTTAAGATTACATTTTAGTGCATTATACTATATTTGCAAACATCTGTTATGGCATTCCAATATTTAAAACATATCCCCGATATTTTCCCGATATCCGCAATCCAATATGAATTTTGGCCATCCGATATTTCCCCGATATCCGATATTTAAAACCTTGACACTGAAATATCACCATACACAAACTTTTACTAAAATAGCCAGCAAAAAACCTGGAGTAGCACAAACCAAATGGGTGTGTTAAAACAAAAGGGACAATGGAGATAAGATAAAGCAGTACATTTTCATTAACACGTAACGGTTAGAATTATTTACTAGAAATTGATCGCAAAAGAAGCACAATGGAGTAACTAATCACAAGAAAGCCCAACTTTGTAATCTAAAAAGCGATCAAGAAATCAATGTGCAAACCTCAAGTTTCTGATTCTTGCAGAATCATTATCCAAGTTGCCCGATATCTCACACCACGTAAACTGCTCATTCGACGAATCCCTCACCTCCGAACAAATGAGGGTATCTTGCGACCTAAGTTCTATTTCTTGATATCTTGAGTCAATAGGAACTGTATTGAAACAACAAAAAGATCCCAATTTTAGGGTTTAAGCCCTAATTTTGCCACTAGAACCTTAATTTCTTGAATTCGAGAGAAATTGAACGAAAAGGGGGGAGAATTGAACCAAGCTTCGCCCAGATTTCGTCGTCGTTGTCTTCGTTCAATCGAGAGCTCTGGCCAAGGTCCATTCTTTGAAGGTTAGGTTGAAGATCGAAGGTAAGGATTACTGGGGTTTTAAGAAGTCGAGAGAGAAGCGATCAAAGCTTCGATGAGAAGATTTTGGGACTGTTGCTTTGGGTAAATTTAACAGAACCCCTTACGTTTGGAGGGATTTGCATAGTGTTCTGAACTTAAATTAGAGAAACCTCCTAACTTTTGGAGAGTTTTAGAAAAGCACCCTGAACTTTCATGTTCCACTTCCTCCGATATAAATACCTTTTTCCCAAAAAAATAACCCCCTTTCTTATTTAAAACCGTATAAAAAAGCTCCACTCCCGTCTTGCATTAATTTGACATGACCCGCCTCAACTTTCGGGATATTGCATACAACCTCCTAAACTTTGTTTATCTCCCATCGTCCTCTTGAATTTTGGGGTATCTACAAAAATCCTCCCTAACTTCAAACGTTTCTCACTATACACCTCTACATGCACTTTGTAAATAATTTTTCTTTAGAATAAATTTTGAATTTTGTCATTTGTCATGTATCATTTTCATGCAATATATTTCTCTCTTAAAATTTGGATTTTTTTCTCTCAATAAATTTTTTTTAATTTATAATTACAAATAAGGGGGTACGATGGGAAAAGTTTGAAGTTCTGGAGTGTTTTGTGAGACACCCTAAAGTTCAGAAGGTTTATATGGGATCACAATGTTCAAAGGAGTTATGTGTAACAACCCCACACTTCAGGGAGGTTTTGTGAAACTAACCTTTTTTTCCCTTTCTCGTTCCCCTCATCCTCATCTTACCTGACAACCCCTGATACATAATTTGCTCTTAAGTTCAAGTGAAATCTTTCTAAGTAAAATGGAGTTTTGTGAAACTCACCAAAGTGTAGTGGGGTTGCTCGAATTTTAAATTTTAATATAGGTTTGTGTGCAAATAACCCCAAAGGTCACGGGGGCTCTGTAAAATTTACCCTCTTTTGGTTTTCTGTAGTATGATTGTATGACACTCAGTACCGAAGAAAATATTGCTATTGAAATTTTAGCATCTAGTTATGTATTCAATGTATAAAGAGATAAGATATTTTATTAATTTTTAGGGTTCCACAGTTTTCTATATGAAAAATATCACTATTTTATAACCGTTAAATAGAGAAAACCCGATGTTTGATTGCCAAAAAAGACGGTTAGAAACCCATTTTCTATAACATTTTTTCTTTTCTTTTCTCTGTTTCTTTTTTCTTTTTCTTTTTCTTTTTTTTTTTGAAAAAATTGTGCCAAGGCCCCAGTATTAAAAAGCTCATGTGACAAGGCCCTTCAACCTTTACCCATGGTGGATCTGCCCCAAAAAAATGAAAATTAAGTTTCCAGGCCCCTCCACATCAACTGTATAATCCATCTATACCGTATTTCTCCCGAAATCCTAAAATGCCCTCCACCTTTCGTTGTAGCGGTAGCATGCCCCTCCCCTCTTGTGGCTATCAGATCGCATTTATGGCGATCTGATGGGAAAGTTTGAGGGAATTAATAGTGTTTTCCCTCCCTTTTTCTCTCTCAAGAGCCATAACTCTCTCATTTAATATGTTAGGGTTTTTATTCTTCAACAATCAATCCTCTCCTTGTCCTAGAATTCCCTCCATTACTCCTCCTACCTTCCCTTCATTAATGGCTAAGAAGGCTTTCATCTGCATGGTGTCCTTAGATGAGAAAGTTGTTTTCTCAGTGATTAATTCTTCAACCACCTTTATGGAACTAAAGTTTAATGTGTCGAAGAGGTTAAAAATTCCATATGATTCTTTATCATTGATAAAAAAAAGATAAAACAAATGGCAACTTCAGTTTTGCGATTAAGAACAAAGATGATTTGACATGTATGGTGGAGCATAACCGTAATATTGAGTGTACAGAGATTCATATGCAAGCTATTCAAAATGTAGAGGTTTTGACTTCCCATAACATCTAGAAAAATCTGCAAGACATGTAAGTTATCCTTTATTTTTCATGAAATTTGTGATATCTATTAAACAAGCGGTGGAATCATGAAAAGTTTACCAAATACGTGTCAATGACACTTGTAGCTATTAACTGTGAGCAATACATGTTAACAATCACAATTAAGTGCTAACTTTATGGGTTAGATGTTAAGCACATGAGATAGTTGTTATATGTCAAAAACACATGTTAAGCATATGAATTATAAACTATTTCTTCGAATAAGTTATATGTTTTTATTTTTATTCGTTATTGATTTTGTCTTCTGAATATTTCTAAATATGTGCAGCATTACCCCTACGTTGAACTCACAATGTAAAGATAGTGCTCGCATGTCTACATGTAGCTCAGATAGGAATCCTAATGATAACCCCTCTGGGGATCACGTTATGATGATTGATGGCATGATCAGCAATACAGAGAGGATTCCTACATGGTAACACGCTATTTTAAGTGAAGAGGGACAACTGTTTGAGAGTGTAAAAGAGTTAAGATTAGCTTTAATATACTATTCAATAGTCAAAAAGTTTGAGTACGAGTTTGAAAAGAACGAACCAAAGCGTTTTCAAGTTTTTTGCCTAGTTAAGGAAACTAAAAGTTGCCCTGGATGTTGTTTGCTTCTCCTCCTAGAAATAAAACTAAGTTCATAAACAATCACATTTGTGGGCGGCATGGTACAATGCCGGTCATTCAAGGGTCTCTCAAAAATTCATTGCGACCCAATTACAACCCATGTTGAAGGTTCAACCGGACATCCACCCTATTGATGTGCAAAAAAAGTTTCTCAGTCAGTACGGCCTAAGGATCGAGTATAATAAGATATGATAGGGTAAAGAGAGAGCATAAGAGCAGCTATATGGTGATGCTTATGAGGCATACGATCAACTATGATGGTAAAAGCAAATATTATTATTATATTTAAAGAGTATGTGTTAAGTATTTTTATTGACTATTAACTTTAACATTTAGGTTATAAAAATAATAGATATGAAGACAAGATTAAGGAGACAAATCCAGGTAGCTACATTTGCGTTGAATAAAGCGAGGGAAGCTCTACAAGACTCTTCATGTGATATGTCATTTGCATAAATGGTTTCTTGAGTGGATGTAGGCCCCTTATTTTTTTTGGATGGGATCGTTTTGAAAGATCGATTCAAATATATACTCCTCAGTGCTATAGCATACAATGGAAATCAGGGAATATTTCCACTAGCCTATTGCATATGCGATCAGGAAAATAACATTAACTGGAAGTGGTTCTTACAATTATGGTCTATAATCTATGAAAGGCCAAAACTGTACAATCCTCCACATCAGCTAGTTATAATTTCTGATGCGGATAAGAAAATTAGAGAAGCTATTAGAGAATTTTTTTTCAGATGCTCTCCACTCCAAATGTGTTCTACATCTCGTCAAGAATTTCAAATTAAAGCTGAAGCATTTGGGACTAAAGTCAAAAGACACAAGTTTTTGGGGATTTATTGCAATCAGTTTGTTACAAGTATACTAAAGAAGAATGGGATGATTATATGGACGATATTAAACCGATAAATGGAAGGGCATATAATATTATTATCGACTACGCTTTAGAGAACTAGGCAAATGTATTCTTTCACGGAATTAAATAAAGTATATGCTTTTATGATCTTCTGTTAAGGTTGCCTTATTTCCTATTAAGGTTAAGGTTACCACAATTTGTTAAGATTAAGTCATTTTCTTTTACGATTATGTCATTGCTTATTAAGGTTATGGTATATATATTAAAGTTGCGATTTTTTGAAGAATATTTAACTTCTATCTTATAGATTATTTTAGATATGGTCAAGTTAAGGGCAAAACTTTAACAGAGGTCCCTAAAGTTATAGTCTCATTTCATTTGGGTCCTTAAAGTTTTGAACTCATCAGTACGAGTCCCTAACGTTTACAACGTTAGACATTGTAGTCCTTTTTGAATTATTCTGTTAATTTTTGCTAACGCGGCAGGGACTATTTTGTCATTTCAGGTAAAATACTGACTGAGCTTTATTTTCCCCCTCTCTCTCCTTGATTGGCTATTTACAAGCATTTGAGAACTTGAGCTGGCCGATCCCCTTTCCTCCTTCAACCTTTGGTGCCCAAAAAGCCCTCTTTACTCAAAAACCCTAAATTGCTTTAAACTCCTCCTTAAAACTCTTCCTTCTCCCATTGCGTGGTAGATCGTAACCAATCTATTTAAATCTCAACCCCTGCAAACCCTAGTTTTCCTTTCTCTAATTTGAAATGAGTTCAAGCTCCACTTCTGATAGCAAGCCTCTTTGTCATTGTGGGAGAAGAGCTGCAGTCAAAATGTCAAAGAAGGAATAGAGCAGAGGTAGGAAATTTTTTGGGTGTTCGGTGTGGGATGAAGTCGGAGGCGGTTGCAACTATTTCAGATGGGTAGCAATGAAGTCGGAGAATGAAAGTGAAAACTCTAGTTTGGTTGGCGAGAGCTCAAGAAATGCTTTGATTCATGAAGAGAGGATGTCTAATGCAGTCAAAAAAATTGAAAATTTGAGGAAGAAGATGGTGGCGCAGAAAGCTATAGAGGATAAATTAGGATTTAGATTGAATTTAGCTATTTGTGCATTAGCTATTAGCAATGGCGTTATTGTTGGATTGTTGAGTTACTGCAAGTGCAATAGATGCACTCCTTGATGTTGTTGTTTTTGCAAGAAATCATTACAGTATTTATATGCTTGGTGTTTTAGTAGATTTGTTGTATCTCTGATGTTTATGACAAATTACAACCTAATTTTGTTTGTGGGCAGCAAGTTATAATTAGCAAGCATATTGACCCGTGGTTATGTCGCTTGAAACTTTCCCTTATGCTCATAATGATCTTCTTAGCAAATAATTTTTGTCGTCATAATGATCTTTTTAGCAAATGAGGTCAAACATGGATACATGGTTCCATGTTATAATTTACCAAAATCATCTTGTGGTCAATGTGGAACTAATTTTGCAAATTAATGCTGAATACTGGACAACAGAGAGGCATGATCAGAACTTCTAATAGCTTATGTGCATTTGAGGTCATTGCAACAAAAGGTGCATGACAGAACTTCAGGTTTGCCCACAAGCAAATAAACACAGTCAATCGTTTTCAATTAACACAAAAGGTGACTGAACACAAAAGGTGCATGAAGTGTCAAACACAAAAGGTGCATGAAGTGTCGAACACAAAAGGTGCATGATCAAACTCCTTTTCTTGCCAACTACCCAATAGGGCCTTACAAGCTGGTTAGCTTTGTGACTCCTTTTCAATTAACAAGCTGCATAGATTGAGTGCTAAAGAGAGAACATCTAATACAAACAAATACAAACAAATTTGAATAAAGCATTCAATCCCCAGTTTGCATTCAATTACTCTCCATGTCTGCATTCACATCTAATCTCCATGTCTGCACAAAAGCTGCATAGTTGTATTGCATTTAATCTCCATGTCTGCATTCACATCTAAAATCCACATTCACCAAAATTGCTTTGCACATACAACCACCTAAAGCAACCAAAATTGCTTTGCACATCATTCAGACAAATATTTGTCACAATAGCACATCCAAAATTGGTGGCAATATAACTACAAAAAAACTAATATTCACACCCAAAAAGATAAAAGTGACCACAATTTACACAATGTACACGAGATCATTGTGTGGCATGTGTTGGTCCATCTTTGCGAGACTTCCTACTTGTTGTCTGTTGTGTCGAGCAAGCCCTTGTTCTGAACCTTGGGCCTGCATCAACCTAGCATATAGACCAAAGCATGTTCAAGGAGACCAATTTAATGTGAGAAATTTGTGACCAAATTTATATAAAGCATCAAACTTACAGTTGCTCCCGATTGAGATCCAGACTGAGCTCCAGATTGAGATCGCCCCCTTTTCCTTGATATGCCTTGTGACTACAACATATCAATACATGAATATGACTTGAATATGCCTTGTGACTACAACATATCAACACATGAATAACCTACATGAATGTGCCTTGTGACTACAACAGATCAACACATGAATATGACTTGAATATGCCTTGTGACTACAACATGTCAACACATGAATAACCTACATGAATGTGCCTTGTGACTACAACAGATCAACACATGAATATGACTTGAATATGCCTTGTGACTACAACATGTCAACACATGAATAACCTACATGAATGTGCCTTGTGACTACAACAGATCAACACATGAATAACCTACATGAATATGACTTGTGACCACACCAGATCAACACATGAATAACCTACATGAATATGCCTTGTGACTACACTAGATCAACACATGAATAACCTACATTAACGTTGCTCAAATTCAATATAAATTCAGAATTGGTTAATACTTACAGCTGCTCCTTGTTTCTGTTGTTTGTTTGTATCCCTTATTGGTGCTTTTTTCCTTGCCGCATCATCAGCTTCTATCCTCTCACCTTTGCATGTCCTCGTATTGTGTCCAACTCTTCCACACTTTCGACATTTAGCTGGTGTGTTCCTCTTGCTAAGCTTTCCACCACACTTGCCAATCCTCTGCTCATCTGGCTCTAATCTTCGTAATTTCCTTAGTCTTCCTCCTGCCCTCTTATACACAGGGGGTTGTCAGTCCTTCAGCTCTGCTTCAGGCCATTGGTTTTCCCCCCTCGTGGCATGTACTATTGGCTCATAACAGGCCATGTATGCCTCTCTGCTATAATACTTGTGAACATATTGTTCAGGTTCTAGCCCAGCAAGCATCATGGCAGCTACTGAATGACAACACGGAATGCCTGAAATATCCCATTTCCTGCAGCTACAAGTCTTATCTTCAAGGTTCACAGCATATTGAGCTTCAATGCAGTGAGGCCCAGATGATACTTGGTAGTATTGAGTTCCACACCAAATTGGACACCACTTAATGCTTTCCTTTTTCTCTTTGTTTAGTTTTTTTTTGAATCACTGGACAAATTGGTCCCTTGAATGTCAACATCTTCTGCCTATTTTCACTAAACCTCTTCATTGTTGCTGTTCTTATCATCTCTAACATTGTGATGATTGGTTTATCCCGTGCTTCAATTATAGTAAAATTGAAGCTCTCTGACATGTTGTTTAATAATACTTCACATTTGGAATGCGGGCTAAATACAGACCTTGACCATGTTCTAGGATCTTTCTTCATCATAATCTCCCAAGCCTGGGAATCTAAAGCCTTCATGTCATCCATTTCTTTCTTCCAAACTCCAATGTAAGTGGCTCTAGCTGCATTCCATAACTTATCTTTCAACTGCATGCTTGAAAATTGCTTTCTGAAATTGTTGTAGAGATGTCTGAGATAGTGACGGTGGTTGACTTGCACTGAAAAGTCTGTAAAGTACTTTTCAAGCCCCTACATTAACAGTAACAATCATGAATTAAAAATCAGACTAATAGCAATGATGTAGTACTGCTGAAAATAAATGAAATATATAATTATCTGCCATGAACCCAAGAAATATAATATAAAGAATCAGACTAATAGCAATGATATATAGTACTTCTGACTAACTAAACAACTTGAGACTACTTGTGCAAGTAAAACTAGTATTAGCCCCCACAGCTCAAAACAGAAATGCTGAAGACCATCATTTATAACTACATATACCACCTTGAGACTACTTGGAGTCTAATTACTTTTTACTGTAGTGAGAAGTAATCAAGTTTTAGGCTTTTTCTCCCATAGCCCAGGATATATACAAGTAAAGCTACAGAAATTGACACAGGTGGAATAATTAGAAGTGGAATTTACTGAAGTTACAGTCAAAGGTCCAGAAAACAAAGGAATTTATGCATAATATTAGGAAGCTTGAGTGCCAATTTTATCACACCATTTTTATCAGTAACAACCTGCATTTTAGCTAATATTTTTATCTTGAAACAATTACTTCCAACTATTGTAGAGTTCATATCCTCTACCCCAAGAGATCATTGACTTTCCAGTCATCAACTAGTATATGCAATTGGAAGCTATTTCCAGGCTGAGACTTGAAATTGAATTTGTTTGAAGTTTATGCAAATGTCACTCTAACTAGTATTGAGTCATGCACCATGAACATCACATACAACAGACACTCCAAGTGTTTTAGTGCAAGTTGTCAAGGGTGCAAGTAAAACTAGTATTGAGCAATGCACCATGAACATCACATACAGCAGTCACTCCAAACAAGTGACATCACATTTATTGAAGACAAATTAAGTCCAGAAGACAAATTAAGTAACATCACATTTATATCAATCTAATTACTCAAACAAGTGACAAATGTTAAAGTTAAGCATAACTTTTGTCGATAAGATATAAAGGTCCATCCTTTATCTTCAACTGAACCGATATCATCGAGCAAGCTTTTTAAGAACCACGACCAACTATCATAGCACTCCATCTCAACCACTGCTATTGCAATAACAAAGATCATGTCATTTGGGTCCTTAGAAACTGCAGCCAACAATTGACCTCCATGCACCCCTTTAAGATGACATCCATCGAGACCAATTATTGGTCTACAAGCTGTCATAAAACCATTCTTCCATGCATTGATAGAATAATATAGCCTCTCAAATCTTGGAAATAATGTGGTGCTTGGACCAATCACATCAAACTCATTTGTGTAACACACTTTATATAACATGAGCTTCCAACATTGGTCTCTCTAACTTCGAGCAAATATCGGGGCAAGAGTTTGAATTGAGCATCAATAGCCCCTTCAACAATAATTTCTGCCTTCTTCTTGGCTCTATACACTTTTTGTCTTGAAAGATCGAGATTCCATTTTTTCCATGCCCTTTGCAAAAGATCATTGACTGTAATCGATGGTTGCTTCTTTAGAGTCTTCACCCATTGCGAGGCCAACTAACTGTCACTTGCTCTCTTGTTATCATGCACCATAGAGCATGTGTGGTATTGATGATAAGTTTTGACTTGAAAAGCATCAGTGTTGTTATAAAGAGATGCATATATCTTCCACTCACAACCCTTTCCTGTACAAATCATCTTTACCCTTTGCTTGTCATTTTTGATGAACTTAAGGCTATGAAAACTATGCACAGAATAATCAATAAGAACCTTCTTGAGGAATTGTCTACTTTTAAACAATAAACCAAGTGTTAACTTTATATTCTTAGGATCATATGGTTCTTTGAATTCAGGATAAGAGATCATACCATCAGCATGCTCATCATTAAAGTCATCAGTGAATGGTAACTCCTCATCATCAGAATGAGACCCTTCCCAATCATCATCCCATTGTGTATCATCTGTGCTCTGGTCCTCATCGTCTTTTTCACCCCTAGTAGTAGTCACCCCTTCCAATTCCTCGTTGCTGCTGCTATCAGAATCACTGTCGTCGAAACTTATGCCAATAGCACTATCATTTTCACTATCCTCACTGTCATGAACACCTTCATTAGCCCCTTCATTGTATCCCTGTTCTGAGCCAACAATATCATCACTCAATGGGTGCTCAACATAGATCGAGACTACATTACTGTTATTTCGAGCAATCATCATCATCTCCATTGCACCAAAATCATCTGTTAGAATCTCCAAGCTCTGTTCAAAAGTGCTAAACCCAGGCTTTCAGTACCATATAGCACTGAAAGGATTATTAGACAGCAGTTTCTTCACAAAATCGTCAATGTCAAAATACCCAGTTCTATCATACTCCACATTATCAAAATAATCCACAGAACCCCCACTGTACCTCGAATCTGGAGGGGGCGTGAGAAAACCTCCATGGTGCACTTGGATACTGAAAGTGGAGCTCATTCTTCAAGCCTCTAGTAGATCATCAGGCTTCAAACCCCGCAGTCAGAATTACCTCCTTCTTTCGAACCGCCGTCGAAATTGGGGAGATGTGGAAGTATTAGGTCGAATTAAAATGGGAATTTAGCAGTGATTTGGAAGGGGATTGGGGAGGATTGGGGAGGATTTTTACATGATTTAGGGTTTTCTTCAAAAGGGGGGGCTTCGGCTTGTTTGAGAAGAACAGAACGTTGTTTTCAGCGGGTCTAGTTTTTACTTTAACGGGTCGGGTCGGGTTGGGGGAGAGCGGGTCGGTTTTTTTACCCATCCATCCTTTTTTTATTGGGAGTGTATAGGGTTTAAATCTACTCAGCACTTGACTCAGCAGTCCACTCAGCACCCAAAATTGACATTACCTAAAATGCCCTGCCACGTCAGCAAAATTTAACAGAAAAATTCAAAAAGGACTACAATGTCTAACGTTGTAAACGTTAGGGACTCGTACTGATGAGTTCAAAACTTTAAGGACCCAAATGAAATGAGGCTATAACTTTAGGGGCCTCTGTTGAAGTTTTGCCTCAAGTTAAGTCTAATGTCGTTGAGTCTTTCAACAATTGGATACGAAAGGCTCAATTGCTATAAATACTATAAATAGTAGAGCACATATGGAAGCAAATTATGGTTCGCATGAGTGATCGATGAGAGATGGCTAAAAAATAGAATGTATTTCTTTGTCCCAAAGCTGAGATGGTCCTTAAAAATAATATGGAAAATAGACGCCTATTAGATGTGCGTCAATCTTATAAAGATTATTTGAAGTACAATCCCATAAACCTTGCCAAGTGGACTTAGAGCACCACACATACACGTGTCGTGCGTGGAACTTAACTCGTATTCCTTGTAAACATATTTGCACAGCTATTATGTTTATAAAGAGAGATGTTTTCTAATTCTGTGATTGGTTTATGTCAGTCAAAGCATTTAAAAAGCTACAAGCCAATCCTTTACCCCATCCCTGATTATGAGAAGCGTAGTGTACCACTATCAAATCCAAATATTACCACCAGTTACAATGAAAAGAAAAGAAGAAATAAAACTAGACGAATCAATAATAGAACCGTTTATACATGTCCAGTTAAATGCTCTCGATGCCACATTGAAGGTCATAACAACGCAACATGCAATGAACCTATCACTAATTGATGGGCCAAGTTTAATAGTACCAAACTTTTGGATGTGTTTTGTTGGTTGTTAAGTGTTTTGCTTATATTTTACAGACTATATATTAACTGTCAGCATTGCTTATTATTGTTAAGAATTGATTGTTAAGGCTATTCCATATGTATTAAATGTCTAACATTGCCTGTTAATGTTACAGTTTGGATGTTATGGTTAGAGGGTATGTGTGAAGTATACGTTTTACCTGTTAATATTTAAGCTTGGCTGTTAAAGTTGTAGGGTATGTGTGAAGTATACGCTTTTATCTGTTAATGTTTAAGCTTGGATGTTAAGTTTATCACATACACGTTAATTATATATCATGGCCTGTTAATGTTAGAGCAAGTAAAACATACTAATGTAACCCAAAACATAGTAATAAAGGCATAGTAGTTGATCATCCACCTGTAGACATGGATATACAAGATCCAAATGTTGATCATCTACATGTAGACATAAATACACAAGAGTCACAAACACAATTGAATATAAGTTATTTCAATTTACATTTCATTTCTCTTTCTTCCTTCATCACTTTTCGGAACATATCTGGGATCATCCTTGTCTAGTGCCCCTTTCCACTACTTTTGTTCACGTCTTTCAATTATTAATTCTGCTACAAACCTGGCATGTACAACCTCCAATGAATCATCAGCAGGAGTAATATGCAATGTTTCATATCCAAAGAGTACAGCCCATATATATATGTAGACATAAATTTCACAATCATAGCTACAAATTGAGAACATAAAATTAGTTAGTGGTTAGTTACTTTAAAAATTAAAAATAATAGCATTAACATGATACTAACAATCCTTGTTGTTGCCCGCATGGGATGGCTTGATATTTGTATGTTCAGAACACATTCTGTGGATCAAATATAGCTTTCATGTGGTCCATGTAATTGATAATTTTCTCAATAGGTTCAATGTAACCACTGTGACAAGCCGAACCATAGTGCCTCACAACTTTTTCTTTCAATCTAACTTCAGCAAGATGTCAGTAGTAATGACACACAATAGGAACTAATAGCTAGGCAATATGTTTTTGTATATACAAGCAATACGTGTCCACAAAATCAGGCATATTCGACGTAAAGTGAATGCTATATAACAAACACAATAAAAGCCATGTCTTTTATTAAATATATATGAAGAGCATTATGTATCACTTTTGGTACTTGCAGTGAAATAAGCTGATATGATCCTATATTCCTTATCCAATGCTTCGTTTTCAAACTTCCCTAACCATGATGTTAATCTATCTATCAAAGCCTCCATCATCTGTAAAGAACCAGAAAATTAGAAATAAATATCTTTAAGGGCCCTAAAAAATATATATTTACAAATCTTACATGGTCATCGAGGCATCCTCCACGTACATCGAGGCGTCCTCCACGTACATCGAGGCGTCCTCCAGGTAACAAGTAAAGAAGCTCCAATCTGTCAATGTTGCTGTTATCTGTGTGATGACAATATACCTCCTGAATAACATGCTATATAACAGTCTTATTTATATCAATATTAGATACTACAAAATTCTAAGATATTTACAAATATTAACTGCTAGTGAAGAAAGTTAACATCATCTCTTATAATCTTAACAGTTATTAGCAACATTAATAGCCACCTTCAATAGTTAACACCTACTGCCAAACATTAACATATACTGCCATAAATGTAACACATAATGGCATAGATTAGCAGTTATTTAACACGGTTAACAAGAATGTAAAAAAATAACAACTACAGTCAAACTAATTCATGACATTTCTGATGGCAATAATGTGAGACCCATCTGTTCTCTTCTAGTGTGAGTTTGGATGATACAGTAGGAGGTATTCTATATTTGTGTAAGAAAGTCCCCGTGCTATCCAGTAGGCCTATGCTAAAATTTGAAACATCAAGAATTCCATCATTTTACACCTTCAAAAGAGATTTTTTTTTCTTCTGAACACATCCCAATGGGCTTCTTCACTGTTATTGTAATATTTTATTGGTCCTTTCTCATCATTAACTTGAATAGGTTTCTCAATCATTTGATCATCTTCTTCTTTGTTCTTCTTTCCTTAGGTGAATGAGGTCCTCATAAGTTGTAATCTCTTTGTAGCTCTATTTCTTGGTGCCCTAGTTCTCTGAGGTGTATACTTCTTAGGGACTAACTTCCTTCTTCTCACATATGTACTCATAAGAGCAAACTCATGAGAAAACCTCACACCCTCTTCTTCTATTGGCTTCTCATTCACATTTTCCACCACACTCATGTTCTTATCATCTTCTACATTTAGATTCATGTCCCCAATCTCTTTTTCTTCAACCCCTCAACTTTCTTCTCAATATGCAATTCCTCTTCTCCTTTATGATCTCCATCATCATAATCTTTATCAAAATCATTTTCAAAGCTTCCTCTCTCATCATTCTTAGCTGTAGAATCTGCATAATGATCCTTTTCTATTGCGGGTGTCTTTGATTTCTTGCCTTGTGTAGTGTACTTCTTAATATTCTCCTTCTGCAACTCCGGGGCTATAATATCACAGTTCCTTCATAACTTTTAACTTTCTTATTAAGCCTATGAATCTCATTCATAAATGATTGACAATATATCCTCTTTGAACGTTTCATAGCTTTCAACATTCTTTGGTAAAATTTAGCTAAATTTCTTCTAAAAGTAAGATGCTTCTCAATGGACAAAGTCCCTACCCCATCTTCTTTTCCAAATGTCTCATCAATATGATTTGAAACAATTTGAAATTTATAAACAAGAAAGTATATCAGTAAAAATAACACAATATTGTATATTATTCACAATTTTTACCAAATTAAACATGTATTGCTAAATTTATCAAGTACTCCATAAACTTAACATGAACTCTATATACTTAATAGTTATTAAATACTTAACGTGTACTACAAAACTTAAACATAAACTCTATATACTTAACAATTATCCCTAAAGAATTAACATGTAATACAAAACTAAACATGTACTTCATAAACTTAATAGTTATACAAAAAAGGTTAACAAGTACTACATAAACTTAACATGAAGTTTCGGACATAGTTACATAGCCTATCATAGTTACATAGCCTATTGAGGCTTTCTTCTTCACTTCCTTAGTCTTCTCCTTCATATTTTAACTCTTTTCATTAATAATTTCTTTCTGAGAATAGTGTAGATTTTGTTTCCTCAAGGTTGGTGGTGGGATTCTTTTTCTTTTGCGCCTTAAAATTTCGTCCTTCCTCATATTAGTCTTCCTAAATGGATATTTTGCACACCATGGACCAATTTCAAGAATAGATTTCTCAACTAATAGTATGAAAGTTTTCTACCTTTGTAGCTACCGTCCCTTTCCTCAGGGATCCGACTTTCTCACCCTCTAATATCCAATTCGTCAAAGGAGGCTTGAATCTATTACTAAGGGCATATTTCTTTATGCCCATCATCTCATAATACCATAGCTATGAAAATACAACCACAACTCCGACAATCAGAAAATAAATGGATTCAAAATAATATGTATATCTTATGCTTAACGAGAAACAAAAAACGTGCATGTACCTTACTATCTACAACGACAAACAATTAAAATTAAAACTTACAGGAATAGGTGGCATGCATCCATGGATATATGTAATTCCTGGCTTCTTCAATCCCTCCAAAGGAATTTTAATGCCTCTCAGAGTTTCTATATAAATGAATTTCCCCATATAACTGAACACTATATTTTATTGCACTTTTATACTCTCATTATCTTATGTATTGAAGAAATATACTTGCTTATGGCTGAGGTTTAATCCTTGTTCTCTAAGCAAAATCCTAGGGTTATTGTTCATTGTTGTAGGTTATAAATAAGGGTAGATAGTGAGGGGTTTGAGTGTGAAAATTTTATAAAACTCTACTTGGAGAGGAGAGTTACTTTTAATTAAGAAGACCTTTTAAAATTATAAACTTTATTTGCAATTAATAAAAAATTTACCTCTTCAAAATTTTCTTTTCTTCTCTTTATTGGTTGTTGAAGATGAAGATGAAGATGGAGATGGAGATTTACTTTTAAGGGGCTAGAACCCTCTTGCAATGTAAGTTTTATTTTTCTCTTTTATTTTCTTACTTTAGATATTCATGTTTTAAGATTTTATTTCTTTTTCTTTTAGTAGATTAGATTTATTTTAATGCCTTGTAGAGTAGATTTAATTTCATATTCTTTTATTATTTTCTTATATTTTTATTTTATAGTATAGATTTATTTTCTTGCATAGCTTAGATTTTCTTTTATGCTCTTTTATTTTATAGTTTAGATTTACTTTTATGCTCATAGTTTAGATATTTATTTGCATGTTCTTATTCTTATTTTTATAATTAATTTTTATTTTTCTTGTATTTTTATTCTCTTTCTTTCATGCTCTCTAGTTTAGATTTTATTTCTTTATTTTTAATTTCTAAAATGTGGAACTAAAATCTTGTAGGAATTCTAGAATTGTATGAAACTAGTTTGATTTCTTTTATAATTTATGGATTACTTTCTTGTGCCCAAAATGATCATGTTTAGGATAATCAACTAGAGAACTAATTGGTAGAAGAAAAATTTAATAATCTATGCTTATCTTGAGTGGTTTGATAAGTAATACTTATGAATTCTAGAATTAATATTTAGTTATTATTCTTTTCATGAATATTAATTTTACTTGGATGATAATTTGATAGGTTATGCTTTCCTTAAGTGATTTGATAGTCTATGCTTAATAAATCTAAAATAACATGTGATAAAAGAGAATAGTTCATAAATCCTAAATGAAATTGACCAGTGGATTCAATTTCAAATTCCTCATTTTTCTAATTGATTTCCTCCATCTTTTACTTGTTGTGATTTTCCTCTTTATTCTTGATTTTTCATTATTTATTTTCTTAATTTTATTTTCCTCTGATTTCTTCATCTTTCTTTGTCCCTCTTAATCTAGTTTTGTTTTATTTGCAAATAATCACACTTTCCTCATATCTCTCCACATTCACACTTTCACTCCTAATTGTCAACGCACACTCTAAGAACTAATTTAGATTATTCACTACACACCTTCCTTGAGGGATCGACATCTTTCTATACTATAACTTGATAGTTGTGCATTTATAAACTTTATTTTATTTATATCCTATCAAGTTTTTGGCGTCTCAGCCATAAACTGTTTCAGTTACGAACCAATCGGTTGACAAGTCGGTTGACCAATTGGTTGATCAATAGGTTGGCTGACCGATTAGTTTGTAACCGAATTACAGTTTTTATTAATTTCTTGACCTGATTTCTTTATGGATCCTTGAGCTTTTTTGGGCCTTCTTTTGTCTTCATATTTAGCTTCAATAAATGGTAGAAAATCAGGAAATTTGACTCTTTTGGGCTCTTATTCATTAACTCTTCATTAGCCTATAAATTAAGATAAAACATGTTATTAGTGACATATTTATTCAAATAAGATAGATAATAAGGGTATAAAGATATAATAAAATGTGATGATCAACTTCACAAGGGGTCAACCCTTGCAATGTAAGTTTTATTTTCTCTTTTATTTTCTTATTTTAGAATTGCATGTTTAGAATTTTATTTTCTTATTTTTTTCATGCTTTGTAGAATAGATTTCTTTTATGCCTTGTAGTGTAGATTTTTATTTCTCATTTTATTTTATGCTTTGTAGTGTAGGTCTTAATTTCCTTATTTTTTATTCTTGCTTTGTAGTTTAAATTTATTTTCTTTCATGCTTTGTAGTTTAGATTTTAATTTCTGACTTTTTATTTATAGAATGAGTAGCTAATTTCATTAGGATTTTTAGGATTAGATGAAACTAGTTTTTCTTTTGGGTTTTTGAATTGCTCTTTTTTTGTGTTTAAAATGATCATCGTGGGACAATCAACTAGAGAACTAATTGTAGAATTTTTTAATAGGCCATACTTATCGTAAATTGTTTGATAGTTTATGTTTTTCAATTCAAAATTACTACCTAGTTGTTTATTTCTTTTCATGAATGATAACATTGCTTGAATATGTGATGATAGGTTATACTTATTTTGAATAACTTGATAATTGATGCTTAAGAATTATAAGTAATATGGAAACTAAAAGCGAGTAGTTCTTAAATTTAAATTAACTAGTTGATTCAATCCTAGATTTCTAGTTTTATCATTTGATTTTCTAATACACTCTTTCCTCGTGGGATAGATATTTCTATATAATATAACTTGATTATTGTGCACTTGAAACATTTTATTTGGAACACATCATGTTTTTGGCGTCGTTGCTGAAGAAGGTATTGTAATTAGGATTTTTTTATTTTGATTCTTTGATTTGTGTGTTTCTTTATGAAGGATTGATCTAGAAGATGATTAAAGATTGAAGAAGAAAATTTGCTTCAAGAGGGGCCAACCCTTTGAAAAGGTGAGTTCTCTTTCTTGTGATTTTTAATTCCACCCTCTAGTTAGGTTTTTACAATTAGAGACAATTAGGAACTAATAATAGTAATAATAAAAATTCCTCTTGTTGACCATAATAAAATCCACTCTCTACATGAATAACTACTAAAGAAGGCAATAAATTCAAATGAGAGTTCTCTCCCTCACACATTTGTCTGTTTGTTGACAATTTAAAAAAGAGAGATTTTTTTGGCATCGTCTGGTAGTTGTTTTTAATTCTTAGTGTTGCATTTGCATATAGTTAGTGGAAATTCACCAAAGTGATTTGAGCACACACTTGAAAATACTTTTAAGGGCAAAAACCTCAAATCAAGGTAAGGTGAACGATTTCATCACCCTTTCCTTAGCCCCCCAAAAATCACTAATTCCTCACTGCACAAATACAAGTCTTAAAATTCATTATATGTTGGCCCCTAAAGATTTGAGCTTAATAGGAAATAAGAAATTCTTAAGTGAACCAGTTTAGATTTATTAACTCTTTTGGTGTATAAGATTTAAGGGTTGCATAAAATACTCTGTAAGGAAAGAGGGTCTTAAACGGTCTCTGACCTCTTTCTAGTACTATCCTTACCGGGCTAACTGATCACGTAAACTTGGATCTTTTAACTAAAGAAGTTAGTGGTTAGGAGTTGGTCTAGTGGTGTTTAGGCTTAACCTTAGAATTAGGAGTGATTGTTCAAGTGATTTGCCTTTTGATTTGTTTAGTTAGGTTTTTTTTTCTCTTTTTTATTTTCTTAAAAATCTTTTAGATCTTTTAGTTTTGTTTTCCTTCTAAAAAAGCTTTTTTTTCTTTTCAGATACTTTTCTTAGGTTTTATATCTAAAAAATAAAAATATATCTAAAAATAGAGCTTTCATTAGTGTATGCAAATTTAGATTAGGGATAATAGAAAATAGTTAGCTCGTGTTGAATTTAAACAAGAAATGGCTAATCTAAATCTACCCATGCTTCAAGATATGTGATGTGTTGTGAAAATAGTGTCGAGATTGCAAGTGCACAATCAAGTCATAGTATAGTACAATGTCAAACCCACAAGGAAGGTGTGTAGGAAAACTCTAAATTGGATCCTAGAGTTATGTGTGGACAAATAGGAGTGAAAGAGAAGAGATATAAAGAGTATGTGATTATCTACTCATAAAAGAAAATTAGAACAATAGGGGAGAAAGAGAGTGGATAAATAAAAGAAAACAAAGAATAACAAGGAGGAAAAATAAATAAAATAGAAAAAAATAAAATCAAGACTAGAATAATTAACTAAAAAGAGAAAAAATAAAAATAAGTAAAATATGGAGGAAATTAAGAGAGAAAAAGGAATCTAGAATTGAATCCACTAGTTAATTTCATTTAGGATTTATGAACTACTCTCTTTTATCACATTTTACTTTAGATTTATTAAGCATAGACCAAAGAAACCACTTAAGGAAAGTATAACCTATCAAATTATTATCCAAGTAAAATTACCATTCATGAAAAGAACTACAATTAGATAGTAATTCTAGAATTTATAAGTATAACCTATCAAACAACTTAAGATAAGCATAGATTATCAAATTCTTCTTCTAACAATAGTTTTCTAGTTGATTATCCTAAGCATGATCATTTTCAAGACAAAAGAGCAATCCATAAATTATAAAAGAAATCAAACTAGTTTCATACAATTCTAGAATTCCTATAACATTTAGTTGCACATTTTGAAAAATAAAAATGAAGAAATAAAATCTAGACTAGAGAGAATAAAAGAAAAGAATAAAAATAAAAACTAACTACAAAAATAAGAACAAGAATAAGGAAATAAAGATCTAAACTATGAGCATAAAGGAAATCTAACTAATAAAAATAAATCTATACTACAAAAAGAATTGCAAGAAAATAAGTTCTACAAAGCATAAAAATAGACAATAAAAATAAAAGAGCATGAAAGTAAATCTAAACTACAAGACATAAAATAAATCTAATCTACCAACATAAAAATAAAGAGAAAATAAAATCCTAAAACTTGAATTTCTAAAATAAGAAAATAAAAGAGAAAATAAAAATAAGTAAAATATGGAGGAAATTAAGAGAGAAAAAGGAATCTAGAATTGAATCCACTAGTTAATTTCATTTAGGATTTATGAACTACTCTCTTTTATCACATTTTACTTTAGATTTATTAAGCATAGACCAAAGAAACCACTTAAGGAAAGTATAACCTATCAAATTATTATCCAAGTAAAATTACCATTCATGAAAAGAACTACAATTAGATAGTAATTCTAGAATTTATAAGTATAACCTATCAAACAACTTAAGATAAGCATAGATTATCAAATTCTTCTTCTAACAATAGTTTTCTAGTTGATTATCCTAAGCATGATCATTTTCAAGACAAAAGAGCAATCCATAAATTATAAAAGAAATCAAACTAGTTTCATACAATTCTAGAATTCCTATAACATTTAGTTGCACATTTTGAAAAATAAAAATGAAGAAATAAAATCTAGACTAGAGAGAATAAAAGAAAAGAATAAAAATAAAAACTAACTACAAAAATAAGAACAAGAATAAGGAAATAAAGATCTAAACTATGAGCATAAAGGAAATCTAACTAATAAAAATAAATCTATACTACAAAAAGAATTGCAAGAAAATAAGTTCTACAAAGCATAAAAATAGACAATAAAAATAAAAGAGCATGAAAGTAAATCTAAACTACAAGACATAAAATAAATCTAATCTACCAACATAAAAATAAAGAGAAAATAAAATCCTAAAACTTGAATTTCTAAAATAAGAAAATAAAAGAGAAAATAAAACTTATATTGCAAGGAGTTGGCCTCTTGAAGTAAATCTTCATCAACAAAGATGAAGAAAAGAAAATTTAAAAGGTGGAGAAATGTTTTTATTAATTGTAAACAAAGTTTATAACTTTGAAAGGTCTTCTCAATTAAGAGTAACCCTCCTCTCTAAATGGAGTTTTTACAAAATTTTACACACTCTAAACCCTTACTCTCTACCCCTATTTATAGAGTATTACAATCAATATTAGCCCTTAGATTAAACTTAACCTCCAAATTACACAATTTCAGCCTTTGGTTTGTAACTGTTTACTGGGTATCGATACTGGTATCGATACCCCTATCGATACTGTTATAGCCACTCAATCAACAAATATTAATCTCCATGGAGAAGCAGACATGTGTCCCACATTATAACCAATCAGATTAATTCAAGAACGAGGTAACCCCCGCCTCATCACGGCCAACTCTGTTGGCCGACATCTCGTGTAGCCAAGTCAAAAGGCGTTACTTCTCGGCCCTTTACTAGATGAATGCCTCAGTCGACTCCATCGGCCGACAACTCGCGTAGCCGAGTCGAAAGGCGGTACTTGTCGGCCACCTCATTCGATCGACTCCACAAGCCGACCCTACTTGACCTACCGACCAACCAATGACTCGCGTAGTCGAGTCGAAAGGCGGTACCTCTCGGCCCTCGACCAGACGAGTTGAAAGATGACGGTTACCTCAAAACCCCCGCCGACAGTTGATCACCATCACATTAAATGCATGATCAGAGTCATCATTCCTTCAGCCTCGAAAGTCTTTATGACTCATCGGACCACGTCAGCGCCACGCACTCCCCGTCACCATCACATTAAACACCTGGGTGACTCATCCCCCTCTGCAGCCGACACATATAAATCAGATGCTGACTGAGCCACCTATTTGGACTCGGTCGAAGTTACCCTTCTGCCCCTTTGGATCTGCTATAAAAGGGAAGTGTTGTCTGCTGCTTAGGGCAAGCAATTTTTTTCCAAAAAACTCTTGCATTTAAACTCTACTTCTCCACTCAAGCTCGAGACTGACTTGATCATCGGAGGAACCACCGGAGAACCCAACTCCGCCCTCTTATGTTCTTTCATGTGCAGGAGAGAACAGCGGACCCCTGAATTGGACGTCTGAAGGCGTTAGAGGACCTTACTCATCCTAAACATACATCTTAACCCCCTGTTTGATAACTGACATCAACAGTTAGGCGCCCACCGTGGAGCCTTCTTTCTTCTTCAAAGCAAGATGTCTGGATCCAAACGTCCTGGCCGGTCCGTTCGCCCTCTTCCAGAAGGACCACAAGCGGACTACGTCACTCAAGCCTAGCTAGAAGAATCTGCTCAGCGGATCACCCAATCTTTTCAGCAACAATTCGCTACGTTCACTAATGAACTCCTCAACCGGATCCCTCCCCGTCAGCCTTCTCCATCAGCTCTTCCTCCACCGTCGGCATGCCAACAATCCGACTACGGCATTTTGATGAAGACTTGAACTAGGAAGGACTTAGAATCGAGCTCGACCTTATGGGTGAAGTCCGAGAAAAAGCTCTCATATCCCAAATCATCAATCAACAGTGCATTGATTGGCACTACAACAGCAAGGTCCGGCCCCGAAGATTCAGTATTGACGATCTCATCCTTCAAAAAGCCGCTTTCAACAAAGACACCAAGCATGGAAAATTGGCCGCGAATTGGGAGGGACCTTATACCGTCATCGAGGAGATGCGCCCAGGCACCTATCGGTTGAGAAGCTCCGATGGAAGGATTTTACTACATCCTTGGAACATCGAGCATCTCAAGAAATGCTTTCAGTAGTTCTGATTGTAATATCTTTGTCTTGTGATATAAAATCTTTTGTCTAACTTTATTATGTTCCACAAACTTTCACAGGAACACCAAACCGAGTCATCTCTCGCTTGGACGACTCGAGCAAAAAGACCTTGGCATCTTCCTAAATACAAGGCACGTACCCTAAGACCTTGGTGTCATTACGAGTAAACCCAAGGCACGAAGCCTAATCGAGTCGACCAAAGACCTTAGTATCACTTGTGAGGTGTCATTACGAGTAAACCCAAGGCACGAAGCCTAATCGAGTCGACCAAAGACCTTGGTATCACTTGTGAGTAAAACCAAGGCACTCCATCGACAAAAGACCTTTGTACCCCCTCGGGATAAAACCAAGGCGCACCAAGTTAGCTTCAACTCAAAAGACCTTGGCATCCTCCTAAGTCCAAGGCGCGTACCAAAGACCTTGGTATCGTATGAGTAAAACCAAGGCACGCCATCGACAAAAGACCTTAGCACCCTCTTGGGATAAAACCAAGGCATGCTAACCATCCAGTCAACACGGCCGACTCAAAAGACCTTAGTGTCTCCTAAGTCTAAGACACGAGCCCAAAGACCTTAGTGTCATTACGAGTAAACCCAAGGCACGAAACCTAATCGAGTCGACTAAAAAGACCTTGGCATCGTCCTAAGTCCAAGGCACGTACCAAAGACCTTGGCATTATTTGAGTAAAACCAAGGCATGCCATCGACACTAAAGACCTTAGTACCCTCTCGGGATAAATTAAGGCACTCCCACATCTCGATCGGCTTCAACTCGAAAGACCTTGGTATCATCCATGAATAAAACCAAGGCATGCCATCATAGACAAACGAGATGCCAAAGCGAGTCACGACACTCGCGACCTATACGGCCGAGTCATCTCAACCTAGAGGACCAACTCACCTCCACTATCAATCTCTCAAATGCGGTAAAGATATGAACAAAACAAATCTGAACGAAGAAGAACAAAAAATTCACAAAGACAAACAAGTCTAAATTTTCATTCATATATCGAGATATTTACATCCATATTTACAAAAAAAATAGATTAATCACTCAGGGGTCTCTGTTCGGGTCGGGAGTGGGACTAGGAAGAGCAGCACTCGACGTGGGATCAATGGCCGGCTGGGCAGTAGCAGTGACGGCCTCATCTTGGTCATCCTTCGACTCATCTTCCTCGCCCCCATCATCCGCCTCCAGCGTTATTCCCCCTCCCTTTGTCTCAATTTCCTTCAAAATGACAAGGTAATTGGCAACACGAGAGGGGAAATAGATGCGGTCTAGGGCGGGTCGGGACTCAGGAGGGAGCAGTGCTAAAGGGTAGTTGAAGCCTGCCTTGTAGGCCATAGACACCTCCACTTTGCCTATGGGGCTGTTGCGGTATCTCTCCACAACTTCCGCCCTATAGTCCTCTGACTCCAAGAAGGCGCGATGAGCCTCCAGAGCTTCGATGGTACCCAAGGATGCCTTATGAGCCGACCGCTCCTCCTCGAAATCCATCTTCGAGTTTTGAGCAGCCAGGCGATCCTTCCGAGCGCATTCTTGAGCATCGAGCCTCTCACGCTTCTCGGCCTCAGCATCTGCAGCCAGAAACTTGATTCGGTCCTCCCACTCAAGGATCTCGTGCTGGAGATGGCTAATTTCATCCTTGAGCTTAGTGAGCATAGCCGATTGCTTGCTACGATGCGCCTAAAGCCCCCTGACCATCTCCTCCCTCATCTCCACCTCTCGACGCCATTTGCCTTCGTTACGGCTCCAAGCCTCTCGCTTGGCCTCCAGAGCAGTGACTTTCTTCTCAGCCATCTCCCTAGCCTTCTTCTCGTCTGCCAGCACCTTCTCAAAATTATTAAGGAGCCTCTGCACAAAATCGAGCTGAGAAAATAGCTCCTGCTCGATTAGAGCCCCCCGTAACAAATAACCCTTAAGGGCTTGGTGCAGGCCAACGCTTGACATTGCCATCAGAATCTCCTCATCCCTAGGGAGGGAGAACTACTCCAGTGCTCAAGACTGAGCCATGCGAGACTCCAGAACTGAACTCCCCTTGTCAAGAGGCCACTTGGGGGCGAACTTGTCATCCTCTGAGAGCTCCTCCCTATGCTCGAAGCCTCCTCCCGATTTGCCAATCAACATGGCCCTAAGCTCCCCCCACACCTAGGCGTCAAGCTCGTTGATGCGATGGCAAAAGGGCTAGTGAAAGACACCTTTTGGCACAGGGGTAGTATCAGCCCTCAGCTGCTCCTCAGTAGACTGGAGTGGGGCCGTCTCCTCTCTAGCTACCCCCGACACCTCGGCAGGTTCCTTATCGGGCCTATGGGCAAGCTCGGGTAAAGGAGTCAGAGCTGTTGACTCCCCAGCTTGGGCCTCAGCCTTGACAAGCTCAGCCACTTCATCACCCCCACTAGCCTAGGAGGGGAAGCCTCATCAAGAATAACAACCTCTGTCGGCGTTGGAGGAGGGGCGACTAGCTGTAGACCTCCCTTAGGACTCGAAGCCAAAGCACCCGCCTCTGCTACTTCGGCCCAGTCACCTTGAACTTGCTCGACCCTCACACGGGGCCCATGGCCTCTGCTGACCTTCCTCCTTTTCTTCTCTGATCTCTCGGCTTGAGCGGTGGCGCTCGGCCCCGCCAACTTAGCTACGATCTCTGCAGTTCTCGCCTTCAGCATCGCCAGCTCCTCGGGAGCTAACTCCTCCCTCAATCACTTCTGGGGCCTTGCAGTTGTATCCGACTTCTTCGAAGTTGGGTCCTCCCCCTTCAAATTCTTCAATGAGTTTTTCTTCAAGGGGAGAGCTAGCACCGCCGCTCGAATGGTGTCAACCACAGTGGGAGGAACCCTAGACACGCCGACCACTCGGAGGGATGCCGACTCAAAGAGATTATTAATCTCTCATGACCCGACGTAGGCTCAAATCTTCTTGAGCATCTACCCCTCCTTAGCCGAGAGTATGCATGGCTTCAGCACGTCCTTCTTGATCTCGAGCCAAGTAGGACAGGACAGGATGGCGTCAACCCCAAAGACCCACATAAACTTCTCCTTCCAATCTTTATTGGAGTCAGGAATATTCAACACCAGCTTGGAGCCGCCCACACTCTGGAAAAAGTAGAGCCCCTTCTTCCCCGTCGTCTTGACACTGACAAGATTACCAAACAGATGCAGGCTTGGTTCAACGCCGACTCAGTGACAGATCACTAGGAACTCCACCAAAATAGCAAAGGAGTTTGGAATAAACTACATAGGAGACAACCCCAGAGCATTGCACACTTTGCTGATGAAGGGGTGGAGTGGCAATCGGAGCCCATACTCCAGATGTCTCAGATAGAGAGGCGACGTGTCACCGCCGTGATGACATATCGAGTCAGCCATGTCCGGCGCTGACAAAGTGAAGGTCTTAGGGAGATCGAAGCGCTCATAGTAGGCCTCGAGCTCCTTGGCACAGATCTTCGAATGGAAAGGCGTGAGGAGATCGATCCTCGCCTCATTACGGCCGGTGGTAGGAGCCTGGGCAGCCATTAGAGATCGACGAAGATGAGCAGAAACTCACTTAAAATAGAAGAGCTCAAGTTTAGGATATTAGGGCAAGAAGTATTGTAAAGAAAATCTCTTTCACAAGAGAGAGAGAGAGAGAGAGAGAGAGAGAGAGAGAAATATAAGCACCAACGAAGACACGTGGAGAAATCCGAATGGCCGGCTCCATCCAGAACAGATGGCTAAGATTGACCTCAAAATCTGAATGGGCCTCACGAAAAACAAAGCGCTGCCCTTTACTCAACACATCGCTCTGCTTGAAAATCGAAGCGATAGCGACGCATGGCATTCAATAATGTCAAAAGGCCTCTTCAATAGTAACCCTTCACCTACCCCATAAAAGCACCTCGAAACTCACCAACTAGCGACTGTTCAAACCCCAGTCGATATAACCCATCAAATCGAACTCGAGTGACCGACCCAATGGACCGACAACTCGTGTAGTCGACCAAAAATGTGGTGTTAGTCAGCCCTTCATAAGGTCAGCTTGAACAACAAGGACACTCATCTTTAGTAAGCCGAATCGCCATCCACTGAGCCTGTCCAAATTAGCTATCTCTATATTAGCCTATGTTTAGGAGATGTCGACTTGGTCGGCTCCAATCCATAAAGCGTACCATCTCTCATAAAAAAGTGAAGTATGTGCGAGACCTTGGCATCCTTTTCATAAGCCTAAGGCATATGCCACTAGCCCAACAAATGTTATGAGCACAATCCCCACAAGGACTGGTCAACCGGCGGTCGAACTCAAAATTGAGTCGACCCCTCCCCCCCATGAAGCTCAAAACATAATTTAAGCATGACACGAGGAACAAATCTAGAATTAGCAAAAAATAATATCTTTCATTTATATCTTTAAAATATTTACAGTGATTTACACAAAAATACCCTATGGGGATACAAAAATCCTAGGAAGTTAACTTGGGAGACTAGGGTATATCCATGCCCACTCCAGGAGTTAGAGGTAGGGAGATGTTGGCAGTAGGTGGTGAAGGAGTCGACTAAACTTTCGGCTTGGCCCCTTCACTCTTCTTGCCTGATGAGCCCTCACCAGCTTCCTTAGCCAAGCCCTCACCCCCTCCGGTCCTTTCATCAGAGCCCTCACCAGCCTCATCCTTCAACTCCTCACCCCCGGCACCACTCCCACCGAGATTGAGTCCCCCGCCCTGTCTCTTTATATCCAAGAGCATATCCAGGCAGTTAGCGACCCTTGGAGGATAGTAAAAATGGTCGGGTATGCCCCTCATCTCGGCCAGGAGCTGTGCCTCGAGGTAGTCATACCCCGCCTTGCAAGCGATCGCCACCTCCACTTTCCCAAAGATGCTGTGGTGATACTCTTCGATGACTTCCGACCGATGAGCCTCAGATTCCAAGTGAGCAATGCGGGTTTGGGCCTCGACTAAGAGCTACTCATGCTCAACACTCTCCTCCTGGAGCTTTTTGCAAGTCGAGCACTCCTCCTCCAATTTGGCCTTCAAGCACTGGGCGGTTTGGCGCTTTGACTCAGCCTGCTCCATGGTGCGATCCCTCTCCCGTCTCCCACGCGATACCTCCTCGGACAAATCTCTCATCCTCTTATTATTCTCATGGAGTTCGCGCTTAAGCTTGTCGATCTCAGCGGACTTCTAGTTTTCAGAAACCTTGAGACCCTCGATCATGCTCTCCCGCACCTCCATCTCTCGGTGCCAGTCGCTTAATTCATTCTCCTGTGCTGACAATGCCAGGAGATCTTTTTCTAAACCTGCCTCTAGATCGGCCTTTTGAGCTTCTGACTCCTTTTGAAGCTTGAGATAGGAAGCTCGGACTCGCTCCATCCGACCAAATATCTCCTGTTCGACGAGAGCCCCACAAACTAGGTAACTCTGGAGGCACAGGTGAAGGTCGACATCTGGAACTTCCCCCAAAATCTCTTCATCACGGGGAAGCTAGAATTGCTCCACCGCTTTCGATTGAGCTATTCGAGACTCAAGGACCGACCCCCTCTCGTCAAGATGGCGGTTGGGCTAATGTCTATACTCTGGTGGGTTAGCTCCTTATCGTATCGAGGGCCGACTCTGGAGGATCCTAACAATAGCATCCTCGGTCTATTCAATGTCTCTACCTCAATCTCATCCACGCGATGAGGATACGGCCATCCAAACTCCTCAGGAAGAGGCTCTCCCTCGGCGACCGGCTCTTTTCCTGGCGGTGGGCCGACTTAGCAAGGGAACCTGAAGCCTCTTCGCCCCTTGCTTAGGCCCCTGTCTCCACCGAAATGTCACTTCCCCCTAAGGGCTCGGTCTCAGCCTCGACCCTTTGAAGGTCGAGTGCCTCTTCTCGCACTGGGGACTCCTCGTCCACATAGACGACTTCCGTCTCCCCTTCCTCTGTCGCCCTCTGGGGCCCTTGGCTACTTTTTTTAGCCTTCTCCTCTTCTTGACTAGAGCAACCGTAGGAGCCGGCCCTGCCAGTTTAGCAGCTATCTCAGCCGCCTGACCGTGAGCCACCACCGCTTCCTCAGGGGTCAGATCTTGACGATGTTGTTTCGCGGGCCTCGTCAAAGGCTCTTCTGAAGCCCTCTCCTGAGTCTCGATAGGCGGAGCAACCAGCACCCTGATGTTTTCCCCAAAGGTCAATAAAGTCGCCCTCGCTACATCCTTAGCAGAAGGAGGCTCCGCGGAGATACCAACCACTCGCAAGACTGAATTGTCAAGTAGACTTTCCATCTTGCGAGAGCCAGAATACGCCAGGATCTTTTCCATCGATCGCCTCTCGGTACTCAACAAAGCTTCAGCGACAACGCATACTTCACGATCTTGGGCCAGTTCGAACAGCCCAAATTTGAGTCGTCCCCCGAGACCCAGATGAATTTCTCCTTCCAATCATTGTTTGACTCGGGAGGGTCGATGATGATTTTGTATTTTCATGCCATCTGGAAGTGAAAGTGAGCGTCTTTTTAGTGCACCTTGATGCCAATGAGATGACCCAACACGTTCAGAGTCGGCTCAATCCCCAACCAATGGCAGATGACCACGAACCCCACTAGAGTCGCGATCGAATTCAGCTTCATCTGCATCGGCAACACCCCCAAAGCTATGAAAATGCGGCAGAGGAAGGGGTGTAGAGGTAGACACAAGCCGCACTCCAGATGTTTGACGTATAACGGAGCCCGACTCGCATCATGGTCATAAATTGCCTACGACTTCGTCGGCGCCATCAACTTATAGGCCCAGGGAATATCAAAGCTCTCGTGTAGTGATCTCAATTGTGGCAGCATCACCTTCGAGTGGATCATCTCTAACTGACCTTGACGAGCATTAAGAGAAGAAGACGCCATCGGAATACTCTTGGAAGATTGCCGGAAAAGCGGGTGATCGGAATTCTTTTGTTTTTGGTTAAAAGATTTGAAGATTTTTGAAAAATAGCAGTCTCTATCTCCTCACTGCAAATCGTACTTATAGGCATCAGGATTGACAGCTATCAGCATCACAATGACCGGATCAGTTTCTGACCAACGGTTGAGATTAACTCCAGAATTCGAAGCAGCCTCACCTCAATCGAGACAAGGCGCACCTGCCTTAAGTAGCCTGCAATCGGGCACGAAAGGTGAGGTGGTAGCAACCTAAAAATGTCAGCTGACATTAACCACGTCACATCAGAAAAGACCCTTGCGGTCCCCTCTCGTTAATGCGCCTCGTGATTCAACAAGCCACAGTCTCGTTTCACTCGAACCCGGCCTATGCCGACTCCAAGTGAAAGGGGCCAACTATTATAGCCTCTCAATCAACAAATATTAATCTCCATAGAGAAGCAGACATGTGTCCCACATTACAACCAATCAGACTAATTCAAGAATGAGGTAACCCCCGCCTCATCACGACCGACTCTGTAAGCCGATAACTCGCGTAGCCGAGTTGAAAGGCGTTACTTCTTGGCCCTTATCGACCGACTCCATCAGCCAACAACTCGCGTAGCCGAGTCGAAAGGCTTTACTTGTCGGCCACATTCGCTCGACTCCACAAACCACCCCTACTTGACCTACCGACCAACCGACGACTCGCGTAGCCGAGTCGAAAGGCGGTACCTCTCGGCCCTCGATCAGACGAGTTGAAAGATGACGATTGCCTCTAAACCCCTGCCGACAGTTGATCACCATCACATTAAATGCATGATCAGAGTCATCATTCCTTTAGCCCCGAAAGTCTTTATGACTCATCAGACCACGTCAGCACCACACACACCCCGTCACCATCACATTAAACACCTGGGTGACTCATCCCCCTCTGTAGCTGACACCTGTAAAGCAGATGCTGACTGAACCGCCTGTTTGGACTCGGCCGAAGTTACCCTTCTGCCCCTTTAGACTGCTATAAAAGGAAAGTGTTGTCTGCTGCTTAGGGTAAGCAATTTCTATCCAAGAAACTCTTGCATTTAAACTCTACTTCTCCACTCAAGCTCGAGACTGACTTGATCGTCGGAGGAACCACCGGAGAATCCAACTCCGCCCTCTTACGAGTTCTTTCATGTGCAGGAGAGAAAAGCGGACCCCTGAACTGGACGTCTGAAGGAGTTAGAGGATCTTACTCATCCTAAACACACATCTTAACTCCATGTTTGAAAACTGACATCAACTGATACTATTATCAATACTGGTATAATATTATTATCGATACTAGTATCAATACTTCTGTCGATACTTCTTTGAATCCTCTTCTTTTGGCTGAAGTTCTCTGGCTCTCTTGTGTGAGCTTCCATGGGCTTCCTTTATATTGATTTTAGGCTTCAATAAGGATTGAAAGATGAGAAAGTTTTAAGTTCTTTTGGGCTATTATTCCTTAATCTTTTATATCCTACAAATTAACATAAAACACTTATTAGCAGATATTTTATTCAAATAAGATAGATAATGAGGGTATAAAAGTGTAATAAAATATAATGATAAATATGTGGTATCCTACTAGGAATGTAATCTGTCTTGTATTAGTCTTCTAGATGTTAATGGTGTGAATATTTAGCTTTGATCTCACTTCATAAACATGCTTCCCAAGTTTTTAGGAAATGAATCTGAAGATGCCTATATTTTTATATCCAAGTTTGAGAAAGTTTGTTTTATGATTAAGATTAGAGAGTTATCCGAGTATGCAATTAAGCTCAGATTTGTCCCCTTTGCTCTTAAAGACAAGGCTAAAAATGGTTGTGTAGCTTGTCCACAAATTCTATCTTGTCCATAAATTTTATCTCCACTTGGAATTAATTTATTCCCATTTTTCTAAATAAATTCTTTCCAATTCATAAAACGGTAAAGCTTAGAAACAATATTCAGTATTGTAGGATAATCTCAGGGGAGCCGTTCTGGAAGTATTTCGATAGGTTTAAAGATCTTTTTATCCAATGTCCTTATCATGGTTTAGAGAAGTGGCGTTTATATTAAATTATCTATGAATGATTGGATTATTATTCAAAAACATTCATAGAATCTACGTGTCAAGGGGATTTCATGAAGAAAAATAATGATAAAGCCTGAAAATTTTTAAAGAATTTTCTTCACAAAATAATGCAATGGAAACACTATGATGAAAGAATAATTTCATCAGTTCCCTCAATAAAATCCATAGTTTGTCCCTAGAATCGAATATAGTCTTTAAAGCTAAGATGGCTATAATCATGCCTTGGTTAGAAGCCTTAGAAATTAAAGAACGAGTACCCGCTCAAATCAACCAAGTTTCTTCCCCAGGATGTCATAACTGTCTATCTCCAACTCATATTTCAGAAGAATATCCTCTTTTAGAAAATAACCAACCACTTGATCAGATGAAGGCTGCGTTCCAGCATTCTGAAAATGACCTATTTCTCCAGCTTACAATCCGGGTTGAAGAAATTATCCGAATTTTGTATGAAATCAGGAAAATTTCTCAAAAAATATAAACTTCACTCCCACTTCAACTCCACAAATTCCTAAGAAAAACATGGGTCCGTTCAACACACACAATCTCCATAGTCCACAATCTAATTTTTTGTATCCAAGTCAATCTCCTCAAAATCAATCCGTTCCACAGAATTTTGATCGTGAGAAATAATTCAATGTCTTAAAGAAGGGTCTAGAAGCCATGATGAAAACATCAACATAGACCACCAATATGTTGACTCAATTATCTAACACTCTGAATTCCTTCATGCAAATAATAGACTAGTTATTAAATTCTAACACTCAAGCTATAGCTAGGCTAGAAACTCAGTTGGGTCAACTAGCTAGTGCCTTGAGTGAAAGAGAGAGAAGGAAAATTTTCTGAGTTAACCGGTTGTCAATCCTAAGGACAGTAGCTCAGGTTAATCTAATCTAGCTCATATCAATGCAATCCACACTTTAAGGTTAGGAAAACAGATTGATAACCAAATTAGAATGTCTCCTGATCAAACTTCTTCCTCTCATGTTCAATCTTCTAAACCTGGACAATCGTCCTTTCATTTTGATAATTCTGTACAATCGTCTTCCTTTTCTAGTGAAGAAGTTTATGTTGAATGTGATGACCAAGAACCTGACGCAGCGGTGATAACACGAAGCCTTACCACGAGGACTTCAAAAACAAGAAGCCTTACCACGAGGACATCTTCAAAGAATAAACACAAAGAAAAACTTTCTTCAAGAGAAATTTAATTAATTCAAAGATATCTCTCTTGGGGTTACATGCCTCTTCTTAAATAGAATAACAAATAAGACTCCTACTAAGACTAGAATTATAAAAAAAATAGAAAGTATCAAATCCTACCCTAAAAGACTCCTATAATAGAGAAAATAAATCATGAATCAAAATTGAATTTATTTCTAATCTAATTTGACCCTAACATTGAATATATTTCCTAATCTAAATTGACTCTAACTTTAAATATATTTCTGTTATGGTTCTGAACCTTATTTAATCCCTAATTTATGACTAGAAGGAAGAAATCCATGCATCGGGTAGATATACATTTTAACCTATTTGTTTAAAGGCAATCTGGACTCGCCAGCCGAGTCAATTGGACGAGTCACCTTCTTTGCTTGGTCTAGCCGTTCGAATTGATCAAACGCCTTCAAGAACAACTTGAAGGACGATACTAATCGGTCCTTCGGCCGACTAACTTCATGGACAACGCGAAAGGCGGTACTAGTCGACCTTTCAGCCAATTGTCTTTGAGGATGACGCGAAAGGCGGTACTAGTTGACCTTTCAGCCAATTGTCTTTGTGGATGACGCGAATGGTGGTGTGAGTCGTCCTCCTGGACACGCGACTCCTCCTACTCGTCCAGAGTGGTTCCTTCAACCTAAACGACAGTTGCATGAAGTTTGGTCCCTACAGTACGTCTATATCACATTAAATGCATTGTCAGCCCCTTAATTCCTCCATCTCTCACAGTAATTAAGGCACCTCAAACTAATTCGACTGTGGACGTCGTCAATCCCATCTCATTAATGATCAGGGAACAACACTAACTCTTAGACCAACTCTTAGCTTGGCACCTGTAAAGACAGGCCGCCGTGGCCGACAATGAAAGGCACTTACCCAGTCATTAGTCTACACGTGGAGGAGGGATGCTGACTCGTTTACCAGTTTTCTTGCCAAATGAAAAGGCAAAAATACCCTTCATATAAATAGCGAACTGTTCAATAGAACAGGTAAGTGATCTCTCCCAGTAAAATCCTGCTCCGTTAATTTTTATATTTCCTCACATACTGACTTGATCGTTGGAGGGACCACCGGAGATCCCAACTCTGCCCTTCCACAGGTTCTTCCTCTGGCGTAGGTAAACCCTCAGTTTGACAGCATCACCGAACATTAGAAGAGAAGGCGGACTCCACTCAATTAACAACTAATCCAGCGAAGTTTAGTGACTGTGATTTCATACATCAACAATTTCCTAATCTAAATTGATTCTAACTTTGAATATATTTATTGTTATGCGTCCTACATCAGTCTCCCCTAGTTAAAAGAAGCTCGACCTCGAGCTTATATTG